>JACCIB010000036.1:0-600000 GCA_018906965.1 Philotrypesis tridentata
AACAAATCTTTCGAATTTCTGTAGTACTTTGCGGATGTTGTGCTCCTTATTACTGCTGCGAAAGTTGCCGATTATTTCTTGTAGTGCACTTGATTTCGCCTGACTCTAGGTTTGCAAATTTTGGTAAAAATTTTCTCGATAACAATTGTTCTGCTCCTGTGTCGCACGGGTTACCTTTTGTGTCAATGAAATATATGTAGTTGTCTTTTCGCATGTATAATTGTTCTCTGCATTCCACAAATTTCTCTTCTCCTCGTACTTCGTGATCACTTTGCTCCCTTATTTCGTCCTCGTTGCAAACAGTGTCCTCGAATACAGGTTCACCTCTCGTTTCGCCTGATAGTGGTGGACTTTCGTTCTCGTCAACACTTTCATTGTCATTTTCTTGCTCCATAGTTGCCTCGGGTAACGGTGGCAATCGGTTCACTTCGTTTGTTTTTATTAATTTTTCTTGGTTTATTTCCTCTCGTGATCGATTTGCCTTCTTCGGTCTTTTGTCCCTATAATTAGGAACCGGTATTTTTCCCGCCCTCGTACGGGTTTGTACTGCTAAGACTAGCTTCTCGTGGATTTCCTCCTCCTCGGGTTTGTCGTCGGTGACCGGATTTCGTGAAAGCGCATCTGCGTTGGTATTGCTCTTACCACTTTTGTACACAATATCATAATCATATGCGTTCAATTTTATTCGCCATCGGCTTACCTTTGTCGTCAGATCTGTAGATTTCTTAAACCACACCAATGGTTTACAATCTGTAACAATTGTGAAATGTCGACCCAATAAATATGGTCGAAATTGAGATACCGCGTAGAGAATAGCTAGCGCTTCTCTCGAATAAGAATCGTATCGGCTCTCGGTATCGGATAACACTCGGGACACATAGGCTATAGGTCGATCCTTTCCTATGTCCCCTTGACTCAAGATGGCGCCAATGGCGTGCAAGCTGGCATCAGTTGTAACAACAAAAGGTTTCGAAAAATCAGCAATTTGCAATATTGGCTTTTCGCAAAGTTTGTTTTTCAAAATTTCAAAAGCCTTTTCGGTCTCGTCTGACCATTGAAAAACCGTTTCTTTTTTTAAAAGATTGCTTAAAGGTCTTGCGATGTTCGAGAAGCCTTCGATAAATCGCCTATAATAACCCGCTAATCCCAAAAATTCGCGTATATTTCTCTGCGTTTTGGGTCGCGGAAAATTTTTGACCGCTTCAATTTTTCTCGGATCTGGGCGAACTCCTTCTGGTGTTAGCAGGTGCCCCAAATAAATCACTTCGGTTTGCAAAAATTTGCACTTGTCAGGCTGCATTTTAAGATTAGCGTCTCGCAACCTTTTCAAAAATTTCTCAAACTTTTCATTATGTTCTTCAATTGTTTTTCCATAGATCACGGCGTCATCTAGGAATAGGAATATTTCACGCCCTTGTAATCCTTTGAATACTAGCTCAACGGCTCTCTGGAACGTGGCAGGGCTATTGCAAAGACCCATTGGGAGTTTGTTAAATTCAAATAATCCTTGCGGAGTGGTAAACGCTGTTTTGTACCGATCGGGTTCATGTAGGGGTATTTGGAAAAATCCCTGCGCTAGATCAAATACCGAAAAATATCGTGCTCCCTCCAACTGATCAATTATATCCAAAATATTCGGTAGAGGATATTTATCTTTAACCGTTTTGTCATTCAATTTTCGGTAATCGACCACGAATCGATATCTCTTATTCCCTTTACTGTCGGGCGTCTTTGCGACTAAAAATGCTGGGGATGAAAAGGGCGAGTTCGAGGGGCGTATTATATCGCTTTCAAGCAACTCGGTTACCTGCCGCTCGAGCTCCTCCTTTAATAGATGCGCCGGCCGGTACGGTTTCTCGTATATAGGTATATCGTCCATAGTCACAATGCGATGGCTTGGGACTTTGGCTGTTCCCAATCGTTCGCCTTTTAAATGAAAACAATCGGCGTATTCTTCAATTAATTTTTCAATCGGTTCTCGAGTCTCTTTCACCAAATGATCTAATTTCAATAATGATTTTAATTTCTCAATTCGAGTACTCTCATGGTTTTCGGGATTGTTGCATAATTCAATCTTAAAAATAAACTTGTCCATCCCTATTGGCATCTCGGCAGAATAATAATCTTTCCCTGAAATTTCCATATAATTGAAGCAAAGGTTATCCATATGACTTTTTTCAATATAATTTTTAATAAAATAACAATTATCCGCTTTATCATCTTTACGATCCCCATATAAATGTTCAAATATTTCCGCTCCCACAAAATGTTTCTCCGTAATGTCGTTCGTCTCGTGTCCTTGAATCGTATCGTCAATTATGAGCTCATCAATTTCTCTATCTTTATCCGGAATTTCATCTTCGGATTTATTTTCACAAATTTCATTATCATTATCAATTTCATAATTTGCTACAATGGCCCTTTCATTTATTTCATCATCGTAGTCTTCATTTTCATTATCAATTTCAATATCAGTTACAACATTTACTACAATGGCCCTTTCATTTGTTTCATCATTGTAGGTTTCATTTTCATCATTAATTTCATCATCAATTTCAATATTATTCTTCATTGCAATTCCCGTATTTATTGCAATCTCATTACTAGTCATGACTCTACCATTAATTATCATTTCGTTCTTAAATGCACGCGTGCTTTCATTTGTCGACTCTCTCGTATTCAAAGCATCATTTACTTTATCAATTTTCTCAAATTCTTCGCGAACCGTTTCTTTCGCGTTTTCGAAATTTTCATTTACCGGGTACATTCCCGAATTATTATTTCCCGTAATTTCGTTTTGCTCATATTCAATTAATTCGTGCGGCCGGCTTATCGAATGCTTCTCCCGATTCAAGTATACTCCCGCTCTTCGGTCTGTCTCGTCATAGTCCGTCCTCGGTTCCCCCTCCACGGGGTTCCGCTCGGAGACCTTTCTCTTTTCGGTGCCCCTCCCAGTCATCGCGCTCGAGCTCACGGCGTCCCGTTGCTCTGTAGACTCGATGGCTGCTCGATTTTTCATGAACGGAATTATTTGTCCATTTATTTCAATGTACTCTTCATTGAAATTTATTTTCGCATTACCTTTGCGAAAAAATTCATTACCCAAAATACCTGCTTCAATTATTGGGAAATTATCTTCCACCAAATGGAACTCTGTAATAATATCATTAAAATCAATTGTTATTTTGCCGAGTGTACCGATGTATCCCTTGGTTATCCCTTTTAACTTTATGTACTCTCGCTTGTCAATTTTAACATAGGGCGCTACCTCCGACTCACGCACTAGGTTAATTGCCGCGCCGGTATCCAACATGAATACCAGTGGCCTTCGAAAACCTCCGGCATCGATCTTAATCGTTGGGGATGCGCTTATTCGACTAAGATTTATTGACTCGATCCGGCAATGGGTATGGGCCCCTGTCGCGGAACTCCCGGGCGTCCTCCTGTATTTGACTCCCTCGGGGCGCCCTCCCGCGAAAGAGCACTCTCGTTTCCCTGCCCTTGATTGTTAGCGCGAGCTTCGCGTTGGCGCTTATAACAATCTCTTTGCATATGGCCCGTTTTTCCGCAATAATAGCAATCTTTATTTAATTTATTATGGGGTAATCTTATATTAGGTTGGGCCCCCCTGGGTCCATATGAATTATTGCTTCTATTATTTTTGCTGTTACCATTGTTAATATTATTATTGTCATTGTTGCTATTATTCGGCAAAAACTCCACCCGACGCCTGTTTTCGGCGTTCCAACCGCCGAAATTTCGATTATTTTTGTTATAATAATTCGGATTGTTATAAGGCCTTCCGCTCGATTGCGCTTGTTGTTGCATCATTTTTCGACAATTCATCATGACGTGACCCGTCTTTCCACAAAAGTTACATACTATTATAGTGTAAGGCTCGATTGCATGTACTTTACGCGTCTCCGGTACTTTCCCTTTCTCGTCCTCCGAGGGACTTTCGTCTTCGTTACCGCAGCCCGCGTATTCTCTCTCTATCTCTATCGCTTGTTCACGCGCTTCGTCTAGCGTCTCATAGTCGCCCATCCGACCTCGAATTTCCCATTTCACGCCGCGTTTAAAGAATTTAATGCAGTCTCTCTCTATTTCAGCTCGAAAACTTTTTTCGTTCTCCGCGTCATATCTCTCTTCCCGTAAAGCGGTTGCTAGTATTTCTTTTTGGATTTCTCTGATTTTATTGAAAAATGTAATTACCGACTCTCCTCTTTTTTGACGTTTCTTTGCTAATTCTCCCGTCCAATCATGATACGTTTTTGCCGAACCGTATATTTTTTCAAAAAAATTTATTACTTCTGTTATCGATTTGAAACTTTGACCGCGGCTACTCGTAAGTGCGTCTCCGTATAAACGCATTCGTATGAATTTAACCAATTCCGTTTCGCGTCCCGCCGGAACCATCTCTTTCGCTTCTCTACAACCGTCAAGAAATACATTTAATGCGATATTTTGTCCGTTATACCGTGGAATGATATCTAAAATATTCGAAATTGACATGCCTCTCATACCGTCGGTTGCCATTTCGTTATCGGTATTTTCGAAATCTGCGCCTTTACACTCGTTCGTAGTAAAATAGAGTATATTACTATTTTCTAATGTAGGATTTGAGTTTGAGAATGACTCGATTTTACGTAAGTTTTGTGTGGTTGATGGATATTTGAAAAATTCAGTTATTCGGTCAACAACTCCTGTAATAAATTCTATTCCCCCGTACCCTGGGTTGTCTCTGAGAGTATTATTTACCTCCTCTATATTTTCGGGTTTGGAAAAATATTCTTCGACTTTTTCCGTTCCCACGAATTTACTTAAATGCGCTTTTATATCTTCAAACTCTTTTTCTTCGCTTATTATCGACTCATCTGTTTGTGCGCTTTTTAGATATGAAACTAATTTTCTGTGACTATCGCTCTTATTGACTATCGGAGTGCTCGCATCAAATTTCCTATTATTGAGTTTTTTGTCAAAAATTTCTTTGCTTTTTAGGAAACTTTCTCTTTTCAATCGTAATTGTTTCGTGATCTTTGTATCTTTGTCACTATCACTGTCGTCGTCGGTCTCGTTCTTTTTGTCTCTATATTTGTAGAATTGTTCTTGTGATTTTGGGAAATTGTCAAAGTCTTTCGGTTCCTCGATCGTGTACTTTTCGCAAGTTTCCGTAATTTCTTTCGCGAGTCCGTTTGCGTCTCCGATTAATCTTTGTACGGCTAAACTATCGTTTTCGTCAACTGTGTCTATATTTTCTCTAGTTTGTCTGAATTTATTGAGTATCGTTGAGTCTTCGTTTGTAATCTCCGGTTCGCGCCAATTGCTAAACGCGTCCGCCTCTGACATTATTGGGAACCATCGCTCATGATCTCGTATTTCCCTATTCCATTTACCGATGCACCAATTTAAAATTATATATATATGTTACGTCTGAACATGTATATACAACTTCTTAATTCGCGATGGTTCCAAGGGAAATAAATAAAGGACTCTGATATACGTTATGTGAAAAGTATATATGTATATATTTATTCATTTATTTAATGAACATGAATTTAGTAATAATTGCCCCTTGCTTTGCGATCGTTGTATGATCGCATTACCGGGTGAGGGGTCGGAAAATACGAGACCAGTATAGAAATGAAAAACTCAGATATTTTAGTAAGAGAAAAAGTACCTTGCTACTCTCGGTGTGTTGTATGTGTACGTGTATATCTATATCTATGTATATGTAGAAGTCGATGCTGGATGCTGCCGCTCGGTAATCTCCCGCTGTGAGGGTCTTCCTTCGTAGAGAGAGAGTATACGGCGCCGCCGCGTCTGGGCCTTTTTACAGGTATTCGGTCGGTCCGTTCTATGCTCCGTATCTATCTCTCTCTCTCTCTCTCTTTTCTTTCTCGAACGGAATGTCTTCTCCGTTTACTTAATTACGAAAGACTCGCGCACTACTGCTTTTCGTGTTTTCTGCGCGCGTTCAAAAGAATACAATTATACAGGTTCGAGTACTTGTCGACTATTTGTGTCTGCGTATATAGAGATCACGCACTTGCGGTCAATCGATCGTACTGATCAGTTTTCGGTCTGTGAACTTAGTGACCGCGCCGCCGCTTATCTTCGCTATTTAAGCAGGTCGGTGATTTTTGGCACTGGGCCCTCTCACTTTCCGCTGCCACGCCTAATTAAGTCACCGTCGAAGGTTTTTCTCGGCGCTTCTCTATCGATGATGACACTTGTTTACGCTTTTCTTCAATCTTCCACTCTTGATTTCCTCAAGGCGTCGGCCTTCCGCATCTACGTATTACCTGCCCGTGTTGTGTGCTGCATTAAGGGCAATTCCTATTCTCGAGGTCTCTTCGAGTTTTTCGGCTAGTGCGCGATAGTCGTGATTTTTCCTCGTTGTTGCGTATCTGTTCACGTGCTTGTATTTCTTCCGTAATGAAATTTGTTTATTTCATTACAAAAGGTTGAATCCGTAAGAAATTTTCCAAGGCCTAAAGAGACAAAAAACGTGCGACAATTTTTAGGATTAGCTGGTTATTATAGGCGGTTTATTAAAAATTT
Source organism: Philotrypesis tridentata (assembly GCA_018906965.1). Taxonomy (NCBI): domain Eukaryota; kingdom Metazoa; phylum Arthropoda; class Insecta; order Hymenoptera; family Pteromalidae; genus Philotrypesis; species Philotrypesis tridentata. The sequence goes on from JACCIB010000036.1 coordinate 6,562, forward strand.
TGCAAAGATAGCTAAACCGTTAACTAAGCTCCTGCAAAATTTAGACTCGAAGCAATCATTTGAATGGGACGAAAATGCCCAACAAAGTTTTGATAGATTAAAAGATTTATTATGCTCAGCGCCACTGTTACAATATCCAAATTTCAGTAAACCATTTAATTTGACAGTCGATGCGTCGGGCTACGCTATTGGAAGTGTCCTTTCTCAGGGCGAGATCGGTAAAGATAAACCAATCGCATATGCATCAAGAGTATTGAGAGGCTCAGAACTTAAATATGAAGTTTACGAAAAAGAGGCATTAGCAATGATTCACGGTGTAACGACTTTCAGACCATATTTATTCGGCAGAAAATTCTATATTATTACTGATCATAAGGCTTTATTATGGTTTAAATCAGCCGATTTAAATACTAGAGTTCAGAAATGGCGATTCAAGTTAGGAGAATATAATTATGAAATTATACATAAACCTGGTAAGTTAAATTCTAATGCAGATGCATTATCGAGAAATCCAGTACAGTCTGTAGAAGCTAATGTAATTACTAGGGCGCAACAGTTAAGGCAAATTGAAAATCAAACAAATAAAGTCATTACGAAAGCTCAAATACATAATAAACCAAATATCAAAGAAAAAGACAAAATACAGAAAAATATTAATGAAAATAAGTCAAACAGAGGTATTATAAGTAAGAAGAAGAAAAATAAAAAAAATACGATTAATGAGGAAAATGTAAAAGCTATAGAACGTAAAAATATTAAAGAAAATAAAAATATTACGTATTCAAATAAAGAACAGAAAGATAATATTGAAAGATATCCGAAACGAAAAATTAGTGAAGTTAATTATGAAGAAAGTGAGTATAGCGATAATGATAATGTTGAAGCACAAGTAAAAATTAGTAAAAATTTGCAACCAAACGATATTGTGTTAGAAAATAAGTTAAATTATAATAAAAGTATAACTGAAGAAAGTATAAATTCATCTGATGAAGGTAAATTAAGTGATACAGAAAGTGAAATAATTGATAATAAAAGCGAATCATCAAAAACAAGTCTATATAACAGAAATATTAAAAATATTGAAAAAAGAAAAGTAATAATCAAATGCAAGGAGTCAATTCAATTCAGAAGTGATAACGTAGCTTTTTTTATTAATTGTAATGGAGAGCCTTGTGATGAAGGGGCTATGAAGGTAAAAGAAATAAAGAAGTTAAAGTTTGATACAGATGTAGAGATAGGCGAAGTAAGAGAATTTAAACGTAATAATCATTATAAATTTTATGCACTGTGTATCAGAGGAAAAACTCCTGAATCTTTATCACATACCAGAGAAGTATTATTTGAAACTTTAACGGTATTGAAAGAATTATTAATAAGAAACGATCAGAAACTTATCTGTTTTGCGGAAAATAAAAATATAGAAAATTTAGATTGGTCTGAAGTTTTAGATGTAGTTTATTCAGTTTTTAAAGATACTAATATTAAAGTCATGATTTGTTCAGGAAAATTATTATATATATCGGGATCAAAGCGCGATGAAATTTTTAGAGAACTACACGATTCACCAATAGGAGGCCACAGAGGAGTATCAAAAACTTATAATAGAATCAAACAGAGATATTATTGGGAAGATTTAAAATCAGATATTCAAAGAAGAATTCAGCAGTGTTTAAACTGTCAATTAAAAAAATTAGTTCGCTTAAAGACTAAGCAACCAATGATGATTACGGATACTCCTGCAGTAGTTTTTGATAAAATTGCAATGGATATCGTTGGTCCATTAAATATAACTAAAAATAATAACCAATATATCTTGACTATACAAGATCAATTGTCGAAATTTTGCATGGCCATTCCTTTGCAAGATACCCTAGCTTCTACTATAGCTGATAGGTTTATCAAAAGATTTATTTGTATTTTTGGAACTCCGAAAGTCATTTTAACTGATCAAGGCCAAAATTTTTTAAGTAATTTAATGAATAGAGTCGCTAAACGATTCAAAATAAAAAAGGTTAAAACAACAGCATTTCATCCGCAGTCAAATGGATCTCTAGAACGATCACATCATGCACTAATAGAATTTTTAAAGCAATATACAGATATTGATAACGAATGGGATGAATGGATCGATATAGCTATATTAAATTATAACACATGCGTGCAAGAAAGCACTAAACATACTCCGTTTGAAGTCGTCTTCGGACGTTTAGCAAGAATGCCGTCGAGTGATCCGTTAAGAGAGGGAGATATGCTACCTACTTATAAAGGATACATAATAGATTTAGTTACAAGATTGAACGGTATTCAAAAACTAGTGTATGATAATTTAATTAATTCTAAGTTCAAATCTAAAAAATATTATGACAGGAAAATTAATATACAAAACTTTAAAGTAGGCGATTATGTTTTTCTTTTGTCAGGACACAAACCAGGAAAATTTGGAGATCACTATTCAGGTCCCTATCAAATTTTAGAGGTTATTAATAAAAATAATTGTAGAATTAAGATCAATAAAGGTAGTAAGGTTGTTCACAGCAATAGGTTACGAATTTCTCATATCAATAAAGAAATTGCAGTAGAAAAAAAGAAAGGAAGAAAAGCTAAAAATCCTTCTATAGTAAATTAAATGATAAATATTTATATATTTTCCTTTGTTCACAGATAAACTTTAACATGTATGCAATAATTATTTTCCTATTTCTAATTCAATCAACGGCTGGATTAATCGGCTACGACTGTGGTTCGCGAAATTTGAACGTTACGACAATATCTTTATTAGATGTAGGCGAATGTGATATTCCCAATGATAGCATTAATATAACACAGAAATATATCCAATTATTACAAATTAATAAATTTGATGAAGTAAAAGTAATACAATGTAAATTGGAAATATCACGCACGATTGATCAATGTGGTATGTTTTCACACAAAGTCTTTGTATCAAGATCACAAGCTAATTATGTATACGAAACGAGTAAACAAACATGTACAGAAATGCATGCGACTGGAATTTTGCGTTTTAACAATCATGTGATAACCGGACTTAGAGTTAATGATACCGTAACACATAGCATAGATTTAGCAGGTAGTGTAGATAATTATAATGTTTGCAATGGTCAGACGTATTCCGATCCATATGGAACTTGGACTAATGTATTTGTTACCGGCATTATTAAAATTTCTTTACAAACTTTTATTGCAAAAATCAATGTAGACGAAAATAAAATTCATTTAAAATCAGGAACCATCTGTCAATTATCGAACACGAATTGTATAGATAGCGAAGGAGGATATTCTTACTGGGAAACGATCCCTAACGATTATTGTAAATTTAATCAATTTGGAATTTTATACGAAGGTTTAGCTAATAAGTTAGTAGATAGCGATTTAAATAGACAAATAATATACTCCTTATCAACCAATGACATAACGTTTGCCCTAGCAAGTAAGAACGAAGAAAATGTATGCGGTTATAAAATAATAAGAACAGAGCACCCAAAACTTGTAATTTTTGAGACAATTAAGGGAGAAACTTTTGCTAGCAAAAAACCTGTTTCGGTGTCAAATTTAGATATATTTGCTTATGTAAATTCGAAATTTGTTTATGTAGAGAAGCATGTAAGACTGCAAATGAAACAATTATATCGAGATGTTATTGTACAACGGTGTAATTTAGAGAAGCAAACTTTAAAAAATTCATTGGCTATAGCTACACATTCTCCAGATGAATTTGCGTATAATTTAATGAAGGGCCCCGGTTTTATGGCAGTCGTCGCAGGAGAAGTAATTCATGTTATCAAATGTATACCAGTTGAAGTTAAATTAGAACATGGAGATATATGTTACGCTGAGTTACGCGTATCAAGGAATAACGTAACACACTTTTTAACACCCAGGACACATATTTTAAAGAAAAAAGGCACAGAAATTATTTGCAATAAAATATTACCTTCAGTTTATAAAGTTGGAAACGATTGGTACAAATTTATACCTGAAATAACTGAGGCAAGATCGCCATTAGTAATTAAACCTCTTACAAGGATGACGTGGAATTATATTAGCCCTGGTGAATTAGCAACCAGTGGAATTTACACAGAGAATGAACTTGAAAAATTAAGAGAAAGAATTATGTTTCCTATAGAAAGACCTGCAGTATTGAATGAGATAGCACGAGAAATGCATGGTCACCCTGTTTCAAACGACGAAGGCACAATTTTAAAATTACTAAATGAAAACGCAGTAGAAAAAATAGCAACAACAACATGGAATAAGATTTGGAGAAATTTGAACATTTTTGGGACAATGAGTGCCGGCGTAATTGGTATCATAATAATCATACAAACAATAAAAATTATAATTGGAACAATCATAAATGGATACGCAATACACCAGATTTATGGCTGTTCATATCATCTAATTGGAGCCATTTGGAATACCTTAGCCTATCATCTAATATCAACAAAAAAAACAACAAAAAAGAACAAAAACCAGCAGGACGTTGAGTTGGGAACATCATCACCTCCAGCATACTTACCAAGTGACACACAAAACACAACTTATCCAAATCTATCAACAGAGTCAAATATTACACAAACAGTGGCAGTGCAACCAAAGCCATCGGAACGATCATTTTTTAATCTGGGCTAACTCTTCAGAAAATTATACACAAATTAAGGAGAATAAAATAAAATTATGAAATAAGATAAGGTTTTATAATAATAATGCATCTCTATATAATTTCAACATTAGCAACCTTAAGCTTTCTAATTTTTGTTTGTAAGCTAAAGCGATGAATGTTATTTCGTCACTAAAATATTCCTTATAACATTCATTTTAGGCGAGGGGTGTCACGTCCCGTAGATTTTAGTATATTTTAAATAGTATAGTTTTAAGAACGTAGTAACGCGAACTTTCGGCAATGCAAGGACCTGCGAGTTTTTGGGTTTTCGAGCATCGCTGAAGGTCGCGCGTATTAAAACAATGACTGTACGTGAGTTTTGGGGAAAGCGAGAGACCAATAATCCTCGTAAAATTCCTCAAGGCACACGGACACTCAAATAGTATTTAAGATAATAAGGCTTAGACGTAGGACTGCGCGCCTCCGTAAGCGCGGAAGAGAGATCTTCGCTGCGAGAAGGATTTATGACGGGCAGCTGTTCGTCATGAAGGTCGCTCGCGCCGAAAATCCGATGACTCACGCGTTTTCGGCAGGAAAATTTTGCGATAATGTGGAATATTTCAAATTTTAAAATTACGTTGTGTTTTACATATTATACTTATTGAATTTTTAAAATTTTAGTTATGAAACCTGCATCAAACGATCGGTGTGAAACTACGTTTGTTGCAGGCTGAAAAAATAAGTTCTACATTACTGCAGGTTTTAGCGTAATAATTATTATTTAGTTATATTTTTCTTTTGTAAATATGCACTAGGATTTTGCCAATAATTATGAGTCACTAAATTGTATATTTTTCGATTTATACAATTCGCTTTTTGTGGATAATCATTGGTAAAGTCTAAAAGATTTTTAATTTTGCATTATAAATTTATCAATTGGTCGGTGTGAAGCTACAATTGATGAATTTCACGGTGCATTCTTTAAATCTCGTGCATATATAAATAGATTTTGTATATTAAGAAATTTTTAGCTATATTATGTATATACATGCGAATTTTATCAATAATTATAAGCCACCAAATTGTGTATTTTTCGATTTACACAATTCGCTTTTGTGGATAATTGTTGGTAAAGTTCTAGAAGATGTTTAGATCGTACTGCGAATTTGACAAACGGTCGGTGTGCAGCTACGTTTGACAGATTTAGCGGTATTGTTTGAATGTTTTTATGTATGTATATAATATTAAATAATAATTTACATAGGTTAAGAGATATCGTTTTGTGCAGAATTTCATAAATAATATTATTTCAATATTTAAAAATTAATTCAATACAGTGTACAAATTTTAATTAATAAAATAAAAAATCAAGAAAATTCTGCACAGAATGATGGCGCTGAAACGCTAGCGGAATTTCCGTGAACTAGCGACAGCGGAGGAGGAGCGAGTACGGACCCGAGAGGAAAATTCGGCTAAGTGAGGGAAGGTTGAAGTAACGACTTTTCTCACTGGCTGATTTTCATCTTTTGGGAGGGCCCGGAAAACTAGAAGGGCCGTACTCTAGCTCTCCTTAAAAGGGCAAACCGCCGCCCAGACGTGACACTCCACGAGCGGCCTTTAGAAGCGCGTTATTTTGTATTAATCACCTAAGTTGCGAGAATTTCATTTTTGGTTTAAAATATATATTTATATATATATATTCAATAAATTTTAAAATCTAAATTTTAAAAAAGAGACGAATAGATTTTGTGTTTTTTTTATTTATTTCAAAAAAAATACCTTTAAAAATCTGCCACGACCAGAGAAAAGGGAGTCGAGAGGAAGTCAACAAAAAAAGTAAGTATTTATTTACAATAACTTTAACTTTTTCTTCATCGTTCCTACACCCTATCTCTTTGCGTAATTTTTTAAACCGATAAAACGGTTTATTTACGCCCTCCTTCACAAACCTTAAATATTCTGAACCGTACTCCCGGTTCGATAATTTAAGGTTTATTTCTTTTAATTTATTCTTAATAATTTTAAAGAGGTCGAAGTGTATTGTCCCAGCTAATAGGCGAAAGCCTAGGCTCAAAAGCTTCATATTTATTCAGTTTGGTAGGAGGCAGACGTCACAATATTATAGGACAACACGGACTAAAACCCGATCCTCGGAAGTTAGATTCAGTTGCAAATATGCCAAGACCATACACCGTTAGACAAGTACGGCAAGTGCTTGGATTATTCGGTTATTACAGAAGATTTATTAAAAATTTTGCAAAAATTGCTAAACCAATGACTACCCTACTTCAAAAGGATATTGAATTTGATTGGACGGATAAATGTGAACAGAGTTTTCTCACTCTAAGAGAAGCATTGTGCAATCCCCCAATATTACAATATCCAGATTTTTCCAAACCTTTTAATATCACTTGCGATGCCAGCGGAATAGCCGTTGGGGGCGTACTTTCACAAGGTGACATCGGAAAAGATCTACCTATTGCTTATACGTCAAGAGTACTCAGAGGACCTGAATTAGCGTATGAAGTATACGAAAAAGAAGCCTTGGCCATAATTCATTGCGTCAAGATATTCAGAGATTACATTTACGGTAAGAAAATAATAATCCTTACCGATCATCAACCCTTAGTTTGGTTCAAGACAGCTGACCTTAATACCAGGGTACTTAAATGGCGTTTTAAATTATCTGAATATGATTATGAAATCATTTATAAACCTGGTAAATTAAATTCCAATGCAGATGCCTTGTCTCGGAATCCAACTGTTCCAGCAAGTATTCGTGTCGTAACAAGAAGGCAGAAACAATTAGAAAGATTACAACAATCACCCACTCACGAAAACGAACCATTGGTTAAGGATACTTATGAAAAATCTGTACAAGACAATATTCCAAGGAAACGGGGACGACCCCGAAAAAATCCTTCAGATAAATCTATGAATGGAATTCATAATAAGTCTGTAAATTCAAAAAGAACCTTCAAAACCAAAACCAATCGGATATATAACTCTAGGAAACGAGGTCGCCCTCGAAAGGAGGCGGCGAGGTTAGACGTATCCAGCTTGTTGAATCAGTCAGACAAAGTAAGCAGCATACCTGAACCTGTTGCTAAGACTATCGTACCTAGATCCATACCAGAAGAGCCACAACTAGGACTTGAAAAACCACAAACAGATCAAGCCAGTTCAAGAATACCTGAATCAGACGCTGATATAATTGAACAACAAAGCGATAAATCTTTAAAGCAAAGAAGTGAAATAACGACTACAACTATTAACAATCTTAGAAATAGAAAAATTATAGAGGTTAAGGATTCATTGAGTTTTAGGAAAGGACCAATAGTATATTTTGTAGATTGTAAAGGTGCACCCTGTGACGAAGGTGCTAGATTACTGTTAAAATATAATAAAATAGAAGCTACTGCAGACCTAGAATTAAATAGTTTTAATGCTATTAAAAGAGGTAACAATACCTACATGCCTTTATGTATAAAAGGACAAAACCCTCAGTCTATCACCTATGTTAAAAATAATTTAGAGACAACTCTTATGAAACTTAAAACTTATATAGTAGAAAATAAATTACCTTTTATCAACATAGCATATAGCCCAGCAATCGACAACCTCGATTGGTCTGAAATTCTATCACTAATTAAATCAATCTTTCAAGAAGTAGACACCAAAATAATAATTTGCAAGGGAACGGTTAAATATGTACCGTTCGAAAAACGTGATGAAATATTCTACGAATTACACACATCACCTATAGGAGGACATCGCGGAGTTTCAAAAACTTTTAACCGAATAAGACGCGATTACTATTGGGAAGGTCTTAAGGATGACATTCAAAGGAGAATTCAACAATGTCTCGAGTGTCAGTTGAAGAACGTTGGTACGCCTAAAAACCAAACAACCTATGGTTATCACTGATACTCCAGGTAGTGTTTTCGAAAAAATAGCCATGGATATTGTAGGACCTCTTCCCAAAACAAAAAATGGGTTTGAGTACATACTCACCATGCAGGATCAATTGTCCAAATATTGTCTAGCAGTACCACTAGAGAATACTTTGGCTACCACAGTCGCAGATGCATTCATAAAGCGATTCATTTGCATCTTTGGATCACCACGGGTGATACTCACCGACCAAGGCACCAACTTCCTTAGCAAATTGATGGGTCGGGTGGCTAAACGATTCAAAATCAAAAGAATCAAGACCACCGCGTTTCATCCCCAATCCAATGGATCTCTTGAGAGATCGCATCATGCGCTAAGTGAATTTCTGAAAATGTATACCGATATAGACAATGAATGGGATGCTTGGTTGGAATTGGCTATGCTAAATTACAATACATGTGTGCAAGAAAGTACTAAACACACTCCCTATGAGGTTGTGTTTGGCAGATTAGCCAGATTACCCTCCAGCGATCCTCTACGGGAAGGCGACACGTTGCCAACCTATCAAAATTATATTGTAGATAAACCGTCTAACTGGTATACATAAGTTAGTCCATGATAATCTTGTAGAATCTAAAAATAAATCTAAGAAATATTATGATAGACATGTAAACCCGCGAAACTTTAAATTGGGTGACTTCGTATATTTATGCAAAGGCATTAAACCAAAAAAATTTCAAAATAATTACTCCGGACCATTCAAAATTACTGAAGTAATAGATTCCAATAATGTACGAATCCAAATCACGAAAAAGAAAAACAAAATTGTCAATACTAATAGATTGAGAATTTCCTATATAGGAGATTCTGCAAAGAAATGTAATAACAAGAAGCCGCGATTAACAGAATCAGAACCTTCTGATGAAAAAAATTAATTTGCATAGTTACTAAAATATTTTGTGATTACAGATCCAAAACTGAAAAAAAAGGGAAAAAAAAATATATATATTATAACAATGTACATCACCTCCCTTCTAACCTTGGTTACCATAGCCACCTCTTCGGCACTTATTGGATATGATTGTGGGTCACGACAGATGAGCGTCACCACCGTTTCATTAAGGGATGTCGGAGAATGTAACATCCCCGCACCTCAACTCAACATCACTCGACGATTCATACAATTACTACAATTAAATGATTTTTACGAAGTACCCGTCGTTCAATGTAAAATAGAAATATATCGCCAAATTTTCCACTGTGGAATGCACTCACACTCATCGGCTGTATCCTATGGGATCAATGAGTATATAATGGAAACCTCACACAAAACTTGTCAAGATCTTCATAATCATGGATCACTACTACTACCCAATGGAATGGTATTAGACCGTTTTAAAGCAAACAGCACTAGTACCCGACCCATCACCCTCGCTGGTAAACTTACCAATGACGGTGAGTGTCGAGGCACACAGTATTCTGATCCATATGGTACATGGGATGATGTGGTAGTGCAAGGTACAATTAAGGTAACTTTAAGATCACATATAGCACGTATATCCATAAACAATAATAAGATTCACATGGATTCGGGAACCACTTGTGTTTTCTCTGACCGTAGTTGTTTAGATTTAAGTAGTGGATATTCTTTTTGGGATGTCTTACCCATAGATAGATGTAAGTTCGATCAATATACAATGTTGTTTCAAGGTAATGCTGAATATGCCAGTGACCTTACCGCAGTAGAACAACCTGTATACACCGTAGAATATAAGGAAATCACGTTTGCACTGTCTATCCGAGGAAAGAAGGATATCTGTGGATATACGGTCTATCAGACTGAACATCCAAAATTATTCATATTTGAAACCTCTTTCGGTGTATCTTTTGCTGGGACTCAAATTAAAGGGGTTTCTAACCTAGACCTTTTCACATATGTCAATTCGAAATTTGTTTATGTAGAGAAACATATACGCAAACAGATTAATTACCTGTACCGAGATGTATTGGCTCAGAAATGCGAACTTGAACGACAAACAATAAAGAATGCTCTGACAATCGCAACTCAAGCACCAGATGAATTTGCTTACGATTTAATGAAAGGACCCGGGTATATGGCAGTATCAGCCGGAGAGGTTATCCACATTGTCAAATGTATACCAGTGGGAGTACGACTTCATCAATCGGATCAGTGCTACGCTGAATTACCGGTAGACCATAATAACCGTACTCACTATATGACGCCTCGCACCCGGATATTAAAATCCACTGGAACCAGAATACAGTGCAACACCATACTGCCTGTCTCTTATTTCTTAGACACTGCTTGGTACAAATTAACACCTAAACCAAGTGAGGTTCAAGGGCCGGAAGTACTAAAACCACTAACAAAACCAACCTGGAAATACACCAATCCTTCAGATTTGGCTACTAGCGGGATCTACACGGAGGCAGATCTGGAGCAACTCAGGGAGAGAATTATGTTTCCCGTAGAAACCGGTTCCCTAATCAATGACTTGGCTCGCGAAATCAGAGGACATCCAGTAGCAGATCACGAAGGGACAATTCTAAAATTACTTAATGAAGGAGCTATGGAGAAAATCCTCGTTAGTTCATGGGATCGCCTTTGGACAAGGTTCCTCACTTTTGGAACTGTCAGTGCGGGCATAATAGCTATTCTTATCATCATTCACGCTATTAAGATGCTTATTGATGTAGCTGTCCAAGGATATGCACTCCATTCAATATATGGATGGTCGATCCATTTATTGGGAGCCATTTGGAGCTCGGTAACCCATTTACTTATTCACTTGGGTAACAAGGAGAAACAATCATCACCACCACCTGTAACTGATCAAATGGATATCCCAGAAGTAATAGTTGGCCAAAAATCCGATAAACCAGAAGCCACAGAGAAAAACCCTGGCACCACGACTTCTCCTGGATATCCAATCCCTGAAGTTCAGCAAGAGTTCTTTGCGTTAAGAAAATAAGTCTTTCAGTGAATCATTCTTGAGCCAATGCTTCCGAGGGATGGTAACTTTTCGTCCTGCATTTCCTCAAGTAAATATTTTTCGGTGGGGGTGTAACGTCGCCGCAATTTTTCGGAAAATTTTCTCACGCATGTTCTCCCGCATTTTCTCATGCACGAACCCCGGCGATAATGATAACTAGAAATCCTAAGCTCAAGGTACATAGGCTATCAGCTCCTTCACCGAGTCCCATCTTAATGATAGTAAATAAGTACGATAATTTTTTTTCCTTCCTCCGCGCGTATATTTACAGAATATATACCGAGTAAATAAGTACAATAGTTCCCATGCTTATTTCCTAGGAAGACAGAGTAAACTAGATTAGTAAGGGATACGATTCCCTCGATGAGATAGGAGATAGGACTACGTACACTGATTGACACAGCTGCAGGCAATAAACTGCAGACGGTCAGTTCAAGTGCGGCGTCTGCGCTCCTATCTCCAACCGAAAAATCTATTTGTATTTGCGAGCGTGATATTCTCCCTTATGTTGCGACCGACCGGCGCCTGATAGGAGATACCTGCGCTCGTTACGGCGTTTATCTTACACTAATAAGGAGGGCCTGAGGCCAGAGCACAGGCGGGGCCCAAATACGATTCTTGCGATCTCATTGGAGAAGACCGAAAGGTAAACTTTTCCAATTTCTCTGATTGGAAAATTTTTACCCGAAGGGACTTTTCCGGGGATGAGAAGGGTGGAGCTGTGTCGCCCTTTAAAATCGGCCCCTCTGGCCTCTCGCACTCAGTGTGTGTGTTTTGTTTCCTGGCCTCTGTTCCAGAACAATTCCACATAGTTAGTTGTTTCCTGGCCTCTGCTCCAGTTGTAAGCACTAATTTTGTATTCGCGAGTTTCTTGTAAAATTTTACAATAAAAAAAATTCATTTCACTTGGATTTCGGTTGTTCGAGTTTTCCTGCAAACCTGTGGACATTACCTCTCCTTACATTTCCCGAGAGCGGCATACTCTGTGTGGCAGTAGGAGCAATTTAAATCGCGTTTGTCCACCTTCTCAACTATTAGACCAACACCAAAAGTAAGTGTAATTTAATAAACCAAATTTTTTTGCTCTACGTCTTTTAATTTCAATTCTTTAGGGCAACTAGCCCTCGCGCCTATTCTCTTGTACGCGTTAGGACCCGGTGTCGGCGGGTCGCTTAAAGGCAGACGCTACGCTAAATTTTTCCTAAATACAATAGGTTACCTATCGAAGGGTCTGGTTTCGTACCGTTTCCTTTCGATAGATAATTTCTATTAAAAATAGAAGCATCGGTCGGTCGCGTAAACATAGATTTAACGTGTGGAGAACCTTCAGGTGAAAGCCGTTTGGTTCCCATCGTTTAAATCTCAAACAAGTTTCGTACAGTTTCGTTTCAGGAAGCCCTGCGATACTCTGCCGAAAAATTATAATCACCGATACGTTCTTTTAAATTCTTGGTTTAATTTTCTTTTCCCGCTCGGTAACGTTTAAGCCAGGTCCCGAGCTATTACCCGTAAACGGTAGGCTCAAAAGAGGCAACGTTGAGAAGCGCAACGTGCTTCTCAACAACTTATACGTGGGAAATCTAAAAGTTTAAATTTTTTTGATTTCCGACGTAACACTAGGAAGCCTAAGCTATATAATATTAATTACTATATTAACTATATTTACTCACATAAATGTAAGCGATTATATCACTAAGATTAATATTTTCTTAATATTTAGCCATAAAATAATACAATTTGTATTCAAGTTTAGATTTCCTATACATATAAATCTTTACACTATAAAATATCATTATTTTAAATCAATATTAGAGCATATGAGAAAAAAAACATGTTATTCTCGAGCATAATCACATTTTCCTATATTATCAACTATAGTTAATAATTATTGTATGACTTCTCTATATGCGGGGGAGATGGAGGCAGAAAAGAGTACGCATCGCAGAATCCAAAACGATCCTTGCAACGCCATCTCTTCGAGGGAGCTCGAACCCGACGCTACCCTCACTCCTCCGTTCCTCTCCCCCATAATAGGAGGGCCTAAGGCCGACGCGTAGGCGGGCTTTTTATTTTAAGTTTTCCTCATTGGGAAAACTCGGAGGAGGGGCTAATCTCCAAAATTCTCATTGGAGAAGTCCTCTCTGAAGGGTTTTCTGAGGGGAAACAGGCTTTTCCCGCAGCCTCCGCGCGAGAGCGACGCGTCTCTATGCGACACTCTGACTCCCGCCGCCGAGGTGAGCAGACGGTTCTTAAAAATTTTTGTACTTAGCCACCTTTATATTAAAACTTTCAAAGGAAATAAATTAACTATTCAAAAAAACTAAACTCAGGATTTCCATTTTCTTAAAAAAAATAAAAATAAAAGAATATATATATATATTTCCAAATTAATTATTTACGCGCTCGCGAATTCTTTATTTCGGGTTGAAATTCACCCGAACTCTACTAACCACCAAAGGACCCTGCTGACGTGAGAATCGGAATTACCACCAGTCCAACCCGCTTCAACTAAAATAAAAAAAAACAACAGTAAGTACACAAAGATTTTACTAATTTCATTTTTTCTTCGAAGGCAACTTGCCTTCCATGACCTACACTTTTCCGTTCGAGAAGGAGCCAGTGCCGGTGGCTCGCGGTAAACTATTAATACCAAGGAAAATCTGGTAGTAATTTCTCAGACGTAACCCGCCGTTGAAATTACAAAAAGTTTTTCCAAAAAATATAGAATCTAAAGTCGTGGTAAAAACACCCCATTTAAAGGTACGAGTTGCTCAGGTTCCATATGCCGTTGCAACCTTTACCTTTAAATTAAAACAATATATACTTTAACGGACCCCCTTAAAGAAACAAAACGTGCAACAGCCACGTTACGCCGTTCTTGCTCAGTTTTCTCTTTTCAGACCGTGTATATCAATACCACTTTTCTTCCTCGCTCTTCTACATTCTCACCCTAGTCCAGAAGCTCAACCCGAGCTATACTCTGACGAGTGGCTCAAAAGGTGCAAACAGCAAAAACGTCAAATCCGACGTTACAATAGATTTTGGTTCTGAAATTTTTTCCACCCATACTTCCAGCATGGACAGGTTCACCTGGGACACACGGTATATACCTATATACACTTATGTACAACGAGCGCGAACAAATGCCTATAACGTTTTGAAAAGAAGTGAAATTTTAGGTTTGAACTTTTAATTATCGCAATTATATGTATGTGTCTCTATTAAAATATTATTTGTGTAACGTCGCCCGAAAAATCGTCAAAGTAGAGGAGAAATTTTCTTTTATTCTCCTCTGCCGAATGAAAATCCAGGAATATTCTTGCCCTACCCTCACTCCTCCGTTCCTCTCCCCCAAAATTAGGAGGGCCTAAGGCCGATGCGTAGGCGTATTTCGGGGACCGGCGCGGTCCAATTGGAGAAAACTGGAGGGAGGAGTTTCCCGGAGTTTTCCGATTGGAATTTTCCTCCCGAAGGGGCTTTCCCGAGGGATGAGAAGGTTGGGCCTGCGTGCCCCTTTAAAACCGCCTTCTTTCTCTCCGAGCGACTACTTGCATTCTGGCCTCTGATCCAGTGCAGTCCACTTAAATTTTACGCGTATCCTGGCCTCTGTTCCAGTGCGACGTACGAATTTCAAAAGAAAATTAAAGTCATCTTATTTCTGTGCTGTTCTTAAGTTTTGTGGAAAAATAAATTTATATATACTAGAAATTAGTAAAAATATAGAGTTGTTTTTTTCGGTGTTTTAACGGTCCAACCTTTTCCTAAAATAAAAAAATCAAGGAGTTCCGAGAGAGAAGAATTGACTGGAGTAGACACGGAAATTTAAAAAGGAAAGAAAAGTAAGTTATAAAAATTATAGAAAAAAAAGTACTTCATTTATTCTTCTTTAACGAGCGACTAGCTCCCGTGATCTTTCTATTTCTAACGCGGTAGAAGCCAGTGCCGGTGGCTTGCCTAAAAGGGAAACGCGCACGCGAGTAAATGCAAGAATAATAGTTTACCTATTGGGAATTCAGGACCAGTGCCGTTTTTCCCAAATAATTAAACTATTCAAATTAGAAGCATTCGTAACGTTTGGAGTTAATTAAAATTCATCAGGAGAAAAGAATCTTCAGGCAACTTACTGCCGTTTGATTATTTTTTCTTTCCTGTGTGAATTCAAACATTCGTGTGTGTTTTTTTTGTTTTCCTCCCTTTCTTTTCGCGAAAAACCGTCACCCTAAGAAATCCCAATTGAATTAAAACCGAATAATTTTCCTCGAAATTCTAAATCTACATTTACTCAGTCACGTGCCCCAGGCTATTAACTCGTCGGAGTTAGGCCTAAAAGAGTGACGCTTATCCATCACACCCGAAAAAAAAACGTCGGAATAATAGCGTACCGACGTCACATTTGGCTTCACGATAGCAAGAGCAATATCTATATATGCTTATATTATTTGATACGAAAGATCTTATAAGGGATTTTTTTTAAAGAAAGAATGACAAGAGAATTTGAGAATTATTACGCATTAAAATTCGAGAATCGTCAAGCATTAGTACATAGAATTTGTGAATTGTTATGCATTAGATATTTAAAAGAGACTCTATCGGTCTGTACGAATGCAAAATTCTTAGTATGTTTCTGGTCTGATAAATTTGAAAGAATTTTGTACTCGTATAGACTGATAGAGTCTCTTTTAAATATTAAACATCCACGAGTGGTAGTCATTTCCATTTTTATGTTATGTATAAGAATTTGAGAATAAAGTTGTGAAATTCAACGTGAATATCAAGCGGATACAAGATAAGTTTGGCAATGAGTAATTTTTGACAAGAATAAAATTTTGACAAGAGTAATAAGTTCAACAAGAATGATTTCAACCAGAATAGATTTTTGATAAGAGTAACAAATTCAACAAGAGTGATTTCAACCAGGAAACATTTTTGACAAGAGTAACAAGTTCAACAAGGAATAAATTTTCGACAAAGAATAATAAATTCAACCAAGAATAATTCTCAACAGAAAATAATGTACCCGAAAAAGAATAATTGTTCGACAAGAGTGATTTTCGACAGGAATAACAGATTCAACAAAGAGTAATTTTTCGCTAAAAATATAGCAAATTTGACAAGAGTAAGTAGTAAATTTTCGACCACAGTATATCGAATTCGACAAAAGTATGATAAATTCAACTAAAGTAAAGCGTAAATTTTCGACATAATAAATTCCACAAAGATCGATTTATGATAAGAATAACAACTTCGAAAAAGGGTAATTTTGCATTGACTCGAGAACTATAATATTCGACCTTATAAATTTATGAGTTTGGATTTTCTAAAAGAGAGTGTACGACGTGTTTTAAAAGATTATCGTCGTTATTAAGAGTTTTGTAAATAAATAAGAATAAGAGAATGGTCACACTCACACACTCTCACACACACACACACACACGCACGCACGCACGCACGCACGCACACACGCACATATATATGTTGTAACGGGTCAATTTGGCTCAGTACCACAGTATGTCGCCGCATCACCGAGTCTTATCTTTAAAGTTACTAACGCTACCCCGGCGTAGCTCCTCGGCAATCTGCATAATGATATTTACGCGGCCAAATGCAGCGTGTACAAATGTGTGATGCGCTTGAGCATCACACTTGCTGTGCAAAGAATAATTCTTTCAGGTTCGGAAATCAAGAGGACGAAGCGATGATACGGGAAATAAATACTCGGTTATTTATGCTAAAGAAATGAGTCGGAGACTCGTATATTGTAAAATCAAGAAAGTAATATAATAATCCACATAGACGATCACACGCGCGACAGCGGAGAGATTCACGCACGCTCTCAAGGAAGAGACGAGTATTCTGTGGCAGAGAATACTCGTCCGTCGGCGACCTTGTCGAGGAAATGTTCTTATGAAATGCGACTTACAATTAGCACGAGGTGTGCGTCGCTTTCTCGCTCGGGTGCTATCGAATGGCAGAGAGAAGGCGCCCCCTCTCCTACAATCTGGATGGTGAAGACCAGCACAGCCTAGAGCTCCTCCGTGGACGAGTTGGATTACCTCGGGCACTAACGGTGGCCTCGCAAACGGTGTACCTAATGCACGAGGTACCCACCAGCACGGTCAAACCGAATCTAATCTATTCGGCGCGCGGACCTTATCCCGTTCTTCCCCCGCGCGTCCCTCGCGTTAATACGGCAACGAAGCTTGCTGCTACGTTCACATCGTGCGACATAACGAGCGCGCGCTGTTCGAATAGCGCCATCTAATCTCTCGTTACACCCCCCTTCCAGACGCTGCGTAGCTTTCGAAGCAGCTCTACACATACGTCGCACGATTTTACAACAAATCTAAATATCAGGAATCAATAAACAATTAATCGTAGACAAATTACAACACACGCCGATGAGTACAAGTTTTACGTGGTGATACGCTTACTACATCTTTCGGTTTACTTTTCTTCGCGCCTTTCGGACACCCCGGTCGACGCTTGACCTCGCAGGCATCAATTACAATTTTAATCAAATCATTCATGTTCGACATATCGAATGTTGACGCCTCACCTAAACTACCGCGTTGCTGACTGTCAGCACTCGACGAAATATTTTCTTTACGGAATCGCTCCCGTTCACACTCGCATTAGGCGGGTCGCTCTTCGCCTCTTCACAACACCATCCCTCGGTGGTCGAGATTCCTGTCCTCATACAATTTCTTGAGTTTCAATTTTTCTCGCTCGAAATTTGGAAAGGCACGAACATCTTTCCATCATTGATACTCAACGGTGATGTAACCTTCTTCTTGATCTTCTTGATTACCAAAACCAACTCTCGTGGTGTGGGATTCAGATATTCTTGAATAATACAAAGTTCCTTCTTACGATACAATTTGCAGAAAATCCGGGACTAACGCTACACAGACTTCTTCAAATCATCCCCTCGAATAGTAGTCATCTATAACCAATAGCAGATGTTCAGCTACTATCGCATACGAGTTGCATGTCATCGCATTAATCAGTCTGCAAACCGCCATTGATTCGTACCAGACTTCTTCACCCTCGATCCATACAGACGCGCAAATACCCTCCCTCTAACATGGCGATTATTTTCGTCTAGTGGAGTAGTACTAATATCCACTCGACTCTCTAGAATTTCATCAATTACTGAGCTTAACTCTTGATAAATTCTAGCAGGCTGCTGTCTGTAACTACATCGTCACTCGTACCAGATCACAACTCTCAGTTTCAAGTTGACTCCCCTGCAAGTGCTTTTCATCAGTCATACTTATCTTGCACGATTGATCTGGGCGTGTACTCCCATCATCCGCGCTCCCAGTAGTCTGTGCTGAAAATATATTAATGTTCGCGAGAACAGGGTTAATACGTCTGCTCGTTTGCGGTAATACCGAGGTCTTTTCAGATAACCGCGAATGCATCTCGACCCATTTTATGCATCCGCTTTGTCTTTTGGCCGCGGACAGTTCTTCTAATATGTCCCGCATTCTTACAACTATAGCAGATAACGCTCTTATTTTTTTGCTCTGGGTCTTTACCTTTGGAAGAAGTCGAAGCTTTCGAGACATTCTTCTCATTCTTAGGCTATACATCTTGAGCTTCTCGTCAATCATCCTTCCAAACGCTGCTTCTACTGTGCGTTTGGCTCGGCCGAACTTACGTCGACCGAAGCTACCTTAGTACTCACGGTCGTCTCGGGTTTGCTACCCGCCGGCGGTCTATATGCCAAGCTAGACAACATAGTTTGTTCTGGCAGAGGTGGAGAATGATAATCCTTGCGGCCTTCTATTATTATCTCCGCTTCTTCCGCGATCCGACGAAAACTATCCAGATCAGTGTACTGCATTCTCGGTTTAATACCTGAATATCATCTCTTTCATCATGCCGCGAAGGCACGTGACAAAATCGCGTACGGATTCGTACTCGCTTTGAAACCTCTTTTCCGCATCTGACGTCAGACGCTGCTGAAAACGTCTATTTGTTCCATACCAGCGGAGTGCATCCTGGCGGAAATCATTCCAACACCGCCTTTGACTTCTATTATTACGGTACCATTCAGCTGCTACTCCACTGAATACTAATGACAAAATAGACAGCCTTTCGCTCTCAGTCATACTAGCTAAATTCATGTCATCTTCTCATTGTTTCTATGAAACGTTCAACTCGTTCCATGACATCGCCTGAGAATGTCAAACCCCACTTCTTGACAACTAGTACGAGATCACGAGGATATGATCTCGTCGGTAAATCCCTCTGAAGATTACTCTGACTGCTAGACGACGGCCGATTCAGTCTATCGTCGGTTTCTCTGCTGCACATTTTACATTTTGTCTGTCTGATGGTGTGAAGATCCTTTTCGGCGGCATTGGCGTATTCACATTCGATAAATTGACTCTTGATGGTGTATTACCGGCCTGCAGGACCCTCGTATTGCTCGCCCTCGCATTGTTAGAATTCGTGCGCTCAGCATCAAATTGTTCTCTGAGCTCGTCGATGGTCTTCTTCATTTCATACATCGTCTGTACGAAACCAGGGGGCATCCTGTGCTTCTGCCCATCAACGCTAGTTATCACATTTAGGTCTTCTTTCGCTGCAGTTTTATCCTCAGACTTCTCGGTTTGCTTAAAATCGACTTTGCTCTCTTCTAATAGATTGTTGATCCGAAAATCAATGACTTCGTCTGTAATAGTTTTGTGCAGCGGATGTTGCTTGGTTGTCACAGACAAATCATTTAACTGTGATAACCTCCGTTGCGCGCAGGTACCATCTATAAATATCCTGCGTGCATCTACTCTTTCTGCTTTAACTTCTGCCGTCTCAATCTGGACATAAGGCACAAAATCTGCGGATGTATACACTCCTCTTAACCATTTATACAATCTAACCACTTGATCTTCCTGTGAACCATCTAATCTTCTTTTCATGCTGGATCAAACATCTAATCGTTCGCTTACTCGTAAACCAACAATCCAGTTTACGATTCCGTCGTCTTCGTCGTCGTACATCTTTAAAAATCTACGCTATTTAATTTCATGTAAGACGCCAAAACAGTTGTGTGTGCACGCGTGCGCAATCCCTACCTCAAAAAATAAATAAATTGCACGTGTGCTACCGGTCGAAACAATAAAAGAAAATAAAATCTCTGCTTAAAAAAACAAACTGCCGAAAAATTAAATAAATAAAAATCCATAAAGTATTATCGTAAAAGACAAAAGATAATAAAACAAAAATTTACTCGCAACCTACTTTATCGACCAGGAACACTTACCACACCTGCAAATCTAATACACGTGAGTATTCTTCCTTCTCGCGTTTATCCCCTATTAAGGAAGACCTGTAAAGAAAACGAAAAGAAAATGCCTATCTTCGCATACACACACACAGTACGCCGCGCGAATACTAGTTTCCCCCTCTGCGGCAGTGAGCAAAATTTTAAGCTGCTGTATGCTCGACGCGTCGCGCGCCGAGCTCTAATGTATACGCTACAACAGCTGACGGCTCGCTCGACTACGAGCTTGCCTCTCCCGCACAGCAAAGTATTATGCCGAGACTTTGAACTAAACGAAAAAAACAATGCACCAAAACTAGCGAATTGGGGCAGAATAAAAAAAAATTGCAGCAATGGTGTATACCAACAGAGAGTGTATGGCACGCACACACGGCAGATGTGAATAACATATATACATGCTTAATGTAGCGTTCACATGCGTGGAAGTTGCTTCGCTTGATGAAGTAGTTATATATATATAAAACATAGTTATAGATAATGTAAGTACACTCGCAAAGTATACATATACATAATATATAGAGGCAAAAGGAGTGGACGCACACGCACACACACACGCATATCAGCACGCTTGCACACACATACACACTCATAGGGAAAGCCCTAAACGCTGTATGAGCTGCAACACGTACTACACTGCGTTAAGGGCTTGAGAGTGGGGGGTGAGAAGCTCCCCACCTACGCACACAGTATACAAAAAGCTAGGTCTCGCTGTAAGTCAGCTGCATACAGACTATCGGTAGTGGGGGACCGCGCGTCCCTCAAACTCTGCCCAAATTCTGTGACACCTTCCCCTTCTCTGCTTTCCAAATTTTCACGCAAACCCCCCATACCAACTCAAGCGCTAGAATGTCCGTAAAGATATTATTCACATAAAAAAAATACTCTCTCGGAACTATATACTACATAAAATAAATACTCCCAATGCAGAGTATAACACACAAAAACCTATGTATTTCGAGATCGCCACAATGCTCGAAATTAAAATCATTCCGACAAAATAAAACTTCCACAATCTTTCTCCCTCGCACTCACGTATATAAAATTCTGGAGCTGGAATATCGCCTTATTCCGACTCTCGCTCGACGTAAACACGCGCAATGTTTACATCGGCGTCGCACGCTCGCCACTCTCTCGCTGTGTTGTCGTCCGCGCGCTAATACTCGTAGCTTCTATGCTCCCGAAAATCACGCCGATTTTCTCCACGGCAAAATTCAATTATATATTTCCACTGATCAAAAAAAAAAAAAAAACAGAAAAACGTCCCGTATCCTATTTCACTCGGACCCCTCACACGTTGAGGTGCCAATTGTAAATTTATTCTAATTTATAATTAAATACGTCCCGTATCCTATTTCACTCGGACCTCTTCGCACGTTGAGGCGCCAATTGTAACGGGGCAATTTGGCTTTGGCACGGCGAACACAGTATGTCGCCGCGTTAACGAGTCTTACCTTTAACGTTGCTAACGCTACCCCGGCGTAGATCCTCGGCAATCTGCGTAATGACATTTACGTGACCAAATGCAGCGTGTACAAATGTGTGATGCGCTCGAGCATCACACTTACTGTGCAATGAATAATTCTTTCGGGTTCGGAAATCAAGAGGACGAAGCGATGATATGAGGATATTAACACTCGGATATTTGTGCTAGATAAATAAGTCAGAGACTCGTATATTGTAAATAAGAAAAATAAGTAGTATAATAATCCGCATAGACGGTCGCACGCGCGACAGCGGAGAGATTCACGCACGCTCTCAAACAAGGAAGAGACGAGTATTCTGTGGCAGAGAATACTCGTCCGTCGGCGACCTTGTCGAGGAAATGTTCTTATGAAATTCGACTTACAAGTAGCACGAGGTGTGCGTCTCTTCCTCTGTACTATCACGAGCCGCCAACTCTCCTACGGGTATCTCGCTCGGGTGCTATCGAATGACAGAGAGAAGGCGCCCCCTCTCCTGCAATCCAGATGGTGAAGACGAACACAGCCTAGAGCTCCTCCGTGGACGAGTTGGACTACCTCGGACACTAACAGTGGCCTCGCAAACGGTGTACCTAATGCACGAGGTACCCACCAGCATGTTCAAATCGAATCTAATTTATTCGGCGCGCGGGCCTTATCCCGTTCTTCCCCCGCGCGTCCCTCGCCTAACCTCTCGTTACAATACACACACACACACACACACACACACACACACACACACACACACACGCACACATACAAATCGACATTCTAATCTAACTTGAGGATTTATTTGACTTCTTAATCAAATCTTATAATATCAAATTACTTTATACCCTGACTTGAAAGTATATAGTCATAGGAAAAACGGTTAGGAAAAAAAATCTTTTTTATAGTAACAATCGAGTTTATAGCTATTAAGAGCGAATATTTGCCTTTCAGTGGCACTAAAGGACAAGAGTAACCCGACAAAAGCTCAACGAGCCAAACGAAAGGAGTGAAGACTCTGGGAGCGAAGGGAGTGGGAAGTTTTGAACTTCCTCCGCTACCAAACTATCCACCGCCGGTGGAAGTAGAGGAAATCCCCTTGCCCATCGAGGCACAGAAAAAATGGTGCAACAGGTGTGCCTATTTTGATAAATTTTATATTAACTGTTTTAAGGTTAATGTAAAATTTGTCGAAAAGAATAAGAGCTCTCTATTATACGACATCTTGAGGGATATGAATGCCAGTCAATTTGGCCTGAAAATGAAAAAAAAAACAATTAAAAAGTAATTTAGAGTTTAAACTCAACCACCAACTAGTTCGGGAGTGACGACGAGCATGGCAAAAAAATCCATTGTGTGTGTATATGCGACTGCAGAGACCCGCCGCTCACAGAAGACGAAAGAAGGAGGTTGAGGAAAAGAAAGGCCACCGAATTGGCAAACATTTTAAGGGTGAAAACGGAGGAGGTCAGCAAAAGGCTCAATACTAATACGTTGGTAGACCCGGCGAAGCCACCCGCAACGCTGAAACCAAGGCTCTTGCTGCCCTTAGAGAATATTGCCAGAACCAGCAGGGTGGTAGCCATACCCAAATACCACCCAAGTCAGCCAACGGCCAACCCAGCGTTATATAACGCAGAAATTCGAGCGGTAGCCGAGCGGAGGGTGCATTGTGGAGAGAAACGGCGAGGTGGAGGTGGAGGTCATCACCCTAGAAGATGGTATAGAAATTGTGGATTTGGTTCCAGGCAGTAAAACAAAAAAAAATGAATACACGAAAATCCGGGAGTTTCCACCGTACGGAACAAATCGAAGTGTTTTTTTCTCTCTTCCTCGAAACTTCCTCCCAAGGACAAGTCGCGATCCCCGGCTATTGACGGCAACGTTAGGCTGAAATTATTTAATATTTACGTCTTCCCGACGTAACACTAGCACTAACATAAAAGAAATGTAAGTAAAATTTAAATTAATTTATCTATAACTACTTTCCGTGCCGGTGACTCGCGTAAATTACCAATTCACGGAGAATCCAGTAGTCCTTTCTCAGGCGTAAACTGCCGTTGAAAGCACAAAAGGGTTTTCTAAAATAAAAAAAATCTAAAGTCGCGTTAATCATTCCCCATTTATAAGTACTAGTTGTTCAGGCTCCAAACGCCGTTGCAACTTCTACTTTTAAATTAAACCGATCCACTATTTAACGGACTCCCTGAAAGTAAAACGTTGCATACAACCGCATCGTTATACCGTCCTTGTTTTTGATTCTTTTCTTTTCAGGTCGTTTATTTAAATACCGCTTTTCTTCCTCGCTTCTTCTTTTCAGCCTAGTTGGAAGGCTCATCCCGAGTTATACTCCATAGGGAGTAGACTCAAAAAGAGTAGCTTAAAGCTAAAAACGTCAAATACGACGTAACAAAAGCTATTTGAATTATATCTAAAAGTCAAAAATTTTCAAAGGATATACGTCTTCAGGACATTAGTTTTAACATTTATTTTGAATTGTCTTAATAGGTCAAAATTTGGCTGATTTATATGTTTTCAGGACAATATATTCAACATACCAAATAGGTACTCGTTGAAATCTATTTGAATCATATTAAAAATCAAAAATATTTTTTTTCTTATCATTATATGTCGTCAGGACATAATATTCAACCTACTTACAAGTAGTCGTTGAAATTTATTTAAATCAACCTAAAAGTCAAAGATTTTCAAGGATTTTATGTCTTCAGGACAGAATATTGAAATATTAACTAAGAGCTCGTTGAAACTTATTGAATTTTTCTAAAAAGTAAAGTAATAGGTATTAACAATACAATCAAATGAATAACCAAACACTCGATTGAATTATAAAAAAGAAAAAAATTGTTACGATTTCCTTTTCTCAAATCACACACATTATACATGCCAAGATACTGTAACGTCGCCATGAATTTTCAAATACAATTTTCTATTCAACAACGCAGAGAGAGAGAGAGAGAGAGAGAGAGAGAGAGAGAGAGAGAGAGAGAGAGAGAGAGAATCGCAGAACAAAAAAATAAGAAAAGTAAGTTAATTTAAAAATTTTTTTCTCTTTATTAATTCACTTTCCAGAGCAACTAGCTCTCGCAGTAGGTGTACTAGGTACGTTCTGGCCCCGCTGATGTAAGAGATGGGGAGAGGAGCTAGTGCGGCGGCGGAGTATAGGAGATTCGTCCTAGCCCTGCCACCTCGGACGCATAAGAGGTTCGTTCTGGCCCCTCTCGGGGTGGGGGAGAGAGCGCAAGAGATGGGACTAGTTGCAACGCTGTACATAGTAAAATTTTTTATAAAAAGATTTTAGCCTCTCTCTGCGAGCTATATTATCAGACAGTATATCAGCTGCCTATCATATGTATTTGCTATTCTTTTATAAAGATGCGTCGAATGCATTTGTCGATAGCAGTACATTTATTTTTCTTTTGGAAATCTAAAAGGTTTTTCCTTTTTTTACTGATTAATGCTAAAGGGTTTCTCGAAGGTGCCAAAAAAAGGACGTACGCTCGCATAAAAATAGGGCGGTACTTTTAGAATGAGAAAAACTAATTGGAGGAAACTGCGATAATGAAAATCCCTTTAGAGAAGGGTATTGGGGGGGGGGGGGTGTATAGCGATACTTTCGTGAGTTTTACCAAACACTAGTTTCGTCAGTTTTCGCACGAATTTTGTCGAAGCATCAAGTTTTTTTAAACTTCTATATTTTCATTGTATATTTTTACATAATTATATTTGGTATTAATTTTTGTTTTCGATTGCCTTTCGATTATTCTTCTTTTTATTTAAGAAGAATTTTTTGTGAGGTACAAGAATAGTTTTCGTCGTTTTTCTTTTGTGTGAAATACATTTTTGGAGTAATGGAGGTGAGTCAAAACTATCTACTTTGTATATACTAGTGTATAGATTTGAGTGTGTGTGTGTGTGAGTGCGTGTGCGTGTGTGTGCGTGCGTGTGCGTATGCGTGTGCGTGCGTGCGTGTGTGCGTATGCGTGTGCGTGTGTGTGCGAGCATGCGTGCGTTTGTGTGAGTGTGTGTGTGTGCGTGTGTGTGCATGTTAATACGTTCTGTGTAATCTATAAATATTAATATTTTTGTATTTATGTTATAGTCGCAGAACCAAACATCTCAAAACGTGGCGATGTTCCACGAACTATTGCAGATTATGCTGTACTCCTTAAAAAGTAATTTTAATCAGCGGATTCCACGTTCATTAGGATTTCCGCTGCTGACCTTATTAACAATGATAGTAATATTTTTTATAACTTTTGGTCGTTATTTATTTTTATCTATTTTATATTTTTATTTATATTAAATTATTTTCTTTTCAGATGAATCGCGATTACGTGGATGGTCAAATCCACGATGCGAACAAAGATATAGCTGCCCAGCAGGCAGCTATAAAAAAACATGATGCTGTGGCACGAGCTAATGTGGCTCGAAAGCGGCAAGCGTTGCTCATGGAGCAGCGCAAGCAACAGGAGGCCGGAAAAAGAAAGGCCGAGGAAGAGGCTGCAGAGCAGTTGCTTAAACGCACGAAATTAGCGCTGTCTAGCAGCACCATCACGACCACCACAGTAGACTTTAACAAGCCGCCACCATCGATGTCGCAGCGTCTCTTGCTAAAGGAAGTGGCAGCAGTTGCAGAAACGGCAACGACACAAGAGTCGTGTGACACGCCGAAGATCACTTCTGAGCAAAGTGTAAATGACACGGGCTAATTACTGTACACCAATGCACTAATGCACTAAAGGTTAAATTCTAATTAGAGAGCCAAAGGGGCAAAAGAGAGGAAAACGTAAAATTCAAAGGAAAATTCGTACTTGACGAGCCCTCTCTTAGGGAAAGTCTGAACTGAGTTTCCCTCTCTTTTCCGTTTTAGCCCTCCCCAAACTAGGAGGACCTTAGGCGGCTGAGTGGGCCCAAGATAAGACCGATGCTTATCATTGGCAGGATTAGGAAGACGGAATTTTCCCGAATGCTCTCATTGGAAAATTCCCTTCTCCTAAAAATTGTGGGTGGACTCAAGAGGCAGGGCTTGCGTTGCCCTTTAAAAATGGCCCATTAGCCCTCCGCACTCAGTTACCCTTCGGCATCTGTTCCGTCGCAACAACTAAATATTCTTTTGAATTGCTTTCTGGCCTCTGTTCCGGAGCAAACCGCGCAATACTTGTATTCAATCTTTTGGTGTTATTTTTTTCTAAAAATTAAACTATTCGCTAAAATTTTGTGTTCGAAATTTTATTTTATCCTCAAACAAAACGCTCCTCTCGCGAACTCGTGTCCTCGGCGGTGAATCGTGTGTACACTGTGCTGAGTTTGGGATTCGAGCCACCCTCAATTCCGCAACTTCCATTACGAGAGAGAGAGAGAGAGAGAGAGAGAGAGAGAGAGAGAGAGAGGGAGAGAGAGAGAGAAGGACGTCCGAATAATCAACAACCAGAAATCCAAGGACAAAAAAGTAAGAAAAATTAACTTCTAATTTTACGTAATTTCCTTTTCTTCAAGGGCAACTAGCCCTTGCGTTTTAACTGTTTTACTTCGTACGCGATAGGACCCGGTGCCGGCGGGTCAACAAAGGTAACACGCGCCGTTTTAAACATTTTTTTACAAAAATAATAGAAAATCTATCAGAGGATCAGGTCTCGTACCGTTCTCTTCTGGTAGATATTTTCTATTCAAATTAAAATCTCGGTCGGTCGGGCTTAAGATAGATTGCGACGTGCAGAGAACCGTCTGGCGAAAGCTGTTTGGTTTTCTACGTCACGATCTCAAAAGATCTCGAAATCTTTCGTTTTTCAGAAAGAATCCGCATTGTTTTGCCATTACCATATGTGAACGAAAATTCCTTTCTTTCCCCGTCTCTTCTTCTATATTTTTTTTGTTCAATTCCCGTTAAAGCCAGCTCCGAGCTAATATCTTTACGGAGATAGGCTCAAAATCTGGCAAAGTTGAGAAGCGCAACGTGCTCCTCGACAACCCGTTTCGTCGCTGAAGGAAAAGAATCTATTCCTTTCCCATCTTCGACGTCACAAATAGTATAAAATAAACAAAGAATTTAATTTGTACCTTTCTTTTGGCAGTGAATCGGACTAAGAGATTCAAACCCACAAAAAAACAAAGGGCCAGCAGGAGGAAGCAGGCGTTAAACCAGCAGATTGAATGGGCAAAGAGAGTTCTGACAGAACTACAAAATACGCCACCTCCTCCACCACCACCTCTGCCTAAGGAACCGCCTCCAATAACCCTGGATGAAATTCTTTTACCAGTGGTTGAGCCAAAGAGGACCTGCAAGAAGTGCAAGGAGTTTAAGAAAAATTGTGTGGGGTGTTTTAACGCCAATAGCAGAATTAAAAAGAAAGAGAATAATCTATTAGACTCTATATTGCAACAGATGGATGCATCAAAGCAAGGCTTTACGCAAACTAAAAAGTAAAATTAAATAATTTGTCAGAAAAAAAACTAAAAGAAAATTTATGTACAAACTTTCTTCCAATAAAAAAAATCAATGGAATAAATATATATAAATTTTACGGTCAAAAATATTGTAAATTATTTGAAGAAAAAAGTAAAGAATTTATATTCCTTTTACCTTAAGTTCCTATAAAAATAATCTCCTTTTTGCATACTACAAAAAGAAATCACTAAAGACTTAATTAATTACTATTAAGGTTAATTAAGTATTAATATTAATATACTAACTCACCCCAAGAGACGCATCTTAGTTGGTACGACAGGAAACGGTTTGAAGCCATGTTTGCGGTAGTAGTAGAAATGTTGATAATATCTCGAATATCCCATAATAAATTAAACCTTCGTTTGTTGTAGATGAACCCCACGGTTGATCTTGGAATCGTTTTTAATCAAATTTTAAGCCGCGGTGCATAAAATTCAGAACGAATTAATTGAGGTCAAAGAGGATACAGTTGAAATTAGAGAGGATCAGGACACCCTAGAGGATAGGGTTGACCGATATCGGGAATGAATAAACGAATGTCGAGAAAAGCTGGATGAAAAGGATGAAACCTGGGAGCGATATGTTCAGCTAATTGAGCAATTAACCCAGGTCCAGAATAAATTAACTGACAGTCATAGGGACGAGCTCACCAATTTCCAAGTTAAATACGGAAATTTGGTGAAATCTAATACGGAAATCAAGGTTTTGCTGCGAGCCCTTACTGGTTCGACTGCCCGAGGGTTCAAAAGCCTTAATAATAATCGACCGGTACATACCGCGGAATTAGAATTATTAGCCGACATATTTATAAAACTATCCATAGAATAAGATCATTTGTAAACAAACAAAAGAAAGGGAAAAAAACTGATATAGTTGTAAAATAGTTAAAATAAGGTTAGGATTAATGTTATTAAATACTTTTCCTTTATTATAAAAATATACTAGATAAAAAGAGTTTAATAAAGTAAAAGAAAAAAAAGGTGTGAAACAAAACAAACATATAATTAGCACTTATTATTTTATTCCACTTCCATTAATTCCATTCACATCCAAATTTAATTTAAACCCTAATACTATTTACCTTAGCGATAAAGTTATCTAACTTAAATATTATTTACACTTAATTGAGTAAGAGTTATTATGCTATAAGTTAATAATCGTGAATTTCTTTCATTCTATCTCATTTGAGGATAAGTTTTACTTACTGTAGCCATATAATACTTCCGAGAAAACTGCCTGTTTAACTAAGTTATAATTTAATAATAAATTTAGAATTAATTAGATAACCCTAAGGATCGAATAGAAATTCTCTATTTAACAAAAATTATTAAACCTATAACGCCAATGAGTCCAAACCTCATTAATGAGATTTGTGCATCATCGACCACAACACGGATAAACAATTTAGAAAGAAACATATTCTCACACAGCAAAACACTAGATAGTCAAACCTTAACTATAGAGGGTTTATTTTCCCAATATACTAAACTCCACCGTACTATTTCACACATTGGCATCAATTATAGAATAAACAGTTATATTATCAAGAAGAAAATTTAGACAGAGTCAGGACCGATTTTATTGAATTACGGTCTATTGTACAACAACTGATTCAGATTACCATAACCGGTTTCTCTCGCGTGAACGAACAACAGTATATAGAAGCAAGCGAAATAGATTTACTAGAGTCAGTCTTCAGTAAACTACAGATAGCTCCTAAAAAGAAGTTGAGTGTTCTCGACATCCTGGAATCATCGTAATTAGCAAATAAAATAAACATTTTATCAGACCCAATATTTAGCATTAGACTAGATTCATCCAGATTCCACGAGTTATTGGGCACTGAGGATCTATTACGAATCAATCTAATTTCGTATGCACCGTCCAGAGAAGTTAACTCGCCAAGGCGCAAAATTTCTAGGGCTTGAGCATTTGAGTGCTGAGGAGTTATCAAAGATAGATCCCTTTGCGGTAAGGAACAAAATCCCTAGAGATTCTTCCGCTAAACCGCCCGAACAAGACAATCCTTTTGCCAAACGGGATAGAATACCCAGGCACAGTCCTGAACGAAGATTTGAAATTAAAGACCCATTGAATTACAGTCCCAAGACAACTCAGGAACAAACCTTTAGAGATAGTGATTCCTTAAGTAGCATCACTGAAACAGCCATTGAAAAGGAAGGCACCGACCTAGACGATTTAGAGTCCCCGAACTCGATAAGGACGATCCGGTTGTAAAGAGTCTTAGAGCTCTAGAGAAATCCGTGACCACTGACTCAGACGGGGAGCAAAAGCTACCTGTTCCCACCAACATTCTAGATTGGTACCAGGAGTATCCTTTGGGCAGTGCTACCAGTTCTCCTGAATCAAGAAGGAATACTATTGTACCTCGACCAACTGCTCCAAGATTAGAGTTGTTTCCTATCATAGAAGAGAACCGAACAGTTCCAGATAACCCACCTACCACACCGGAAGAAGGAACCGGCATAGAAATGGTGAATGACAATCCAGAAAGAGGGATCGGTCCCGCCCCTCAACTACAGTTCAATCAAGTAGTCTCAATTAAAGATGCACTTCGAATTATCCCGGAATTTGATGGAAGTAATATTCCCTTCAGTCAGTTCTCGGAGTCGTGTTACGAAGCCAAGAACATGATAGAGCCTGCGGCTGAACCTAACTTAGCCAGATTGATTAGGTGCAAAGTTCTAGGGGAAGCTCGAAAAGCCTTAACCGGTCAGACCTTTGCAACAATAGACTTGTTGTTAAATTTTCTGAAAGGGATATACTCGCCAACGAAAACGGTAGCCCAGCTGCTGGGTGACATGGGAAATGAGTTCCAGCAAACTAATGAAACAGTCATCAGTTTTGCAAATCGGGTTAGGGATTTGGGAAAGCGAATTTTAGAATCACATGCTATTGAAAATGGAGCGATTTCAGACGAGGCCCGAAATTCCACTCAAGTGAATGTCATTGACTGTTTTAAAAGAGGTTTAGTTGTTGAAATTGAACAACGATTAGATGCTGCACCCAATGATGTAATAACTGATATTGTTAGGAAAGCCATAACCATCGAAAGAAAGTTAGCAAATCAAAAGGAAGTCAGAGAGCGTAGTAATCCTGATAAACCATACATTGGAGGGGTAAAGAAAAAAATATTTGCCTGTTCAGTATGTAAGGCACCAGATGATAATCAATGCAAGTGCAATGCTAAATGCCAATTTTGCAACCAAACTGGTCATGTCCTAGAGCATTGTACAATACATGCTCAAGGCCTGCTGAAAATGAAAATGATCTGTCAGATTTGTCAACAAGAGGGTCATACTGCTAGCCATTGCAAACAGATTGAAAAGTGCCAAATATGTAATAAAATTGGACATTCGGCCAAATCATGTAGGCAGAATGAATCACAACAAACCCGAACACAGATCCTATGTCAGGTGTGCCAAAAACCTGGTCATATGGCCAATGTTTGCTACAGTCTAAGACCCAGAAGTAATCCCGCTACCCTGTTTACAGGTAGGCAAGGTACTCTATCATGCCAGATTTGCCAAAAGCCCGGTCATACTGCCAGCAATTGTTACTCACTTAAAAACCGCAATAACCAACAACCTCAATTAGATGCAAGGAGCAAGTTCTCTTGTCAACTGTGTAATGGTAACGGCCACACCGCTGCCACTTGCAGAGTTAAAAACCTCGGCTTGACTTGCAATTACTGCAACATGAAAGGACATACCATTGATCAATGCCGTAGGCGACAATTCAATGAAGGGCAAGGAAACCAGGGAAACTTCCAAGGTTCTTACCCCTCGAGCGCGGGGAAAGAGACCCAAAGGAACCGAGAGCGTTCGAACCCCGAAACTGTCAACCAACTGTTAGGCGAACTCATACCGTTAAATTAATGAGTCCGAATAAACCTCTACCATACTTAAGGTTAAGAGGTATCAGTGTAGCAAACTCGGAAACATTCCTGATTGATACAGGCTCCGAGCTGAGCTTAATAAAGCTTAGAGTCCTAGAAAATCCAGAGGATATTGAGAGTTACCGAGCGATTAAACTCGAAGGAACGGGATCTTTGCAAGTATCGACTCTAGGATCTATATATGTAAAAATACTCAATCAATCCATCAGATTCGAAGTGGTACCTGATGATTTTCCCCCCATTGAATTTAGTGGAATCTTGGGAGCCATGGATTTAAGAACTAGAGGTGCAACCTTAGGTTTCGATAGAGAAGTTTTCATTATGAACTCACAGGAATGGCCAATCCATTTACTGACTAACAATGACCATACAAAACATCAAATCCTAAGGTTAACAACTTTTAGGTATGAGACTTCTGTCCCATATATAGATATATTACATCCACCCTGTTCTAATCGTGGGCAACTAATGTTGAACACTGGGTCAGAAGTGAATTTGATAATAGTTCGATTTATTCCAGCAAACAAGCAAATACATGAGAACCAATGTAGTCAGTTAATGTGGATAGGTCAAAAACCTATTTCAACACTGGGTACTGTAACGTCGGCACGTATTTTTCTCCATCCCCACACTTTTAAGAAAGTTTTTTTTTCCTCCATTAAGTGAGCCCAGCAGAAGCAATTCATCCGAAATTTAGAAAATTAAAAAATACGTCCTGCGCTGGCACGTTTATGAGTTTCTTCATGGAATACTATCTCGAAGGATCATAAACATATCATACGCGCAGGCATACTCTTTTTGAATCTCCTAGAGCGAGACCAAAAGCAATAGTATAAGATACGTTTCCCAGGGGTTCTTTTTCTCATGAGGGATAGTGCAAGCGAGACTCGAGAATAAACAGAATTTTCCCGATAAGATGCGAGCTAGGGCAATGCACACTAGTTGACACAGCTGCAAGTAATAAAACTGCAGGCCTCCGACTCAAGTGCGCCGCCCCGCGCTCTCACTTCCCAACAAAAGTGTATATTTGTACAAGATGCATTTTTGTTCTAATGTTTCTCAACACGACGGAAGTGGTATTGTGGTAGTGTATAAATGTTATGAACGCATAACATTTAAACATTTCAGTCACATTGCCAACTATGAATAAGGTTCAAAAATTTGTATGCATCCATATAACCAAATTATAATATAATACTAAGCTATATAATATTAATCGGTATATTAACCACATTAAATCATATAAATGTAAGCGGGTATATCACTAAGATTTATGTTTTCTTAATATTTAGCCATACAATAATACAATTTGCATTCAAGTTAGATTTCATATACATACAAATCTTTACACTATAAAATATCTCTATTTTTAAATTAATATTAGAGCATATAAAAAACATATGTTATTCTCTAGCATAATCACATTCTCTTATCAACCATAGTTAATAATTATTGTATGATGTAACGTCGCCGCAATTTTCCGGAAAATTTTCTCACGGATGTTCTCCCGCATTTTCTCATGCACGAACCTCGGCGATAATGATCACTGGAAATCCTAAGCTCAAGGTACATAGGCTATCAGCCCCTTCACCGAGTCCCATCTTTATGATAGTTAAATAAGTACGATAATTTTTTTTTCTTCCTCCGCGCGTATATTTACAGAATATATACCGAGTAAATAAGTACAATAGTTCCCATGCTTATTTCCTAGGAAGACAGAGTATACTAGATTAGTAAGGGATACGATTCCCTCGATGAGATAGGAGATAGGACTACGTACACTGATTGACACAGCTGCAGGCAATAAACTGCAGACGGTCAGTTCAAGTGCGGCGTCTGCGCTCCTATCTCCAACCGAAAAATCTATTTGTATTTGCGAGCGTGATATTCTCCCTTATGTTGCGACCGACCGGCGCCTGATAGGAGATACCTGCGCTCGTTACGGCGTTTATCTTACACTAATAAGGAGGGCCTGAGGCCAGAGCACAGGCGGGGCCCAAATGCGATTCTTGCGATCTCATTGGAGAAAACCAAAAGGAAAACTTTTCCAATTCCTCTGATTGGAAAATTTTTACCCGAAGGGACTTTTCCGGGGATGAGAGGGGTGGAGCTGTGTCGCTTTTTAAAATCGGCCTCTCTGGCCTCTCGCACTCAGTGTGTGCGAATTGTTTCCTGGCCTCTGTTTCCAGAACGATTCCACATATCTGGTACTCTAATGGAAGTAACTACCTGGCCTCTGTTCCAGTCGTAGATACACTCTCTATCGCGCCGCATTGTATTCACATTTTAAGAAAAATATATAGTGTTCAAATTCACATTTTACTTTGGAGTTCAAACCTTTCTTTTGACAATTTTCCGTTTCCTCTCGACATTTCGGGGTGAAGGCGCAGTGTCCTAACTGCGAAATAAAAAAGAATCCGCTCGACGTAAGTTCCGCTTCGCCGTACCATCCTCGACCATCGGTTTGACCCGAGAGAGAGAGAGAGAGAGAGAGAGAGAGAGAGAGAGAGAGAGAGAGAGAGAGAGAGAGAGAGAGAGAGAGCCCCAGCAACGCAACAACAACAAGAGCAACAGTAAGAAAAAAAATATAGTTTCATTTACTCAATAATTTAAGTTTCAGGGCAACTAGCCCTCGCGTCTAAATTCCTTAACGTCACGCGATAAGACCCAGTGCCGGGGGGGTCATTTAAAGGCAACTCGCTCCTCCGCTAAATAATCAAAAATTTATAATAGAGTATTTATTCGGAAGGTCTGGTTACGTACCGTCCCTTCCAGTAGATACTTCTATTCAAATTTAATCGTGTCGGTCGGATTAAAAATAGATTTCAACGTGCAGAGAACCGTCTGGCGAAAGCCGTTTGGTTTTCCACGCTGAAATCTCAAAAGTTCTCGAAGTGTTTCGTTTTCAGGAAGATCCGCGGAACTTGCCACTATTAGATTTACTCGAAACTCTTTTCTCCGTCTCTTCATATTCTTCTTTTCGTTCAATTCCCGTTAAAGGCCAGCCCCGAGCTAATATCTCTACGGAGTTAGGCTCAAAAATTGGCCAAATCGAGAAGCGCAACGTGCTCCTCGACAACCCGTTTCGTCGCAGGTCAAAAGGGATCCTTTCCTTTTAAATCTTCGACGTCACAATGACTTCTTTATATGCGGGGGGAGATGGAGGCAGAGAAGAGTACGCATCGAAATCCAAACGATCCTTGTAGCGCCATCTCTTCGAGGGAGCTCGAACCCGACGCTACCCTCACTCCTCCGTTCCTCTCCCCCATAATAGGAGGGCCAAGGCCGACGCGTAGGCGGGCTTTTTATTTTAAGTTTTCCTCATTGGGAAAACTCGGAGGAGGGACTAATCTCCAAAATTCTAATTGGAGAAGTCCTCTCTGAAGGGTTTTCTGGGGGGGGGGGGGAAACAGGGTTTTCCCGCAGCCTCCGCGCGAGAGCGATGCGTCCCTATGCGACACTCTGACTCCCGCCGTCGAGGTGAGCAGACCATTCTCATTTCTTTGTACTTGTAAATCTTCAAAAAAAAACCAGAATAAACTTAACAAAATTGTAAACAATTCTAGTTCCAATTTATCATTTATTTAAATACGCGAACATACCCAGCCTTTCTCACATTACCGCGCTCGCGAACGGTCTATTTTTTTTTCTTCTCCAAGCAACGGAGCCAGACGGGACGTTTCACCATCAATCCAAGGAAGGAAAGGGAGAAAAATCTGCCCAAACTTTCACCAAGAGTAAGAGAAGTTAATTTTAAGTTATTTTATTCAATGTCTTTTCCTTTTCTTTCACAAAGGCAACTTGCCTCCGCGATCTTTCTTTCGATCTTTGTGTAGGAGCCAGTGCCGGTGGCTCACGTTAAATTTCCCCAACAACCTATAGAGAACCTAGTAGTTTCTTCTCGGGCAGTAACTGCCGTTGAAGAGACAAAAGGGTCCTCTTAAAACTTATCAATAATTTCGCGTAAGTTTGATTAAAAACCCACACCCTACGAAATTTACCAAAAATAGAGTGCCACGCTTAACCGATTGAAATTTTCTCCATTCCACCTTCTCCAAAAACGCGAATTAAATCTTCTTATTTTCTTCCTCGTCTCTTTTTTATAATCTAGCCGAGATAACACGACCCGAGCTATACTCTAACGAGTGGCTCAAAAGGAATAAAGTTAAAAAGCAGTAACCCCGACGTTACAAAAATTGGAGGCCCCGGGGGGATGTTTTCTAGACTAGAGATGTGAATAAAGAAGAATAGAAGATAGTGTAACGTCGGGCCGTTTTTTCAATTTTATTTTTCCTTATAAGAATAACTTTTCTTCCCCTATATGTGTCTAGATTTAGAAAAAACATAAAAGTAGTAGTTTAAGTGCGTATGTACACCCGGCGCAGAAAAACGTGACCGGATAAGATTTGATTTCTTTTCGGGGAAACGCCATAAACCGACTCTCGGTGTTTTCCTCTCGCTGTTAGTCGGCAGAGATTTCCTTCGAGGGGAAATCATAAAGCTGCCAAAAGTAATGTACCAGTCGCCGAAAAGGGCCCGGGAAATTTCTTTCCATAGACTCCCACGGCGACTGAGACAAAACAGTCGACACAAGTACCGGACGACGGGAGATACGACTTGCCGCTGCAGGCCTAAGTGCACGCAGCTGCAAGTCGTAAAAATGCAAGTTTATATGCACCGCCTGATATCCAAGTTTTTTCTATCTCCCTTTGTCTATGCCTTTAACATCCACTGCGCACTAGTAAAATACTCTTTTATATATACGTATATTAATTTTTCTCACTCGTTAGCTACATTATATACTCCGTAATATTATTCAATGATTACTACATTTTATATGCTCAACGTTAGAATATTATTATATCATTTACCATATAATTACACTAGACCATAAGTATTTTCAACTTTGTATTAGTTACATTCAATCTTGTATTAGTATACTAGACAATCATAAGTCTTAAAGGATGCTATAAAAACTTGGAGAGACGCGAGAGAGCGAAGCGAGACCGAAAGGTACTCGACGCGCCATCCGCCGGAGGGAGTCGAAACTCTTCCTTCCCTCTCCCTCGCTCGCCTCTCTCCCCCAAAAATAGGAGGGCCTTCGGCCCCGGGCGTGACTAAAGTCAAATAAGGATTTCCCATTGGAAAATCTTGGAGGAGGAGTTATACCAAAAATTTTCTAATTGGTACTTCTCACTCCGAAGGGTTTTTCCAAGGGAAAAGAGGGATTTTTCCGGCCCACCGATGCGTCGGCGGCCGAGAGAAAAGTTACTCAGTCCTTGACCTTCGCCGAGTCGAGTCGACTGTACCTCTTCTCTCTATCTCTATTACTGTACTTAAAAATTTTTTTATTGATCAAAATACAATTCTAAATTCAAACAACTTGTCAACAATTTTTTTCTTCTTTGTTGCTTCCACCTTCATTTGTTTTTTTTTCTCTCGCGACCGTGAGTTATCTCGCGCCAAGGAGCCACCACTTCATAGGAAACTACACGAAGGAAGGGGGATCAACAGAAAGAGTAAGTGAGAAATTAAGAATCGTATTTTGTTCTCTCCTGTCTCTACGAGCACCTAGCTCCCGCGACCTTTATCTATCGTTCAGTAGGAGTCCAGTGCCGGTGGACTAGTCGCGAATTAAACTCTACAGCAGAGAATCTGCTCAACTTCAGGACTCCGAGTGTCCTGTTCAAGTTGAAGTAGAGTCTTCTGCTAAATCTTGTGTCCCAGTCAAGTCCGGCATAACTTAAAGAAAATACTTCAACTGTTCCTCTTCAGGAAGAAATTCCTGGAACTGCTGGAAGTATTCAATTGAAAAACACTAAAATTGCTGTACACTTTGCCACCGCTTGTTAGCGACAAGGCAAGTGTGACAGAAAAATTTGCGTTACAGTTTTCTCTCTCCTTCCGTATTAGCAACCCCTACTTCTTTCCTCGGAAATTTCTCTAAGAAGGGAAACAAAAAAAAATCGCGCCCAATTCCCCGGCTATTAGCGGCAACGCTAGGCCGAAAAAGAAAAGGATATTGAACTGTTCGTCTTCCCGACGTCACAATAGTCATCAAAAATTAGACGAAAGTAAAGAGAAATTAATGCAAATAAGTAAACAAAAACAAATTAAGAAAAATAAGGCGAAAAATTGGTCGATTTTAGAAGCATCTATTTTACTCAAAAATTTAAAACTTGTCAATAAATAAATAAAAAAAGTGTCATCTAGTATTATTAGAAATTAAAACAAAAAGAGAATGAAATTACTTCACGTTATTTTCAACCTCGTTAAAAAAGTACTAAAAAGTAAAAATTGAAAAGCAAACAATTAAGATTAAATTCAAATATTAAAATAAATTATATGAAAAGAATTCATCAAAAATATTAACAAGAAACAAAAATCAAAAGTTAGTGAAATTATACTTTTAACAAAATATTCAAGTTATACCAAAACTATATTTCTAAAATTCTAAAAATTCTAAATATTATTTTTAACAAAATTGAACGAAAAAAAAAATGAAAATTATTCGTCTAGTTTTAATTTCGTGAAAAACTCTTATAAAAGTAAAAGAAACAAAAAAGTTTCAGTGATCTTGGTCGAGAAAAAAAAACTAATTGCTTTAGCTTGGCTGAGCATTTTTTTTTCTAACACTTCAAAATTAAAATATTTATTTTTTTAACTCAGGCTTGGCCGAGATAAGATACAAAGATTTTTTTTCCTATGTTTCAAAAAATTTTCTAAGTACAAAAATTTTAATACTCTGGCTTGGCCGAGTATAATTCAAGACAAGTTTAAAACATTTTTATCAATTAACTCAGACTTGGCCGAGTTAAATTAAAACAGAATTAACACAAAATACGATTTACGTAAAAAAAAAATTTATACTCTGGTTTGGCCGAGTATAAGTCAAGTCAAATTTTCTATAATTATTATACTAACCCAGGCTTGGCCGAGTTAAGTACAAAAATTTCCTATAAAACTTTTTAATCTCAAAAATTCAAACTCAGGCTTGGCCGAGTTAAATACAAAAATTTCCCATAAAAATTTTCTAATCTCAAAAAAAAATTCAAACTCAGGCTTGGCCGAGTTAAATACAAAAAAATTTCCTATAAAATTTTCTTTCCTATTCTTTTTGTAACACTTTTCCAAATTTTCTAAATTCATAAAATATTTACACATAATTTACGAAAGAATTTATACGCTGGCTTGGCCGAGTACACGTAACACTATTTTCCCTACAAAATTATTAAAAACAAAAACTTTCCCTTTTAAAGTATAAACGAGTAATATTTACTCATATAAAATTTTATTTGCCTTGCCCAAGAAAAACTAAAAGTGCACGCGCTCGCGAATTTAAAAACCATTAGCAAATTTTGTGGCTAAAATAATACATAAAAATTTAAAATAATAAGAATAAAATTCCTCTAGCGGCACCGGTAGAGGTCGAAAAAAACGGAGACCAACGAAAAAACAAAGGGCCAGCAGGAGAAGGCAGGCGCTAAAGCAGCAGAGCGAGTGGGCGAGGAAAATACTGCAGGAACTCCAGTACACGCCACCCCCTCCTGCTCCACCTCTTCCTAAGGATCCACCACCGGTGGACTTAAAAAAAATTCCTCTGCCAAAAGAGGAGAGGAAAAAAAAGTGCAAAAAATGCACCGAATTCAAAAAAACGTGTGTTGATTGATTTAAGATCAACACTCGTTTTACTAAAAAAAAAAATCTTTGTTGGAGTGTCTCATGCTCCAGATGGACGCTAGCCAGTTGGGGCTAACGCAAAAGAAAAATTAAATTACAGGTACAAACCTAAAAATAAAAAGTCTAAGTTAGAATAGAATAAAAATTAGAAGAAAAATTTAAATTTTATTATTTACTAACCAAACAAACCTTTGTTACCTTGTACCAGTGTGCTGTGGACGGATGCAAAGAAGTCACCAGGTCAGTGAGGAGACCCTGGACCAGCACCACATTAACCCGGATAATCAACAGGAGGATCCAGCAGTTGAGCGAATTGATCCATCCACATCAGTAGAAGCGTTTACCGAGTTGCTACCAACTGATCCGGAGGGCATCTTCACCCAACGAATGCAACTAAGGCTTGCAGAGATCCAAGCTGCAGAAGCATATAAGCAGAGGATTGACCAATTGCTGTTGGAAAATCCGCTTCGAGCAGTCGATTTTATTGTGGAAGCTGCCCTGAATGACTTCCTCTTCTGGACACAGTTTACTCAGCAAAGATAACATAATTACCTAATAAAAATAAATTGTTAAGGTTAAATGCGAATTGTTTAAGTTTAAAATATAAGAAAAGTTTTATTACATCAAAAAAAAAATTATTGTGCAATTTATTTCTAAAAACAAAACAACAAAAAATATAGGAAATTACCTTGGTGCTTTGAAAGCACGCATCTTCAAATTCATTCCAATATCCCAGTCCAAATCCATAGTCGTCTAATCCAAATAAGGTATCCACTGCCTAATTAACCACTGGTAGCACATTGATTATCAATCCTATCCATATAATCGAATCACCAGAAAATTATTAAAAGTTTACGAGACCTTGGGAAATCTTTAACTACTGAGAAAACCGAGGAAGAACTATTACCTACTCCCAGGAATCTAGAAGAGTGGTACGACGATTACCCTATTGCTAGCGGACCAAATTCACCCTCTTCCAGACGGAATACCATCCTTTCCCAACCGACTGCTCCCAGTTTAAGCTTGTTAAACTTAAACGACGATTTACAGCCACCTCCAATAGGTCCATTTTTTCCTCTAGAAGAATTACCTATAATCAACATGGTTGGAGGCGGACAACCTGGGGGCAATGCAGTTGTCAACCCTCTGCAATTTAATCAAGTGGTATCGATTAAAGATGCACTACGGGTTATTCCAGAATTCGATGGAAGTAATGTCCCCTTCAGTCAATTTTCGGAAGCCTGTTTAGAAGCAAAAGATATGATCGAACCTGCCGCAGAACCGAACTTGACTAGATTAATTAGATGTAAAATTCAAGGTGAAGCACGCCAAGCATTGACAGGCCAAACCTTTACAACCATAGACTTGTTATTAACATTCCTCAAAGGTATATACTCGCCTACGAGAACCGTAGCCCAGTTGCTGGGTGATATGGGAAATGAGTTCCAGAAAAATAATGAAATGGTTATCAGCTTTGCCAATAGAGTTAAGGATCTAGGGAAACGAATACTAGAATCCTATGCCATAGAAAACGGAACAGTGTCGGATGAATTCCGTGCCTCTACCCAGAAGAACGTAATTGATTGTTTTAAGAGAGGACTAATATCAGATATCGAACAAAAATTAGATACTGCTCCGAATGACGCTATAACTGACATTGTTAAGAAGGCTATAGCAATAGAAAGGAAAATAGCAAATCAAAAAGAAATCAGGGAACGTAGTAATCCCGATAAAACATACTCCGGGGGAGCTAAAAAGAAAATTTTTGCTTGTTCAGCATGTAAGGCCCCAGATGAAGATAAATGCAGTTGCAATATAAAATGCCAATTTTGCAACCAAACCGGACACGCTCTAGAGCATTGCACTATCCATGCTCAAGAAGGAAGGACATACTGCTAGCCATTGTAAACAAATTGAAAAATGTCAGATATGCAGTAAAATAGGACATTCGGCAAAATCCTGCCGACAAAATAATAGTGGTCAGCAAAGTAACATAATCTGTCAAGTATGCCAGAAACCAGGTCATATGGCTAATGTTTGTTTTTCTCTCAGACCAAGGAATAGTACTACTACTTCCTTCAGTAGTAGACAAGGTAATACGACTTGTCAAGTTTGTCGGAAACCAGGTCATACAGCGAACCAATACTATTCATTGACGAACCACAATAATCAGCAACCACAGCTGGATTCTAGGAGCAAATTTTCCTGCCAAATTTGTAACGGTATTGGCCATACTGCAGCTACTTGCAGAGTGAAAAATTTGAACTTAACTTGCAATTACTGCAAGATTAAAGGACACACGATTGATCAATGTAGAAAACGACAATATAATAACTCCCAAAGCAATCAGGGAAACTCTCACGGTTCTCGTCCTTCGAACGCGGGGAACGAGACCCAAAGAAACCAGGAGCGTTCGAACTCCGGAAGTTTCAACCGCTTGTTGGAAGACCTAGTACCTATGAACTAAGTACTAATTGCAAATATCTTCCGTATCTAAAGCTTAAGAGTAAAAGTCGTGAAGATCCGGTCAAAATCCTTATTGATACTGGTTCAGAGCTAAGTTTTATAAAGCTCGGAGTACTAAAGGATCCTAACGATATAAAAACAGATTTGAAGATAACTCTAAAAGGAATTGGATCTATGAAAATTAGAACGTTAGGCACCATACAGTTGAAAATACGTGAAGGTATATTTACGTTTTACGTGATACCAGACGATTTCCCATTATCCTTTGATGGAATTCTAGGTTCTCAAGAATTAAAAGGAAACTCGGGAATTCTAGACTTCGAGACTCAAACATTAAAAATCACACAAGGAGAATGCCCAATTCAATTATTTAAAGATTACAATATCTTTGAAAATCAGTTCATGAAAATAGGGTCATATTTTGATGAAACCGCTGTTCCCTATATTGATATAATGCACCCAAGTTCAAGAAATCGCGGACAGTTAATGCTAGATACCGGATCAGAAGTCAATTTAATGAAGATTCGATTCGTACCAAAAAAAAGTATAATAAACCATTCGCAACGAACAAGCATAAAAAGAATAGGTCAGGAACCTATACAAACACTTGGAACTGTTGAAATAAAGGTTGCGGGATGCAATACACCTTTCCATTTAATACCTGATGATTATACACTTCATTGTGAAGGAGTATTGGAAGCCAGGTTTATTATTGAAAAC
This sequence comes from Philotrypesis tridentata, assembly GCA_018906965.1. Classification (NCBI taxonomy): domain Eukaryota; kingdom Metazoa; phylum Arthropoda; class Insecta; order Hymenoptera; family Pteromalidae; genus Philotrypesis; species Philotrypesis tridentata. Next base: position 50,082 of record JACCIB010000036.1, read on the forward strand.
AAGGCCATTCTCAATTTCAATCAAGAATTGTTACTTGTAAATAATATTAAGTTCACATTATTGTTCGATGATATCTGTAGTAGATCAAGTAAGTCAGAATCGGGACCAAACTATTCAAGATCTATGAAACGAGCAGACGGAGAAATTGGAAAATACGCTGGATCAGTGGGATTACCAGTCCAATTGAGCGAAATTTCCAATGAACAGAGTGAAGTAGATCCAATCCGTGAAGTTGGTACGGTTAGATTGAAGGGACCGAGTAAATTAATCCCTTACGTCCAATTTCTAAATAATTCAAGAAATAGCAGCCTCAGCTTCATGCTTGATACCGGATCTGAAGTAAATGTAATTAGAATTGGTGCTGTAACCCACCGGTCACAAATACAACAACATCGGTTATTACATTTACAAGGAATTGGATCTGCTCCCATTACTTCTTTAGGTACAGTAGAAATGAGGCTACTGGGAACCATTGTTCAATTTATTGTTGTGCCCAATGACTTTGAAATTCCTTTCGAAGGAATATTAGGAGCACCCCTCTTTAAACAAAACAATGGAAAGATAGATTTTCGATCTCGCATATTTACACTCAATGGTAATAATATGACTTTCCAACAACACGAAAATCACACCTTCGTAATAGACTTAGGAAGGATTATCAATATAAATGTGCAGGACCCGAAATCTTGTATACCGTATATCAATACACTCAATTCACCTACCTACCAACCTGGTAAACTAATGTTAGATTCAGGATCGGAGGTGAATATATTAAAATATTCAATGATACCAATAACTTGTAGACTAGAGCCCTCAGAAGTTAGCCATCTAAAAGGAATTGGTCAAGAACTTAGCGAAACTATGGGAATAGCAAGAGTAAAACTTTTTGGTGTCGAAGCGACATTTCATATAGTCCCCGACAACTTTTCAATACCTTGTGATGGAATACTAGGAGCTGAATTTCTCTACCAGACTAAGGGAATAATAGATTTTGAAAAAAGAACATTCTCTTTTGACCAAACTACAGCCGCTATGCATTTTAAAGAGCCGGCTGAGGACTCCTCGGAACCAGAGATAATATCAGCACCAGCACCACTCACTCATTGTCATGATAATCTCGATACTAAAACTATGGACGAGGAAGAAGACCCTGTAACACCTAAGACTCATACTTCCGACTCTTCGCTTACCTATAAGAGGAAATATGCAGACCTACAAGAAGATATATCCAAACTTGGTCTAGATTCGGAATCCGTGACTAGTACTACTGCCAACCCTTCTACTGAAACTTTGACACAATTATTGGAGGATATTGAAAATCTGAGTGATTTAGAACTTACGTCAGATTCTGAAGGCTAAATTGCAAATTACAGAATTGCCGCAAAAAGAGCTGAAATTGATGATAAATTTCGACAGAAGGATATAACGCAAAGACAAGTATTTCACGTTATACAACAAGAAATCTTTACTGAATTAAATCTAGACCCACTCACCTTAGACGAGACTACTGATATGTACAAAATCTTGTACACCAAAGAACAACCCGGATTGAACTTTGATACTCAAGATACGACCGATTTACCAAAGGTTCGTATTTTTGACATTAACGTAAATACTGGATCGATATTAGATAAGTTTAGATTAGATCATTTATATGGAATAGAAAAAGAACATGTAGTCAAAATAGTAAATAAGTATCAAGATAGATTTTTACTAGAAGGCGAACACCTAGGTTCAGCCACTAATATTAAGCATAGAATAGTTACCACTACTGATGTACCAATTAATGTGAAACAGTACAGATTCCCTGTTTCAATGAAAGATGAAATCGAAAGACAAGTACAGAAACTATTGGATGAAGGTATCATACGACATTCGCAATCTGATTACAACTCACCCATCTGGATAGTACCCAAGAAACCAGATGCTAATGGCGTAATGACATACCGCATGGTTTCAGATTTTCGCAAACTAAATGAAATAACGGTAAAAGATGCTTATCCTCTACCGGCTATATCTCAGATAATAGACGCAATAGGAGGATACAAGTACTCTACAGTAGTCGATCTTGCATCAGGGTTCCACCAAATCCTCATGGACCCAACCGATGCACACAAGACTGCTTTTTCAACACCTTTTGGTCACTATGAGTTTGTTCGCATGACATTTGGCCTTTCAAATGTCCCTGCGACGTTCCAACGTTTTATGGGCGATACTCTGTACGGCTTGCAAGGAAAAACCTTGTACTCCTTTATCCATGATGTCATAATCTTTGCCAACACTTTAGAAGAGCATGAGGAAAAAATGCATTTACTCATGCAGCGGTTAGAACAACGCAACCTGAAGCTTAATTTAAAGAAATATGAATTTCTCAAAAGCGAAGTTTGTTATTTAGGGCACATTATTAGCCAACATGGACTAAAGCCCGATCCTCGAAAACTAGAGGCAGTTGCAAACATGCCGAGGCCACATACTGTTAAACAGATACGTCAAGTACTTGGATTATTCGGCTATTACAGAAGATTCATCAAAGATTTTGCAAAAATAGCCAAACCAATGACTGCATTACTCCAGAAGGATGTAGAGTTTAAGTGGACAGAAAAATGCGAACAGGGTTTTATCACCCTGCGCAAGGCTCTGTGTAATCCACCTATATTACAATACCCAGATTTCTCTAAACCCTTCAATATCACTTGTGATGTCAGTGGCATAGCTGTTGGTGGGGTACTCTCACAAGGTGAAATAGGTAAAGACCTACCCATTGCCTATACCTCGCGAGTTTTGAGAGGACCTGAATTGGCCTATGAGGTATATGATACATTGCGTGGGCAATAATACATTGCGTGAAAACCTTTAGAGATTATATCTATGGTAAGAAGATAAAAATTCTTACCGATCATCAACCACTAGTTTGGTTCAAAACAGCTGACCTTAATACACGAGTGTTAAAATGGCGTTTCAAACTATCCGAGTATGATTATGAAATCATTTATAAACCAGGAAAATTAAACTCCAATGCGGATGCCTTATCTCGAAATCCGATTGAGCCAAACGACATCCACATGATTACACGTAGGCAAAAACAATTGGGAAAGGAAATCGATCCTGTCACTAATGAGGTAGGACGAGGAACCTCAACTTCCAAATCCGCACCCGAAAAACCTCCGGGTATTCCAAGAAAATGCGGGAGACCTCGCAAGAATCCTGTAGAGACCGTTGCGACTGAGGTTGCTAATAAGGCAAAGGAAAATAGATCAGTACGGACTAAGAAAACTTTTAAAACACAGAAGACTTACGTTCCGCCACCTACTGTAAGGGAACGAGGTCGACCTCGTAAACATGCCCCCGGATTAGATGTATCTAGTTTATTAAGTCAATTGAGTAAGGTAATCAGTATGCCTGAACCTGTTCCCAAACCTATTGTACCAATATCTATGTCCTGTGAACCACAACTAGGTATTAAACGACTACCAACTGACAAAGCTAGTTCAAAATTATCCGGATCTAAGGCTGAGTCAATAGATAATGTTAGCATTAGGTCACCAACGGAGAAAAGCGAATTGACCAATGTAACAAGAAATTCAACTAGTAAATGTAAAATTATAGAAGTTAAGGATTTATTGAATTTCAGGAAAGAACCTATAGTGTACTTTGTAGATTGTAAAGGAACACCTTGCGATGAGGGTGCCAAGTTGTTATTCAAACATAATAAAATAGAGGAGAACTTAGAGTTAGAAGTAGATAGTATAACCTCTAGTAAAAGAGGCAATAGTATTTACTTAGCACTTTGCATAAGAGGTTTGAATCCTGAATCATTAACACATGTAAAGGATCACATAAGCATAACCTTAAGTAAACTTAAAAACTATGTTTTAGAAAACAAACCACCACTTATTAATATAGCATACAGTCCCACCATCGATAACCTCGATTAGTCGGAAATACTATCGTTAATTAAATCCACTTTTAAAGAAATAGATGTTAAGATTATAATATGCAAGGGAACCGTTCAATACATACCCTATGAGAAACGCGACGAAATATTCTACGAATTACATAAATCTCCCATAGGAGGACATCGTGGAGTTTTCAAGACATTTAATAGAATCCGACAAACTTATTACTGGGAAAACCTCAAGGATCACATCCAAAGACGAATCCAACAGTGCCTTCAATGTCAATTGAAGAAGTTGGTATGTCTAAAGACAAAGCAACCCATGGTTATTACCGATACTCCAGGTAGTGTTTTTGACAAAATAGCCATGGATAGCAGTACCTCTAGAAAATACCCTAGCTACTACTGTGGCCGATGCGTTTGTGAAACGTTTCATCTGTATTTTTGGAGCACCATGAGTGGTACTCACCGATCAGGGTACCAATTTTCTTAGTAAATTAATGGGCCGAGTTGCTAAGCGATTTAAAATAAAAAAAATTAAGACGACAGCTTTTCATTCCCAGTCCAATGGTTCACTTGAAAGATCTCATCATGCTTTAAGTGAATTTCTTAAGATGTACACTGACAAAGATAATGAATGGGATGTATGGATAGATTTAGCCATACTAAATTATAATATATGTGTTCAGGAAAGTACAAAACACACCCTTATGAGGTTGTATTTGGAAGACTAGCCAGATTACCCTCAAGTGATCCCTTACGGGAAGGTGACTTGTTACCCACTTATCAAAATTACATAGTAGATTTAGTTACCCGTTTAAACGGGATACGTAAGTTAGTTTATGATAATTTAGTAGAATCTAAGTACAAATCAAAAAAATACTATGATAGACATTTAAATCCACGAAACTTCAAACTAGGCGATTACATCTACTTATGTAGAGGAGGCAAAGTTCAGAAATTCCAAAATAACTACTTTGGACCGTATAAGATCACCGAAATAATTGATTCTAATAACGTCCGGATTCAAATTTCGAAAAAGAAAAACAAAATAGTCAATACAAACCGATTACGAATCTCCTATATGGGAGACTCCATACAAAAATTAAAAAAACATAAGCCACAACTAACAGAATCAGAAACCTCTGATCAAAAATCCTAGTTTGCATAGTTACTAAAATACTTTCTGATTCCAGGTGCAAGTCCAATCACGATCCTTAACCATGTACATCACCTTCTTCCTAACTCTTCTTACCATAGCCACCTCCTCAGCTCTCATAGGATATGACTGTGGCTCACGGCAGATGAGTGTTACCACAGTCAGCCTAAGGGATGTCGGTGAATGCAACATCCCTGCACCTCAACTCAACATCACCCGACGATTCATACAATTACTACAATTAAACGATTTTTATGAAGTACCCGTCATTCAATGTAAAATAGAAATATACCGCCAAATTTTTCACTGTGGAATGCACTCCCACTCATCAGCTGTAGCTTATGGGATCAATGAGTATATAATGGAAACTTCATACAAAACTTGTCAAGACCTTCATAATCATGGATCACTATTACTACCCAATGGACACGTATTCGCTATCAAGATGCTCATTGATGTAGCCGTACAAGGATATGCACTTCATTCAATATATGGATGGTCGATCCATTTATTGGGAGCCATTTGGAGCTCAGTAACCCATTTACTCATTCATTTAGGTAACAAGGAAAAACAACCATCACCACCACCAGTAACTGATCAAATGGATATACCAGAAATAGTAGTTGGTGAAAAAACAAATAAAGCAGAAGCCACTGAAGAAAACCCTGATGTCACGACCCCTCCTGGATATCCAATCCCTGAAGTCCAGCAAGAGTTCTTTGCATTAAGAAAATAAGTCTTCTACTGGATCATTCTTGAGCCTATACATTCAGGGGATGGTAACTTTTCGTCATTTGCTGTATTCCTCAAGTAACCATTTTTCGGTGGGGGTGTAACGTCGGCACGTATTTTTCTCCATCCCCACACTTTTAAGAAAGTTTTTTTTTCTTCCATTAAGTGAGTCCAGCAGAAGCAATTCATCCGAAATTTAGAAAATTAAAAAATACGTCCTGCGCTGGCACGTTTATGAGTTTCTTCATGGAATACTATCTCGAAGGAAGTCATAAACATATCATACGCGCAGGCATACTCTTTTTGAATCTCCTAGAGCGAGACCATAAGCAATAGTATAAGATACGTTTCCCAGGGGTTCTTTTTCTCATGAGGGATAGTGCAAGCGAGACTCGAGAATAAACAGAATTTTCCCGATAAGATGCGAGCTAAGGCAATGCACACTAGTTGACACAGCTGCAAGTAATAAAACTGCAGGCCTCCGACTCAAGTGCGCCGCCCCGCGCTCTCACTTCCCAACAAAAGTGTATATTTGTACAAGATGCATTTTTGTTCTAATGTTTCTCAACACGACGGAAGTGGTATTGTGGTAGTGTATAAATGTTATGAACGCATAACATTTAAACATTTCAGTCACATTGCCAACTATGAATAAGGTTCAAAAATTTGTATGCATCCATATAACCAAATTATAATATAATACTAAGCTATATAATATTAATCGGTATATTAACCACATTAAATCACATAAATGTAAGCGGGTATATCACTAAGATTTATGTTTTCTTAATATTTAGCCATATAATAATACAATTTGCATTCAAGTTAGATTTCATATACATACAAATCTTTACACTATAAAATATCTCTATTTTTAAATTAATATTAGAGCATATAAAAAACATATGTTATTCTCTAGCATAATCACATTCTCTTATCAACCATAGTTAATATAATTATTGTATGACTTCTTTATATGCGGGGGAGATGGAGGCAGAGAAGAGTACGCATCGAAATCCAAACGATCCTTGTAGCGCCATCTCTTCGAGGGAGCTCAAACCCGACGTTACCCTCACTCCTCCGTTCCTCTCCCCCATAATAGGAGGGCCTAAGACCGACGCGTAGGCGGGCTTTTTATTTTAAGTTTTCCTCATTAGGAAAACTCGGAGGAGGGGCTAATCTCCAAAATTCTAATTGGAGAAGTCCTCTCTGAAGGGTTTTCTGGGGGGAAACAGGGTTTTCCCGCAGCCTCCGCGCGAGAGCGATGCGTCCCTATGCGACACTCTGACTCCCACCGTCGAGGTGAGCAGACCATTCTCATTTCTTTGTACTTGTAAATCTTCAAAAAAAAAACCAGAATAAGCTTAACAAAATTCTAAACAGGTGTAAAAAATTAATTAAAGATGCGTCTCTTCGAGCCAAGTATTTATTCAAATTGCCAAACGTTTCGGGATATATATATCCCCTCTTCAGTGGCTAATTTGTAAAACAACTTCCGTCTTACACATAATTAGACGAAGCAGGAAAAAAAGAAATCGCATATGGCGGGACTATGACTCGAGAATTTTATTTAAAAACAGAACGAGATTTACCGGTGCCATTCGGTGGTAAAGCGGCACCGGCCGAGGTAGGACATCAACCACTGAAGAAGGGGATATATATATCCCGAAACGTTTGGCAATTTGAATAAATACTTGGCTCGAAGAGACGCATCTTTAATTAATTTTTTACACCATTTCCATCATCGAGCGATAAATTCACTATTAAACAAAAAAATTCTAAACAATTCTAGTTCCAATTTATCATTTATTTAAATACGCGAACATACCCAGCCTTTCTCACATTACCGCGCTCGCGAACGGTCTATTTTTTTTTCTTCTCCAAGCAACGGAGCCAGGCGGGACGTTTCACCATCAATCCAAGGAAGGAAAGGGAGAAAAATCTGCCCAAACTTTCACCAAGAGTAAGAGAAGTTAATTTTAAGTTATTTTATTCAATGTCTTTTCCTTTTCTTTCACAAAGGCAACTTGCCTCCGCGATCTTTCTTTCGATCTTTGTGTAGGAGCCAGTGCCGGTGGCTCACGTTAAATTTCCCCAACAACCTATAGAGAACCTAGTAGTTTCTTCTCGGGCAGTAACTGCCGTTGAAGAGACAAAAGGGTCCTCTTAAAACTTATCAATAATTTCGCGTAAATTTCCCCTTACTTGAAGGTGTTGATCACTCAGGTTGAAAAGCCGTTGTGATCTCAACCTCCAAGTTTGATTAAAAACCCACACCCTACGAAATTTACCAAAAATAGAGTGCCACGCTTAACCGATTGAAATTTTCTCCATTCCACCTTCTCCAAAAACTCGAATTAAATCTTCTTTTTTTTCCTTGTTTCTTCTTTATAATCTAGCCGAGATAACACGACCCGAGCTATACTCTAACGAGTGGCTCAAAAGGAATAAAGTTAAAAAGCAGTAACCCCGACGTTACAGTACCATAACAATAAACATTTTTGGGTATACTACACATTTCCATGTGTTGCCCAACAATTATCCGATTCATTGCGAATCCCGATTCATGCAGTCCTAGGATCTGAATTCCTCGCCTCTAATAAAGCCATCATTAATTTCGACAGTGATGTATTAATTATAAATAATTATGAGTTGTCACTACAATTCGACGACATATGCAACGGTACCACCGCCTCGGAATCAAAAAATGTACGCTCTCGAATGACGAAACGAGGAGATGGGAATATGGAAATATGCCGCGACTTAGTTATTAATTACCTTTAAAACAGGCAAAGGGTCTTAAAAAAAAGGAATTTTATCTAAAGGAATCAGTCTATAAAATCCCATTAACATGCGTGTATGCATAATTTAAACGCAGGGCTCGAAGGGGACCAGCGGAGAAGATTTAGGAACTTTCAATCAAAAAGGTGCACTACGAGCCATCTAGGCAAAAGGGCTCGCACCAATCTTCCATCTATCTGGCTTGTCTCCTTCCCCCAAAATAGGAGGTCCTAAGGCCGCCGCGCGGGCCTAGAGATAAGGCTCCTCGCAATCATTGGAAAGATTAGGAGGACGGGGTTTTCCTGAGTTTTCTCATTGGAAAATTCCCTCCTTCTAAAATTTCTGGGAGGACTCAAGGGGCAGGGACTGCGTCGCCCTTTATAATCAGCCCATCTGCCCTCCGCCGGCAGTTCGCTCCTGGCCTCTGTTCCAGTCGAAGGTACACTCCTCATAACGCGCTCAAATCAGTGTATTAAAGAAAGTCAAAAATAAAGTGTTTACTAAATTTACAGAAAAGAAATTTGTTTTCGTGTTTGAGTGTTATTTACGAATTCTTTCGTGCCTCCTAGTGTTTCGAATATTTCGGGATGATCGGTTCGATAAATCCTCTCGATTTATTCCGCCTTGCAAAAATCGACATCTAACCATTGCTCCGATCGAGCAAGATCGAGCAAGATCGAGCAAGAACGAGCAAGAGAGAGAGAGAGAGAGAGAGAGAGAGAGAGAGAGAGAGAGAGAGAGAGAGAGAGAGAGAGAGAGAGAGAGAGAGAGAGAGACCAATTTAGTCAACACAACAACGATAAAAAAAAGAGTAAGAGAAAAAAAATATTTTATCCACTTACTAATTTAAGGTTTCAGGGCAACTAGCCCTCGCGCCTCTATATTTTCTCGACACAACGCGGTAGGACTCGGTGCCGGCGGGTTATTAAAGGCAACGCGCTCCATCTTAAACAGTTTGATAACAATAATAGAAAATCTATCAGAAGATCTGGTCTCGTACCGTTCCCTTCTGGTAGATACTTTCTATTCAAATTAAAATCTCGGTCGGTCGGACGTAAAATAGATTGTGACGTGCAGAGAACCGTCTTGCGAAAGCCGTTTGGTTTTCTACGTCACAATCTCAAAAGATCTCGAAATCTTTCGTTTTTTTCAGGAAGAATCCGCGTTGTTTTGCCATTATTATATATGACCGAAAATTTCTTTCTTTCCCCGTCTCTTCTTATATATATTTTTTGTTCAATTCCCGTTAAAGCCAGCCCCGAGCTAATATCTTTACGGAGATAGGCTCAAAATCTGGCAAAGTCGAGAAGCGCAACGTGCTCCTCGATAAACCGTTTCGTCGCCGATCGAAAAGGATCTATTCCTTTCAAATCTCCGACGTCACACTGGCGTCCACGATATCCGAACTAAAAGTTAGGATAAAAATATTTATTTAAATAATTTCTTATCCAAGGAAAATGGCGGCCGAAACAAAAAAACCTTTTTTAAAATTTTTAAACTTGATGATTTTTTTTTCTCATTAAATATAAGCTTTAGAAAAAAACTTATAAGAACAAAAATGTCTTAGAATTGGCCAGAGAATACTTTTAAATTTTTTCAAAACTTATTTCAATTTTTTAAATTTTTTCAAAATGTTTTAAAAAAATTTTAAAGTATTCTCTGGCCAATTCTAAGACATTTTTGTTCTTATAAGTTTTTTTCTAAAGCTTATATTTAATGAGAAAAAAAATCATCAAGTTTAAAAAAGTTTAAAAAAGGTTTTTTTTTCAAAACTTATTTCAATTTTTTAAATTTTTTCAAAATGTTTTAAAAAAATTTTAAAGTATTCTCTGGCCAATTCTAAGACATTTTTGTTCTTATAAGTTTTTTTCTAAAGCTTATATTTAATGAGAAAAAAAATCATCAAGTTTAAAAAAGTTTAAAAAAGGTTTTTTTGTTTCGGCCGCCATTTTCCTTGGATAAGAAATTATTAAAATAAATATTTTCATCCTAACTTTTAGTTCGGATATCGTGGACGCCAGTTATACCGTTTTTACACCGATAAAAAAAATGTATAGGCTGCAAAAAATCAGTTACAAAAAAAAATAATTCGAAAAACTACGCTTTTTTTAATTTTGATTTTTCAGAGGTTAGAAATTTTTTTTGACTTATAACCACCACCATTCGAAAGAGCGCCCTTGAAAATATAGGGAATGTTTGGTTTCAAGTTATTTGTGTTAGAATTCATTGCGACGTATCAATTCGAACTTAAACTTAAAAATTCCATCTCGTGGACGTTAACGGGTTAATTTAAACTCTCGCAGTAGGCTAAAGAAAATTGTCTGACTTTCTTTTGAATTAGTTGTAGCAGATTTTGGTCGATACGAGAGGACGCCGGGGGACTAAAACCAAAGTTTAGCAATACGTTAAATTCATGCGGACACTAAGTGGATATGGACATTTTTAGTTGTGTAGACAATTAGTAATAAAGTTTTAAGTGTAAATTCGAAACTGTCGTTTCTCCTCTCCAAGTTTCCCTCGGTTTTCTTGGAGGCAAAGGACTATTGTCAAGGATTGTACAGCATAAAGTCCGAAGATCGCTTTATATTGTAGACAGCGGTATCTATAAGTTATATGATTTATTTTGAGTGGCTACTTATATTAATACGTTAAGAGCGCGTTTTTAGCTTAATCTTTGTGAATTGCATTATATTACACGTGTGAAATTTAAGTTATAATTCCGTATTAATAAGTTCTATTAGTGAATTCGATATTATAGGAAAACATTCAATTGAATAAATTCATTATTATTTGTGTAGTATACAAGCTGTCACCGAAAATATAAATAATTTTCAAAAAATGTACAATCACTTATTCAGTTTATAATTTTTTTTGATAAATTAAAATTTATCAAGTTAAAGTTTTATGTTCAGTTTAATATATGTAAATGCAAATTAAGGGTATACGGAATCGCTTCGGGACGGGGCGGGATTTTTTCCGACAAACTTAATCGGGACAAGACGACATCTTATTTCGGAACCAACAGTTTTTTAAGTTACCTTTAATTTATAATCTATAATTACAACATTTTTGTGTATTAGGTTTGCTTTATTACTCATTTTTTTCACTTTAATAGATACGAATTTTTTTTTTTATTACAATGCATTATATATAATCTATCTAAAAGTTCGCGCACAGTAAAGATGACATTGGTATGGAGCAAGCACATACGCGCTGACTAGAGAACCTGAGCAGTATAGCTCACCTGTGGTACCTATAGCTCGTATCTATACCGCTTAGGTTCTCTAGCCAGCGCGATGCATTTGATTTATAACAACGCATCTTTTCTGCACGCAGATTTTTTAATTATATATAACACATTTTAATTACAACAAATATTCGTATCTACTAAAGTGAAAAAAATTACTAATAAAGTAAACTTATAATACACAAAAATATTGTAATTTTAGATTAAAAATTAACGAGAAGTTATAGAACAAAATTTAAAAAATTTCGGTGTCGAAATAAAATAGCGCTGCGAGTCGAGATCCCGGAGCCAGACAGAATCTCGCGCGGATTAGGATCCCGCTACGGGACGGAATCTCGGTAAGAAGCGTTATCCCGCCAGCGGGACAGGATGTTTTTTTTCTCGGGACGGGATTGTCCGGACCATCCGGTGATCTCGCAATATGCACAAAAGTGCACAAAGTATCTAAGCTTTTGAAATCAGTTAAGCTTTTTTGTCTATAATTTATTTTTTCGATTTTTGAGAAATGACAAAATAAATTATAGACGGAAAAGTATGGCGGGTTTTTTTATGAAGCAGCGTGATGTTTCAACTTCATGATTTTTTTCTCGAGAAATATGACCTGCAAGAAAAAATATTATAGAATGAAAAATGCTTAGAATTACTCAAAGAATAAGTATGCATTTTTTTCGAAAGGTTTAGAGTATATTTTGAATTTTTTCAGTTTTCATAATTTTTGAAAAATTAAAAAAAGCTCAAAAATTAAAAAAAATGTTACGTGTTCCTTGAATGATTCTGAATACTTTTTATTCTATAAAAGATTTTATAAGGTTCATTCTCTTCGAGAAAAAGTTATGATAGTATTCTTCATAAATTGAATCATGAAGTTTAACATCACGCTCTATGACAAAAACCACTGCTATTTTGTTTTAAAAAATCATAGTCAAAAAAGCTCGACGGATTTAAAAACCTCAGATATTTTATACAATGTTGTGCACATTTGCGAGATTAAAAATAAAATTTCTCCCCTCTTTAAATTCTGAATGAAAAAAGAAATGGTTACATAAAACAGTTTTTTTTATTTAAATTCGTTAATTATTAATTTAACAACATTTGTAATGATTACATCGTGTAGGGCATACCCGAAAATAGTAGAAATGACTATTCTTTAATACATTTTCTTTGTTTTCATCAAATTATTCAAGCTCAAAAGTAAGAATGAAAATTTGCAATTTGGGACTTACAGCACACTCACACACATAAGCATTATACTTTTCGATTGATATTGAGTTTTGTTAACAATGATTTTAAGGAATCGCATCATTTGGCATGTAACTCGATTGACTCGTCAAAAAATTCATAAAATATTTGTACATGCGGTAAATTGTAAAGAAATACAGTTTCACCTAAAGCTACAATATCATCTTTATATAAATAGTATATTACGTTTGCCGGCATACCAGAAAAAGAAAATAACGTTGTGCATACGTGAGATTAATGCCTGTAAGATAATTTAAGAGCTATATTTTTGACTACCGGAATAAGCCTCTTAAAATACGAATGTGCATCTTCAAATATAAAACCTCATTGTTGCCTCGAAGAACCAAAGAGTTGAATATATCTTTCTAAATGAAGAAGGAAATGTAATTTAGGGACTTTGTTATTCAGATATAAATAGTCAAACTTTCTTATAAAAATATAAATAATTATAAATATAAAATATTAAACTGTATTATATATCAATTTAAAGGGTATAGCTATAACGGAACTGAGTACATATAGGTATGGAATCACAGGGCATCTAACAAAAGACGTTCTGCAATTTAAAAAAAGAGTTACAGCACTTTTTTCATGTTATTATGCATTGCATCGAATGTCTCCAAGTGCATACGTTAGCGCATTGGGATTTTTAGCTTTTAAGATTTTTATTATTAAATCAATTAAGAACAATATTAGTCTTGCAAAATTCGTTAAAAATTTAAATAATATTGACACAAATAAGTTGTATATAAACGTAAATTAAATCAATTTAAGTAGAAATTAAAAAGTGTATTTTTATAATTTTATAATAAATTAAAAATATTTATATTATACTTATAGCACTTATTACTAGATCATTGTTCCTAGTGTATATATTCAACATTTGTAATGAAATCATCATCTTATAACGCAACATATGCTATTAGATAATAAATTGGTCAATTATAAAACAATTTTTATTGACTCAACATTGCAAGAAAATATATGCCGCAGATTTCTTAAGTGTTTCCGTGAAACTAAAAAGAATTTGTGTCGCGCTTATATGTAATATTTCCCATCTCCGTGTTTTCTAAAATTCGAATAATGCAATGTTTATATTTATGCGCCAAGCAAGCTATGCCTTGTCGGTACAACAGCTCCCTTGTTTGTTTCGCGGCGCAGTTATATTTGGTCGTGGCGTTACATACCGTGGCGCTGCATAGCGTGTCAATGGTTCTGGTCTTCTGGTGTAGTTTGTGAGGCTGCGCACTTTGCACTTTGCACGATCACGATGTCTTTTCGAGCACTAACTATAAATTCGCGGGCAATTCAACCGACCATTAAAATCAGTGATGTACATTGATACACCTCTAAATTATGATTGACAACTTGAATCGTTAGAAATTATTTACGCGTAAATACTTATTTAGTATTTACTTGTAAATATTTTCTAACGATTAAAGTGGCGTTTAGACTCCAAAAAATGTATTGATGTCCATCACTGATTGAAATGCTCTCTCAATCGCGAAAGAGAACAGTGAGGTGAAAGAAACAACACTGATTTTAGGTTATATTAACAACTAAAGCGAATCTTAAGAGAATTCCTGGGTTCGAACTACACTATGTAACAGCTCATTTCTAATTGACTGCTCGCTCTCCGGTGAAGAAGCTGCTGGGTGTTGTCTCCGGTGAGCGGGTGGTGTTGGTTGATCGTAGGATCCAATCAGCCGCCGATGCTGCCCTTAGTTGGCGAATGAGTGTGTTGCGGGGAGGAGCAGAGGATCGAGCGCAGACACCTAGGTAAATGAATTTTCGGCGCCGAGCCGTCGTTCTCACGCCGTAACAGGCCCATCGGGATTTCCCACCATTAGCCCTCGAGCAGCTTGAGCTCGGCTTGATTTTACAATGTTTTACGATGGCGGCTGCAAGTGTTTCCCCGTCATTAGGCTTTATTAAGCTACGACTGTTTCGCCCTCCTTAAAATATAATGTAACTGTTCTGCTTAAACGTGCTACTTCTATAATTTATAGTTCTATATCTGTTTCCTAATGTTGAGTTACCACCGACAGAAATGCCTTGACTGCTTCTGCTTGAGCGATTTTAAATCCCGAGTTGTATAAGTAGTTGCAATCGTGTATATGCAATACTTCACCGAGTGAAAGACGGGACCGTCATAATTTCGGCGGTAATAGTAATTAATTGGCTTTTTTAATATTCAATTTTTTGCAATGTTCTTCACAAATTTTGAAAGGTAACAAAATATTCTGCAATTTAACCTCTTTAATTTAGTAATAATTTCAATGTTATTGCTTACGTTAATGTCAAGTGTATATTTTGTATGCATATATAGGACAGGGGCCAAAAAATTACTGCCATCTTATTAGAACAAGAGTAGTGTGTTAAAAAATATCATTCATTCGGAGGTTTACCTTTTTTGTCGTGCAAGACGAGTATTTGCCAAAATTAAGCTAGACACGATTCATTATATTTTTTTAAATGATAAAACTATAAGGCTCTTCGGTGTCGCGGACGTGCCTAAAAAGTGAAAATCTTATGAAACGTCTTGGAACTTGTGCCAATGACGATCAAGTGTAAAGTAGGAGATAAGGCTCTGAGACATCTGATTTTTTAATATCGCTCTACAAGCTTAGCCGTTTCTAGATTATATTTCTTCAAATAATACAATAGTCTGAATTTATATAATTTAATTTATTTTGAAACTTGAAAATCTTTGAACGAGCAATAAAATGCCTGCTTCACACATTAATTTATAAAATAAAATATAATTCCTTTTAAAAAACGTCAATTCTGTTACCGCCTCGGCTTCACGCAATTTTAAACACCAACATGGCAATTAAGTATTCACCATATTCCCACAACCACGGATATATAATCGTACATCATTACACACGCACACACACACACACACATATATATATATATATATTTATTACATACACGCACACGCGCGCGCAACCACACACCCACACACACGTGTATATATATATATATATATATATATATATATATAATATATATCAATCATTGGTCATCCGTGCACAGACGATGGTACTCCAGAAAAGCAACGTTTTTAATTGTAGATTTAAAGTAGTTTTATAATAAAAGTAAAGCTGCTTTAATCATGATAAGTGATATGATCACGTATGCTACTATGCGAAGATTGAAATAGAAGTTTATGAAAGAGAACGATCTTCCTGAATTAATCTTGTGTTGAAACCGCGTACGCGGGTGTACAACAATAAATCATGAATCGAACTCGCGGGGGTCTATCTTGCGATAATAATGTATAGTTCGTTCTACTTTCCGAAAATAATGTTAGCAATGAAACGCGATGTTACATCAACGATAATCTCTCCTTTTTAATCAACTCAATTGAAGACATTTCTGTTCTGTGCATACTATACCTATACTATAGACGCATTGACGTTATCTCATACCGAACGGGAAGAAGCATAAATAAAGATGGAAAATATAATCAGTTAAGCGCGTTAAGCGTACGCAGAAGCAAAGAGTTTATTATGACGTGATTCTACTTGCGCT
This sequence comes from Philotrypesis tridentata, assembly GCA_018906965.1. Taxonomy (NCBI): domain Eukaryota; kingdom Metazoa; phylum Arthropoda; class Insecta; order Hymenoptera; family Pteromalidae; genus Philotrypesis; species Philotrypesis tridentata. The sequence goes on from JACCIB010000036.1 coordinate 66,675, forward strand.
CATGCCGTGTATCAGATAAATATATTGCTATATGCTCGATGTAGAAAAATTTAATTTCAATCTAATCGGAATTGCAATCTCTATAATAGTGAAAACACATAACTACGTCAGTTTTAATCGCTAATTCATTTTCCGCATAAGGAAATAATTGTAAATTTTATATATATAAATGCTGTCAATAAACATTATTTACAGTTTGATCTTCTCACCTTAAGGTGAAGCAGATCATAGGATTTTCTTATATTCTTAAATATTGTAGAGCTTTCTACACTAATTATTTTCTCGTTTTTAATTGAATTTCGAAATTTATAGTTTTTAAATTTGAATCATATAGCTGTAAGAGTATTGCTTAATTTTAACTATTTATAAAAAATTGCATTGTATATCATGCGTTTAATGTTTAATGAACCAATAAATATTCAGGCATTAATAATATAACAATATTAGCTTCATTATTAGGCTCTCGCGCGCATGTAAGATGAATAGACGCGCTGCACCGTTTTGCAGCTGCAGGGCAGCCTGCAAAAGTAATTTTCTCGCTGAACGGTAAGCCCCGGCCCCTGCAGGCAGCGGTCGGCGGTCGGCCGTCGGCCGTCGGCATGAGTGCATGACACTTTACCACAATACAGTTTACACGCACTTACACATAGATCGAAAGCTGTAAGTGTACGAGCCACGACCGATCGTTGCGGCGGGGAGTAAGTATCCGCGCGCAGCGTATCACGCGAGGGGAGAAGAGACGGGAATAGAATTCATCTGTGCAGGCTTGTCTCCTCGTCGCGCTTGTACCACTTCCAGTCCAGTTAGTCGTTGCGTTGCGTTGCTCTGGTTCGAAGCACACAAGAGTGGTTTCGTTTGCTTTCGTGTCCCTTCAACGCCTCGCCCGTTTCCCGCACACATCTCTCTCAACCTTCATATCCAACTCTTTTATCCGCCGCTGATCCGCATTTACTTACACAAGGATTTTAGAATCATGGCGCAGGGCGCGAGATTCTCCACTTCGCTAGCGTGCAATCTGCTCAAGAGCAACGGCAATGCCGTCGCTTCCGTGAGGCACGGGTATGTAACATCATTGACCTTCAAATGTCTCTACTATTATAGTACCGCGAATCTTTCTCTCGTGGAGTCTTCCGGCCAACTTTGGCGTGAAGCTTTCTAACCTGTGTATATCTATACATAGTCGTGTCCTAATTATTTTGCAAATGTTATTTCTTGGCATACTCGCGAGACTAAGTATTTTGACGGATAGAAGAATTCGGATTGTTGCATTTTCTTTTCGAAACGGAGCTGACAGAAAGTTTTTCGGCTGTGTAGGGTGTACTTACGGGCTCGGCGGGCAGACGTTCGATTTTTTTACATAACCTCGTGACTGCCACGACAGGTGTTTTGGAGAGCTCATGGAACGTAGCGATCTTTTTACGATAATAAATAAGCTCGTGTTTTGTATATGGTGATTGGTTAAATAGTTTATTATGGTTATATTTTTAGATAATAAAATAGTTCCGTATTTTATTATCTGAAAATATAACCATTTCACTTTCTAAAAAATTTAAGTACCTATTTCCATAATTGTCATTACATGAATTTTAATTAAAATTGTTTTTAATTACAGATCATGGTGGTCTAATGTTGAAATGGGACCACCTGATGCGATCCTTGGTGTTACGGAAGCTTTTAAGAAAGATCAGAATCCTAAGAAAATTAATCTTGGAGTGGGTGCATACAGAGATGACAATGGAAAACCTTTTGTTTTGCCAAGTGTTTTGAAGGTATTCTCTAATTTTAGCATGTTATAACGTTTAGATTACTTTTATTCTAAATTTTCTACTTTGCATTTCATAGGCGGAAGAGAATTTGCACAGTAAAAGTTTGGATAAAGAATATTCTCCAATTTCTGGAAGTCCAGAATTTTGTAAACATTCCATTAATTTGGCACTCGGAGATGACAATCAAGTTGTCCCATGTGGTCTTGTAAGTTTTTTAAATTCAAATTTTTGTAACATTTTATGAATATATATGAAAGAGTATATTCAATAAAAAAGTAATGCATTTCTTTTAGAATGCTACTGTGCAAGGTATTTCTGGCACGGGCTCTCTGTGCATTGGAGCCAATTTCTTGTCTCGTTTCTTCCCTGGTAATAAAGAAATCTACCTGCCAACTCCATCATGGGGTAATCATACACCTCTTTTCAAGCTAGCAGGATTGAGTGTTAAGCAGTACAAATACTACGATCCTAAGACATGTGGACTTGACTTCCAGGGTGTTTTAGATGATATTTCTGTAACTATTTGCATAAATATTAAATTAATACTTTATCTTCAACTGCAGCTAAGATTACTGAATACAATTTATTTACATTACAGAAAATGCCAGAGAAATCTATTATTTTATTGCATGCGTGTGCACACAATCCTACAGGTGTAGATCCTAAACCAGAACAATGGGCTGAATTGTCTAACCTTATTAAAAAGAAAAATCTATTTCCATTCTTTGATATGGCTTATCAAGGGTTTGCTTCTGGTAAATATTTTATGACACTTAGTATGAATATTTCTCCAAATATTATCAATCGAAAATTTAATTTTTTATTATTAATCATTAATTTCTAGGTGATGTGTCCAATGATTCTTTAGCAGTGAGATTATTTATTAAAGAAGGTCATCATATTGCGCTGGCTCAATCTTTTGCCAAGAATATGGGCTTGTATGGTAAGCAATCGTTTATTCATAATATTACCATAATGTACGTAAAAAAGGGTGAGTTAAAAAATTAATAATTTATTTTCAAGGCGAGCGTGTCGGTGCATTTACATTGGTCAATGGCGATAAAGATGAAGCAGCACGTACTCTTTCTCAAATTAAAATTCTCATCAGGCCGATGTACTCTAATCCACCAATCAATGGAGCTCGCATCGTCACTGAAATTTTAGGCAACCCTCAGCTCAAGAAAGAGTGGTTGGTTGATGTCAAGGGAATGGCTGATCGTATCATCTCAGTACGTACGAAACTTCGTGACAACCTAAAGAAAAATGGCAGCACCCGTGACTGGTCTCACATTACTGATCAAATTGGAATGTTCTGTTTTACTGGCTTGAAGGCTCCTGAGGTGAATAGAAATTAGTAATTGCTTATTCACTTTTTAAATGTGTTATACAGTTTTTATTAAAATGTGATTGTAATTTATTATAGGTTGAAAGGCTTACTAAAGAATTTAGTATTTATTTAACTAAGGATGGTAGAATATCAATGGCTGGTGTAACATCAAAAAACGTAGAGTACCTAGCTCATGCTATCCATGAAGTTACTAAGTAATTCCTTCGATTGGGTCAGATAATAAGTCCAACTATTCCATCACAATGAATAATACTTTTCTATTGTGCACTTAAATACCGACATGACACATGCGTCCAGACTATAGGTGTCGCTCACAAATGAACTATACCACTGTATATTAAGTTAAGAACTGTTAAGAAAAAGAGTGAAAAACGATGACAGAGCGCATTTATCTCACTATATTATTTTTGTAAAGAATCACTGCTGGCAGTGTAGTGATCGCATATTTTCCTGTCAACACAACGCGTTTAACAAACTAACTTTGTGCATTCCTTTTATGCTTCGTCGAAATTTTATAGATATATATTGCTGTTATCAAATGTACACATATATACATTGTACTTTATATTTTTCTTTTGATATAAATCTAGTCTTTTCTTACGAGAAAATTAAAATGAGAATCATGAATGAGTGACCGTTAAGTTGGTGAAATAAAAAAATTAATTCTTTACCAATATGCGCATAATTAATTTTTATAATCCCCTTTATTACGTAGAAAATGTATTTTAATTTAGAATAAAAATAATCTACTCTGTGAAATCGAACGCAATGAAGTGCATTATCGACTGATAAGTACGTACATCCTGTTATGCTGTTACCATGGAATTTAAACGTACTTGAGTCGGTTCATGCATATGGCTGCACAACAAAACCGTTCGGTCTCTATCCGAATCACAAGAAATCAACAATACAGTTGATCGAACATTTTATTACGCGTTTTCCGCAATGGAAAATTGTACGGTTATTTTCTGTGAAAATTGAAATGGTTTAGCGAAATCATAAAGTTTTAAAGATGGTCAACGCTATCGATGAGGTTTTGAGTGATCTGGGCTGGAGTGATGGCTTTAGAATACCTATTGCCAATGAAGAGAACAAACGGTTGGAGGAAGAGGTTTGTCTCCTTACACTGCAAATTAACTAAGGAATGCAAAACATAAAAAAATGCGTTTTTTTTTAACATCGTTACAGAAGTTATATAATCACTAAACTGTACAGTCTACCAATCCACACATACATTATTACAGATTTTTGCTAATTATAAAATTTCTCTTGAAATTGCTTCACATCCAAGTTGCCGTGTCAATGCGCGTACATCGACGCGCTAAATGTCAAACGCGAGTACTCATTAAATGATTTAAAAAAAGAAATCCCAATCAACGGCGATCGTCCAGCTTAACTTATAAGAAGAAAAAAAAGCCAATAAAAAGACCGTTGACTCGTACACAGATCGAGCGCAAGACGCGAAAGCGCGCGGCTCTGAAAACCCAGCTGGAAACGACTCTCGATCGAGTGAAGGACATCCGCAAGCATGCCTCGGACGTCCGGCAGGAACACAATCAGAATCAGCGCCTCCTGGCCGCTCACTCGGCCCAGGTCGACGCGGAGAATCGCTTGTACAAGCAGGCTCAGAGCGAGGAGTCCCAGCTGTCCCAGCAGATCCGCCAGAACGAGCGCAAAGCTCGCGAGACCACGGAGAAGATCGGGCAGCTCGAGTCGAACGTCGCCAAGCTGACCAGGAAGCTCGAGGCGGCCAAGAAGAACATCCAGATCGAGAGGGACCGGCTGCAGGAGATGGAGGAGAAGCTCAACAAGAAGGAGGAGAGGAACATGGTTATCGAGCAGTTCGTCAGGTCGGACGAGAAGACCTTCAAGGTGCGTTGCTCAAAGTCAAAGTGAGCATCCTCGCCGTGAGATATATCATTTATTATAAAATATTTGACGTGGAATAAAGCTGCTACTTGAGCGAAATCGAGGGATGTTTAGACAGTGGTTTTTTATTGGTTCTTTATTTTAGAATAAACATCGAAATTTACGTGTTCTTTATAAAATATATTTAATTAAGATAATTAATTAGCATGAGTATCGCTCTGTTTTCCCAAGAAAATAGAAATGGAGCGCCAGAGCCTGAGCGAGAAGGCAGAAGTCTATCGGCAGTCCGTAATAAAAACCGTCGGAGACATTTGCGAAATGGGTATGTAAAGCGCAAGCGCAACATATTTAACGAGACGAATGTGGCGTAAAATTTCCGTAGCCTACATGCTTCATTAATTCAATGCGTTCGACGCGACGCGCCGACGGCTTGAATCAGAGATAACTCTGGACAGAACGGCGCGACTGTACAGCCAAGCGGTGAAGGACCGACGACAGTTGATGAACCAGTGGTCCCAGAGCGTTCACGTGCTCGCTCAGCGGGACAAATCCATTTACGATGCGCTCAGTGTGAGTCTATACAAACAGCTCTCACTGACCTCGCGCGTCAGTTGATCTGGAATTAAATTTGTCCGCGCGCTGCTTTGCAATGATTCGCTCTTACAATTCGCTCTCACAGGAGATGAACATGCAGAGAGAAACTGCCAAACAGAAGATGGACGCGTACCAGGAGGCCGAGCGCTTTCTAGGGATTCAAGAGGCGGAGAACAAGGAGCTGGAGTACGACACGAAGCAGCTGGAAAAGGAGCTTGCGTTTATGAGGGATCAGCGCCTGAAATTACTGGAGACTAACGACGACTATGCGATTCAAGTGCGACCTTTAGATGTTCTTCATTTCTATTTGTTGGCCTGCGCACAATTTACTTGAATTCAACGGGTGTATTTTGATTTCCCTGTTCCAGCTTCACGTTCGACAGAAGGAACTGCAGGATTTGGCACGTCGCACGCAGACTACTCGGACCAACTTGAAACGCAAGAGGGCCGAGGTCGAGGAGAAAAAATACCAGGAGCTGCCGGATTGCAAAAAGAAAATTAGCGACCTCAAGGACACGCTGCAGAGCATAGAGGGGCAAAAATTGAGCAGCGAGGAGAGAACGAATCGATTGCAGGATATGCTCGAGGTGCAGTGGCTTTCTTGGTTTAATGCGCAAGCAGCCATTAAATAAAAGAAAATTGAATCATCTAATTGTAGAACGTACACTTTGACTTTGAAGAACAATGTGCATAATAAAAATAAACTCCCCATCGTGTACAATTTAGAGAGAAGAGAAGCGCAAGAGGACCATCGCGAAGAACACGAAGCGGCAGCAAATGCTGTTGCTCCAGTCGACGACGCGAATGAACGAGCTCGAGGGCGAGCGTAAAGTCCTCATGATGCGGCAAGAGAACGAGAGCAAGACTTGGCAGCAGCTCCTCGTCGAAGCGGCCAAAGCCGAGAAGCACCTGCGCGACAAGAAGGAGGCCGTGTACCGGTTCGACGTCGAGCTGCAAAAGTGCGAGATGCGCCTGGACATCGTCCTCGGGCAGGAGAGGGACAAGGACGAGTGGGTGCGGAAGAACGCAAAACTAAAAGAGTTGCAGATAACGCTCAAGGAGAAGACCGAGACGGTCAAGACGATACAGGCTCAACTAAGTCAGCTCGAGGTATGTGCTTGTGCAATGTGCATACTTGCGTTAGAAAATCCTTCGTTAAAACAGTCTTTTAATTTCATAAACTGCATTTATGAATTTAAAATGGACTATATTTAGTAGAATCACAACACACTTTATTGAAAAAGTTCCACTGCGCTATCGGCAATTCACGTCTTCTTATGTTTCCACGCTTTAGTACGACATACGAAAGGCAACGCACACTATAGGAAGCAACAATGAGGAACTCCAGCGTCTGAGCCAAAAACAGCAGGGCCTGTGCAATATGATACAAGGTGGCGAGAAGCAGCTGAAACAGGGACAGATTAATTACGAGGAGAAGAAGGTAGAGCAGAGCATATTGGAGCTGAGGATGAAAGAAGTCAACAAAATCGCCTGGAAGGTCGACGATAAACTCTACGACCTGGAGAAATACGCCATTCAAATGGAAGCTGTAAGTGCACATGCGCATGCACAAGTCGATGCGTCAACATTTGCTTTGTTGATGGATTAAGAGGATCTGTCGTAAATAAATAAATAAATAAATAAATAAATACTTAATCGTCGCTACAGGCGATGCAGGAACGACGCTCTGAGATTAAAATGCAGAAGGAGAGCCTGAACTTACAGCGGCGCATCGTCATGACAGACTGCGAGGAACTGCGGAAGATCATAGCCGAGCGCAATTCGCGCATCCAACAACTGCAAACGCGATACGATATGTTTGTCGCGGCGTTGGGGACCAATCCTGAAGATGGCACACCATTGAATGCTGCCTACCTTAAGATCCAGGCCGCCCAGGTATCACGCGATTTTATACCTTTTTTTTATTGAACTGCGTATAACAAAAATTAATTTGATTCAAGCGAAGAGAATACCCGTATTATCTAAAAATGAAAGCATGAGCAATATCAGTATATTAATGAATTCAGATGAATGGTGATATTTAATCGATGACTGTGGATTTTTCCATTCATCATATGCTAATATTCTTTTTGCAAAATATTTCAATGCATGTTGTTCTTATGTGACTGTATAAGAAAATTTTCATTTCATCGTCTAGAAATTCTTTTACAGCAAAAGAACTCAATTTTTCAATTTATCCAGGTACATTTTCACAAAATTTCTTTATTAACAAAAACTTTCTAATAACCAAATAAAATTCTCAACGCATGTAACATTGTTTTCGCCAAGTGAACACATTGTGCCATTTATCTGAATGAATTTAATACCAAACTTGATCATGTTTTCATTGTTCTGATAATAGGGGTATTCTGTCCTCTTGGAGAACGATGCGGTCACTACAAGATTACGAATAAAATCTGAGAATCTAACGATTTAATTTTCAATCGGTCATTATATTGCAATTGAGTTGAAAATTTGACTTGTTTCATTATCCGTTGCATATACTGCCCCGCATGAGGCATGAGATTGGAATATTTTTCGATGAAAATTTTGTTGGCAAACAGGAACGATACCTCCTGCAAGAACGAGGCGATCGCCTCGATCGGACGATTCGCAAATCCGAGCAGGAAATTCGCAGCATGGAGAACACACTCCGCCTGGTAAACGTCTGCAACGACAAGTACAAGTCGAGCCTGTCTTTGGTCGACGAGCACGGGCCTGAAAAATCCGAGCAGAGTCGACTCGACGAGGAGCTTTACGAAGCATTCGAGGCACTGAAAAAACAAAAACTTGAACTCGAGCGCACAGAGGAGGACTACAAAGTATATCAAGTTTCAAGCTTTCGCGTGAGTTTTGCGACTTTGTGCAATGTTCTTCCGTTTCTGTTCCAGAGGATGGAAGAAAGCAGCCAGCAGATGGACAAGGACATCGAGAAGGTGAGGGAAGACAAGGAGAACAAGATGCAGATGGTGAACAATCTCGAGCAGCAAGTAACCGATCAGCAGGAGAAGATATTGCGAGCCGACAAAAATCTCCGCAAAGTCCTCAAGGACATTCAGAGCAAGTGCGCTTGTATCTCGGACGAATCGATTCTCCTTCAAGAGGTACATACACGTCTCTCGAATTGTATCAGGCGAGAAAACAGCTAATTTGCTCGTTATTATTATCGCATACTTAAAATCTGAATTTTCAATCGATTATTCCTTATACTTACCTGGTACATCATTACATCGTATACTTGGCTTCTATACACTCACGATTTCAACAGCGAGACATAGCGGTGCGGGAACTCCAGGAGCAAAATACCTTGGCACTGCAACGAATCACCGAATTCACTATTCGTCATTTGGAAGCTGAGACTTACGTGAAGAAGCTCCTGGCAGAGCGAGATATCAATCTGCCCTGTACTTATTATCTGAGACAACAGGCCACCCCACTATCATCCAGCCGCTGCGACAGTGTTAACAGCACCTGTACAGCTAAAACTTCCAGTAGAACACAACAGTCAATGTTTACCGCGAGAGAAGGCCTGTTACTGGCCGGTTCCCTTGTCAACTTTGATCCGGGTTTGTTCAAATTTCTTCTCCACTCATTTTTCGCCTTATTGCAGGCTTTTAAAGTATTTTTCTCTTAATTTTTCATTTTAATTGATGGCGAACTATATACTTACTGCTCTATATTGTAAGAATAAAACAGAAGAGAGATAAAAATAACAGATATATATCTGTGGCTTACAGGAAGAACCACTTAAGTGACTTTTTCGTGTTTTCGAGAAAAAGCGATTTCAATGTTTGGAATAATACGTAAGATCGAAATGTCAGAGAAAAGATCTAAGTATTGGCTCATTTCATTAGGTGTTTAATACGAATACAGCCGTGGTATTACATTTGTAAATAGTTTCTTACTCGACCGGCAAACTAAACAAATTACTCGAGTTAAGTGGTTCTGCGGGAACATTGCAGATAAGTGTTTATTGTGGTCACTCTCTTTCAGGGCTCGTAACTGATGCAATTTGCGACTAAAAAAATTCGGGTGGGGCATATTTTTAAAGTTTAACTCAATCCCTAAAAACGGTTTAAAGGAAAAAAGTATGGTTTTTCGACAATTTTTTTTTTAATTCGAGATTTCAAGAACGTTTTCATTTGCAGTGTATCTGGAATCCCTATAACCAATGGAATAAATGTCCAAACCTAAAAGATACGTGATTTGGGGGTTGATTTTGAACCTCGGTGTGGTAAAATTGGCGCATATTATATTTGAAATTTTTTACCAAGACTTTTAGGAATTTTTTATTTTCAAACCACGCACTTTTGGAAAAAATTTTCAAGAGTAATAAGTTTTTAGAATCAGCTAAGGAATACGTATGAATTTTATCCGAGCGATTCCAGTAATTTTTTTGCTTTTGCAAATTGACAATTTTTGAAAAATTTAATAACATTAAAAAAATTTTTTTAAATTTAAAAAAACTGACGAATATATCGGTATAGGTAGATCCACACGGTGTATCTCGCACAAAAAAATATTTGTGCATTTCGGAAATCCAGCTACTATTGTACAATAAAAAAGGGTACTAAGAGCACCTCGAATTCGCCATAAAAATTTTTTTCCCAAAATGTTACTTAAGTGGTTCTTCCTGCAAACCACAGATATATATCATCTCACTTCACAACAATTTAAAATATAAATAAAATGGAGAAAATGTCTTATTTTAAACATATTATATATAATAATTTTCAAATGGAAGTTAATTATAAATAGCTGAAGAAAACTTATGAATATGAAGGAAATTGAAGATAACTGCATTTTCATGTCGTTATTTTGTCTATGTGCCTCAATTTTAATATTTTTTGCAGCTATTTATAGTTATTGATGGAATTGTAACAATAATTATGAGAATGTTTATATTTATTCTGTTTTAGGTTTGGAATCTGCGAAATCTTCGGTGGAATTGCCAAATAAACGAACTTATAAGAAGAAATAGACACAATTTCAACATTTTTATAAAATTTTTACATATTTATAAAATTTTACAAATGTAAAATTTAAAAAATTGTTTACTTACATATATGCATGTACGCGAGCAACCTACTGTGGAAACATAGATTCCACCATTTTATTTTTATTGTATTATCTTAATAATATAATGCAAATGCATATGTAATTATTATTTTAACGTGTTGTGCAATAGGAAAAAGTCAATATAATGAATTGACTATATATGAATAAACCGTTGACAAGTACACATTAGAACATCATTTTAATTAATCAATACAAATTTTATATATTTGTTATTATAAAACCGCAAATTGCGAATTTTCAATAAGTACAACACAAACTTTTTTAGTCAATTAATTTCAACATATTATTTGTTAATTATTATAAAATTTATAATTTACAACACTCATGTCGCTATAGTTATATGCCGTATATTGAAAATACTTGATAAATTTCTAGCTCTTTCGAGATTTCTGTACTTATACTTATATTTTATGTAATCATCGGCGAGAGAAGATAAAAACAAAATATAATTGATATCATAAAATGCACATATATAAGTGTATGTATAACACTTACTTTTTATTACATGTGCATGAAAGAAGTAATTAGAGCTTCAAAGGTCAAGAAATGCGATAATTTAATTGTTGCTTTGGCTGCAAAATATGTAAGTACTTATATATATCTCAAAAAATACGGTATCAGTAAGTACTAACAAAGTATGCATCAACTTATGTGTATATACCTATTCGGCTTCCGCTGGTCCCCGGCTTTATTTAAAAAATCTCGATTTTTAATTTAGCCGATAACAGACAAATTATAATTAAAGTAAAGATCGTGTTTAATTAGCAAAACTAACTTTATAAAACTTTAAATGTTATTTGTAACATAACTTTCTTTCCGGTTTTTTGTGTTTTTGCGTTTGTTATAATCATGAAATGATTCTAACCTTAAAACACTGCATATTATCGTTTCTTTTATTTTTTGCTTCTTCCAAACATAATATTTTTTTGTTAGTTTGATCAATCCTACAACTTTTTTACTGCTGCAATGGCTGAGATGATTCTAGTGTCTAGCAACAAGATTTTTGGAGGATTTCAAAAAATCTATTCACATGAGAGGTAGGATATTTATGTTGATTTCCCAATGCAGATAAAAATATAGATCCACAGTTATGTTACCAAATCGTAATGTAACTGAGGATCAATTTGTATGTAGTGCACACCATCACCTCTGTTAAACATGTTTTACATATTTTCTGTTTATAAGCACTAAGCTAAAGTGCCGCATGAATTTTGGTATATATCTACCACCCCAAGCTGAAGAAGGTCCAGTACCTGTTATCTATTGGTTATCAGGATTAACTTGTACCGAAGCCAATTTCATTCAGAAAGCAGGTGGACAAAAATATGCTGCCGAACATGGAATTATTCTTGTTATGCCAGATACTAGCCCAAGAGGAGTGAATATTCCTGGAGAGGATGCTTCTTGGGATTTTGGATCAGGAGCTGGATTTTATGTAGATGCTACAGAAGAACCATGGGAAACAAATTATAAAATGTTTAGTTATGTTACTAACGAGCTACCAGCCTTGATTAATGAGAAATTTCCAACAATACCTGATAAACAATCTATTATGGGACATAGGTAAAAAAAATTATTTGAAGTCATGTCTAAAGTGTATGCAGCTATTAAAAATGATTTTGCATTTTAGTATGGGTGGCCATGGTGCCTTGATTTGTGCTTTAAAATGTCATGGTCAGTATAAGTCGGTATCAGCATTTGCACCAATCTGTAACCCTGTAAATTGTCCTTGGGGACATAAAGCTTTTGCTGGGTACTTGGGAGGAAAAGAAGGTGCTAGTCACTGGAATCAGTGGGATGCTACAGAACTAACAAAAGCGTACAATGGACCTCCTCTAGATATTCTTATAGATCAGGTACTTATGAGTTAGTTGAATTTAGAAGGAATAAAGAAACAAATAATTTGTTCTGTATTTTTTATTTCCATAAACTGCAAAAAATTAATTTTTTTTTTTTATCAACTTTTGTATAGAATTATAATAGCTGCAATCTTTTATTTATAGCAAAAAATTAATTTCGATGTTTATTGTTTGATGATTAAAAAGTCGAAAAACTATTATTGTCTTTTTTAGGGTAAAGAAGACAGTTTTCTTGAAAACCAACTTCTGCCTGAAAATTTGATAGCAGCAGCAAAGGATGCAGCAGCATTACATGTGGTTGTTAGAATGCAAGAAGGATATGATCACACTTATTTCTTCATATCAACATTCATTGAAGATCACATCAAACATCATGTCAAATATCTCAAAAGTTAAAGTACAATGTATACAAATAAGTTATAAGTATTCTAATTATTTGTGAAGTTATACATCTCATTTTTATATGTACAATATGCTAAGCAACGTTCAATTTCAAGTTTAAAAATTACTTTCAACAATATTAGTCTGTTTTAAATAAAACAGCATTGTCTATTATGTACATGGATTATAAAAAAAAATATATCAAATTTATTTTGAGAAATCTTTTTACAATTTTTTGGTGACTAATATTTATCGATATTTAGCATAGAATTTTTCTTTTATGCTTAAACACATTATTTAAATTAATTTATTTACCTAAACTTAATATTTTCATTAAGTGGCTCTTGGAGGATTTCGGAATTGATGCCAATACGTCAGTATTGGAGAGCGTTTACGCCATATATTATCAATGCCCCAACTCTGCCATAAGCTATGAAAAGTGATTTACAGTGAGATTCGAAATATACTTTTTATTTAAGTTTAATTTAACCTTTGTTAAGGTAATAAGCCTGGGTTAGAGGCTGAAAAAAGATGCTTTTCTTTCTAAAACTGTACAAATTTTTCTATTAACGCAATCGTAACGAGAGCTTTTTTTTATCCCAAAGTATTCCAGTCATAGCTCCAATTTATTTATTTTGTTTTATAAATCTATTAATATAGCTAACAAAACTAACTAAATTTAACTAGCTTGAATAAAAAGCATATCTGAATGGCAACAGATTTATTAGATATCAAATCAACATTTTTTAATTTCTACAATTTTATAAAGAAAATTTCTTTTTTAGCTGTTAACCCAGGTTTGACCTCTTAATAGTAGATTATACACCTATAAGGCAGAAAAAATAAAGAATGTTTCAAATCGCACATAATTATCGTCCGAGCCGAAGGTGAGAGCCATAAATATGTAACTTTCTTTATTTACTCCCGCGGTGCATAATCAATTTTTTTTTCATGCACAGCCTTAAAATGCCAACAGCCAACACTTTACGACTGGGTGTGAAAAAAACTAAATTGTTAACTGTTTTCATTGAATTTTAATATATACTAAAAAATTTTTTGTTTTTGAAATTTATTATTATTGCATAACTTACATTCCAAAGAAGACACCTCCTAAATGAGCAGCATGATCAAAGAACTGCCATCCCATAATACAGCCAGCTGTATCGAATGCCATTATTGATTTGATGGCCTAAAATAAACATAATTGTAAAAACTGAATTTTTCGTACTAATCTAATGTATATTAAAGTTGTTACCGTTCCAGCACTAAAAGTTAGTTGTGGTAAAAAGACAATACTGAGTTTTGTGTCAGGAAACTGAGTGCAAATGAAAGCTAAAATTCCCATTATGGCTCCAGACTAACAAAAAATACATATTTTTAATGCATGAATGAATTGAAATGAAGAAATGTGATTATTGAACTTACTGCCCCTAATGAATATCCGTGTCTATTTAACAGTATTTTATATGTATTACTAAACATACTGGAAACAACTCCACTTGACAAGTACAGTGCAAGAAAGTGCTCCCGACCTAAATGAGCAACTGCTGCATGACTGAAACTGTGTAGTACATACATATTTGCTGCTAAGTGCCATAAGCTGTAGTGCGAAAACATGGATAAGATCATTGGCATACAAGTTACACCTTGAAAAAGATTGGAGAAAAATGTTTATATATCGTGTACTGTATTTAATAATATCTTAATAAGTTTTGTCATACTAGAAGCTGGGTTTGTAGCAAAATATTTCTTCATTTTCGGTTGCCACGACGGTACTCGCCATGCTAGGAACACAAGTACATTTGCAAATGTAATGAAGTGCCATATTCGCTCACCCTCACTTAAATTAGTCCACCAGTCTTTTGCTTGGGCTCTCCATTCTGTAAGCTGCAGAAATTATAATACTGAGTTGTTTGAAATAGGACACCATACTTGTATAAATATCGATAAAAATTTTGAAATCTTACATTTTTTTTTTGAGTCCAATAATGGGTTTTATATCCTTTTAATGTTCTTGCTCTTATCCGTTCGTACTCCAAAATAGTTGCCCCCACAAAAGAGGCACCACTGAACTGTAATTTTATCACAAATATTGATTACGCACTTAAAATTTCATGATACTACCTGTAAATAAACTAAAATTTTTTCTAATTAAGAATACAGTAGCAAGAATATAAATATAGTTAGAAAAAGTTATTTATTTTAACCATCATTACAGTATATCTTGACCAAGAAATTGCATCATTTATTACAGAAAACATCAGCACTATTTAGCTAATTTTAATAGAACAATGCTTAAAAATAGTTTTTTCTATGAAAATTTGTCTTTGATACGTTAATAAGCGATTAATAAAATTTACCGCTGTTGCAAATATGATGCCCTTCCATACTTTCGAGTTGTTACTTGGTCCACTATGGATTTCAACATTGGCAAAAGGTGATCTTCCTGCATCCTGAGGGTCTCTCGCTCTTCGAAAATTTCGACTTTGCTTTAGTATGTTTTGAACTTGACATTTTATCCGATGGAATTGCACATTTGAAAAAACACTGTAAATAGTATTAGAAATTATTCAACTGTATAACATCATGCTTAACCTTAAAATTGTAAAAAATTACCATTTAGACGTTGCATCACCCAAGTGTAACAATACACGGGTCGCCATTGATTAACTGATTATTTTTTTAAATAATTATTGATGCTTTTTTAATAGATGCATTTATATATTTTAATTTTGTAGAATTTTACCAGAAAAAAATATAGGGTAATATGCGTGAAGTCGTGTGAACACTGACAGAGCGGTGAGAGCTGAGACGGGACCGCAGCAGAGGACTCAGAGTCAGAGCGGATCGAGATGCGCATAACGCTGATAGGCGTCGGCGCGACGATTTTGAAGGCGCAATTGGGCTGAGCTCTCGAATTTTCACGTAAGTACTTTTGCTTATACCGCACCTACGTATTCATATCTCATGTGATGCGCGATTGAAATAGTTGACTGCACTTAAACTGAGTTTGAAACAGTGCATTCGCAAAGATAAGATCTTTTATATACTTCAAAAAAATTTCAACAAAGTACGCGCTCATTTCTTTGCGCGTTAACTGATCCTCAGATCTGTCTGATCGTTCCGAGAAATCGCGCTATATCCTTTATATTATGACGAGCTGCGCATAAGTATCGTCTTATCTCGTATGCAAATATTTCCCTGTTCTCTTATTATGTTTCTTTATTATGTACTAATTTTGACTGCTAGAGACGGCCCTATAAGGTGAGTGGGGGGGGGGGGGGCAGAGACTGGTTGCGTTGCACTGATCGTTACAGATTCGATTTGGCTATCGTCGTGCGATTATCTGATTATCGATTTCGGTAATCTGAATATTCTGGGCAATTGCGGTTATTTAGCGTTTGTGTAAAAGACTTTGCGACAACGCCAATATATAGGTTTTCGAGTTCGTGCAATTCGCTATTCCGCGTGTTCGAGAGGATTGCATATTCGTGTGAAAAGGAAGCACTTTTGTATTATTTTCATTTGTAGAATTAATTATTATTTTGAAGTTAACAACATTCTAAAGTATTGTGTCAATTTGCTTTGCTTAGTTCTCCTTTTTCTCATTTATTAATTAAAACCCACGTATTTTAAAAGTAGCTAATACTGTACATTTAACGCAGTATTTTCCCCGTTACACCTTATATTCGTGCATAAATAAAGAGATAACGATTAATTGCGAATGAAAGCTGAGTATCAATTTGCCAGTGTTTCCGCAACATTTTATTCGAGGATAGTCGTCAATTTCAGAATTTCAACGTTACTGCGGAGATTAGTATAGTTAATTTCAAAGTGGTCTATATTGTTGTTAAAATAGAAAAATGAATTAAGCTAATTACTAATGAAAAATTTACGTGCGCTATAATATTGATACACACCTAGGCTTATATTATTGGTACACCTTTGATTTCTGAAAATTATTTAAGAAGTAAGCTCTTAGCATATCAGCAAGCGCAACGGAATAATTAAATGAAATAAATCTAAAAAGAAATACGTAGATTAAAAAGCAAATTTAATGTATACAGGATATTTTGTCACATACTATTGTTTACATGTTTCCAATCGCTAAGATCAATGCGAAATCGTATATAAAAAACTTGTATTTTATTAAGAATTAATCTATAGGCTGTAATTTACGAGACATACAAATAGATCTAAACCACGAATACGAGTTCTTTGGTGTTCGTGTTCTGTTAGGATCATTGAAATCAACACTTATTAGTCCAAATCGATCCCTGAAAGAAAATAAAAAATATTTAAACTATTGTAGAGTGATAAAATAAAACTTTTATTTAAGGTCTCAGCAACTTACACGTAACCCGTATTTCATTCAAAGCTATCTAAGAAACTCCAATATGTATAAGATCTTATGTCACAATTGTCCCTCTTCTTTGCAATTAACAATTCTTTCAGATATCCATCTATATATCTCAATCTGTTGATATCCTCAGTTCCATGTTCATCAGACATTCCATTTTCCGTAACGTATACTGCTGGATTGTTGTATTTGGCTTTAATTTTTCTCAAAAGATCACCAAATCCGGTAGGAACATCCTGTCAAAAAGAGATAATACTAAAGTAAATATATATTAATATTTAAATAAAATTATGTTATCTGACGTACTTTCAGCCAAAAGGTTTGAGTTTTTGGCCAGTAGTCCTCTGCACTAAGGACTAATCCATTGTCATTATTAGGATCCTTGGCAGCTGCGAATGACGGCTCAACTAAAAACGAAGTGTAATGATTCAGTCCAAAGTAATCTGAACTTCCTCTGTAAACATTGTTATTTTAAGTTTAAATCGGATATTAATTAGATGAAGTATATTGGTATTGATGTATTACCTAATGTATTTAATTTCTTCTTTTGTGAATACTGGTAGTCTTGATTCATTACGACCCTCGAGTTTACTTTTCTTTCCGATCATGTCCTTCATAACTTGAGGATAATCGCCGTCCTTGGAAAAAATTGGATTTGCAGCCCATCCACAGTTAAACTCAAAAGCAATATCAGCAGATTCCGTGTCATTTTGATACTTACTGTAAAATTGGTAACACATATTGACAATTCCAACTACTCCGTTTTGTTTACTACGAAACTGTTCATCATAAATGTGATAAGCTTTAGCGTGAGCCTTCAGCTGGTTGTGCATACATCTGTATTTTCTCCAAGTACTGGGCTTAGTACCTAAAAGAAAATTATTATATGTTAAAATATATAATATAAAATAAGTATTTTCGAGAGGTATTTTTAAAATAAGTGAGGAGCCAATCATTAATGAAAACGGAGAATCTTTATGCTTGAGGGGATAGGCCTGAGTTAACGGCTTAAAAAAAGAAGTTTTATTTATACGGCTATAACAAATTTTCTATTTAAGCAATCATAATAAATTTTTTTGGATTTGAAAGCGTTTTCACAGACCTTGAATTTAAGCTATTCAACACTTAAAAATACTGATTCTTCGCCTCGCAAATTTGTTACTATTCAGACATGATTTTACTACAGTTTCTTTGCATCGTACAAATTAGTTTTCATATTAAAAGAAAACTTTTTTTTCATAACACGTGCATCGACGGCTCTTTTCGCTGCCTTATCTCAAAATTACAAATTAATTTTAATATTCAAAGAAAAATTAGATAAACTTGTATGAAAAAATAAAAGTAAATTTTTTAATAAAAAAGTACTCCGTTGAAGTTTTAGTAGAGGTTTCAATGAATTAAATGAGATATTAAACGATTCATTTCGTCCAATCAGATGCTCAGAATCGTGCCCGATGCAAAGAAACTTTAGTAAAAACATGTCTGAATAGTAATAGATTTGTGAGGCGAAGAATCAATATTTTTAAGTGTTCAATAGCTTAAATTTAAGGTCTGTGAAAGCGCTTTCAAATAATACAAAAAGTTTTATTATAATTGCTTCAACAGAATTTTTTTATAGCTTTACAAATAAAACTTATTTTTTAAGATGTCAACTCAGGCCTACCCCTTTAAACTTCTCTCTTTGACAATACGAATAGAAAATGAATGAAGTAAAGATAATTTCCAATCTCAAATCCGTACCCATCGTCGACAATCGAACACTCAAACTTGCGGGCTAACGGTTATTGATTAGATATTATATTAAGACTGCAAGCAATTCAGCTGACAGAGCCATTCGCTCAGTCGTGGACTTTTATAAAGAACCCATTAAATTAATAATTAGTGGTGTGATGCGAAATGAAAAATGTATGAATGTGCGGTGAACCTTAAAAATACTGTTTTTTAAAAATAATTACGAAGCTTTTTGCAACTTAAATTGTAAATATCAATGTAAAAATATATTTCTCACTTGGAGCAAATAGCAATTGGCCGTATGAAAATTGACAAAAGACGTAAGGTTCGTTCAGGGTGATAAACATTTTTACACGATGTCCATATTCTTTAAAGACAAATGTTGCGTAATCAGCATACAAATCAATCATCGATTCGCTCATCCAACCACCGAAGTTTTCTAAACTTTGCGGATGATCCCAATGGTAAACGGTAACCATAGGTTGGATGTTGTATTTCTCTAATTCATCAAGAATGTTGTGGTAATAACGAACACCTTCTTGATTGACATTGTCGGCTTTACCCGTTGGCAATAAGCGTGGCCAACTCAGTGAAAAGCGATAATAATTTACCTGTAAAACATAAAAATAAAATATTGTAACTTGAGAATTTAAGACACGTCTAATTGTTTAGGAGGTATAATTACCCTCTAATTTTATTAAATTAATGCTATAGATATTTAATTAACTTACGCCAAGCTCATTTAATCGTGCAATATCTTCTTTGTACTTATGGTAGGAATCGCATGCAACATCTCCAGTAGATTGGTTGTATATTTTTTCAGGATTATAGTGAGTAAAGTAATCCCAAATGGATTCGGCTTTACCTGCGCATTCAATTATGATATTAATAAATATTAATTACTATGTTTTTGATTGAGTTTGTTTCTTTCATAACTTGCCTCCTTCGTTCCAAGCTCCTTCAATTTGGTGCGCAGCTGAAGCGACACCAATAAGAAAATCATCAGGTAATGATAAATCAATATAAGTATTAGATTCCCCTGAACTATTAGGCTTTACGAGCAATGCAAAACTGAATATAAATATAAATACGCGCATGTTTGTAATAATACAAGGAAACTTTGATGTTAAATGAAAAACTTCACACTTTATTAAATATGTCCTTATACTCGAGAAAATTGTGATGTTAGACGTTCTGGATGAGAAATCTACTTGATATTTAGATTCTAGAATACTCATACCCTCGGTGCGGTCTGCGAGAGCTGGGAGTTTACAAAATCGCAAATTTTCAGTGTGATTGGTGAATTCGGGAAGGAGTATGTGTCAAGAAGGTCGTTATCGGAGAGTGCGTGGGGGAAAATTCAGGTAGAGGTCTGGGATTGGAGGCAAAACCCGAAGTAACGGGACTTGGGATCGTTTGAAATCTATATATTGGTGGTGAGCCGAACAAGATTCTACCTGCACGGCTTCACCACACTTAGTTGAGTACTGAGCAGTTATTGCAGTCATTTGTAGGTAACAGAAATGCAGACTGCATAATAAGTATTTACGAGGTTGTCGGGAGGAGGTGTAAATAGGAGGATGAAAGCAATCTGTAATGAGATCGAAAGCAAGCATCGAATCGATGGTCATAAAATCTGTAGGGAAAGGTCGCCCAGCATGAACACCCATACGTTTATTGGGCATACATTTTTTTTAGAGTAAAATCTACATGGAAAAAAATTGGCACGAGTATAAACCGCCATTTACACAACGTTAAAGCATTACATATAAAAGTTGATATTTACAATTTTCTGAAAAGTGTCGTGCACGATGAGCTACTATAGTTCTTTAACCATATATTTTAATTAATACGATGAATATTAAAATGAATATTACAATACAAAGTGAGTCTTATACCTTGCATAACTGTCTATAAGTAAATTAAATTCGAGTAAATTAATAGGTAATTAAGTATGTGAATAAGTGTGAACTATATTCCTTTGGCTTTATCCCTCGGTGTTTTTCAATAATTGTTTAATGAATCTGTCGATCTGTCCGAGGCAAAGTGTGTAGGAAAAAGGTGAAAAATAAATTTACACCATTTTTTCCTTATTCAACGTTTCGGTGAACATTGTTACCTTTTCAGGAAACTGTCGATTTTATTTATTATTGTAAATGAGTTCATAAATTTTACATTTTAAATACATCAAAATTGTCCCCGATCCGATTTACTTTTCAAACGGTATATTAACTGTGTGTACACGTGTTATTGAGTTTTGCGTGTTTTCCATTTTATTTAGGCCATTATCTTGCATTTGAATGTGTAAAATTTCAGATACAAGTCTTTTATTGAGATTACATTCTTTATCTTTTATTTTTATTTTAACAAAGTTGAAATTAGAGGGTGACAATGTTCACCGAAACGTTGAATAAGGAAAAAATGGTGTAAATTTATTTTTCACCTTTTTCCTACACACTTTGCCTCGGAGAGATCGACAGATTCATTAAACAATTATTAATAGGTAATTATTTTATAATCGAGGTTTTAATATTTAATATTTATAAAACATATCTTTGTAAAGTATATATACATACACACATTTGTATAAAATTCTATAATTTATTTTTAACGTACAGACAATATCTGTATAGAGCTTTTTCGTGCAGTAAATATCTGCACAGTTTTATCGTGTCAAAAATATCTGAGCAGAGTTTTTTTCTGCGGTAAATATCAGTGCACGGTTTTTCTGTGTACGAAATAATGTTTGTGCACAACTAATTTGTGTAGAGTGCCGGGTTTTCTTGTGCATAATTTTACCTGAGTCTTACTTAAAAGTATTCATTCTTTCTAACAAAAAAATATATTGAAAACAAAACATGTATTATATAATTTAATTTAAAGTTATATTATTATGTAAATAATAGCAATAGAAATAGTAAGAAAATCTAGACTATTTTTTAATATAATGTTAGTCAAAATTAACCGATTTTTTTGTTCAAAATTCCTTGTTATTAAAAAAAATGCCGTTTTATTATACTGCTATTAAATATATTAAAATTGTCTATTTAAAAACTTTAATTTTGAAAGATGACAATAATGAGATCACAGTAAAATGGATTAATTCGAAGGAAACTCAGCTAGCTGACCGAGTGCCGAGTGAACGAAAATCTCGAAACCGTCTTGGAGACAAGATACTGCAGACTCGAAATTCACACAGTTCGCTAGCTTTCATTCCAAACTTTCTACTTGTTTTGCGAGGATATTTTACCTTTTTTTAGTAAAGGATTCTCACATTGCTTTGAATTTTGGCACGCACCGTACCTGCCTTCAAAATCGCCGCGCGCATCTCCCTTGCGGCCCTGCCCTGCTGAATGCGGTGAATCGCACAGCTCTCTGAGATGATTCAATATGGCGATGGCTACTTGCATAGGATTGGCTCAAATCGAAGCTTTTTTCAAATTGGAATACGGCGTGAAAATCAAAATACATATAAATTTATGCAAAAAATGGATTTATTCAGAAAAAGTTGATCCTTACAAAATATGTCATGGTAATGATTGTGTTTTGGTCAAACTTAATATCATTGATTGGTTTTACAAAAATAGAAGTATTTTTTAGAAAATGTTTTTAAAATATTTACATCAAGGCACACAGAAAATAAAAAATATTTTGGCTAACTTTATTCTTACAGCGTTTGTGCTATGAACTTTACTACGTTAATAAAAATATACGATAAACATATATACTTAATGTTTATCATGGCACGTTTTCTAATTTCTCCTTTTCGCGGTGCAGTTTTCTTTTTAAAAATCTAAGTTTTTGAGAGTCTATGATATTTAATGTTGTCAAAACATCGTTTGTCTTTTTAGCGTGGTGTAATAAGCGTTTATGTCTTCGCAAAATTGTTTTTTGCAACTTGTTACATCGTTCACACATTTGAGTTAATGATATTAATGAACAACTGTTATGGTGGTAACTATATCCAAAAAAAAGAGTATTATTCATTTCATTACTTTCTTTGATTAGATTCAGATCTATTGGTCCAATGCCTTCGCAAGCATGCATTCTTTGAAATTTTTTTAGAAGAATCGGCAAAATCGTATTTCTACTAAAAATGTTTGGCAAACTTAAATTAGATGGTTCATTTATTTGACGACCATAAATGAAGTATTGTATTTGTCCATCACAGAAATCTATGGTAACACATTTATGTAGAACTGCGCTACTAGCTATATCTTTGGTTTCAATGTGCGTATATGTAAATACAATTCTGTTTTGATTCTTTGAATCTATTTCAGAAATACCCCAGAATTGTGGAAGAACAATGTTCTTATCATTAATGCCTAAAATTATTAACATTATTAATTTAGATATACAAAATAAGTCAAAGTAATAATATTGCAATTTTCTTATGCTTTCTGTATAATACTTACAGACTGTATTGGTATACTTGAGTACTTTAGGGATACTAATTGAATAATTATGATCCCATCCTATTATGTCTGCTATTGTACCGAAAGTTTCTGTTTAACAAATAAATTAAATTATTCAAATGAGATATGAAAAGTTATAAGTATAATTTTTAGGTTGCAATATAAACATTGTTTCCTACCATTTTTTAAATATATTGTTGCTTTTAATTCTTCAGTCTCTGAAAATTTAAAGTAGAAATTGAGAGAAGGATAAATAATCAATGTTAAATGTAAAATGTAATTTACCTTCATTTTGTTCAGTATTAGCTTTAATAATATGGTTATTTTCGTTACTATTATTTAAAATTGCTGATTTATCATCTAAACCTTCAATTTTTTCAGTAGAATTTGTATTTTCAGTGAATGCTTTTTTTGAAAATAAATCATCGTTACTATTATTTAAAATTTCTGATTTATCATCTAAATCTTCAATTTTTTCAGTTGAATTTGTATTTCCAGTGAATGCTTTTTTTAAAAATAAATCAACATCATCATTTATGAAATTTTTATCATCAAAATCTGCACTATTTGTCAGTAATTTTTCGCTTAAACAACTATTGAATGGATTACAGTCTTGCATGGGTAAATTAGCAAAGAGTTGACTATTTTCGCAACTAGGTTGTAGAGGTATCTCTATGCCATTTATAATAGAGCCAAAGTCATCTAAAATATATAGAATGATTTATCAAACATTCTTTGTTGTTCTGAACAATAAAATATATTTATCTTATACTTTAAATAGATTAAATGCTTACCATTGGAAGCAGGAAGTTGAAGAAGCTCATTCACTTCACAATCATTTTGGATTGATTCTAATTTATTCTCATTAGCTTCAGCTGCTTGCAAGGGTTTAATATGTTCATTAAATATACTTGGCACTGCGTTTAGTTGTAATCTTGGGCGTTTAAATGGAACCTAAAATATTCATAAACATTTTATTAACTTATTATTATTTTTAAATATGATGGAAATAGTAAGCAGTACGTAAGTAAGAGCTTTATGTTTTAAAAAGTTCCTATAAACAATTTAACACTAGCAAAATTTATATGAGCAAGGTAAGTATTTACATCAGCAATAATTTTTCCGTCGTTGTCATGTTTTATGTATCTTCTTACAATGTAACGCTCTTCAAAATGTCTCTCGCACACAGTTTGAGATCTCTTGAGTGAACAGACACCAGGAATAGCATTTTCCCATTTTTTCCTTAAATCATTGTTGTTTGGCACTTTAAAAATTGAGAACCTTTGTTTAACTTTTAATTTTTTTGATTTAGTTCCAGTTTTACAGCTAGGAACCGCGCAGGCCGATGGCATTATCTTTGGAATCACAGTTGTTTCTATTAAAATACGTATATACTAAATTTTTTTAATACAAATTTTTATTTGACAACATTTATGCATATATACATACATGTATATATGCACATGAATGTCAATGCGTTTAACGAGCAAGAGAGGTTTAATCGTTTAATTTAAAAAAAGGTTATGTCATCGTTTTCGTTGTTAGCACGCGAATTATTAGAGGCAACATGCATGCAGCGCCACAGTTCACAAGTGACCAAAATTGTACGTAAATTTCGCGGGTTTTTTCAATTTTCTAATATTATTTTTTATTTTCTCAGTACACTGATGGTATATATTATATAACGCAATTATTTTTCATTTTGTAAATCTATATTTAGATTTTTTAATGTTCAATAAAAAACTTTTAAAAATCTCACTTATATTTTCGAGATTTTAAAATTTAACAAGATCTTCGAATATGTTGATAAATTTATATCTATTTCATAAAGATATGTTGCTGCCGCCACCGCCGCCGTTTCAAGAGGCCCCTCCCCCTCACCCCTCACTTACTCTCTTCTCCTTCTCATTTTGCCTCACCTCCTTTTCACTTCCCCTCTCTTCTTTCTCACTTCCTCTCATCCCCTTTTCTCTTCTCCTCACCCTCCAATTTTTGTACAGCTCTGAAATCCTGATTTTGGACACTCCTTGAATTCTCATTTTGGACGCTCTTTAAACTATGTGAGGTTTATATCCTTAAAATATATTCCTCCACAAAATCATCAAAATTGTCGATATGGAAATTTTCACGGTTACCAAGTTTTTTCTTCGAGAAAGCAAAATTACAATTTTAAAACTGTTTAAAAAATATAAATCTAAGTCAATATGAAATTGGGAGAGTTGGCGAGCAAAGGCTAAGCCCCACTTGTACATATCTGTGGCTTACAGAAAGAACCACTTAAGTGACTTTTTCGTGTTTTCGAGAAAAAGCGATTTCAATGTTTGGAGTAATACGTAAGATCGAAATGTCAGAGAAAAGATCTAAGTATTGGCTCGCATTTCATTAGGTATCTAATACGAATACAACCGTAGTATTACATTTGTAAATAGTTTCTTTCTCGACGTGCAAGCTAAACAAATTACTCGAGTTAAGTGGTTCTGCGGGAACTTTGCAGATAAGTGGTTACTGGTTGTGCAGTATAGGTAATTAGATATATTATTATACAGCTTTAACGTACTCCACACGGTGTATCTCGCACAAAAATAAAAAAAACGAGTGCACTTAAGTGGTTCTTCGGTAACATTTTTACGAGAGACGCAGTTAAGTGATTATGCAATTGTCTGGTATTTAAAATATTTGTGCATTTCGGAAATCCTACTATTGTACAATGAAAAAGGGTACTCTAAGAGCACCTCGAATTCGGCATAAAAAAATTTTTCACAAAATGTCACTTAAGTGGTTCTTCCTGCAAGCCACAGATGTATATATCGTAGCATTAAAGGTATTAAATATTGAAATAATTATTCAAAAAGTAATAAATATTATATTTTTGTCTTCAAGGTATTATGACATAAATCCACGTTTTGTGCAACAGAGAAAAAAGTCGCAGTTTAATTACTGCATGTTTCTGACGACTTACATCATTAATTTTGTGCACACCTTTTGCAGCTCAATAAACATATGCATTACAAAGGTGTATTTTAGAGTTTTTTTTATTGAAGAAAAAAGAGATATCTTATGTAATAATTATATTAATATATCTATACATTACGAGTATTTCAGTAATTATATTATCTATTATGTATAGGGAAGAATGAGTTTTATGTACTGAATACCGCCATAACTGTTTGAATAACAGAAGTAAACTAGTTCGTATTAAAAATCTTTCTTGAATTACTATTTACAGCGAAAATAGGTAATATCAGAATTTTTGTTTTGATACGAATTACGGATACCTGTATTATTCAAAGCGCTGTTAAATTATTATTTTGTCGTCGTGCAAAAGTTCGTGTATTACAAGGGTTTCAATGTTTCACTGACTTAGAAAGATTAACTTACGGCTACGGGGCTAAGTTGCACGTATTAAATTATAATAAGCTTCACCAACACTTAAATATTATTATGGTTCAAGCATAAATAAATAGATTATATTCTGATGCAATATGCAAGAAGACAAGTCATCAATTAAAGTTTGAGAACAATTTTTGAAAATTTGAAAAATTATTCTTTTAATCAATTGCGCCAATAAATGGGATGTGACACTAGCTGCAATAACTAATTTTTCAAGGCTTTGAATTATGAAGACTAATTTTAAGTACCTCAAAAAAAAAAGTTTTGTTTTGATAGCTGTGATGTGAGATCGATTTGTAAAGACGAACGATTTCGCTCTAAATTTGTACAACTTTATCCCGCCTGTGGGACTACAAGTTGTCGGGAAACAATTTTTTAACTAGACGCATATTTCGCATCTTCGATAACGATAAATGACACCGTAAAAATTATGCTCAGTAAAATCCATAAATTTGAAGAAGTTCTCCAAAGTATGAAATTTCATGTTGATTCAGTAAAACTGAAAGTTTACAATTAACAATAACAATATCATTGTATTGGACAATTTTGAACTATGTTTATTGGTCAGCTAGAATTAAGCTTTTTTGTTACCGTGTTAACTGCGAACAGAAAACATCGTAAGAGTCCATGATGGCAACTATAGTCGATAGACGTAAGTCAAGGTCTAATCCACTCCTAACAACTCACCTTAAATACAGTGTCCAGATCGCAGTGTTGCCCCAGAGACTGTAATTCACACGTGTATAGTATATATATATGTATAGGATTCGCTCGTAGCCGAAATTGTGGCGATTTCCGTTTGATCGATTAAGTACGCTGCAGACGAACGACTTGTGGGAGCGCACTTCCTGCTGTTTTGCCGTTGGCGATTCATCTTTCGAGTCTCCACGACTATCGGAGCATTAGTCTACCTATATATACTGCAAGTGAGAAGGCCGAACTTTACGAGGTTTTTCTCGCACGCGTCGTACATAGATTCTCAAAAAAACGTGCGCCTACAAATATATTCAAGTGTACGGTAATGGAAATTAGTCAAGCCGCAGTGTCAGTAACGAAATGAAAGTTAAAGTTTATCTACTGAAAATCTCGCTATCCCCGCGAAAGCAGCTCGCTATATCGCAGTCTACAGTGCGCAATAAAGGTGGTAAATTAGTGGAGTTGAAGCTGCTCCAGCGCAATATTACCGGGGAATTCGTATAACGACTGCAGGGCAGGTTCTCGAGCGCAACTAAAAGTCGAGTGCTAAACTTTGTCTCTCGACGCACAACGGCACAATGTGCGCGCCGATCGTGGCTTGTTGGCGCGTATATCGACGAAGCTTTTCGATCTGCTTCGATCTGTACCAATAACCCCCCGCGTTTATGCTCGTCGCTCTGTATTGTATAGAGCTGCCTTTTTTCCTGCCATGTGCTGCTCGTTCAGTCTTTTTTTTTGCGATGCTCGTTTCGCTCAACTATACACAGTTTTTTTTGTTTGCCGTTGACGCTTTTTTTGCAGCCGAGCGCGAGGGATGGGGGAGAAAGACATGATGAAAAGAGATAAAATTGATTAAAATAAGGATTCTCTTGGGATGATTTTAATTTTGATGTGGGTATATTCTTATGTGAGAATTCGTTAAACAAAATGTGTTTTTTTTATGCAAGAACTGAGTTAATTTTTTAAGAAAACGTACGAAGTTTTGAACGGAGCATAACTCTATGTAAAACTGAGTAATTTATAGTAAATTTAGAATTTTGTTTATACTTTTTATAAGATTTAACAGAATTGATGTATGCAATATTTGGATGTGTATAGTTAATGATTGAACGCTATTATTGCGTGTGGGATGTTTATAGAACAACGAGTTGGTGTATAATATACCTATGCAAGTGTAAACTATGTCACTGTAGTTAGAAAATTACAGAGATATTGATGAAGAATCGTAAATTTTTGATAATTTACAAATTATCTAACTTATAAATAAGAAAAGAATCACTGGTAACTGAATTAACAGAATGCTTTTGTAAAGAGTATGTTAATGTCTATTATTTAGAGATTTATCGTAGCATTTATGCTCAGCATGTTTATCGGTATTGTGTTGTTATAATGTGATCATGTTTATCAAATTTTTTAAATCCATCTTTGCAAGCCGAAAATCACGCTTGACTTGTCATGAGATGCATGATTTTAATTTGAAACTATCATTTTTGTAAAATAGTTAGATTTTTAAAAAAATTTTAAATATACACTTGATTTTGTACAAAAATGTAAAAAAGTGTAAAAAAGGATACACATACACATAAACGTACTTGTATGCACATACAATAAAGACTTTTCTTTGAAAGGCAGAGTTACGTGACTGATTTTTGCACGAAGTAAAGTGCAACCGTAATAATAATTGCCATTGTGACTTCGCAACCAAATACAGTAATCTAAAACATCCGATGTAATACAATGATTAATAAATCGAAAATGTTAACAAATTGACGTAGAAAAATGTGTCAGTAAATCCAGTATCAAAGTAAATTAAAAATCTGTGTGCTTTAAAAATCTAGCTGCTCTCTTCACTGTCTCAAATCTGAGAATTTAATACAATAAAAAACTTTACCAATTCTTCTCTGTTTGTGAGTCTGGACTCTGTCTGGCTAAATCGATTTGGTTCTTATGCTTCTTAAAACTACGCGATTTTCTTCTGTTATATTTCAGTGTCGGCACTTGTTGCACTTACATGCCTTATGGGGTCAGAAAAACAACTCTGTTCTCAATCTTACAACGTTTGGTTGGTGCAATGTTTAAGTTTGCAGAACTTTCTTATGAATGGCATTGACGGCAAATTTTATTTCCACGAAGAAATGCAAAAGTATTTTAGTTTAAAAATTACATGGTTTATGGTTCCCTTTTTTATCGCCCCAGTTTATAATATTAGATACATTAAAAAAATTGATTCATAAATCAAAAGTAAATGACACTAATGTATTATCAATTTGAATAATGCTTTATTTTTATAGGAACCAGTATCAAGGAAGCTATAATACGTATGCTAATGTGTTGACGGCGACAGTTTTTATTACGTTTTTAAACCACGAATCTGAATTTAATTTTATCGTTTCTTATCCCCTTACAAAGAATAAAAATTGTCAACTGCTCGTAAGTTCTGTATGCAAGGTCGTGAAGTAATTGAAACAAAAAATAATTAAAATAACGATAAAAAGCCTGTATTAAGAGCATTTAAATTGCAGAAATCGGACGATTATAGATAAAAGTGGGGTCTTATCAAGATTTATTAGTATAGAGTACGTAGTTATATGATTCTTCTATAATTAGCACAGGTGTATTTGTTTGTACAATGGATTATAAAAGTAAGTATGCAGGATGAAGGATGTCGAGTAAGGGAGAAGTTGAGTGGAAATAAAGTGAGACGGTAGGCGAGTTCCAGAATATAATGATGCCTGGATATGAAATGAGTTCGTCGCAGACTCTGTTGTGTGATGAACAGGTATATTCATGGGAGTGACATGAAATTACATCAGGATGTCGTTTACGTAGGGAGTAAACAACAGAGGACCAAGGTCGGATCTCTGTATGTGGAATTTCTCTTTGTGCAGGGCATGGCTGTGTTATTAATGCAACCATGGCAGAAAAATATTATTTGTTCCTTTCTCACAAAGAAACATTGAATTGTTGTGTGGTGTTAATATGTTTTGAACAGATCGCTTGGATGTCTCAATATTGTGCTATTATTTTCATTACTCTGATATATCTTAACAATTCTTCGCCCAATTGTTCATTTGCAACGCTTTTAATTTAAATTCAAGGTTTATTTTTTCAATTTCTCAACGTTACGTACATCGATTGTTTGAGCACACGCCGAAATGACTTTTGATAAGCTCAAAACATTTAATATCATTCAGATATCATTCAGATAAAAAGCAGTGCAAACAGACAAAGCAGCTATATATATATATATACGTATAGACGTGTAATTATTGTAAATACAATATTCGTTCTAAATTGCCAGCCAATAATAGACTTTTTGCTATTATAACTGGATAATAAACTGAAGAAAAAAAATAAAAGCACAGCCTGAGCGCGAAAGACGGGAGCGCAAAGCGAGCGGCGCAGACGGCAAGTAAATATACGAAGCGAGCGACCCCCCGCGCGTGCGGCATGCGACAAGCGAAAGAAGCTAAATACTGCCGCGGAGCAACAATATGCGACAGAATAAGTTGAGGGGGAGTGATGAAATTGCTCGCTCATTTTTATGCATGCGCGCGACTGGGCTGGTCTCGCGCGCCGCGCGCGAGTGTCGCGCTCGCGCAAAAGAGATATATAGCGGTATCTGGTGCGCGGCGCGGTGCGACGGCAGGGGGCAGCCGCGGCGGGCATAAATCTTTTGGAGAAGCTGGTGTAAATATAGCGCGTATAGTGGAGAGCAGAAGCACCGCGGCCGTATTTGTCTAAAAGATAAAAACTTTTGCTGCCGCGACCGCGCCGTGAAGCGAAGCGCGCGCAGGAAGAGCCAAGAAAGTGGAGCGAGGTCCAGTTTCCAGTGCGCGCGAGCGAGCGAGCGAGTTTCTCTTCTCTCGAGAGAAGCTTATAGAGCTACTCCCTTTTTGCCTGGCTTATATACGCAGTCGAGGGTTGCTGCTGCTGCTGCTGCTGCTGCTGCTGCTTAGCATATCCGCGTCAATCTCAATTTTCATCATCCGCGCGCCGCTGAGCGTCGTAAACTGCGAAGGGAATTTAAAAATAAGCAATATACTTGCGCGCTCGCGCGCTCTCGCGGCGCACTGCGGAGAGTTTGATCATTAAAATTCCGCCAGGGAAGCCCACTCTCTCTCTCTCTCTCTACTACTTGCTGAGCTCACTTTTCGGCTAAAAAGAGAAGGCGGGGGAGAAGAGGCTTAATGGAAGATTTTTCCTATTCTCTCTCTTTCTCACTCGAAGTGTGCCGGCGAAATTTGAAAAATCGTTTTTGCGAACCTCCACTGTTTATTCTCCAGCTTGATCCCAGAATGTTTGCGCAATTACGGCCACTTTACTTTTAATTACGGCGCAAACAATCCGCGACGTGTCTATAAGTCACTCACTAAACGAACATTTGGAAATCTAACTTTGTAATGTATTGGTCGTATGTCGAATAGAAGCGTGTAACAGTCAAGGAGTTTTGGTAGAAAATTACTACGATCTCAAAAAAAGAAATAAAATATGTAAATAATCACGCAAATTCGAGTTGACAATATTGTACGTCGAATGGCTTTAAAATCAAAGTGCCCGGAAGCTAAAGCTTCAAAATGTATGTAAATTCTTGTTTAAGTTATACCTTTGCAGCTATAATAATTATTCCAATTCATGGAGCATGTCACTTTACAGATATACCAGTAACATATAAGTGAAGATCTCATTACGTTTCGTAAAGTTTAAATAACTAAGAAAAACAACCAATTTCAAAAGCTATATAATTTAAAACTCTTTAGACAAAAAGACGGACACCCTAAAACAAGATACGACGCAATCAACCGACGCATGCAGACTCGATGAGTTAAATAAGAGAAACGTCAGTGGATAAATTGGAAATATTTCGCTCTCCTTACGCTATCTTATAGACGAAAAGCCCTCTTCATCGTTCAGAGTATATATATTATGCACATTGCACACACAGTCTCGCGCAGCGATTCGAAGCGCAGATAAGCTCGCGCGCGCTCCTGTCTTTGTCAGCTGAAATGCATTCATATTTCATATTCGCGAAACATTTTTCCACGAGACGAGTGTATAGTATACGTATACGTATACGCTGCAGTAGGTACCGCGGGGAGAGGCAGTCGCGCATGTGTCTTTTATTCGTTTGTCCACCGGCCCGGCGCTGACCGCACACAATGATATGTAGGATACGCATATCGTGCGCAGCAGCTGCACCAGCAGCAGCGGCAGCCACTTTGCATTAGACGCTCTTTTTATGAATTCTTTCTTTTTACGGAGTGCAAAAAAGCGAGAAAGGGAGCGAAGAAAGCGCGCGAGCGCTCTTCCCTTTATCGCCTTTTAGCTCTCATCCCCCCCTCTCTTTCTCTCTCTCTTCCCGCTCCAAAGCGCTGGCCAGTCGTTTCAAGTCGAATAACGCCTGCTCCAAGGCTCTCTCCCTCTCTGGTTCTTTTCTGTTTTTTTTCGAGCTCTTTTCTTTGCCGCGAGGACGTATTTTTGTCGCGCGCGTATATTGCTGAGAGCCGAGATGCCTAAAAGCTGCTGCTGTGTGTGTGTATTGCGTATAATACTGCAGCTCTCGCGAGGAGAGGCTGCTTCGTTGGGAATCGTATGACAAAGGGCGGAGCGCGAGACTCGACTCGCTATACACGTCGATCTGTACTTAGGAGACGGCTCGCGGAATAACTGCAGCGCGCTGTCGACCGACTTTTTCAATGATCCTGTTTGGAGCCGTTTCATCGGCGGCGGGGCAAAGTTTTCTTCTCGAGGAAATTAAGGAAAGAGGCCATTGCTAGGAGGGTCGAATTATTTCTCGAGGAAAGTGCATTTCCTCCCAATTGATTGGCTACTCGGGGAATTCGATTGGCCTCGCTGCAGCGCGTGTAGGTATATATATAATATGGCGAATGCTGCTTTTCCTTTTATTATCCGGCATTTTGACAATTCCTTTCTACGAGTGGTTTTACATATACTGCTCGCACAATGAATTTTCGTCGTCAGAAAATATCGACTGCTTACGATGAAACCACCCGAGAAACCTAATGTCGTTCGAGAGTTCGCGCGTTTTATTCGATGTTTAAACTTGGTTTATTTCTCTGAACCGTGTCGAATGGATGAAAAAAAAGTTGTATGATATATGTTTCGGATTTCGTCGGGTTAATACGCTCATCTTCTGAAGCATGTGATTTAATTGTACGTTATTCAAATATACGAATGCAATCATCAAATATTGCAATTAGTCAGCCAGATATATATGTATATTCTCGACTGCTAATATTTTAATTATACCATATAGTATCCTCCGGCAGTGTAGAATTTAAAATACAGCACTATACATCAATTATACATTAATTGATCCTATTTATTTGCAGATTCGCAAATGTGGGTGTTTATTTTCATTCTTAATTTTGTTACTGGATTATTGCCAATGTTAAATTAAGTGCTTTTTAATGATATGTAATCTGCAAACTTCATTTCATACAAATGTCCGACTAATAAAATTAACGCTTGCAAGCACGTTTCGGTACAACTATACTGTATTAATTTATATGATCTAATAAAATAAGAGATTATAGAAAATTGTTAATGTAAATAAAGGAACGAAATATAATGTTATTATATGCAGTATGATAAAAAATTTACCTAAAGTGAAGATCGATCGTAATTATACTTTGTCATCGCTCTGGCTCTCCTACATTAATATGTAATATCCTCTTGGTCCGCTTGATGGCGTATTCAGAGTCCAAAAAAGCGCAACGGCGTTGTCGCCCCCACCGCGTGCTGTCTCTTCACCGTTACAGCTAGTATATGATTTGGGGGATGGGAAGAACAACTTATAGTTTTCGAAGGGAGGTATTAATGTACTCGAGCGAGGACTTCGTATAATTACGATCGAACTTCATTTCAGGTAAGTTCGTTTGACTAATTATATTTTGTCCTCGTTCTCCTACATTAATATGCAGTTTTTAACAGTGTACTTTATTATTGTAAAACGCTTCTGGCAAATTCACTTGTGGCAATGGGCCGATTTTAAAAGTTTGCGAATATTCGGGAATGTTCGGTTCAATTCGCAGTTCTACGAATCGTATCTAGATCGATTCCCTTTGCGAGTGCCGCCGACGTAGCTGCGTGACGCGTATAGAATGCGCGATGAATACTGAAGTATCTATACCACTATCTTTTAGGCATTTGTTCATCTATCGACTGATGGTTGGAGTACAAATCTTATGATACGATTTCTTTATGGTTATGAATAGCTATAATTACAATTTTTGTTCAATATTTTAGTCTTTTAAAGGTATAAACTCATAGCAGAAGCAACGCAAAGTCTGGGCTTGTTGTGAAATATGGGTAACTTTAAGCATGGTTGGTAACATCCCAGTGGCGATGTCTTTAAGATCTGTGGGATCACTATTTCTATTCCATTTGGAAGAACTTTTATGTTATTATTATCAATCTTAGTGAGAGTTTGTGCTCGTTGAGCCGTGTTTAAAGCTAATAGAACAACCGTTTTATATGTAATATTTTCTAGGTTTGAAACCTCTAAATTTTCTAGAGGTTTTACAACGATAGAGATATTCCATGTCGTGTCGTATTTGGGTCTTGTAGGTTGGAGTTAAAACACTCCTTTCATAAACCTTGTTACGCTTGAATTTTCGCCTAACTTGTCTTTGGCAATCAAGGGGATTGCGCTTCTACACGAATTTAGGGTTCCGTAAGAAGCCCCTGCCTGGAACCTTTCAGTCAAGAAACTTATAACGAACTTAGGTTCAATATTTTGAAATTCTATTTTTCTTCTTTCGAAGAATTCCACTGTCGTAAGTCACTTTCATACTGTTTTATGGTAGACTCACTTAGCGATGACATAATTATGTCTAACGCCTCGACGGGGATGTCTCTTTTTATGAACGCCCATCCATTTTCTATAGCTGGGCAAATTGAGATTAATTTCCTAACTAGCTGAGTATATTATGATACAACGTTTGATATCTAGGAATTCGCTTACTAGAGCGTGAATTGCTATGCGTTTCTCACCAGGCAACATGATGGCATATCTTTGCGTGTCTATGGTGAAGCTTAAGAATTGACATGATGTTGATGGTGTGTGCTTCGATTTTTCATAATTTATGCGAAAATCTAGCCATTCTAACAACTTAATTGTTTCGCTGACGTTGTCATTATATTTGTTTTCGGAACTCGCTATACATAAAATGTCATCTAGGTAGCCCACAGATTTTTGCAGCGACTTTCATTAGTTTTGTAAAGATAAGAGGGGCTGTGCGCAGGCCAAATGGCAAGCAAAAAATTCATATTTTCTCGTTAAATTTGAATCTGAGGAATTTTCTACTCTTTTCGTGTATGGGTATAAGATAAAAGGCGTCTTCTATGTCAATTGAAGCTAGAAAATCATTTGGGAAGATTAATTGTACAGCTGTTTTAATGTCTTCTATTTTAAAATGATGGTTATCTATTCATTTGTTAACAGCTTTTAAATTTAAAATGAATCTAGCAGAACCATTAGGTTTCTTTCTTAGAAAGAAAGGTGATAAGATTTGATCACGACGATCTCTTTTATTGGATTTATCA
The DNA here is from genome assembly GCA_018906965.1 of Philotrypesis tridentata. NCBI lineage: Eukaryota > Metazoa > Arthropoda > Insecta > Hymenoptera > Pteromalidae > Philotrypesis > Philotrypesis tridentata. Next base: position 102,731 of record JACCIB010000036.1, read on the forward strand.
TAACTACAAGAATTTAATTCATAAACGCCTTCTTTTAAGGGTATCTTACAAGCTGTGATGCAATTGTCTCTTCGTTAAGTCCCGGTTCGATAAAGGCTTTTCTTGAATTGTTTTGTTTGTTGATGAGAGCGGAAATTATTTTTCCCGAGTCCCGTAAGAGTACGAAGATGTCCTCTAGGGTTAAGCTTTCATCGTTCTCACTCTCTTTATAAAGAGCTGTAGCGGATGAGTCGATCAGGGATAAGGCTGTGTCAGCCATCGTTTGCACCTCGCTCATGTATTTGTCTCTGGCAATTGTGTAGTCTTTCATTGATGCTGAGATCTGTAGGCTGGGTTCAGCTTTGGTGCATCATAAGATGGAGTCCAGCTCTTCTTTTTTCATGCCTTGCTTGCAAAAGAAGTTCTAGCATTTCATCAGCTCTGTGTCGATCTCCAACTTCCGAGCCTCGCTCTTTGAAGGATCGTTGCCCAGCTGTTAATGAAAACCGTGATGCATGAGTATTGATTTTTAGGTCATATTATCTTTCTGCTCCCCTCCCCCCCCACCTCCGAAAAAACCATGCACATGGGTACATTCACTTCCTTGTCTTACCTCTCAAGTAAGAAAGGTTTTTTATATCTTTGTCTCGCCATAGAGCGAGCACAGATATTTCCTTCTTATGCGAGAAAGTATGTAGCTGATCTCGTCGATTTATTTTCCAGACGAGCGTATACGCAAGTTAACATGATGTCTTTGTTTATATTGCAACTGCGTTGCTGCCCGTTCTCGGAATCGGTCCCACGCGACGCGCACGAGACTTCTATCGTTCGACTCGACGACGACGCGTTTATATTATTCGATGCGTCGACGAACGTCTAATATTATTACTTAATTTACTTACGCAGATCCCTTTGGTCGTCGCTGGAAGTATTCTCCTTGTTTTTAAGAAGTCTTTCGATGCTGTCGATGTACTTCTTTGCCATCTTCTTCAGGCTCTCAAGATTTTCCTCCTTGTCGTCGTAGGTTCTTTTGCTTTTCTTCCCCATGGTGTGAAACGACCATGGGGTGATACCACCATGCGCGCACGAAGAAAAAAGTGAAGAGACTCTGAATGTACTCTTGGACTCTGAATTCGTGCGCCATCAAGCGGGCCAAGAGGATACTGCATATTAATGTAAGAGAGCGAGGACAAAGTATAGCTGAGGATTTTTTTTCTATACACAGTTTCTAAATTAATACGCGCTTCTACAATCGATCCATAACAAGTAATCGAATTTCCAATTGTAAAACTAGAAGCCAAGACAGCAATCCAAAACAATTGGTCGGTTAGAAAAAAAGAAGAAGAGCGAAACTCGCTCGCTTGTAAAGCTCGGCCGTTTGCACCCCGAGATACGACGAGGGTCGAGGGTACAAAACAGAGGAAGTGCACGCGAATGTGCGCGCATATCCGCAAGGCGGGAGGCAGTCTCGCGCGTCTGGACTCGGGGCATTTGGAATCTCGAGGATCGAGAAACCGCGCTGAAAGCGTGTGATTGAATTGACGCCGATTACTTGCTAACTATGCTACGGCTAACTTTGCGACGACTACACGGACTCCGACAGACCGAGCTATTTCTCTCCCCGGCGACTATCCCCCAGGAACTCCGTGTCGCCTTTTCCACGGCTCCTCCTCTTGATTGTGCGGGCTAGCTGGATTTCGATGAGACTCGAGTTTTTGCTTTTCGGCTTACTTATTTTTCTTTTCGTATTTATCGCGATCTATCGGAAATTGTGCACAGGCTTGAAAACGTTTCGTTGTTTCGAGAGCGTGTCGAAGATAGCTTTCAGAGAAATTATGATATTATATAGATATATACAGTATTTATCAATTCAATCGTATTTGCTGCTCGAAGGAATTGTGCAGTATCTACGAATATTTTCATTGGAAATTAAATTGATCGTGCTTGATGAAGCTTGCGTTTGCTATTGCACTGATTGGATTTATTGAATAACTATACAATCGGTGCAGGAGGTTAAATAAATGCGTGTACCTCGCTTGCAAAGTCACAGATATAGGTCTTAGACATATAAAAACTTGATGAGAAATTGGAAAAAAATTACAGTCTAATCTGGCCTATTAAGCACTCAGCCATATGAATGTTCGTGCTGGTCTTATAGATGAAGGAGGAACGACGAAGGGATAAATATATGTATATAGATCCACTTGGTTTCCGCTCAGCGGCGTAAAATTGCCGAGATTGATAAGGACATTACGGCTGGCCTATTTTCACCTCTCGGGCGTCTAATGGCTGCCGGTTAGCCGGCTGGCCTGTTCTTCCTTGGAAGAACGATAATCTCTCGAGCTGGCAAAACTAACGAGAGGCCGAATATTAAAATTGTAAGAAAAATCCTGTTCATCCTATTCTACTTATTAATCAGCTGTACTCATTATTAGCTTACTGTGCTATGTGACTGTATATTCTTTCTGAGACTCAAATACTTGCATGTGCGTAAAGATCGACATCCATATACGGAGAGAGGTTCTGAAATTCGAGATTAGTTTAATCTTCTCTCTTTAAACTTAAACTTTTAACTTTAAATGGGCGTCTTTAACGATTCACTTGCAATATAACACGCAATTTAAAGATGTACGTCGGATTCTTTTAAATCGCATTTATTTTTATGTTGTACTAAATTGACACTTAATTAGGAATTCTCTGTCACGTACAATGAGTTTATATTTTATTGCCCGACAGAAAAAATTTGAAGTATAACGTGATTTTATCGCAACAATTAAAACTTTTTTTCTCTTTGTCCCCATGTAACGTATATTATTGTAATTTAATTTCCATTATATCATATCAGCTAAATCGAAAATGAACAGTCATATATCGTCTCCTGTATTACGGCGCGAAATTCGAATTTTCAACTGACTTTGAGGCTCTCTCTCTCTCTCTCTCGACTGCAGCGGCTTGAAACATAACTTTTCTTCAAGCTCGCGTCATCAAAGGAAAAGTCATCAACGGCTCAAGTACTCGATAAATTCAAACTCCGTCAAATTCAAATACACCCTGACAGACGCACCGTGTATCCATATCTGTACGTATGCCAGTGGTGTGAGAAAAAAAAGAAGTGCCGGTGGACTGGAAGGAAGAAAAACGTATTTATACTGGTTCAGGAAGCGGCGACGAAGCTAGATAAGGAGGACGAGGTATAAAAAAAAGAGTCGAGCGTGCAAATTCTTGCCCCTAGAGGAAAAGAGAACCGAACGTCGTCCCCGTGTGTCCTCGTTACCGGATCGACGGAGCTCCAAGGCAAAGAGAGAGAGAGAGAGAGAGAGAGAGAGAGAGAGAGAGAGAGTGAGAGAGGGGAGGGGGGGGGGTTGGAATGGGTGGAGGGGGAAGTATATATAACGGAAGAAATAATGAGCGAGAGGTGTGTGCGTGCGCGTCGTTTCTCGAGATAACGGAGAGCTGTATATATTCGAGAGCAACTATTTTTTTCCTTTCTCCCCGAAGCGTTTAATTTGTTTGAGTGCTCGCTACCTGCATAATCATATTTGCATTCAATTAAGAGCAGTGAGTTTGTTTTGGCGAGTTCAGGCGGATGACGTGTCTCAGTTAGGTCTGTCTGTGATACGCATACACATATGCATGCATAGATATATGTATATATGCACGCTCAAGTGTCCGGAACGAAATTCGTATATAGCTATCGCACGTTTGGGGATATACATACAAAATAAGTTTCCAGCAGGTATACACAGAGAGAGAGAGAGAGAGAGAGAGCCCCCGTCTCGGCGCGGCCGGGCTGTCACTCCGCGCGCGCGCGCGTCTCAATTTAAACTTGCAAGCTCAGCAGTTTAGTAATCGAATCCCAGAAGAGAAAAAGCTCGCGGCAACGGCGCGCTATACAAAAGTCCAGGCGACGACGAAGAAGGACACGCGCGTAGCGCCGAGGCGCATAGATCGAAAGAAAATTAATGCATCTCACTTGCGCACGTGCACGGCACATCGCGCTTTTATATACTGTGTATGTGTGTGCGTGTCGTTATCGAACGCGTTCGAAGCTACAGCGGGGCGCTCGATCGGATGGTTAATCCCCAGCGGCGACGGATCTCTCTCTCTCTCTCTCTCTCTCTCTCGTTCCGGATATTCTTTTTCTGCCTTTCTTGCGCGCTCTGCGCGGACGATTGATCGACGAACCGGCCCGAGCTTTTTTTCCCGCCGCCCGATTTTCGGCCCCCTTTCGCTCCCCGATATACACGCGACGCGACGCGCGCAGCTGCAAAAAATCTCGACGAGCTGTGATTTAGCGCGATGTTAATTTTGCGCTCGATCGGCCGGAGCGAACGAACTGCTGCTGCAGTAGGTATAGCCCCCGCGGCAGTGATTAAGTGCGCGCGCGCGGCAGTAGGCTATTGAGTTTTAAATATTGTCGTTGAATCGATAAGTGGCGGTACACACACACAGTGCGTGTATATAGGTGTACAGTCGATTGTGCGCGCACGCAGAGAGATGGGGATGTGAGGCAGCGGCGAAGCTCTGGATATGACGCTGTTGAAATATTTATTCGGATGTGTAAAATTCTTCTCGTAAATATTGGAGCTGCTTGCGCAGCTTCGCGCTGCGGAGATATGACGGGCGCGTGTCGGGACTTTTCAATCTTTCACTCGAATTCGAAGTCGCTGGGGTGTGAAATTTGCGCAGCTGGAAACGCGCTGCGCGGACTCAAAGAAAATGTCTCCACGCGCACCCCCTCGTCTCAAAGGGCATACTCGACTAGCCGGCCGCGCTTCGTTATGATAATTTATGCTCATTTATATTCGCCCTCGAGATTTTGTATTCTCCGGGCACACGCGCGAGTCGCGAAATTTCAAATTTATAATATAGGTAAAGAATCTTTTTTCAGCTTGCAATTTTATCTCTCTTTCTCTCCCTTACTCTCGTTTAATGGAGAAAATAAACGTATCGACTTTTCTCTCCACTTCGACAACTGTTATCGAGCGCGCGCAGACACACGTACATGCATGTATATTGGGCGAAAAACTTTTTACAATGCTTCTACCATTGAATACGAAAATTAACAAAGTTCAGTGATTATACACGTGTTACATTAAACTTCAACGATAAATTATATAGGTCGTACCGTTTTACTTTTTATTTAACCTTTCGCTAGAAAAATAAAGATACACAACTTTTAACTAAAATTCAAATAAGTAGCTTATCTATGAAAATTTCGCAGCGCTCTCGTCTTACACTTTGTTTCTCTTGTTTTGTACCGTCAGTCTTATCTTTTACTTTCTCTCAAAAAGTTCGCTCAAAGATGGGAACTATGCGAGAAATGAAAGCTCCCAGCTGTAATCGCCTTTCGTAACGCGGTCAAATTAAACTAACAATTATTATTTTTCTTAACTGCGCAAACAAGAATCTAATACAATTATAATATAGCGAATAGACGATGATTTTAATAAGATTGGTATTTTGAAAATTTTCATCATAATGGAATAGTAAAAATTAAAAATTTTATCGTTTCAATTACTGCTTTCGAAATGCTGCTTTAAATGCTGAATTCGATACAACCAAATTACGTTGAAAAGATACTTTTTTCTGTGTACGGACAATGCGCGGTTATTAAAGAGGGGATACTACTCGGCGGTAAAGCATTTCGGAAAATTTTCACAATCTACAAATCGTTAAATTACATGTTCACAAAAAAGCTTATTCATTGAATGCTTTAATGTGTGTATCGATTCGAAAGCTAATTTTTATGATAGAAATTTCACCTACTTTAATTATTTATTCCTCTAATTTTTTCTTAATAACAAAGTTATTTTTGAGATCTTTTATTTTGTTCCTCCTATATCTTCATTTCTTTTAGGTTTAATACAAATATTTTTAAAATATAAGAAACTTTTTTATTTTAATAGTTGTTTACATATGTAAATGCTGAGCAGTTAACTGCGGCCTTTACTAGAAATTCTAGAATGATTCTAGTCTAGACTTATTCATTGTTGAATAAAATTAACAAAATGAATACTGTTAATACAATAAAAGAAAGCATTTATTTTTCAGATTCTTACGCTTACAACTTATTTATGAGTAGAGTTATATTTTTGTAAAAGTCTAAATACTTTTTAATGCACAGATTCAACGTAAATTAAAGTACCTATAAACATAAAAATAATGAATTTTCATCTTTGAAGACTACTTATGCTTAATGTATGTGACATGTACAAAAATTATGTTTTATATTCTTTTACGTTGTTTAATTATTACGATGTATCTACCGAATGACCAATAGTAATGCAATATATCGTTAACATTTCGAAACTAGGGTCGTTAATTTGGGTTCTGATCGATGGTACTCCATCTTGCTGTGTGACATCAATTAACGCTTTTTTTTCCTCATTTGGCCTCGTTTCCCCGGTAAGATCTTGATGCTATTATCGTTTTCTTCCAACGAATCACGGGTACCGATCGTCTCTCGCTTCCTTTTTTTGGTTTATTTTTTTGTAGGATTAGTGTAATCATTGATTTTTATTTAATGAGTCTTTGTGGCGATACAAGAAAAAAAACTATTACATATAAGAGATATTAATAATTAGAGGGCGATAAAGATTAAATTGAATTTACTCAATTACAGATAATTCTGTACAAGAATCTAAGTCATATTATTGCATGATATTATTCAGTAATATTAGCTCTCGATCGTGTCGCCTATCGGTACTGTCATTTACTTATGATTAGGAGTTAATAGCATGTGAATATGCATCATGCAATAATATCACATAACTTTGTCATATGATACTTTTCAACAGGCATGTACTCAAACATCTATGTGTTGGCTACAATGCTTTACCGTAAAGTATATTTTCAAGTCTTATAATACGTACAATTTATAAAGAAATAGGTCAAAACGAATCCTAATTCATATCTTTTTCACATATTGATATTGCATTAGAAAGAATAAAACGAGTACAATTAGTACATTTAGTTTACCTTTAATTTTTCGATAAAGTAAATCGATAAAGGGAAAAAAGTCAAAATAATACATAGAATTAGTAGTGGGAAAACGTTCATAAAACAATTTCGCCTCTGGAGCATCACACAGTTGGTGTCGTCCCACCCCTCCCACCCCGAAAAGGTCAGCTTTTAAAAGCCATTTGAAAAAAAATCGACTTCTCTATTCTCTCTCCACCTCCCTTCCTCCCTTCCACCACTGTATTCTCGTTCCACTATACGAAATGCTAAAATTTTGATATTTGCTCGATTCGCTATCTGTTGGACCACTAAAAACCAATAGCCGCGAAACGTCATCCTCAGCCCTCGTACTCTATAGAGTATGACTTGGCAGTGACTTTTCGGTGTAAAAATAGTCTGCTGTGTCGCAGAGAGACAATAGTCTGGGATTGATATGAAATCATTCTAAACATCTATATATATACACTGGTTGTTCTTATCAAGATGGTTCGATGTATACCAATCATCTTGAATATATCAAACTAAAATTGAAGATGTGCGACCTCCTTTGCATAGTGACGTACATGTGAGATGAGATACAAAGATCTACCTTTTCCTTCAACGTTCTTTCGCTTTTATCTCTTTAAATCTCTTTTACTTTGATGGTCTCTCGAGAAGGTGTCTGCTATTTTTTTTATTTCTAGAAGCTAGGTCGAATTGGATTGTCTAAAAGCGATGTGTGGAGCTTTCGGATGAAATGATCAATAATATGGATTTTTATCGGTCCATTTCGGTATACCAGTACTGGGTATATATAGAAGCATTATAATGATTAATTTTTTTTCAAAGACACTTTAAAATTCCTGTACAGCTGTAGACTCTAGTATAAAAGTGCGCCTTTAGATAGTTAAATTGTTAAAGTGAATTAGCAAAAATGATTATACACTCTAATATTAAATACAATAATTTATTAAGATAGTAATTACAGTAAAAATATGAATAATGTTGAGAATACGCAAACAACAAAATGGATTTTATGAAAAAATTAAGTATGAGAGGTGCATTTTTGGGTAAGTTTTTATTTTAAATTTGTAATTTCAATAACATTTACATCGCAAAATGAAGCTAGAATTTTAAAATTTTATGCAGATATTGATTACATTATTTTGGAACATGATATGATTTTAACAATTGTAATTTAATTGGGTTCGTTCAAATTTGCGACTGGAGACCTATGCGAATTTTTTTTATTATAGCCATATCAGAGAATCTCACAGTTTTATAGTTTACTCTTAACGCATTAATAATAAAACATAATGTCAAATAATATACATACGTCTAATTTCAATTTCATGTTTTCTGTATTAAAAAAACTGTACTTTTAATTCGAGCTTCAATATCTATTTGCGAATATCGTATAATTCAATACATAAGTATTTAATATGCAATTCAAATTGAAAGGTGCCTTTACGAATTAAGTGTATGTGTCTGCATTTTGAAATGCCAAGTTGAAAAGTCGTCTTCGATGTCTGAGAGCATAACAAAAAGAAAGAAAACAAAGACATGGATTTTAAAATAACATTTGTACTGCAGCATAAAATCTAAACATGCAATAAATGAAATTATTTCGAAATAGTATATAGAAATATCGAAAATTAATTGCATGCATGATAGGAAATTAGGTACAAGTTTCATGAAATATAGAGATCCAGTCGTCAGTATATTGTAACTTGAAAAATATACTTCGCCGATACACGTTTCAGTGTTACTAGAGAGAAAACGTGTAATATAGTCTAATAAAAAAACGGAAAATATTCTCTTACATGGTTTACTGCAGTAAAAAGCAATGTAGCTCTCATTAACGCATTTTTTTCGTAAAACTCGATTTCACGTAGTAAATACTTTACACAGTATCATTAGTGATCATAGAAAGTTAACTATAATTAAAAAGTTTTTTATTCTGGCTTTTTTTACGATGTTCAATAAGAATGAGAAAATTTGAGTCTTTTGAAGGAATAAAATTTATTATTTTGAAAGAAAAGATCTTAACTTTAACATAATATTCTTTTCTTGGGGCTTGTGCTGCATTGCAATTGATTTTTTTCTTTTGGAATTTTTTTTGCTTCAAATTTTTCAATTTAAACATTTCTAAAAATTTCAGCAATACAAAACAAATTAAAATTTTTGTTAAAGTGCGTGTTAAGTTAGTCTTTTGAACACTTATTTTCTTTTAAACTTTACTAAATAATGTAAGTTTCATAATTTTAACTGAAAGATTGCCTACTGGAACAGAATCGGCTATACAATTTAGATTGTGGTGATTCTCACCTGCATCGTAAAATATCGTAATATATTCAAAACCGCATAACTAAAGTACCTTATTAAAGCGCAAGAAATATTTGAACAAGTTGAGGACAGCAGTCGATTAATTATTCAATCTAAGACTCGAATTAATTTTAGAACAGGTGATCAGTGTCTCTTAGTGTTCACTTGAAATAATGAAATCACTTTGGTATTGAGGCCGGACGTCATGTCAGTCGCGCACAAGCAGTTGACGGGTGTACATCTGCTGCAAATTTATTTCCACAACGTTTGCGATTGTGCAAATAACAAGTCTTCATTCTTAATGAAGGAGAATGAACTCCATCCACGGGCCCTTCGAGCAGAGTCATTAAATATGAACATTGCATCCGCCCTTTGCGAAAGTACATTTCCTGCGCGCGCGAAAGTGCATTGTGTAATTAGCATCGCGTATTGTAAAGAATATAAAGTCGGCGAGGTCATAAGCTGCATGTCCACCTGCTGTATGAGAACGTCTTGTTTGTACTCGAGTAATAAAATTTTATCAATTCACGAGATACGCATTTGCGAGCTCATTGTATATATATGTATATCTGTGTATGTGTACCTACACAATTTTAAACGTTTTATTTGCCAAAACTCATAAACTCAGCACTTCTTCCTAGATCCATTTCGTATGTTTCAGAAGGAATCTCCTCCCGGCTCATATATACACCTTTTCGTCTCAAATACTCCATATAGCCGTTCGTCTCGGCTTCCATTTGCCGCTTTGGCTTTTATCCTAACATTGAGCGCAAGAGAGAGAGAGAGAGAGAGAGAGAGAGAGAGAGAGAGAGAGAGAGAGTGAGAGAGAGAGAGAGAGAGAGAGAGAGAGAGAGAGATAGAACGATGCTTGACAGCTTCGGTAAACAGCGTACACGGTTGAGCCGCCCGAGATGAATTTATTCGAAGCTCGACCAGCCTTTACCTCGGGTCTTTTTTATGTACCGTATTACTTATATAAATCCGAAGAACGACTGGTTATAGATTCTTTTTTCGCGGACGAGGCTGGGACGTTGCCAATACTTCTTTTGTGCTCTGCTAAAGCACGTGAGAGCATTGATGTTGGAATTATTCAATGTATAGTAGCCTTTACGGGTATATCGATGGAGCTATTTTCTCAGACAAAACTATACTACGTGTAAGTTCAATTTTTATGTTTTTGAGAAAGAGGGGGCTTTAACGTTAAAACTTAAATGCGCAAGCTCGAAGCAACAGAAAGCTTGGAATATAATGTATTGTTCAAATGGCTCATTGAATTTGCGCTTTTACACGGTCGTTTAACAGAATGTACTTTTTAAAAGTACTCGGAGCTATGTAGTTTAAAATTTTATATTCCTGGTACTTATTTCTGTCTTTATTTTCAGTTGTCATATTTCATATATTTTAAACAGTACAAAAAATCGTAGTGATTCAAAATTTGGTGCATTTATTGCACACATTTTAACGTATTAACTGTCATAGTTAATTAGAATAAGTAAAATCAAATGATGGACTTACATAAGCGAATGCAGATAACCAATTTCGAAAAATAACTTACATTGTTATAGTAATGAGATAAATTTTGTAAATATGACGTAATATTTTAGATGTATTTCTGACGGTGTCATGTTTAAAGTAACGATAATTAACGATAAGAAATTAAAATTTTAAGAAAATGTAATGTCGCTCGTAAAACTGAGATAGTGTAACATTCAAAACTTCATTTGACTAACTTCTCATTCAAGATAGTGACAAGAAGTATGTCAGAAAATTGGATATGTGATAATCTGAAAATTTATAACAAAATTAACAGAAAGCTTATTTCTAAAAGAGTATTTTGAAAAGCAGTCATATGAAATGATTTAAAAATGTTTCGAGTAAGTATTCTCAGGGCAAAAAGAACTTTGAAATAGTTGAAGAAGAAAATATGAATGTAGAAAGAAAAAAAAATTAATTTTAAAAAGATTCATATTTTACGGACATGAGTCGCAGATATTTTATGAACAAAGGCAGAATTTAGAATTTACAGAGTTACTGAATTATTTGAAACAGTATTTATTAATTTAAAATAAGGCTTCGTTAGTTCAATAATACACGGTATAAAAAGAGTAACCATAAATTAAAAAATTAATCAAATTTAGTTTCAGAATATCGAACTCACTTTGCATTTCTATATAAATCAAAGAAACATCAGTGCAAATTGCCATTTTCTACAAATAACATGCTTAAATTATTCATCACTCGAGTAAATCAATTCTACGTTAGAACACCTCGGAAATGCATAATATATATGCAACATTTTAGTCCATGAGTACGAAAGTCTTGATAATTCGTACGTATGCATGTACCATTGTATATTTATAGTCAATCCACTATTTTTGCTTCGAAACTTTTAAAACATCAGAGTTCATCAAAATCTTTAATTTTAGTATTCCCGTATCGACAATTTTCTCATTGAAAAAGCAAAATACGAAAAGAAAAAAAAATTATTCCCTACTGGAGTACGTACCAACATCGCCCATACCGCAGAAAATTTATGGGGAACGGGGGGTTATCGGTAGGCTTTTGGAAAGAGGGAGAGAAAGAGAGATCCTGAGGGAGCACGTGTCGGAATATTTGACAACACGTTTCCCTAGGCGGTTGTGCCGAGGGAAGATCTAAGCGAAGATGCGCTGACTTACAACGAATGCGCGACACGTAAGCGCCGCAAGAATCTTGCCATTACGACGCCAACTGATTAATCTTTCACGGCTTTAGGCTACCAGGTGTGCGCGAACTTCTTCACCTCGTAATACTTCAGTGTTTTCTTCATTGTTTAAAGTCGAGTGAAACGAGCAACGATTTTTCCAGACTTATTTTTTCAACTAAGCTTGAAACGCTTGAACAACAAGCTTTATTCATTATTTTTTCATAAGTTTTGGCTTTGAGCTGATTAAGATTATTTTTTATCTTAATGTATACTCGGTAATTAAAAGTCCCCTTTTAGCTGATACTATTTAAAGATTACTTTTTTCAAATGATTCTTTTTTTTCGTATTTTCAAGTAATTATACAGAATATACCACTGTTTTTTTACTTATATGCATTTCATATAAAAATCTTTAATAATTTTAAAACTCTATCCCATGTATTGAAACATTTTCCACTGATTGGCAAGCCATATATGTTAACCATATTTCTAATTAAAAGAATCATCACACACCGTGTATTATACTATAATAGATGTATTACGAATAATTATAGTTAATTTAGCTAATTGAAGGAAGCATTGATGAATGAGTTAGCTTAAAATGATAATTGATTGCAAATGCAGAAATTCCGTAATTAAACAGTGCAGGATCGTATTGAGTTCAGAAGTAGTTTATAAAAGTATTGAAAAAACTGATTATCCAATCCTCTTAAAGTGATGCGCCTTCGAATCTTATATACTTTGTTAATCACAGCACTGCCTTCTACATGACGTATATTTAATCAATTGACATTCTTTTTACAATTATTGCAATTTTTAGATGTATAGACAGTGACAGTCAGGGCAAACGAAAACTCAGTACTTGAAGACCACGAGTAAAAGCCAAAGCTCTAACGGTCCTTCCTTCGAAAAGCCGCATCGACGACGATCGCCACGGCGTTTACCCCAATATGCAGGTTGAGTGTACACGCTGTGGAAGCCCAAGCTGGGCGTTTAGCGATAGTAGAGAATTGCGGTCGCGCGCCAATTGTCGCTCCGCAAAGACATAAACACTCGTGGCCAACGTCAGCCTGCTGCTGCTGCGTTGGCATTGCAGGTCGAATTAACCCTCGGATAATCCGAGCTGACAAATTCGCCTAATTGTTCTCCGCGTCTTTGTAGTTCTTTGAGCTGCTCAGTTTTTCCAGTACTTGTGTTAAAGAAGACTTTGCTGAAGCATAAGCTGTTTGTCGCACTTTTATTTCTCGCATTATAAACGTAGGATATTATTGTTGTTCCATACTTACTGCCTCGAGCTATAATGCGATTATGAGTAGAGCTAATGTTTGATTAAAGTGATTGATCATTAATGTTCACTTATCGGATCCGTTTGTTGTTCTAGGAATTGAATACGCAACCAAAATGCAATCGTTTATTCTGTAAGAACGAAATTTGAATTTATTTAAAAGGGAGAACATTGAATCGCCCTTTCCTACTCATTACAAAGTAATTACGGCAATTTCATGCTTAATGAAAATATTGATTAATAATTCCGTAGTTCCGCACACGTGTACTCGCAATTTTCGAAAATTTCGAAACATAATAATCTGAATAAAATGACTTTACCCTCATGAGCTTCATTATATGTACTGATATTTTTGCCTCACTTTATTTCATTGCTTTATGAACTGATGCCGTGTTATTACATTAATTATGGCAAGCAATTAAAAATATAACGATAATTCGCGCCTTGTATATAACGTAACAAAATAATTAACTTGATTCATCGGTATACATGATCCCTGGTAAAAGCCAGTCCAGATTTTGGACAAAATATCATTTCAATAATCACTATTAGACCTCTCGAATTCAAATGTTCGAAGCGTAGAACCAAAGTTATCTAATAAAAAGTATAAGTGCACAGCTTCCTTTTACAACTGGTTTGCTCTGTTTTCTTACGATATCTCGGGTTCTTATAAAAATTCTGGACTCTGGCAATGTCTAGCGAATTTCTACGTTTTGCAAATATTTTTGACTGAAGGTTTAATACAGTTTTGTACATAACGACTGGATTTCAATATAGGCTTTTGTTTACTCGTGTGACATTCAATCTCCCAGCCTCGAAGAGCAGTAACAGAGTGTGAGAAAATATTGCTTTCTAAGTATTATTCCTTTTCTCTTGAATATATACGTCAATGTTGCCGATATATTACTATGTATATTTTCGAGATATGCGTGATGTTCTTTTGCGTCTGGGAACGTTGGACTAGCTTGTTCCTTAAAATAGAAAATATTTGCTCTATTTCAAATTTATAAAACAGCATAGATATACTCACTACCCCGCACATCTACTTTTTTAATATTTCAGTATACACGTACTCCCTATCTGGGATTCCAAGTTCAATATTTACAAAGGAAATATCGAATATCTTTTACCTCACATATTCAACAAGCCGAGTGTGTACCATCATCTCTCTCTCTCTCTCTCTCTCTCTCTCTCTCTCTCTCTCTCTCTCTCTCTCTGCACATGCAACGTATATATACTGTAGATTCATCAAAGTTTCAAGTTGCGCAAAAAAGAGCGAACCCTCGACTTGCTTGAATCTTCAAAATTAAAAGCTGACTCATCCAAAAGCAAAACTTCTCGAAAAAAAAGAAGAACATGAGCTACATGCGAAACAAAAAGAAGAAACGAAAACAACGTGCGAGCACACCTTTTCACCTTCGAAAAAGCCTCGCAGCCTCCCTCCCGCATAAAACTTCCGCGCACGTTTTCGCATTCTTTTATCGACTCTCGAACAAACATTAAGCTCCTCTGTTTTCACGGCGCGCACGCGCGCAGAAAAAAAACAATATCCATCGGGAAAAAATTCACTTGGACGCGCCGCGAAAAGTCGGGCTGATTGCTTTATGTATACGCGCGATCGTTCATTATTTCGTCGAGAGCGTGAACCTGCACAGACGTATGTGCGCAGGTGTAAATGTAGAGAGGGGCCGATGCCGAAAAGGATTTCGGGGGGTGCGTGGGTGGGTGTATAGGTAAAACATCCATCTATCAGGTAAGGCGAAAATACGCGCAGAGTCACGGTGATGCGGGGGAAAAGAGCGCGCGCGCGCGAAAACCCGACGCCGTGAATATTTTAGTTACGAGAGCTGCTGCCGAATGATACCGAATGGATTCTATACGCCGGTCTGCGGAATATATATCCATTCCTGTGGGGGCGGGGGTGGATCGCCGTGTATGCGCTGCTACTTGCGCTTGTATAGATCAGAGCGAGCGCTGCGGCCGCGTCTACCGGTTTTTCGTCTAATCAAAATAGAAGATCGACGGGGATTTTTTTTTATCGGGGATTCGAATTTCTCCGCTGTGTTTTGGCGCACCGCGGAGGTTGGGGGCTTTGCTTTTATTCCGAAGGAGATGCGAGATTGATGCGCTCTTCTCGGCCGCGAGAAATAATTCGGATGTATAGGGGGATGCTCTTTTTTTACGGTGATAGCGTGTAACGAGCGCAGAATCGTTAGTGTTGGTTTTACGCTCGCTGTGGTGCGGTTATTGGTGATTCTTTTTCTTACGGCTTTATTATTTATTCGCGAGTTAAGCTAAGAGTTAAGTGCCGAAAGTATAATGAAACATTATTGATCGGTTAAGAATTACGGCGTTATTTTATTATGGAAATTGTCTATATTCTATGATTCTGGATTATAATATACATCATTTTTATATTATATTATAGTCTTTGCGTAGTATCATCTATATGTGTAGCTTCAAGGCATTACTGAATTAGGGAATCGCATGTAAACTCCACTGAGATATGGCAGCACAGTCAGCCATCGAAAAAAATGGCGTATGCCAACATATGTATGTATTATATATATGTATATTTGTGCACAAACTCCGAAAAGTAATTTTGGAGTCGCAAAAATTGATAGATTTTTAATTAAATCATGCGGTGCTGTGTAGAACATTGTAAAAATAAAGTAAGTTTTAGTTTTCCAAAAACGGAGGCATGGAAAAATAAAAAAATATCAGCAATCTCTTTTCAGCCATAACAAAAATAACACAACTTTAAAAGCTGTCATTGGATGTACTTCTGGAGGATTAATTTCTTATTGCAGTCCTCTGTACGATGGATCAACAAGCGATCGATAAGTTGTGAAAAGAGCGACTTGCAAAAAAATGTACGTCTGGTGATACAATAATGGCTGACAGAAGTTTTAATGTGCAAGATCTTTTTGCTCCTGTTGGAATTGCGGTTTTAACACCTCATTTCACAAAAGGAAAAAATTTCTTGTCACGCAATGTTTTATTACAAGACCGTAAATTATCCAAGTATCGAGTTCATATTGAAAGAATTATTGACTTATTAAAAACTTACAAAATTATGTCAACTAAATTGAATCATAATTATATTGCTATTGCAACAGAAATTACTGGAGTTTGCGTAATGATTTGTAATTTTAAAGAATGTATTATGAAAAAATAACGTGTACATTTTTAAATCTTTTATTTTGAAAAAGTAAATATCTTTGTAATGATTAAAGATTTGAGAATTTTTTCATCTTTACATGTTTTTCTATCTTAAAAATATTTATCGTAATCTTTATATATATATTTATTTAACATGGCAAGCAATAAATACTTACTGTAAAAATTTTTCAGCCTTTTCAACATTTCAGAGATTAATTGGTTATCTCTTACTATACTTATTCTGAATATTTCTTTGAAAGTATATATATAATAAAATCACAGTATTTTCTACCTATAACAATCATTTGACCCTGCACCTGGTAATAATACTGGTGGTTTTTTTAAAACTTAATTGATTCAAGATATGAAATTATTTTTTCATGGATGTACTCCTCCCTAAATTCATATGCACATTTGACTTGGATGACAGTTTCTTTTGCAAGTAATCTATCCCAACTAGCACCAATGAAAGGATGTGTTTTCATAACAAAAAGGCTACAGTCAACACAGGGAATTTGATTTTGATAAAAATACTTTTCAAATTGCTCTATGGCTTTACTTTCATATATTTTTTTGTGTGATGTGGCTTTAGATGTAAATTGCTTTGGATGGAGAATTGACTCTGACAAAGCTTTAGCTTTTTTATCGCTTAAATCTTTGCAGCATTCATAAAACTTGCTCGCAGTCAATGTATGTTTTCGATATTTATGCCAAAGATTATTGTTGTCTTGCAATCTTGTGCTTTTTTCTATTTCAGCAATTTGCTCATTGTTGATATTAATTAGCAACAAATCTTGCAGTACCTTTGTTTATGCATTCTGTAGACTGTAATTGTGGTCGTTTACAATAGCATATGGATGTGCTGGAGTAAGTATATTCTTCAGAGGGATCGTCGTCTTGTACCCGAAATGAACAAGTAAATTTTTGAAGCGGATTATATATCAATCATTATACTCCTTACTGTCAATCAAAGTATCGTCTAGTTCAAGCTTCATTTTTTTTATTTTTCTTGATAGTATATTTTTTGCTTTCACTGGTAAACCGGTGTATTTTTGCAAAGGCTGGTGAAAAGTCTGTAAAGACAGTGTTGTTGACTAATGTGTAATAATTGATTTCTTTACATGCAAATCCCTAACACTTAATAAAACAACAACAACATACTTGCAATGAGCACTCATTGAACGCCTAGCAGTGCATTCACACGTTGCTTCCATGATTTCTCCATGAAATAATAAGCTCATGTTCACTTCATATTTAACATTGTAACGAGAGATTAGACCGCGCTATTCGAACAGCGCGCGCTCGTTATGTCGTACGATGTGAACGTAGCAGCAAGCTTCGTTCGTGTATTATGATAAGGCCCGCGCGCCGAATAGATCAGATTCGATTTGACCGTGCTGGTAGGTACCTCGTGCGTTAGGTACACCGTTTGCGAGGCCACCGTTAGTGCCCAAGGTAGATCGACTCGTCCACGGAGGAGCTCTAGGCTATGTTCGTCTTCAACACCCGGATTGCAGGAGAAGGGACGCCTTCTCTGTACCAATCGACAGCACCTGAGCGAGATACCCGTAGGAGAGTTGACGGCTCGTGATAGTATCGAGGAAGCGACGCACACCTCGTGATAAAAGTAAGTCGAATCTCGTATAAGAACACTTCCTCGATAGAATACTCGTCTCTTCCTTGATTGAGAGCGTGCGAGAATCACTCCGCTGTCGCGCGTGCGACTGTCTATGCGGATTATTATATTACTTTCTTGATTTTACAATATACTTGATTTCCGAACCCGAAAGAACTATTCTTTGCACAGTAAGTGTGATGCTCGGGCGCATCACACATTTGTACACGCTGCATTTGGCCGCGTAAACGTTAATACGCAGGTTGCCGAGGAGCTACGTCGGGGTAGCAGTATAGAAGCTAAAGGTAAGACTCGGTGACGCGGTGACATACTGTGGTCGCCGTGACAAAGCCAAATTGCCCCGTTACAACATACTTTTTCATTTGAGCACTGCATGTTCCTTTGATAAAATATAATTTATCCTGTGAGCAATAGCGCACAAAATGTAGATATCCCTCTTTATGCATATCTTCAGCTATTTTTCTATTTTTGTTAAATCTTTAAAAAAATAATAATTTTAATGATCTACGACTTATTAGATTTATTATATTTTTACAAGATATATTACCTTTTCGGATACTCATCAATGTGTACATTATTTACTTTTGGTGCAGGGTCTGATGAGTTCAAATCTTTATATAAAAGTGGTGATGGTATAACGATTACTCTAACTGATTCTACATCTTTATCTGTATTATCATGACCAAAATTGTCATATTCGTCATAAGATACTACCAATCTATAATATTAAAAGGGATTCTTACATTAATTCAATGTTTATAAATTAATGTAAACAAATAACCTAACATATAATATATAAGTACTTATCTGTCAATCAAATCTTTTCGTACCCTTCAATAATGTATTTCTCTGCTTTAGAAGTGATTTCAACACTGCAGTAGTCTCCGTACTTCTCACTCATTTTTAAATCTAGCGCTTTACTTTATCACAATCATCATAATGCATGAGGTAATATATCTATATATTATCCCTAAATTTCGAAAAAAAATTACGTTCATATGCTTGCACTGTCGTTAAAAGTATTAGCGCCAAATACGAAACAGTGCGGAACTTCATATAATATAGCATTACTTTGATTCCAGAATGTCTACTCAGTCTCTTTGTACGCTTACTTGCTATACGTGAAGTAGAGTGCACTTTTTCAATTATACCAAGAAATTAACTTTTTTAATTATACCAACATACATTTCATAAATCAGAAAATGAAGTTATTAAGAATTATTCTTTTTGAGATTCAACTACGCATCTATAAGTACTTTTCGTTCAATAGTTATAAGCCAATTATATATTATATATAGTTTAATCGTCATTTGATTTCAGATTTTGTGAACGGATTAATACAGGAACTTAGGGGACAACATTTCTTCATGAATTCCTCATATCAAACTTATTCCGTTGGACTTGCTTCATAGAGGGGGTCGAAAAAATGGTCGATTTTCCAAAATTCTGTCAGCACTTCTTATGATTTGTCTTGTTTATTGTCGTCTCACTATGAGAAAAGCCAAGAAAATCAGAAAAAAAACACTTTGTACTTTGTAGCACTATTTTCCGCACACTCTTGAAAGTTTTACATGTTAAATTAAATCGAGGACATTAAGCAAAAGGCAATGTATAGCCATAACTGAAATGTCAAAAATTTTAAATTGGAATCTTTTTCAAATTTTACGTGCTTATGGTTAAGGGTTACTTTTTACCTACATTTCTGGCTTTCAAATGTAAAACTTTCATATTTGTAAAGAATAGGAATGTAAAAAACTTTTTGATGTTCGTTTAGATTTTCCAATAGTGTTTTTAAAATTAAGAATATTTTACCTTTCCAAGTTCTATTTCTTCTAAAAAAGAGTCTTTACAAACTTTCAATAATACCTGTGTTCTACTCTATGACGTCAATGAAGAGTAAAAAAAGCGATTCGCCTCCAGCATTCATTTGAAAAATCGAGTGTATATGCGCGTACACAGAAAAAGCCGCGCATCTAAAACCCATTCACTTGAATCAATTGTTCACTGTATATCTCACAAGCGCGCATTAACCTATCGGAACGCCGGGAATAGCTTCCCATTCACATATTCCTTCGGTCCACTTTCCGCGCACGTGCTTATGAAAATTACGCTATTGTAGAGCGCAATGCACAGTCGGATTCAAATAGAGCTTTTTCGTTCAAAAAAAAAAAAAAAAAAAAACCGAAAAAAATAAAACAAAAAACAATAAACGAAAGTATCTCCAAACTCAAACGACCGCGAAAAACGCGGGCAATAGGCAATCGTCAAACTATGGGAATATATTACCCGCATATGCCTGCGCGAATGCTTTGTTTCTCCTGTATATAGCGCGCGCGGAATTATTTCGTTCTCCATCGTACACTCTCCACCCCCCCTCCCTCCCTCCATGAGCTTATTTTTTCTCGCCCGCTTTTTTGCGTTATTCGCGTACACCTACTATACCTATACAACTATCTGTGCATACAGATACATGTATGTGGGTGCTATGGCTGTATATGTCAAACCCTCCCAGGCCAGCGGTATAAGCTGTTTTTCACAGCTGCGCCGATGTACGCGTCGTTTTATTCATTTCATTGCTGCAGTTCCTACTATAGGTATATACATTTGCGAAAACACACGTACGGACACGCGCGTACACACGCAGTAGGTATTGCGAGCTTTTTTCCGCGCTATTTTAAAGTTAAGAGAGAACGAAAGAGGCAAAGAAATGAAGGAACTTCCCGCGCGAGTGCGTGCGAATGACGTTTGAAAAAAAGAAAGAGAGAGAGAGAGAGAGAGAGAGAGAGAGAGAGAGAGAGAGAGAAAGAGAGAGAGAGAAGAACAATGTGTGCAGCCCGAAGAAAGAGATACTGAGAACTCGCAGATTGTACGCTTGTATTATATGCGCAGTGGAAGCGGCTTGAGCTGTATCAAAGTTTTTTGGATCTTCTATTTAGTGTTTACACGAATTTAGTTTTGCTTCATTGTTCATTATTGTAATTAAATAACTGATATTTTATTCAGCGAGAGAATACCAAATGTCCCTCGCAGTGCTCGTGTCGTAGGATGATTTTAAAACGGGAAAGGATATATATATATATATATATATCCTTTCCCAAAAGTAAAAATAGAAGCTGAACGAGTAAAGAGTAGAGCGCAATAGAAAATGGCGACGTATAACGATATATACTACGTATAGAACAGAGCAGGGAGAGGGAGAGAGAGAGAGAGAGAGAGAGAGAGAGAGAGAGAGAGAGAGAGAGAGAGAGAGAGAGAGAGAGAGAGAGGAGCCAACACGAAGATAAAGGCTGGACGAGTTTCGATTCAAAGCTTTTGATAGCGTGCTTTGATTATAGTCGTGCGCGCAATGTGTTTCGACTTTTTTTTCTCATCGAGCGAAATAAACAAGGACGCATCGACGGTGGGGGAAGGGGGGAATCGAAGCTATTGCTTTGAGAGGTCGTTCGGACATAATGAAGAGCGTATCACGTGTATTGATGCGCGTTTGTAAAAATTTACGCGGGGGATATAAAATTTTATATGATATTTTATGAATTGTTAAGTTTTAATCTTCGGTTATATCGAATTGAGGAGGCAGACGGGAAAAGCGGGGAGGAAGTGGTTGAAAAATTAATAACCAAGGACCGTTAACTGGTTGCCCGGGGATACATACATACACGCGTGTGTGTGCGAATATACAGGACAGAGGCTAAATGATTAATGTCTTGTTAATGTTTCGAGCGCAAATTTTGCAGCTGCTGGTATTTGAATTTGCTATTAATTAACGAGGTCGAGCTTGTAAAGTAAATTTTAGGCACGAAATTCAAAAAGTCAAAAAGGATTCATTTTTGAGCGGTTGCGCGCACGCGGAATTCGATGACTTTGACGTAAGTCATTCATCCTTTCTTTACGGACAGGTTTAAAGTTCGTAAAAAGCATATCGATGCTTGTCAATTTTGTGACTATCACTGATTTATGTCTGGCATATTGTGCATTATAAATCTCTTAAATTTTGTTCGAATAATTGATGCATGTATACGGTTCAGACATTCTGCGGATGTTACAAAATATTGAAAACAAATTATTTATTCATTGGAAATCTTTTTAACGCAGTCCTCGACCAGTTAAAAGATTTATACCAGAATAAAACGTATTAACGTGAATTTCGCAGAGACCGAATTTCCTGTTATAATATTATAATATAAATATAACACAACCTAATATTACATTATAATTCATGAAATTTCTGAAGTCTACCTCACATTTTTACTTACGTATTCGCTACAGGTCGCAAATAAGCAACATTGAATTTTTATAAAAGTATTAAATCATTGAAATTTTTTAATAAAATTTGAAATATGGAAATAATTTTCGATAGATCCAACAATCAATTCATAATTTTTAGTTAAAATTCTCATTATATGAACGTACGGTATATTTGATATACCCGTAATGATATTTCGTATTTTATGGGTTGTTGTGAAATTATTTCGATATAGATATGTCGATAAACCGTAAGACTCGGCAACATATTATCGCGATGGCGTATGAGAAATTCTACTACAAAGATCAGTTAATTAGGTCGAAAAATTGAATTTTTTTATTTTTGAGGACACACCTATTGGACCATTCTGGTTTCGTTTCGTAGATCATATGAAACAATAAAATGTTATGTATCTTTAAGTCAAAACCTTATACCAACTTAGCTTGCGGTTTAATTTAATAGATATGGATACAAATATTATGCAGAACGTGACTGAGATATGTCAAATAATTTTACTCGTAATAACTCATGAACTGAATTTTCTACTAGAGTTTGGATAAAATAAATGATTATATAATATGTTTTGACTTTTTATTGGGATACAACTATATCATTATCGAATAACTTTTAATCACAGAATATTCCATTGAAATTTTACTTTAAAGCCAAAGGTTCTCTGTGAATGAAACTTAATTAAAAAGGAAAGAAATACGATCACGACGTTAGCAAATTTTTAAGTAATGAGATAGATCATCACCTGACCGTTTAGTATTTCTGCAAGAAAACAGTATTTTATACTGCATATTTAATTGAAAATTGTTCATTTATGCTGATTATAATATTAACCAAAGAGAAGAATTATACTTGATGAAAATCAATATTAAAATTTTATCAGAACTACATAATAATATTGATCAAATGTTTAATCACTGACAACACGATGCATTCTTATTAGAAAAATTGAATCTTTTATTCAGCATTTAATACGAAATTATGATTGGTTGCTGCGTAAACATGACTATGGTTACCATCATTCATAGTTCATGACTGATATATTGAGTGCAAAACATAACCCAAATCGCGCACAAAGTGTCCACTTTAAAAAAAGTGATGCTAATAAATTTGATTATGGTTAGCATAATTCATAGTGTATGATTGATATACATGGAGCCCGAAGCATAATCCGAATCGCGCGCGAAGCGCACGCTTAATTCCTTGTAATAATTAAAAGATACTTTCGCATACAATTTGAAAAAAAAAAAAATGTGTAAGTCGATGTTTCTTTCATTGCAATAAAAAAAATCGACTTACTTTACACGCAAAAAATATGGTAAGAATTCAATCAATATCTAGTCTCCGGTCTCCTAAAATCATCTGTTATTCAGATCGGCTCTCGCCTCGTACAACGAAAAAACGTTAACCCCTACACCGTCCTGGAAATTATTCTACAAAAATTCAGCGGGAAAACATTTTGAAACAAAAATTTAAAAGAAAGAAACGAAAAAAGATTGGACCGCAGCATTTTGCCGCAAGTGATCGACGGTTAAAAAAGAAAAATGAAAAGCGAGAAGTGAGAAAACAAAGAGAGTCCAGTGCACCTCGTTCAATTTTTTTCGGTAACATGGGACATACGAGCGAGAGGCCGCAGCAGCTGTCACAACGAATTTTGTTGCAATTCGCACCTAGATATTGCTTTTTAGTTTTTTAATAGTACAATTTTCAGTTTCGTTAAAGCATTCCGAAAACATGTTTTTAAAGTGTTTGTAGTTCGACTCACGTGTATTTTTTTAGAAAGCGACTGCATGGATTTGTGCATGTGCACGCATGCGTACATGCATATACCGAAATGTATATATGGTAGTGTTTTTCAATATCAATCAAATTGTATTCATATTTTAATTTTTGTCGTATTGTTGGTATGTTGATTTATTTTCCACTTTTTAATTATTGATTCATTTTTCTTATCCAATGTTTCAACTGACTAGAAAATAAAAAGTGTAGTGAAAAGTATAAAATTGTTCTCCAAAAATGTAGTTCAATGGAATTATTTTTAAAAAATCGTGATAATGAGTAGTAAAAGTTTTATTAATTTATAATTTTTACAATATTTTATTAATTTGTGTGTAAAGAACAATAAATAAATGTTTAAATAATAAGTATGGACTAAATAAGTTGAACGAAAAATAAAGATTTAATAGACATTTTTATTTTTTAAAAAGTTTTTGAACTACAACAGTAAATAGTACGCTTGTTAAATAAATTATGAATGTTGCATACAACATTTGGTTTCCTAATTAAGAAATAGAATTGAAACGTGAAAGAAATTGCAATGTGATCAGATTTAATATGTTGCTTCTACGAACTCAAACAAATTTAATGTATTTTTCCTATATGTCGTATGCTTTCCAATACCAAATATATTGATTCATTTATTTATATATCAAAGAAAATAAAATATAGTGTTATAGAACAGAAACATATTAACTATAAGCAGCCTAGTTATAATCATTTCAATTAATTTATTTTTCGTGCATATAATATATTCTTAAAATATTAAGAATTTTTATTAAATGAAACATAAAATTACAAAAAATATGCTTTCCAAAATTTGAAGTTGATTAGGCTTGTTCTACACCTGTAATACGATTTCAAGAAAAACTCACTTTTTTAATTTACGAGCTTTTAACACCTTATGTAATAAATCGGAACTTCTACTATCTCGAAATTCTTCGAAAAAGTAAAAAACAAAAAAAAATACAACGGGAAATTCAAATTTAGCATCATCAAGTAGTAAATGTAAAACAATTCATTTCTTGACTACTGTAGTGATAGGAATGAAATTGCAATGTGCATTGCGATTGCAATATGTAGCGTAAGATGCTTGCTCTCTGTAAAGAAAATTTTTATCATTTTCAAAGTTTTGAGTTTATATTTTAATATCCGAATAAAAAACTTGAAATAGTGTACACCAGAAACTAAATTATGTAAAATTTATTCTTACAAGTATTAAATTATTAAGTAAGAACTGTCGAAACTTTGTAAAATGATAGATTGTTCGCACAACGGATGAGACTAAGCCTCTCTGATTTAATTGTGATTGGTTTTCTAATCCGTTTAGAAGCCGTGCTGTTGGTAATCTGAGTAGTATCGTTTCGCACTTGCTTTCGTTGACTTTCAAATTGAGGTTACTATAATACATATCTATTTTATTCACGAGGCATTCCAGCGTGTCTTTTGCGGAATTAGGGTACTTGTCGGCCACGTAGACTACTAGATCGTCGGCGAAGGCGATGGAATATGTGTCGTTTCCGCTGTTGAGTTCGAATAGGTTAAGCGTGTCGCTGTTGTATATGTTGAAGAGCAGGGGGCGTTTACAGTTCCCTGCTGCAGTCCCTCTTCTATTCTGAAGCACATGTCTGATTTTTTATCCCCTAAGGCGATTCTGAAGGTTCTGTTTTTGAACATAATCCATAGCATTCTGATTAGATGCTCGGGAAATTTTTTATTGATTAACTTGAAGAAGAGTCCGTTCAGCCACACTGAGTCGAAGGCTTTTTCTAGATCCACTAGACATGCTGCGACCATTTTGTGCTGGTTTAAATGAAATGTTATATCGTTTAGGAACTTATTTATTGCATGCATCGTGGCATGCTTATGTCTGAACCCAAACTGCTGTTGGGGGATGATTTTTTCTTTCTCGCAGTGCGCTGTGAGTGCATTGTTGACAATTATTTCAAATATCTTGCTGAAGTTCGGTAACAGACTTATGGGTCTTTGGCTTCCTGCTAGTGTCGGATCTTAATCTTTTTTTGGAAACGGTAGCATCTTGGCCTCTTTCCATTCGTTGGGGTAGAAGCAGTTGTTCATAGCATTGTTGAATAAAACTGTGAGCTGAGCTATATATTGTAGAGGTAGTTTTTTTATAACTAGATTAGGTATTCCATCTATGCCAGACGATACCTTATTTTTGATGTTGTTGATTATTTTGGCTATTTCGAGCGTTGTGTAAAAAGTTTTCGATCCGTTGA
The DNA here is from genome assembly GCA_018906965.1 of Philotrypesis tridentata. Lineage (NCBI taxonomy): Eukaryota > Metazoa > Arthropoda > Insecta > Hymenoptera > Pteromalidae > Philotrypesis > Philotrypesis tridentata. The sequence goes on from JACCIB010000036.1 coordinate 129,016, forward strand.
CTAGTTGTTCCTTGGGGTTTGTAGCCAGGTTGTCTTTACTAAACGTGGTGATATGTTTATTTTCAGTAAGCCATGAGTCTACAGTTTCGGCAAAAACATTTATTTTTCTATTAATTATAGCGTGTAGTCGGTTCGCGGGGTCTATGTCCTTAGCAGGGTTGATTTTCTCAAAATGAATCCCAAGGCCGTTTAGGATTTTATCCTGCTTTGTGCAGGTAACATATCCATTGATCACTGTTTCTTGTTGTATATCGATATTCAGCCTGTCCAAGCTTTGCCTGTCGTCTGCCCTGATTTGCAGTTCCTTGAACTGGTGCGAGTTTCTTGGGCGGAACATACTGTTAATTTGTGGAAAGAAGGTGTCACTATTTGTGTAATCTATGGCTTTAGCCTTGTCTGTCCAGAATTTGTTACACGACATTGAATACTGTTTTTGTAATTCATACTTGATTGCTGCTATGTTAGAAGTGGCTCTTGCTAATTCGCTGGCAATATCCGGAAGATTGACGTCGTATCTCCTTTTGAGATTGTTTAGGTGTGTTAGAAGCCTTGATTTCTGCTTCTGAAAAGAATTTATTTTTCTGTTATTATATTTCTGCATACTATTAGTGGGCTGGTATATGGGTGTGATTTCTTCAATTGTCGCTCTAATGTTGTTACCGATGTTGGCCAGGTGAGATTCTATTTCATGATTGGTAAGGTTGCGATCCGCTGGGATTGCATAGTCCTCTTTATTGAGGAGATTTTCGTTGAATTTTTTCCAGTTAGTTAGCTTATAGTTTTTAGCGAACACCGGGATGTGGTTGTTTATAATTGGCATATCGTTGCTTACTAGGTCGATCTCCATTAGGATGGCTCTATGATCGCTGTCATAGTCATGAGTTGGTAGTTTGCCGTTGATAAGATTAGATATGTTGAGTCTTGCGTCTGCTATACATAAATCGAGGTAGGATCCTGCTGCGGGGAACGTCGGTTCAATCGGTGTTATTATTTTTATTCGGTGTTCGAGCGCCTTGTCAGTGATCCATCCTTTCATATATCCGCCTCGTGAGTTGTTTGCAGTGTCTCCCCAATCGGTACACCTGGCGTTAAAGTCGCCTGCAATTATATAAAAATAGTTGTTTTTATCTGTGTTTAGTTGACCCATTATATTGTCCAATTCGTCGATGAATGAAATGCTGTTATGTCCAGGGGCATAAAGTGAAACGATTATTAGATTGATGTTATTCGGGCATCTTAATTTGATGGCACTAGTTTTTATGGTGTTAGTTGTGAGGTGAGCCCTGATATTAGTTACTTCATGCTTGATGTTTCGTTTTATCAGTATGCATGTTCCTCCTCCCTGGATAGCATTGATTCGACCGTTCCTGATCATTGCGTACTCCTTGAAGCTTAAGTGATGAGATTTGTTGAGCTTGGTGTCGTTTATTAGTGCTATGTCTGGGTCTGTTAATGATAGGAATTGCAACAGGTTATTACGTTTTTTGTTAGTAACTAATGAATTGACATTGATGGAAATTATTTTTAGATGTTTTTTTACTCCTTCCATTTTAGTTGTAAGCTGTTTAGAATGAAGTCAATCTTACTGGAATTGCTGTTGATTCGCTCTTGTAGTACGTAGTTGTAATTTGAAACCGTTGCTATAATCTCTTGTTTGAAGTCTTGCTTGAATTCTGCTAGTAGTTCCTTCATGGATGCTATGTCGATTGGCTTTGATGCGTTATGGGGTTGTGTGTGGTTTGTCGAGGAAGCGTGGTTGAGGTTGTTGTTCTGTTGATCATTTCTCCTTGCTATATCAGCGTATAGCGTATTAGCATCCCTGAAGTGTGATGATTTGACTAGTTTTTCTTTAAGAGTCTGTTTGCTCATGGCTTTCTTTGCATTTACTGCTTGTTGGGCAAATTTGAGGTACGGGCAGCCTCTGTAATTAGCTGCGTGACCCGTAGACTTGCAGTTTACACAGAATAATGTTGAGAGTGGTGATGATATGTTTGTTTCCCTCTGGCATTTACCTGGTTCTTGTGGCTCGTTGCACTTCACACATTTGTATCCTAGTTTGCAGTTGCTGCTGGAGTGACCCACTCGCTGACAGTTATAGCACTGGAAAACTTGGATTTTTTTATATGTTTCCCATCTCACTATTTGGCTGAGCAATTTGTTACATTTAGCTAGGTTGGCGGGTGCACTGTTGGGGGAAAGAATCACTAGAAGGTGTGAATGCTGGAAGCGTTGCTCCTTTTGTTGCTTACATTTTTTAACTTGTAGGATATTTACATTGTCTACTCCTAGTTTGTTCAGAGCGTCGAGGACTTCCTCTTCTGTGTATTCTCTGCTGACTCCCTTGAGTACCATTAACTTATTTTTATGATCCTTCTGTGTGTAAGTAAAATATGGTATATTCTCATTGTTCAGTTTTTCTTTTATACTACTTGTCGTTGTGCTGTCTTGCGTTGCGATGGGTCTGTTCCCCCGGGGCAGACTCTTTAATATGAAATAGACGGGGATCAGCTACGTTGGCTAGAATACTGATAAGATTTTTAGTTGAATCATAGCTACAATGTATAGGCGGCATTTTACTTTTTTTGTGCTGTTCCTTATTTTGTTGCTCGACATCCTTTTGAGTAGCTTTGTTTTGTTTATTGATGCTATCACCATTTTCGTCTGGGTTATTTTTACTTAGTGCATTGAATTTATTGTTGAGAGAAATCACTGCCTGTTTGTCGCTTCGCCTCTTGGGAGACTTCTTTTTTGGTATAATCCACTACTGCTGTTGCTTATTGTTGATAATATGTGGGAGATTCTCTTGATCGCTGTCGGATGCATATAGTTGTTTCTCGATGTTCGAGTCGGTGCTCTTGTTGTCATGTTTGGATCTGTAGTTGGCATTTTTGCCCGTAGGTGTCAGAACCTCGTTGTCGTCGCTCGTGTATTGCTCTTGCGATGGGTGCTCTGTGGCGTTTTTGTTGCGCACGACTAGGTTGGGTTTCATATTATGGTTATTTCTCCCTAATTCCTTCATAGCTCTTTGAAACTCTTTATCAATAGCGTTGGTGAAAGGTCGGTATTTTTCCCTTTGTCCTCTGCTTTTTTTAAATGGACTCTGTGTTGTTGCCTCCATCGTGTCGCGCGGGCTTCCTACCGCTGCTTTGCGTTTCTTGCTTGGCGTGTCAGCCATTTTCAGGTTACCCACGTTGTTCGCTCGACTACCGCGCGGCCTTTGCGGCATATGGGTTTGCTTAGGGACTTGCACTTCACTGATTGCACCGACACTGTTGAATTTATTTTCACTTTCAAGATTATTGTTTGCTATGGGGACTATCCCTGACTCTTTATTTTGTATGTCCATGTACTTAAAGCCAGTCTCCGGCAAGATTTGCGACGCCGCCGCCGCCATGTTAAACCCATCGGTGGCCTGCCTATTGCCGGTGTGCTCACCTGCGTAATTCCGCTTCTAGACCTCTCGGCTTAAGTCTGCCAGCACTGAATAATATATGGGCGTGAGCGCCTATCTTTTCCTCGCCCTTTGATGTGCTGCTGTTGTATGTTTTATTTCACAAAACCGCACTTTGATCTAATCGATGTACGCGACGAAATGATCGTGTACGTCCTCCATGGCAGTCATTCTGTCTCTCCTAGTCCGACACTCTGCCTACTGAGCCGTCTCCGCTCTATTACTCTATTATGATATGTATATACAAATTTCCGGAACGTCCCGAGCTAATGCTAATGAGAATATTGAATTTTCCATTCTTTGCGGTCGACTGCTCGAATTAACAGAGTGAAACACTGAAGAGTGGACGTTCGACTGACGGTAACACTCATTTTGCAAAATTGCGTCCATCAGGTCAGTCCTGTCCTCGAAAACGCGAAGAAGCTCGTGTAGAATGAAGTGCGTTGTGAACATGTGTAAAGGTTTCAAGCAGCCTGGAAACGACTTTGTTCACAATAAGGATTTAGATTTGGTCATTGTCTCGCCCATGGACGAGAGCGAGCCTCTGGTCCTGCTCAGAGAACCATTTCCCTGGAAAAAGCTCACGGAAGTATTAAGAAAGGGTTTCCATTTCTACCCCAGCGATATTTGTAATTATACGGATATCTCTCGTCCGATTTACCAAAAATACTCATTACCTGCACCGATCACAATGGAGCATGTAAGCACATGTGCTCTGCAAATGTCAAGATTATGAAATTGTTCTACGACAAACACATGCTCATGGAATGGGAAGGTATTTTTAAGCTACAGTCACGTGTTTTTGCGATGATCGTCTATTATTCTAGTTTTCTGTGACTATCATCGACTACAGTGTATCACCTTATACTATATGTGACTACTAAACATGTGACTAAATCATGTGACTGTCGTCAAAGAAAACAAATACATTTACGTCGTCTCGTGATATAACAGATCTCCTTCTTTTTCACGAGCACATTATCATGGACTTTAGCTACGATTTCTTTCCTCCGTGCACCTTATTAGTAAGGTAGTGCGCACTAAGTGTACACGATCGATACATCACTGTACAAACCTCGACGGTAGGCTTGTAATACTTCGGCCTACGAGATAAGTTGTAAAAATCCGGGTTTGAATTTTTCGTCACAATTATACATAGATTCTAATCAAATATATAAATAGAATGAAAAAATAATAATATCGATAAATAATTAATAAACAATTAAGTATGCTGCACTAGCACGTACGGGGCTATAACCAGACCCATTGTTTAAGTATATATATGCACATATTTAATTATGATGTTTGAAGGATTGTCTAGAAAGTCTGGGACTGATGCTGTACACTGGGCTTTATCAGCATGTTAATTTGTTTGAAACCAGTTTGTTGCGTCTCTTCTCAACTGCGGCACTTTGTAATGACTGTGTATCGACCGCGCACAGTTTATACAGTTCGGGAGTTTGTTACGCACCCGACGCTCACACTGCGTTTAGAAAATGTTACGCGCGAGCGTTCAGTTCTGTGATTGTAAGAATCTTTTGTCACGAGGAGAGTTTTAAGGTGCCTTCACGCATTTCTAAATCCCACATAGGACGGAAGGTTCCGTAAGCTTCCCGGTGAAACTTACAATCGAGTTTCCCAAGGGAAGCTTCTGGAAAGCTTAAACAAAGGTTTAATAAAGATTCGGTAAAATTACTTTAGAATATTACATTGAAATCTTACGTTAAGCTTAAAGGAAGGTTACATTCTAAGTTTCAAAATTTCTGAACTTCAAAGTATGACATTTAAGCTTTCGTAAAGCTTCCATAAAGCGTATAGCGAAGATTTCATTAGATGTTTGAAGAACGTTTCGGGGAAAACTCCTGTAATCAATTCCGGAAGCTTCGCCAAAGTAAGCCAAAGTATGTCATTTCGCAGTAGGAAGCTTTCGTGAAGGTTCCCTAAAGAATACGGCGAAGATTCAATTCGATGTTTCTAGAACATTTCGAGGAAGACTCCTGTAAGCAATTCCGGGAGCTTCACTAAAGTAAGCAAAAGTATGACCTTTCGAAGTATGACGTGGAAACTTTCATGAAGCTTTCTAAAGCGTTAGGCGAATATTTCATCCGAGTTTCAAGAAAGTGTCGCGGAAGGCTCCTGAAAGCAATTCTGGAAGCTTCAGTAAAGTAAGCCAAATTATGACATTTCAAAGTGTAACATGAAAGCTTACATGGAACTTCCCTAACGCGTACTCGAAATATTTATTAGTTTTTTTGTGAAGCTAACCGAGTATAATTAGATTCCTTCCCGGAAGCAACTTTCAAATGATTTAGCGAAACTTCCGGAATCAGTTGCAGCATTCTTTCTAAAAAATTCTCGAACGATCGCTTTAAATCTTTTAAGTAATCTTCAGGAGAGCATCTGGTAAGCTTGTGTATAATAATACTAATTAAAATATTTTCAAAATTAAGAAAACATAAACTCTGAATCATTCTTATTAGTTTTAAATTAACACTATATACTCAATAATTTGCCCAAGCTTGGATGTGAACCAGGGTGTGTAAGATTACTAACCCTCCATCTAGGCTACTTACTCAACGACATCATTATAATGGTAATATCGAATGATACAAATGAGCATCGCCCCCCTCCAGGGGCTAATTCATGTATTTATGTTTTATTTGAATTCAAACGTATTTTGGGTATATAAGTCGGTCCTGGACAATTGACGAGCCCTTCTTACACTTATCTATAACTCGCGCGTGCTCGAATATAGTGACAAAGTGATGCGCTGTTTATGGTCGCTGTCGGATAGCGAGATCGTGGTACTCTTCTTCGATGCTCGGTCGCAGTGCGAAGTTAGAGTTGCTGTCGGATAGCGAGATCGCGGTACTCTTCTTCGGTGCTCGGTTGCAGTGCGAAGTTAGAGTTGGTGAGAACCCGGGCTACAACTGTAGCGAATCTGCGGGATACTGATTAGGCTAGTGAAAGCGTGGCCTATTTATACAGGTTTCTTTCCCTGTTCTTCGCGGATTTTCAATAGAGGGGGTTACAAAGAAAAACGTCATAAACGTAGGATCCGCGGTGAACACTAGGTCTACACGTGCCTCGTAAATCTCTAGTTAATTTTGATCTCTAGTTAACACGAGTAATTTCGGAGAAGTTCAAGTTCAGATTTAAGCCTTTAGCAAATAAGTCGAAACTAACGCTCACGATCTGTGTCGAGTCGCCATGTAGTAAAGGACAAGGTCAAAATGAAAAATTTTTCTTTCGTTACACTACTAATGCTCGCGCTTCACGTTCGTCTGATCTACCCATGTTTACATTTTATACAGGTTTGAAAGGTAAACCTGCATAAAATGTATAGCACAATTTGAATAGTATATTATTGTATTGTGGAATTAGCGAAATTACGGTGAGCAGATTTATGCCTATTTTTAATGAAAATGCTTAATAAATTAATTCATTGAATAAATTTGGGCTTGATCTGATGTATCTATAAAATATGTTTGGAAAAAATTGTATTTTTTGAAGTTCTACAACAATTCTATTTAACTTTTTTATGTAAAATGTTAAAAATTTGATTTATGACCAAAAACCCGTTTTTCGAAAATGAAATGGCATAGTTTTTGTATATATGGGATGGAGCCCAAATTTATTCTGTCGCGATATTAACATAGAAAGAGTTTATAAAAAAAATTTGGATCGATTTGAACTAATTTCGCAGAGATAATCGTTGTCAATTGAAATTTTTCTTTAAATAGTCAGTTTTTTGAGCTTTACAATGCGTTGAATCATTCTAAGCATATAATCATTCCGGTAAATAATTGTATTTTTAAAATATCTACAACTTTTATACGTATTTTTATGTAAAATGTTTATCTGAAAAGTTTTATTATGAAAAAACGAAATATTTTCATATTAAAATTTGATTTTAGCTTGTTAACTTGAATTCTAAGCATTTTCGACTGTTCATGTCAATAGGAAAAAGTTGTATTTTTTAAGATCTACATCATTCCTATTTAACTTTTTTGTGTAAAATGCTTAGAATTTTTGAGCCCAATTTTATACTGGCACTTTGTTATCACAGGTAGAGTTTACAAAAAAAATTTGGGTTGATTAGGGCTTATCTGATTGAGATAAGCTTATGCCAAAATAATTTGGTTAAAAATACGTGTAAAATTGAGCATAAAGAGCTCCCATTTGAACAATATGCAAGTAATCGCAAAAAGGAAAAAAACGTTTTTATATATAACTCATATATATGTGTATATATATATATATATATATATATATATATATGTGTGTGTGTGTGTGTGTGTGTATTTATACTCTCATAAACTTTCAGCCGGATTGGTTGAAAATTGGCTGAGATATCGCTGGTTACAATTTTTGCGATGATAAAACCCTAAGGCATTCCCGTGTTGCGGTCATGCCTAAAAATTGAAGTGAAGGTATTTTTAACCTTAACATGTAATCTTGCGATATATTTACAGGTAATTATGCCGAAAGATAACATTGAAGCTTACGGGAATGTCTAGTGAAAGCTATAGGAACCTTTCTTTGAATCGTAAAACTCGTATCTTTTTTTAGTCTGTTTGGGAAGCTAACAGAAACTGGTTTAGTTGCTACCTAGAAGCAACTTCCAATTTATTTAGTGAAGCTTCCGAGATCAGATGAAACATTCTTCCTCAAAAGATTCTCGAAAAATCGGTTGGAATCTTTCATATAATCTTTACAGGAGTTTCTGTTAAGCTTGCACGTAATAATTCGAATTAAGACATTTTTAACCTTACGATATAATCGTTATGTATCTATACAGTTAATTGTCCCGAAAGATAACATTGAATCTTACAGGAAAGTATTCTGAAAGTTTCTGTAAGGTTTCTTCGAATCGTAAAACTCGAATCTTTTTTTAGTCTATTTGGAAGCTAAGCAAGTCTGATTCGATTCTTTCCCGGAAGCAACTTCCAAATGATTTAGTGAAGCTTTCGAAATCGGTCGCAGCATTTTGTCGGGAAAGATTCTCGAAAGATCGGCATTCTAGTAATCTTATCAGGAAAGCTTATATTTTAATTATTTTGATGAAATAGTTGATACGGTGATATTAACAAATCGATAAGGAATCATGTACTATTTTTAAATCAGGAAGGATCATAAAGAAAATTGTTTTAAAAAACTATCAACGATAAAAAAAGATTAGTCAATTAATTAATGATTATTTTATAATCGTTTTTTCAACGTCTCGTTTTCATAGTTCATTGCGATACTAGTGGAATAAGTCGTACTTTACGGCACAATTAATAATGTAATATAATAACATAATGTAGTGTATAATGTATTGCGATATGTGATATAACGCAATAGAAGGAAAAGTAGGTATGTTACATCTAAAGAATAGCATTAAAAGTAACATTTAATTTACTAGTACCAGTAAGTAGCCTGGATCCTTTAAGAGATTAAAAAGATTAATAAAATAATTGATTAATTTGATAGTGCTATTTTGTTTTTGTTGTTGAATATGTATATTTAAAAAAGTTTACAAATTTATAAAAAAATATGAATTACTATATACTGCTAAAAGTTGCATTTCAAGGTTTATATAAACACACGCTCGCATTTTGAAAAACACTGTTAATTCACTTGAAAGAGAGAAACAATGTTTGTGAAAGTATCATAATTATATATTATACGAGCTAAAAAAGAAAAAGAGTTAAACAAAATACGGCAAGCAGGACGTAAAATTTCGATCCACGTTACGTTTTCAAAAATATAAAGAAACTAGGTATGGAATAATGATAAAATTCATAGCTTAGCGGTGGAAAGTCGTATTAAACGCGGTATCGCACGCGAGTTTTCTTAAAATTGGATTTAAAATGTGATATCACGTCGAACGAGACAGCGATATGAGTCATTCCACAGGATACTGGAAACTTCTGGGGGCCTGGACTACCGAAAAATTTTGGGTAGGGCACACTTACCAGACCTATTTTTTCTGATTTCTGGGACCCCTCCGAATAAGAAACCGTGCGAGCTGCATCATTATCGGTTGCCACCCGGGTTTCCGATCGAAAAAACGCAAAAATGTTCATACATTTTCTTTTGCATTTTTACTGTTGAGCGCATTATTTGTGTACTGTGAGTCCTATGGGACTTGCCGCTATACTTTATATATACAGAACGGAAGTGCAGCTCAAGAGCTTTAAATCGAGCCTAAAATTTTTAAAATCGGATGTTCCGGTCACGAGTTACGCACGTTTCAATACTGCTAACTCTTTATAGGGCTCTCGCGAAACTAATCGATTTTCACTTTTTTTTTCAAATCCTCGAAACTTTTGATCCAGTGACTCGATTTTAAAGTTTAATAGCTTAAATTAAAGCTCTTTTCCTCAACTTTACGGTTTTTAGGTCCAAAATTGATTTTTCTTATCTATTGAGCTATATATATGCGTTCAGAAAAACAATCCCCTTTAGAAGCATATATATAGATCAACAGATAAAAAAATTTAAATTTAGACCTAAAAACCAAAAAGTAGAGGAAAAGAGCTTTAATTTGAGCTATCAAACGTCAAAATCGAAGCATTGGATCGACAGTAATAAGGATTTGAAGAAAGGGAAAAATGTCTGGTTTTTGGAAAAATCGAGCTATTTCGTGAAAGTCAAATCAAACCACTTTTTTCAAATGGTCATAAATTTTGATCGAGTAATTCGATTTTGACGTTTAATAGCTTAAATTAAAGGTATTTTCTTCAACTTTTTGAATTTTAAGTCAAAATTTAAATTTGATATATAGTGAGCTATATATATGCTTTCAAAGAACCAATCGGATTTAGAAGCATATATATAGCTCACTACAAAAAAATATTTCTATCAACAAAAAAGCTGAGGAAAACAGCTTTAATTTAAGCTATTAAACGTCAAAATCGAATCACTCCATCAAAATTTATGACCATTTGAAAAAAGTGGTTTGGTTTTACTTTCACGAAATAGCTCGATTTTTCCAAAAACCAGACATTTTTCCGTTTCTTCAAATCCCTGTAACTGTCGATCCAATGCTTCGATTTTAACGTTTAATAGCTCAAATTAAAGCTCTTTTTCTCTACATTTTGGTTTTTAGGTCTAAATTTAAATTTTTTTATCTGTTGATCTATATATATGCTTCTAAAGCGGATTAGTATTCTGAACGCATATATATAGCTCAACAGATAAGAAAAATCAATTTTGGACCTAAAAATCGTAAAGTTGAGGAAAAGAGCTTTAATTTAAGCTATTAAACTTTAAAATCGATTCACTGGATCAAAAGTTTCGAGGATTTGAAAAAAAAAGTGAAAATCGATTAGTTTCGCGAGAGCCCTATAAAGAGTTAGCAGTATTGAAGCGTGCGTAACTCGTGACCGGAACATCCGATTTTAAAAATTTTAGGCTCCATTTAAAGCTCTTGAGCTGCACTTTCGTTCTGTATGTATAAAGTATAGCGCCAAGTCCCATAGGACTCACAGTACACAAATAATGGGCTCAACAGTAAAAATGCAAAAGAAAATGTATGAAGATTTTTGCGTTTTTTCGACCGGAAACCCGGGTGGCAACCGATAATGATGCAGCTCGCACGGTTTCTTATTCGGAGGGGTCCCAGAAATCAGAAAAAATAGGCCTGGTAAGTGTGCCCTACCCAAAATTTTTCGGTAGTCCGGGCCCCCAGAAGTTTCCAGTATCCCGTGGAATGACTCATATGTATAGACGTAACATTTTAGCTCATTTTTTTGGTGCAATGTATTTCAAATGCCGCATAGTTATAGAAAACATACTCGATACCATGTCGTAGAAGGCTGCTGAATTTTTACTTTCAACAAGTCTTACGGAATATGAGGTTTTGTCGTTGACGTGGTGTTAAGCCGGACATTATTGTTAAAGGTGTGCAATATAACCTCTGCTTCAGCCAAATTTTATTTACTATGTAATTAGTTTTAGAAATTATATTGACGAGATTGTCTTAAGTTATTTTTCATTTTTAATCAAAATTGTCGAAAATATTTGTCAGAAATATATAATATTTTGAAGTACAAAAATTTAATGATAATATTTGCAAAGTAATTAATTGTATTAATATCTTATATTGTTCTATTTTACCTTTGAGTTCATTATTATAACGTCCAAATAAATAATGTTTTCACTCTACGGAGTGCGTACATGGAAGTTCAATATTTGGCGACAATTTTTCGTTATTCCATATAGTTTTTACATGATCAAGGAAACTTGGAAATCAAGAAAAATTCATCGAAGCTTAAAATTTTAATAAAACATTTGAGGACACATAAATTCTGCGAATCCATACATTTTGGCACTGAATACCTATACATTTAAAACGCTCTAAAATAAAGCAATAAAACAAAAAGCAAAAAACAAAACAAGATATTGCTCTTTAAATTTTATTAATCTATATTTGACGCACTAGAATTAAAAAATATATTTGACGAATAAATATAAATCCGAACATCACACTCGATGTGTTTCATCAGCTGTGCAAAGAGCTCCTGCGGAACACGCAAAAGCGAAAATAAATCGCGTAATAGCTAATATAAACATTTTTATACGCGTATATTTTTTATACGCTGTATACACGATTTCGTCAAAATGGAAAAATCGATCTCCCTCGTAAATCGTAAGTTCGTCGTCTCAAAATCCAAAAAGCAATCGATAAACAAACAAACAAACGAAAAAAAACAGACTCGAATTTTTGCTCGTACGCTGTATGCAGTACCAAAACACACACACACACACACACACATACACACACACATGACAGCCAGAAGAAAAAATATGGAGACAGCTTGAGATTTGCCAGCGTGAAAAAGCGTCATACATGTATAATCGAGTTGCTCAGGTGACGCAGGAGCGCGCGCGCAGCGATGTAGGTGGGAGATTTGACCCTGCCTCGGCGCACCTGGATATAGGAGGCTGCTGCCGCGGCGCTGTAATCAATACCGCAGAGCGAGCGAGCGCTGCGCCACGCGACCCTCTTCCTCTCTCTCTCTCTCTCTCTCTCTCTCTCTCTCTCTCTCTCTCTCTCCTCCCAGTCTCGCGTATCCGGTGCCGCTGCTGCTGCCGCTGCTGCTCTACCTGCACCCGGCACATAATGACCTCTCGCCGCACCCGAAATAACGCGCCGCGGCTCTCGCGTCGATGCTCTTTCCCCGATGTGTATATGCTATATATACTGCCCAATTGAACATTGATACCGGCCACTCGCTCCGCAGTCTTGTCCCCTCGCGGAACGTTCCAGTCGAGGCTCCAACTTGTGAATAATGAATTCTCCTATAGGAGAATACGTAATTGCTTAATGCGACCAGTCTTTGCTCGCTGACACGTGTCACTCTCTTCAGTGGGGTAGAATTAATCGTGTACAAAGCTGTCGTCGATGTAGTCATTTATTTTCTTGCATTTTTACTTACTGTTTTAATTACCCTTGTCTTAAGTGCCTGCCAATCGATTAGCTGCACTGATTTTTTTTAATCGATTCACCTAAAAGTTCTCTATTATCAAATATTTTGCTGAATACTTTGTAATTCCGTGTACAAATCCTGGAAGTGCGAAAAGCACTCTTCGACAGCTACAAGTTTCATTGCATAATTTACATTAGGAGGGATGCCAGTGCACAGAAAAATTCTGAATTCTAATTTAAATCTGAATTTGAATGATACGTTTCAAGTATATAGAATTAAGAACTTATGTATACGTATTGAATGTAGCTATAGCTAATTTATTAATGAATTTTCAATATTCTTGATAAAAAATGGAAAAATTAATATAATTTCTAAGTTTCGTTATGCGCACGAATCTTGTTCATGAAAATGCTGTGTGAAAATCGCTAAAAATAAACAGAATTCGCACCTGAGGTAGATGCATATAGTTCACCATTCTGCGCACTTCTGCTCATTATGCATCAGAATATTTCCAGACTTGGCATCCGTCCAGTCGTACGAATCGATAAGCTTCATTTTTATTCCGCTTAATTAACGTTTTATATTAAAGGATCGCTGAGATAAGTCCAACGTAATCGAAGCAACTCACCTATTGCTTATATAATATCCTTAGGAATCGAGAGCAACTGAAAATGGAAAGATTTCCTTTTCCACGTTCCCGGTATCAGCAGATGCGCGGGGGCCGCAGTCGTCGTCATATTATTACAAACGCAGCGAAGTTCTCGGCATCAAACTCGATATACAGTCTGATTCTCGTTATATTAAAAAGCTAAAGCTCGGTGCAGTAACAGCGCCAGCAGCAGCAGCAGCAGCAGTAGCAGCAAAAAGCAGCGGGGAATCTACTATTAATTTCAATAATTAAATGCAAAATAATCCCCGGGTACTCGCGAGCAGTAATACTTTTTTTCCTCTTTAACCGCACGACGCGAGTCTCGCGCAGTCCTGTGTACTCGTATATAATCGTAAATAATGCAGACCGATACTTACTGCAAATTTACATTTGCGAACAGCAGCAGTAGCAGCAGCGGCGGTAGCATCTCTCTCCGAAGCTTGGCGGATCGGACGCGAAGTAGAAACATTAATACCTCGGAAGACGCGAAATCCCCGGGAGTTGGAAAGCCCTGTCAGTCGGTCTTAAAGCGGCGGAAAATAACGAGCTGAAAATTCGCGGGACGCCTGTCGCCGCCGCTGCCGGAAATCGCTTTACCCCTGGCTCTAGAACGCACGACGACGACGACGACGACGATGACGGCGGCGAACGGAGTCTAACAAAGAGAGAAATTTACCATGGAAATTTTCTTCGTTTTTTTCTTCTTCTTCTTCTTTTCGCGCGAGAAAGCGCGCGAGCTTTAAGAAGATTTTTGAGGCAGACTTCGCAGACAAGCGGCTGTTTGAATTTTCCGAGTCTCGAGAGTATGATTGAAAGCCCTGAGGAATGTGCTTAAGAAAGATGGGAATTAAAAGTATGATTGGTATGCGGTATATAGCTCTCGACGAACAAGCTCTATACTCGGCATGATTTTCTTGCGCTTTTGAAGATAAACATCGAATGAAGATTCCGCTGAAAAGTTATAACTGTTTTGCATCGGGTTAACGTGCTTTTGGCAGATTCAATGTGGAAAGCGTATTGAGGCTTTCGGTTCTGGAGTGTACGGTTACAACTATATTTCAATATTCGCGAATACGTGAGATTTTCAAGTCGTGTACAGCATAGCTCAAATTTCGATTAGAGACTATGTATTTTTTGAGTGCAGATTCTTTTTTATGGGAATCAGTGAATTTGCAATCTTTTTAAGAAATAATTTATAAAAATTTCTTCAAAAGCATTAGTATTCGCTGGAAATCTCAACAACTCCAGTCATCTCACGGGCAGAAAACAGTATAATTGGAAAACTTGGTGAACTATATGTATAAGTACAATTTAATCTAAGACGTATCTTTTTATGCAAGGAATAAGAAAAATTTTAAGACCTAATTTTCCGTTCAAACAATTTTAAATCAGTTATTGAGAACAAGATAACTCGATAGTTACCATTTTTCCATCAGAAAATCGTAATTAAATTAGGTGTGCTGTGAAAATGATGTTTGAAACATTTCAGTTAGTGCGGGGGGAAAGTTCAAAGAGTTGATTATACTTGTCTAATGAAATATTATATTTTAGAATACCTGGAATGGAAGAGCTAGCACTCGAGACCTCTTAGAGAAATGAATCCAATTTCTCTTAATTACATTTTCTCGAAATTACGAATATGAAATCCAATTGCGATGCATATATAACTCGAAATTATAGCAGACTTATTATTCATACTTATATATTATCCCACCATCCAACAAGTTATTCATTTCTCACGAGCATAAAGTATGCGTCACATCTTTTCCACGGTTTTTTCCCTCTCAAATAATAACGCTAATGCGATGGAAAAGCAGGTGCTATACCCGCCGCGCAAATTTCACAGGAAGCGTCTCATTGCTACGGGAATAATTAGAATATTCTTCCTCGCCAGCTCTCGGTTCGACACACGAATCCAATCAATCGGTGTGTCGTGCATGAAGGCATCGTCTTTTCCTAATGCAGACAAAGAAAGTCGAGCAAATAACGCGTCGGCTTTCGGCGAAATGTTGCCGCGGCCCCGCGCCCCGCGTCGAAAGTCTGAGAGAGAGAGAGAGAGAGAGAGAGAGAGAGAGAGAGAGAGAGTGAGGAAATAGAAAACAATCAAAAAGCCAGACTGCAGACAATCGCGAACACACGTGCTGGCGTCAATGCGCCGCGCGGGAGCTCAGCCACGCCTCTCGTCACTCCGGAACAAGAAAAAACCTCTAACAACATCTCTCGCTCTCATCGCCGAACAAAAAGCGCAACGTCTCTATTATAGCTATGTGTATGTGCTGGTAGACTGGTAGAACGCGCGAAAAAGACAAAAGCGTCGCCCGCTCATCATCGAGCGAATATAGCGCGCGCTACCCCTGGCGTCGAAAAGTCGCACTGACGTTTATACATACATATACGCTCTCTCTTCTCACGGCTTCGATGTAGGACACTTTAATAACGATTCCGCCGCAGGCCTCGTCGATGGCTTTAATTACACGCTGGCGCTGCGCGGCGGCGCTCTCCTAATGACACCCGCGAAAGAGATCCGTTTTCACGCTCCGATAGGGTCGCGCGCGAGACGTTCGGTTCCGTACCGTTACCTACATTCCTCCCACCCTTCGCACGCGGCGGCCGTACACCTCTTTATTTATCGGGAGCATAAATAAGAGGTGCCCGACGCAGTATACAGGTATGTAGCGAGGGCGCGCACGTATAGCGCATCGGTGTTTTATGACCGGCCGAACGCGGGGGATGCGAAATTTTTTGGGGGGTGGCTCTCCGCCGGTAACGAAGTGGGAGGATCGCGAGCTTCCTTTTTCCCTTCCTCTGCCGACGCCATGCGGAGCCGAGAGAGAGGTAAATAATTGAGAGGGAGAAAGTCCATTAAGAATCGAGTGCGCTCCCGATTTTTTTGCGTCTGTCCTTAATGCTTTACTTTCCTCGAGTCAGCCTCTGTACGCGTCGGTCAGTGCCCTTGCGCTTTCAACTGTCTCTCAAAGTCTATACTTGTTGTGCGTATACTTTCTTAATACAGCAGAGTATGTGCTAATCTACATATTGAGCTTTACAGGAGGGAAATGATGTTACAACCTAAAGTTCCTCAACAGAATTTGCGGATAAACAGTTCTAGAGAGTGAAAAGAGTGGGGGGTAAATTTTCCGTCGGTCGATAACACTGCTTTCCGTTCATTTAAATCGTTCGGTATGGCTGTCCATCAACATTTAATAAATACGTATAGAGGCCCGTGCGCGAAGTCTAGTCTCGTCCTCGGCCCTAAAGTCGAGAAAAGCCTCGTTAACTTGCAGCAGCTCCTCTGCAAAATTTATGCAATCAATAAATTGGCCATAAGGATGCGCGACGTAAAAAGGGGGGCCGCATCAATCCGACGGCCGCCATAGCAGCTCCCGCACGCCAGCCGCGCTCACAGCCGAAGAACACCTACGTATAGAGCTCCGATGTGGGACGCAGCGGAGGCTTCTCTCTCCTGCAGTCTTGGCGCGTCATCGTCCTCCGCACCGAGAAACGACTGTGCGCAGCAGCAGCAGCAGCAGCAGCAGCAGCAGTGCTCGTAAACCGGTAATTCGGCCTTTAATTACCGCTGGCTCTCTCCCGGCAAGGGGCTGCCGCGCCACTGCGCTTCTCTCCAGCTTTTTACGTGTTCGAAGCCACTGCTCTCTGCCTCTCTCCCTCTTGCTCGATTCAAATGCTATAACTGTGTATGCATAGCCGCGGCACTGCGCTCAAGCCAGCACTGCTTGATGGAGAGATTAATGGCTTTCCGGAAATGTGTTTTGCGCGAGAGGTCTTTACTGTCTTGAGATACACAAAGGCCAGAAATCAGAAGGTGTACTCTGGCGGGCTATGTACGTATGTAAGCGCGCGTTGGGGGTCGCGATGGTTTGTCGAGGAAGTACTTGCTATTATGCGCCTCTGTCGGTGTGCGCCTCTCTTTACACGCGGATATACACGTACAAGTGCGATACGGGCCTGATGACTGTGGATTTTGCGCTTGGATCCTGGCGAGGAGGGATTGTTCCGCCGAATTGATGCTCGACTATTTTGCGACTCGGCGAGTGCGATTATTTTTCGTTGGCTCGAGGTGTCGGAGCTTCCATAATTTTTAGTTTAAACATTTTTTGATTTTCAGCATTGCCTCTAATTTAAGCCTGCTAGAATGGTTTTCATTCATCGAATTTCTTGCCCCCTAGAACTATTATTGCGCAGTCCGTAGAATTCCAGACAAACAAATGGAATAGGATTGTCTCGCCCTTAATGTGAGCTTATGCGATTTCCAAATGAAAGCATTTATAATGCTACTCTCGTTTTCTGTGAATACGAAGATAGAAAATTGCAAGATTCGTAATAACAAGATTTAATTTTTTACCTCGATTGCGCTTACCACTATGAAATTTAGTTTTGTTAATGCCGAATAAAGTATAATAATAATAATAATAAAATAATAATAATAATGTTAAATTTAATGTCATATGTTTAATTTGTCCTATTAAATAAATAACAATCGATATAAAGTATTATAGTATAATTAATAATTGATTATTTTCAAGTTAAATTATAACTAATCTAAACGAAACGACATTGCTCATGTACTTAATCAAGGTAACTTCAAATTCTTCTGCCCAGATATTTTTCGGTCATAATTTCCTTAACGCAGCTATCACATTTTCATGTCAACACATCTCTCAAAGCTGACGAACATAAATAAAATCTGACGATCACGTCTGCTGCGTTTTGAAAGTGTGACCGAGAAGTAATCAATATACGCCTTGCATAACTAAATATACCTGGGACTCTGCGAGTGAAGCAGTTCTAGCTTGGACGATAGTAGAATCTCACAGCTACTAAAATCTCGAGTAGACTCAGATTCTCGTCGCGCCAACGCTTATGGAAATTATTTTACGTAAACGGGTGTTTTTTATACGATATATTGTTAGAGAAGAGCGACTTAATCAATGCAATTAACGACATCTACTGAGACAAGATACTTTTAAAACTTAGACACGTTGTATACAAAAGTACTACTTAAATTTTTTGTACAATTTAAAGTTGGTAGTAGTGATGTTCTTTTTAAAAAAAAAAAAAAAAACAAGATTGACAGAAAGTCAAAGTAAGTATCAAATTATCAATGCCTGCCAATTATACGAACACCTGTTCGGCTGAATTCTCCATTAAATTCAATGTCAATCAGAAGTATTGACATTCGAGCTTTAGTCACGTGACACTTATCACATTCTGCAGATAAGTTATGTGTGCAGCCATTGATACGAAAAGTGAGCCAGGAAATGTCTTGGAAACCGCGAATGCGACTTAGTTAGTCAATAGCTTCAGCGAAATTGAAAATCGAAATGTGGGTGTATTATATTATGCGTATTGTTTCATACAATAAATGTTGATGGGAATCGATAGCTTTTTTCTCGCATAGTTTATTGCTGGAAATACAAGTCTCCACCAACACTCTTTTTTTATTGCCGATGCTAATGAAATGTCATCGTAAATAATGCAAAGTAGTATCGATTATGCTTATCTCGACCAGCTGAAATCGCTTCAAGGTACATGAAAGCCTAAGGTCGTGGATTGAGTATCCACATGGAAAATCTATGGATGGAATTGGCATAGCTCATGAAATGCAAACGTAAAAAGTTATACATAGTATAATAAGCCGTCACATAATAATAAGATGTCACAGCTGTCGCTCTAAGCCTGTAATAAGCGCAACACGACGAGTAAATGATAAGAGAGACGAGCAAAGGTTTATAAGAGTCCACGAGTTTGAATCTACTTTATTTTTTCGCTGTTTTCGGTTGTACTAACGTTCATACACTGAAACGCCCCCCCCCCCCCGCCTACACGCAACGGAGAAAGAAAAGAGGCGAGAGTTCAAAATAATGAATAATAAAGATTTTCACTAAATATATTGAATATTGATTTGAAAGTGGTCCGAGAATACCAAGCGAACTAAATAATCTATCTCGCGAATTAGAAGTTGTTTCAATAAATTAATATTAGAAGTCATTTCTATGTGCAATGACGTAATGCATTGCACATATTCAACAACTTTAAATAATTATTCGTAACGCAATGCACGTTGCTTCTCTGCACCTTAGTCGACGCACTGCGACTCAGGGCAGATGAAGGCTTGTTATTTTTGTCGTCTTCTTGATCCTCACATACTGAAGATCGTCCTTTAGTAAGACGGAATGCCTGGTAAAAAACAGTCGATCTGAAAAATTAAATTTATTTTTGATTTTAAATCAAAAATAAAAATAAATCCTTTTCCACTCGAGATCACACACTGGATCTCGAAAGGATAAGATTTTTTCTGTTCTACGTACAGGACGTACAGAACAAGAAAAAAATAGTGTACCCACGAAATAGATCTTGTAACACTGTCTTTTTTGGCCATCTTTATGATTTTATGCAGAGTATTACGCATTTTTTAGCAAAATATTCTTGATTTTTTCGAATGCAAGGCTAAATAGGCATATAAATAGGCTTAAAATACATTAAAAGAGTTATGATTTGAACCCAAACTTGTCTGGATTGGATGTACTAATCAAAAGTCACGTTCTTTTGAAATAAACGAATTTTGCTTCAGACTTCCTTTCGGCTGGTACCAAAATCCTCGATTTTACATTTTTTTTCTTTGAACCCTCGTAACTTTTGATTCTGTGACTCGATTTTAACCTTTAATAGGTCAAATTAAAGCTCTTTTCCTCTACATTATTTTTAGTAGGTCTAAATTTAAATTTTGTTATGCAATGAGTTATATATATGCCTCTCAAGTAGATAATTTTTAGAAACCATATATACTTATAGCTCACTATAGTACATAGAAATTAAGTTAGACTCATTAGCAAAAAAGTAGAAGAAAAGAGCTTTAATTTGAGCTATTAAAAGTTTAAATCGAGTCATTGAATCAAAAGTTACGAGGATTCAAAGAATAAAAATGTAAAATCGAGTTTTTTCGTAACAGCCTAAAGGGAGTCTCAGGCAAGATTCGTTTATTTCAAAAGTACGTAACTTTTGATCATTGCATCCAATCTAAACAAGTTTGGGTTCAAATGGAATCTCTTTAGTGTACTTTAAACCTATTTATATGCCTATTTAGCCTTGCATTAAAAAAAATCCAGAATATTTTGCTAAAAATGCATAATATAATCTCTGCATAAAATCACAAATATGGCCAAAAACGCCAGTATCACAAGATCTATTTCGTGGGTACATTTTTTTCTTGTTCTGTACGTCCCGTAGAACAGAAAAAATCCTTATCTGGTTGATATAACCCGAAATTTCTTTTTCGCAACTTTTGGTGACAAAAAAGTGAATGAAAAATACGGATTTCATCATACACATACACACACATGTCTGTGGCTTGCAGGAAGAACCACTTAAGTGCCATTTTGCGAAAAATTTTTTCATGTCGTATTCGAGGTGCTCTTAGTACCCTTTTTCATTGTACAAGAGTAGGATTTCCGAAATGCACAAATATTTTAAATACCAGGCAATTGCATAATCACTTAACTGCGTCTCTCGTAAAAATGTTACCGCAGAACCACTTAAGTGCACTCGTTTTTTTAATTTTTGTGCGAGATACACCGTGTGGAGTACATTAAAGCTGTATAATATATATCTAATTACCTATACCGATATATTCGTCGGTGTTTTTAAAATTCAAAAAAATTTTTTAATGTTTTTAAATTTTTCAAAAATTGTCAATTTGCAAAAACAAAAAAATTACTGCAATCGCTCTGATAAAATTCGTACGTATTCCTTAGCTGATTCTAAGAACTTATTACTCTTGAAAATATTTTCCAAAAGTGTGTGGTTTCTGAATAAAAAATTCGTAAAAGTCTTCGTAAAAAATGTTCAATTATAATATGCGCCAGTTTGACGACACCGAGGTTTAAAATCAACCCCCAAATCACGTATCTTTTAGGTTTGGACATTTGTTTCATTGGTTAGAGGGGTTCCAGACACATTACAAATGAAAACGTTCTTGAAATCTCGAATTAAAAAAAAAAAATTGTGGAAAAACCATGCTTTTCTCCTTTAAACCGTTTTTCTCATTGTTAATAACAATTTTCGAAAATTTCAATTACACCATTGGAAAGGACATGAGTTAAATTTTAAAAATAGGCTCTGCTCGAATTTTTTTAATCGCAAATTGCATTAGTTATGAGCCCTGAAAGAAAGTGACCGCATAACCACTTATCTGCAAAGTTCCCGCAGAACCATTTAATTCGAGTAATTGGTTTAGCTTACGCGTCGAGAAAGAAACTATTTACAAATGTGATACTACGGTTGTATTCGTATCAGATACCTAATCAAATGAGCCAATACTTAAATCTTTTCTCTGACATTTCGATCTTACGTATTACTCGAAACATTGAAATCGTTTTTTCTCGAAAACACGAAAATATCACTTAAGTGGTTCTTCCTGTAAGTCACACATACATATATAACGAAAGCTTAGCCCGACTTATTGCGGAGCGTTTGCACCTCGCTATGTGGATGAGAAAAAGAAAAATTATTGGATTAAAAGAGACTTTAAAATTTATTAAATAAAAAAAATTAAATATGTATAAGTATTTAAGAAAATCGCTGGATAGGAGACTCAATGCTCCTTCCAGCTCCCGCTCCCCTGGAGGAATGAACGCTCTTCCCGGAATCATGCGCTTTTTTACACATGTATTGTCCGGGCGTCAGGGAGTTCAAAAGTGGAATATCATTAAGTTTCTTCTAACTTTACTTTTATTATTGAAATATGTTATTGGTAACTTACTCAAAATGACCCTAAAGTCTCGACTTCGGGCCAGGTCGGGAACATTGTTATTATTGCAAAAAGAATTCCGAAAATGCACTTTTTTTTAGTTTTTCGCGAATAACTTTTTTGTAACTCATTTCACGTACAAAAAGATACAGATAAAAGTTGTTCAGAATTGAATTTCATATAACATACATGTATTGCCGACCGCAAAATTAATTTGTTTAGTCGTTAAATTGTTAAACGAAAAAAAAATTTTTTTTTAAATTTGATATTGTCACAGATTTTACAAAAAATTATATTTTTCGTTGAATAAGTACTCAAAGATGAGTTATAGTACGAAAAATGTAAAAATCATAGTCCGATCTGGATATCTCAAAATGGCGTCTCATTGCAAAATTATTTATCTCAAAATTTCAAATTCATCTCCAAATTGCCCATGGAGCGATAACTTGATCCAAGTGCCTTTAATCGACAGCTTATGAAGTACTTAATAAATGATAAAAAGAACTTTTTTAAAAATTAATATTTAACAACATTTTTAACAACAAATAATTTTTATTTTCGCCAATTTTAAGGTTAGAGAAACGCAGTAAAATGCATCTTAAAGTACGTAAAAAACCATGAATTTTCGTATAAATTTAAGCGGAGCTGCTCCGACGCTGAAGCAGCGAGCTTCCCCCACCACAAATATGCTGGTCGCGAGACTCTAACGCTTTTGTTGCTGTTTCTACGATATTAATTAATGATTTATCCTATAAATTGCACATGAATCGAATGCTGATAAGCTGACGAATACGTGCATTATAAATTTATACGGTGAAAATGTCTTAGAAAATGTTTACGGCTTGTGAAACGAATATTTCACGAATTACGGCCGAACTGTAAAAACACTGAATCACTTTACCCCCATAGTTTCCACTGCTCTCGAGGTGTGGCGTTCCGCCGCGGCAACCGATGCTATTCTCGGGTGCACGCCGTGTATTTCTCTTAAGTTTACAACGATGTTTTTTATGCTTAAATTAATATTTTCAAGTCGGATTTTTCGTGTTTTATGTAGTTCTTGAATCAAGGAATATCATTCAAGCATTTGTTTGAATAAAATCGAACTTGGAATGTAAGATATTTACGTTACAAGTTGGTGCCGTTATCCATGTATTTAAATGGAGCGCGCCGCACGCCAACTTGCAACGCCAAAAAAAATACAAATAATTTAATAAATGATAAAGTAATGTTATGAACTTTAAAATATGTACGTTCATTATATGCATATGCGTTTATTTTATGGAATAAAGTTAAAAATTAAATTTTTAAATAGGGGATAGGATCCGTGTACGTTGCAACAGAATGTCAACCAATTTAATTCTTATATACTTTGAATGGATAACCAGAATTAACTATTCAGAGGAAAGTAACTGCAGCAATGGTATAGAAACTAAACAAGATAATAAATAACGCATAAATAATGTATTTTGCAGTAAAAAATATTGTAAATTCCCATATTATTTACGTTACTACTGAATATAAAAAATATACTCGAGTCAAATCAAGAAAATTATTAAATTATAGAACTGAAATTAATAGACATTACCTAGAACTCATTATTATTATAATAATAATGAATTCTGAATAGCAATGCTATCGCTATATCTTTATTTATTTAATTGTTTTATAATTACAATGTATGCTTATTGTTGGCTGAAAATCGAATAATAATCGAAATAATGATCGATGTGGTAGTAATAATATTAGTATAGGCATAATAGTAAATAACATAATAGTATCCTTGTATAAGCATATCATATCTCATTTTTAAATATTTTTTCTAAAAGAATCATTGTCGCTATCAGTAGTTGGAATGAACCAGTGCGCTGCGTTAAAACCCGTCTCCAGATTAAGTGAAGGTTGCCTTTTGCACATGGCTTATTGGGCGGATCAAGCTAAAAAGTAGAAATAAATCCTTGACCCAAGCCAGGAGCTTTACTTCAGAGCGCCGTCAAAACATATACGGTTCGCGAATTGAAACGAAAAAAAAAGAAATAAAAACTAAAAAAAAAACGGAGTAAGCAGCCGGCGCAGGCCGAAAGCTTAAAGGTCAACCAAGTATTCCAATTTATTCGTTGCTTTTTGGCGCAACAGCCAGTCGTAAAATTGACTAATTAGACTCTGCCGAAGCGAGTGCACTTCAAACTTTCTGAAATAAACGCGATTTCGTTGGCTGCCTCGGCGCTTTCTCTTAATTACATGTGTACAGCGTACAAATGACTGCGAGGCTTCGGCAATGCAATTTCATTTCTTGCTCAGGACTTTTAAATTCGTAAATAGCCACACGCATGCGCGGGCTTATCATCGCTGGCCGAGCAATTGACCTGGTTCTCTCTTATTACGAGCGTTTCTTCGATAATGCGAAAAAAATTTTTAACCCATCCATGCGCGTCTGGAGCAATACGATCAACCCTGGTCGTTGTCCTCTGCAAGTGTCGCATCACCATCTGGCGACACTGCGAGTTAGCGTTCTACGAGTTTGTTAGAACATCGGTCTGTAGCGGTGGCTCATGTTCTGGTTTCGACGTTTTAAGTGATTTTGTAATTTTTATTAGCCAGCTGAACTGGAGCCTCGTGAGGCTTGAAACGTTGGCTTAGTAAAGTATAATTTAGCTCGAAGAAATGCATGAGAGTCTTTCTTTCTTAAACATCATTGACATCGAACGATAGAATTATTATCAACAAAATACTTTTATCTTATGAATTAGGCAAGAATTTCGAAATTTCGTGTGAGATTTATTTGATTTCGTAATAACAAATGGATAGCCCATGTTGATTAAAGTGCATATATATATACACATAATTATGTATAAGTATATTTTTCAAATTTTATAGCATAAATAATTTCTACAAGCAATAATTCGAAATTTGAGAAACAATAATGGGGTTACATGTCAGTTATAATATTCCACGCAATATTAATAATAATAAATATTTGCCAAGCAATTAAGCCTCCAATTATTTCTCGTCGATTCAGTGCGTTTGCCCCTTGTACACGAAATGCACATCTAAAGCAGATGTCCGAAGCGCAGGGATGACAGTGCCAAATGTTGCGACACTCGTGTCTGACAGGACCGGCACTTATACTACTTGTAACTGCTTCCCGTAAACGCCGACGAGATCCCAACAGACAAGCTGTAGACTTGACAGACAGCTGCACTCCGACAACGACGCTTTTTAATGGGCTGCAAGCTTGGCATACCTTTTTTTGACGACGTGCTTTTGAGAGCTACTTGAATTTACGTAAACGTAACAGAAATATAAAAATGAAAGATTACCAAAGATTGTAATACATGAATTTAAAGTTTTATTTTGAAATAAATTATAAATGTGCAGCCATAAATTCTAATAATAATGAATTCTGTAAAACAGCGCTGTCGTTATGTCTTTATTCACTTCACTTATCAATTCAACTTTTCAATTATTAAATTCGCTTATATCAATAATGTATAAAAATATTACAATATATAATAATCGAGATAATAATCGTAAGTATTAAATTCAAATTTAATGGTTATATTTACTGTAAATTCAAAATTCTAATTATAAAAAGTCACGTTAAACTTTTTTTTGTTATTAAGCAGTTGTTTTTAGATTTTTATTCACCAATCCAATATCGAAAAAGGCTAGTCTTGCCAAATACTAATTTTTAGATTAACTTTTGCATCATTTATCATCAATTATCTAATTGCGCAGAATCTGAGCGATATAATTTTATAACCGAGATTATTCGCTTAAATATTCATGATACAATACATAAAATGTTAACTATACTGAGAAAACTATCTTTGTACTATCTAAAATCAATCAGTTGGAGCGAGTTTCGCCTCTTTTCTTTCAGTGGAAAATAGCGCTTAGAGAATATCTATAAAATGAGGAATTATATGTTTCTAGAGCGGGATGATGCATCTGTCACGCGAAAATGATTCTCCTTCATCGCACGAAAATTTCTCAGGAGGAATTTTATTTTGAGACCGAAAGGGAATGTTGTGCCAAGCATAAAAACAATTTGACTTGGAGCTGAATTTCAAGCACGTGCGAAACTCAGTCTTTCCGCAACTTTAAGCGAGGGCCAAAGAGACCAATGTGCCCGGCGAAAATTCTTCCTTTGTCTCTCTTTCTCGCAAGAATAACGGCGACTCAACGGGCTGATAGTGCCTACAACTCTAAAACAAAGCAATAGCAAAATTTGATCAGTTGGTGGTCGAAATAGTGCGCTTGACAAACAACGGAGTTAACAGCCCTCGTAGCGCCGAAATTGTTTCTCCACGATTGCTTTTTTGGGCTCACTCGCGAGGACGGCTGGCAATTACTCAGTTCCCCGCTGCTCTCGGCTAATTACACGTCGTAAACATACCCCTCGACGGTTGTACGCAAATAGTACGTATGTTTGAACTTTTACTATGCCTCTTTGTCCGAATCTCGCGTCTTTTGAGGTATCTTTAATAATTTTGGAATATATTCATAAAACTTTTATTTTACAGCTTTGTTTATTCAAGTAAGGTTGTTCTAAAATTACGCACCTTACAAAGCTTGACATTGTTGGAAACTGGAAACAATTAGAGAATTAAAAATTTTTTTAAAATTTTAATATTGTGAGAAAATAATCTATCCTTAGAAAAGATAAATTCGTTGTGTTAAAGTTTGATTAAACTTTAATATGACGAATTTATTTGGTAAATTATCGTAAAAAATGAATCGTCAAAAACAAAATGCGAAGCTTCTCTAGGCTTTGAAATTAGATTTATTACTCTTTCGATAGCATATGTTCTTCACGCACAAACACTTTACACACACGTATAGATATTTCTTAAAATTGCATAATTCTAATTTTTCCTTCAACGCATCTCCGAACTATTTTAACGAAACTTCAAATTTCATTCTCACAAACCTGGTTCCTCAAGTTTCACAGTACACTCAAAAGTATAACACTAACAAAAGTTGGTTTAACGAGCCATGTAAAGCTCGTTGTTTGCCAAGGTGTATGAGCCGATGCGATTCTGCGCCAAGATAAATTTACCGCCCTCGGAGTGCGTCTATACGCGTATACCTAAGTACGTACATCCTTTGGAGCGCACGTGTGCAGCAGCGGTAGCACGTATAGAAACACCGACGTGCTACGGGAATCCCTATATTCGTTTGACGCGCTGCAGGACAAAACACTTTCAAGTTCGCCGCGCGAGTTCTCTCTCTCTCCGAATATGCAAATGTCAAAGGGCTCGAGAGCGCAGCAAGCTGTCTCGCGTTGTCATTACCTTATACGCATTATTTACTCGTGCGAATTTCGGCGTCTGCTGCCGCCGCCGACGCTGCTGCTGCAGTTCCGCGAAGTTTCCGTATATTTTGCGCTTGACGCTCGTAATAATGACGTCGCTGCTGAGGATCTTCTGGCCTTTCACGTGTCGACGTGATTCCAGAGCCGAGTATACTGCGTGTCGAGAGGGTGAAGAGGATATCTTTGAGTTTGCGTTTGAATTTTATTTTTTTTTCTTCATTGATCGTATATTTTTTTGCGGTATCTCTCGGTTTTCTTCTGGAGATCGCGTGCTTTATGCGATACGCGGGCCGAGAGAGAAGTTTTCTTTCAATATTCCTGCGATCCGCGTTGGATGTGTGAAATGCTTGTCGGGGCTGCGATTGAATTCTAGCTTTCTTGGAGTACTGGAACAAGGCGCTGCTTTTGCCTGTGGTTGCTTGAACCGCTGCTTTTTATTTTCCCTCCAATGCGACTATGTCAATGCCTTTTATTAGACGCGCAGATTTAAATTTCCATGTAACTTTTGTCTCACTGGAAGATCGACAAGCTCGCTCGTCTACGTAAAGTTAACAGCGCGAGGAATAAAGTCCTCTAGCGAGAAAAATAAAATTTCTCTTACAATTTATTTTGCATGTGTATATATTTCGATGTAGAACGAATAAACTGTCGATGGAAAGTTTTTTCTTTTTAATCTTATTATCAGCATATCGCATCGGATAAGTGCTTTAGAATTCTCTCGCGATTAAACTGTAGTTATATAGCATATAATATTAATTTTGTATTATTATACCTTTTCTGTGTAATGTGAAGTAATTAGTTCAATAAAATTGAACAACTTTATGAAGGTATTTAACAAAACCAATATATTTAGGTTTACACTGTTTAAAATGTTGGGCCAGATTGGGTTAAAAAATTATTTGTATAATATACATGTAGATGCAATTTCTATTCTCGTGTTCCTAGAATATTTTGTCGGGTGTGAGTTCGCATTGTCAACAAAGCATTTAAGGTGGCTTCAGCGACTTTTAGTAACAACTTATAAGTTCCTAAAACTTTCAGAGAATATTGCTAAAATCTCAAGCTTTCGATTGGTATAAAAAAGTATGGTTTCCGATCTACTTTTGATATGAGAGCGCATGACAAAATATTAAAATTATACACGGGCTCTTATGGGACTCAATAATAAATCTGACGTCACGTACTTATAAAAACTTATACTTCAAAGTAGAATGGCGGAAATTATAGCATTTTTTATGAAGATAACGTTAGGAACAAAAGTAATCTATATTTCTATTCAAATATAAACGATATCAAGAAAAAACTGCATTACAATGCATTTACGCATGCGCACCACGCAAATGAGTATAGAAAGTAACGTCTATTTTACCGATTACAGTAGATTCATTTTTTTATAAATAACATGTAGAAGTAGTTTACCGTTATAATTTAGTTCAGTTTAAATGATGCATTGAAACAAAAAGCTACCTTAATATTAATTTTTCTTTCTTTATTAAAAAATACATAAAAATAAAAATACAGAAAAATGTAGTACATAAAAATTTAGGGCACGACAAGTATCTTGGAATTTAGTATTAGTAATGTACAGCAAAGCAAAGAGAGACGACGGGGTGCAGTGTAAAGTGAATTTGGCTGGAACTTTGTAGACGATTCGTTGGGCATATAACTATTCGTTCCTATAAAATTTTAATATCAATTAATTTAATAACTCGCCTCGTTCGTGCGAAAGATTTCACGTGACCTAAATAAACATCTTTCGCAAGAGTATCGAAATGTATTATTATTATTTTATTGACGGAAGTAGTAAACTGTATGAAGATAAATAATTTGATGATTTTCAAAACGTAGTAATTGTATATAAACTTTTCTATAATATACTTTTATTTATTTAGATTTTGTACGTTGAGTCCCTTCGAATCTCCACGTTCTTAATAATTTTTTAAGCAATTCTTTTACGCACTGATCTATTTACAACTTAAATTATTGTTCTCTTATGTGTATCGATAGAGTTTAAAAATTATTAGAAACTCACGCGTTGAATAATTAAGAGACTATCTAAACAAAAAGTAATACAATAGCGTAGAGGTATACTTACGGTACTTGTCGCTCACCGCAGTTGTCATTGGATTTTCGATACATCCTCCACAATCCAGAATACAGCAGTTACCTTGAGAATTGCCTCATTCTCCACGAGGTAAATCCTTGATGGATGGCTTCGTACTTTCGAAGGTAAGATTAATTTCCGATTAATCTTAAAGCCATTGATTAATGCGCTCCATATACCGATTTATTTAAAATTAAAACTCGATTTCTAAAGCTTTTGATTTTCAGATTATTTCGTGATACACGCGGAAAAGCTGAATTATTCATCTGTAAAACGATAAATGCGGTCTGGTAAAATGAATGAAAGAAAAATGTAAATACTGGGTATGTATGTGAAAATAAAGCGTCGGATTTCGTATGCAGGAGAATTAAAATAAAACCGTAACTCTTATAATGCTCGAACGTATGGCTTTACAACAATATCACATGGGAAAATTCATCAGGAATTTCAGAAGAGCAAAACTGTTCTCTGGTATGTCGCCGGTTTTTTCGATTAATATTGTATTAAATCAAAAACGAATCATTAAGATCCATCCTTTTATTTAAACCTTTTTTTCTATGTTGATAGAATTTTACAAATATTTTTAAGCACATTTCATAATTTATTATAGTTTTCATATTTTACATTTGCGCCTCTCCTCTTTTCCCCTTTCCTCGTCTTTCGAATGAAGTGTACAATCTTTATATAATCAACGATTAGTTCGGTCGATAGGTAATATGCGATATACTGAAGAAAATCAAAACTGTACACGTATATGTATAAAAGGAGATGGAAAGCAAGTCGAAACGCAAAATCAAACGTTGTACAGACGGTACAAAGATCAACGTGAATATGAGAAGAATGCGATTACTCGCGCATATATTAGTTTGCCAAATAATATACAGAGCATTTGTCGCTTCGAAGTCTCGCACTGCTCGGCAATATATTTATATATATAACATTTCGCTCTCTCTCTCTCTCACACACACATATACACGCACTTTCTTTCCTCGCAAAATCTCTCATCGCTGCGCCATAACGTTATTATACTTTCCCGGACTTCTTCGACGACGCGATTATGATTTTTATACGACTAGGTATATCCTTTCTTTCACTTTTTGTTTAAATCGGTTGCACACACACTGACTAGGCTGCAGATGGAGAGGGGTTGGGGGTGGGGGGAGGGGGGGGGGGAGGAAAGTTAGGTTCTGACAATAAATGCGAATACAGTTATTATCCTTAATACGGTCGGGCTGCGCGTGCGCATTAATATTTATTCTGATATTTGGTACATTAACGATTATATGCGGCCGACGCCGCGGTCCTCGGCCTCTTCTCTCGCCTCCTTCTTGTATACATCTACACTCGCGCGCTTCGTCTGGTTCGTCTACATATCTCGCTCTCGCCTCGCACATTTTTTTAACACTTGACTTATTATTTTTTCTTTTTTTACACGACGCGCAGGGTTCGCCCCGTAAAACGCGACCGAGTGCGCACGAGGACACGCTATTTTTCCTCGATTTTTTCGTTTCACCTTTTTTCCTCTATTTTCTCCGACGAATGAAAGCAAAACATCCGAACCTCCGACTTTTTGGTGTACAGCTTTTTTTCTGTTCTATCTATACGTGCTTAGTGCAGGGGAGTTTAGTTAGCGCGCGAGGCCCACTGCCGCGGGACGATATCCACGTTGCGCGTTATCTTGATAGTCGGAGGGTCGGATCTTTATCTCTCGGGGGGGAGGGGGTGAGCGTGTCCCCGGATCCGATGCTCGTCAATTCATTCGTTATAGCGAGCAGACCATACTTTGTTTCTTTTTTCTCTTTCTCTCTCTCTCTCTCTCGCTCTTTTATTTTTTTTATTTAAAATTGATATACGCTTGGTCAAAATATGCATAACATGTTTGCGTAAAAAAGAATCATATAATATAGTGTGACGACTTCTCCCCTTAGTATACGATATATTAGCAGCGTTACTCGATATTGTCCATACATAATAAACAACTTATAACCGATAAAAGTCTCGTATATTGAATATTTTCTCTCTTATACTCTCACACGCAGTCTTTCTCTCACTTCTCTCGCGCCATCCCCATTCTCGCCGCGACTTACATCCTATATAACTTTTTTTTCATTAGTTTGTTTATTCATTAATTTATATCTCATTTTTTGTTCTTTAAGTACATATTTACATTCGCGCGCGAGCTCCCCGATGTACTGTGCGAAACTCGCGCGCGTTCTCTGTGTGTGTGTGTATGTGTGCGTCTGTGTGTATCTATGTGTCTATAAGTTTTATTTTTCCCTACCCTCTTTTTTTTTCTCCGAACGCGGGCGATCCCGAAATAAAAGTGCGCGCGTATACCGCACACATACACTCGGCTGATTTAGCGGATAAGGATTCGCCGCTGAATAAAAGCTGGAGCGAAGTTTTTCGCGCTCGTAAATTTCGCCTGTCCGGAAGAACTGTAGCTGGAATTCCGGCGGCCCGTTCCGTATGTTTAACATTTTCGAGTTTGCAATTACTCAGAGAGAAGTGCGATGCCATTTCGAATCCTCTTCCCCCCTACGTCTATGTGTATTATACGAGCCCGAAATCCTAAAGCTCTTCGATCGCGCTGTCGACGTCTTATTTTGTTTTTTTTTCGTCCAGTGGACACACTAATGCGGCCAAGTGCGTCATCAGCATGAAAAAGATACAAAAATTATAGCTTTTATGAGATATTAAGAATATATAAACTCGAGTATCTAAAAAGCTATGCATTTAGCTACATACACGTTTCGACACGAAAGGAACCAAAGTACACTAAAAAATATAAGTGTCTCGAGGATGTTTGTTAAGTATATATACGTTGGCAGTAATTAAAATGAAAATTTGACTGAACGTTTTCGAGTTTAGAAAAAAAGCATCAGTACCATTATTTTCTTATTTTTAAAGAAAAGATACAGTATCTCGTACTTCATAACGATTTCAAATACATGCAAATGTCTATGACTGCTCGCGAGAGACGGTATTAAACACAGCGAGCACGCGTGATCCAAATGAAGCTTGTTACGTATGCATTAACCAGAAGCTCGTCTCTCCCTCTCGTCGAGGCTCCTTTTATCATTCGCCACGTGGCCGAGTACGCACATGACCAGGTCTACAGCTCTCTTTTTGACTGATCCGCGACACGAGTGTCGAACATAAAGATCCGTTCGCAACTGTGGCCCATTAGCGAGCGAAGCTCCTCTGATTGGTGCGCCTCTGCCTCTGTTTCTTGTTCGTTTAAAAGATTTTTTTCCCCTCGGGGCTTGGACTTCTTTGTGCGCGTTTTTCGACGGGTTGTTTAATGCTCTTAAAGTTTTTTCTCACAGGTGCGCGTCTTATAATGATCGTTTTAAAAGATTCGAAATTCCGAAGAAAGTTCGGATCGTTATTGCGTGGAATCGGAAATATTTGCTGAAAGTTAACAAACGTCGATTTGAAGTGCTCGTAAACGACTGTGGACTGAATTCGCGCTGATTTGCAAAAAAGAGCTCGCGAACTTTGAATTTTTTAAATTGGCCGCGTTAAAAAAAGCTTTGAAAGCTGCATTGGAAAACGGACGTGGTCGATGGGCGACTATAATAGACAGCTGTGCGCGTTGTGCAATTTTAATGGTACAATTAGCTTAGATCAGCTTATACCGTACTTGATCGTGTATTACAAACCTTTTTTGTAACAATTATTAATTAACGAGTGAGGCAAACTGTGGGAGACAATAAGGTATAGCAAAAAACGAAGCTCAATCGCGAAAAGCTCTATGTCGCACTCCGATAGGACGGCTGAGAGTAATTTCACGCTTTCGAAAATTTACACCGATAGACGCTGTACTTTGTGAAATATATCGAATGTCCCCTGCTTAACAGCAGTCGAAAACGACGAGGCGAGCCAGAATTCATTAGAGCGCGTTATTTTCCAAACAGAAATTTATTAGAATTCGCGGGGCGAGTTTTTCGAAAAAATATGAGCCCGAGCTCAGCGTTGGCTGCTATATCAAGTAATCGCCGGCATTAAATCAGTGCAAATTGTTTCGGCTGTACAGGTACACCCAGGGCGTGTAGGCGCGCGGGTGAGAGAGCTTTTTTCTGCTATTTCCCGAAAATCTCGAGAGTTACGACTCGCGCCTGTACGTATATTTATTTTCTCGGAGGGAGGGGGGGGGGCGCTCTAATATACACTCGATTACGCGTGATATGCCGCTCGCAGAACCCCTCCATTCGTCATTGACGATCTCAGCCGTGTGTAGCGTAAATAACGGTTTTTGCATTATTAAAAATATAGTCGACTTTAACCGTCTCCCGCGATGATCAATACAAATCAAGCGTTCAGAGCCCACTCAGCCCGGCGATAAAACAAGAAATAGCAGGGCAGTAAAAGGAGGGAAGAGGCGGCGGCGGCACTCCGGCCGAGAAATTTCCATCGCTCTCGGCGCGAGGGTGGCTTTCTCGAAAATTCATCTCGAGAGAGCGATCGAGAGTCCCGGGATTAAAACAAGTCTAGCCAGAAATCGAATTCTTAGCCGATAAAAGTGGTCTTTAGCCGTGTGCCGAGGAACGCCGATTACGATTCATCCGGCGTTCGCGCCGCTCTCCCCTTCGGCGTTTTTTTCCACGCGAACGCCCCCGCCGAAGGAAAGTTCTGCGAGCTTTTTTTCTGCTGCCGCCG
Organism: Philotrypesis tridentata; assembly: GCA_018906965.1. Classification (NCBI taxonomy): domain Eukaryota; kingdom Metazoa; phylum Arthropoda; class Insecta; order Hymenoptera; family Pteromalidae; genus Philotrypesis; species Philotrypesis tridentata. The sequence goes on from JACCIB010000036.1 coordinate 163,382, forward strand.
CCGCCGCTGCTGCTGATGCTGTCGGGTGGGCGCGCACGACGCCGGTAATCCCGATGACGAGTCGCTCTCGAGCTTTTACGCTACATATCGCGAGGTAAAAGCTTTTCGCCATCGCGAGCGGTGTCTCTTAATTTTTCGGCTTTTACAGTTGCGTCGGAGTTTTATCGTCTCTGGCTCGTAATCTTGGGGGAGCCGAAGCGACGCAGCTTAAGATTATGTTCGAGGAGTTCTTGCGCGCTTTCCGCTCAATCGGCAGTTTAGAATTCGAAGGGTGTGTATTATGCATATCTCCTTCGGCTACGACGATTCCAGTGGGATGAAGTAATGGACAGGTTTACACAAGTATACTCGTGATTATCAACGCAAAGAGATGTCTGCTCGACATTGTTGAAAGAATTGCACGGCGGATATAATGTCGGCTTGCCTCCTGGGAACGCTCGCTATCTCTGCAAAATCAGCGTAAAGCGCGAGTGTTTTAAACTATACAATCAGCGAATAACTCCACGGTTTTTTTTAGCTGCGGATTTAGCTTAGCTTTAGTCGAATTGAAATTCGTAGCGCTTTTCTCGTCGCAGGATTACACATTTGCAAAATTACTTTGCAGTTCGCTTTTCCTTTTTACCTTCTGTGTCATTGTAGTGTTGGAGGTCGGTTTGCCAATTGTGAAATTGAATTCAACTAGTTTTAGGATAAAATTGATACATTTTATTAAATCGTGTAAAGTGTGACAAATAAGCTTCTTAACAAACAATCGCAAGAAGCGGTGATTATCGACAACAGTATATCCTTTTGAATCTGGCAAAATAAAATCTCCAAGTTATATGAGGAATCTCGCAAAAGCAGTTTAACTTAGTCGCTTCAATTTATATACAGAATATACCATGTACAATAAATCTTACACAATTTTTCGAAACAATATATTTCGCAATCGAAGCGTCGCTAAACATAACTATTTGCCGCGAAATGAATGTAACATCGATATAGTCGGGCGGGATGTAATCAATACATTTTTACAATTACGTACAGTGTATTATCATATCGATAAATCAAATTATTATGTTTAGTCATTGCGTAACGCTCGGTTGGGTAAACAAAATCACCTCGTCAACTCTTAATATTAAATTTCATTTATATATAGGACTTACATCATAATAAAACGAAGATTAGTCGTCGTTTTTCTAGTATAATCTTTCGCGATTCCTAGATTCGATAGCAATGCATTTTCCTCGGTAAAATTACAAATAATCTCATTCTCGCTGTGTAACTTCTCGTCGATTTCTCATAAAAAGTATAGCGCCTCGCGTCGAGGATAAGCGAAAATTAGTTCATCACAATATGTGTACTAAGAAAAAAAAATTTCGACACACTGTTTGCGCGAGAAGCGCGGACGCGTCATGGCAATCGTTGACCAAATCATAGGGTTCGAATTTTCATATAAAAAAATAAGAGCTATAAGTTTAGTTTTAGTGAAACAGCACTTTCGCATATATCATTGCAGTATACAGCAGTTTTGGTATATATAATTACATTTACATAGTATTTCACGGAACCAAAGATTTCTCGAATGGCAGTAATATCACGGATGATTATTCTTTGGCGCCATGACCGATCATTCGATTTGGTTAAAAAAAAGAATGAAGAAAATCACTGTCATTCCCCCGAGTCTATGCTCGATTATTGAAGTGCCAATGTTGGCCGAGATAGTTGCGTAAAATAAAAATTTTTTTAAACTAGCTGTGGAAACATCAAATTATAATATTCCATTTAAAGCCTGACTAAAATAATAAAAAATGAAACGCACAGTGTGCGGTAAGTAGAAATGCCCGAAACGGGTCAGACGCGATTAAACGCTTCGTAATTATTTGAGAGCCCGATCGGCTTTGACACCGGCGTCACTGGCGAAACGAAGCAGAGAGTATAAAAATAATTCTTCGATCACGGAGAAACAAAGAATTCGTAAGAATACGCAATTATCTCTGCAGCCGCACGGCACCTCGGTAATCAAGAGACTACGTAATTCCAATATAGACCTCGAAACCTCTTTCACCATCTCGTTACATACAGTCATATACAAAGAAGAAGACGACGACGATGACGTCATCGCAGCACCTCGATCCTCGTCGAAATCACTTGCAGTCTCGTATATCTCGGCAGCGCCCTGTTCTTCCCTCATCGGGATCTCGTGCGCGCCTCTATATTGTTACATGAATATATGTATATACACGAGCGTGTATATACATACATAGACGTACGATCGTTCCTCCGGAAAAAAGACAGCGCGTCGGCGGATCGCGTGTAGCGAACGCTGTCCCGCGACGAGCTTCTTTCTCCCATTATAATCTCACTCTCTCGCTCTCTTTCTCTCTCCCTCTCTCTCTCTCTCACTCTCACTCTCTCGCGCATGTTCCTCCATCAGCTGGGTCACTCTGTAGGTGTACACATATATATCTGTGTGAGTATGTCGCGCGTAGATCCTTTAGTAGAGCAGCAGACAGAGGCAGAGCAGCAGGGAGTAGAGCCTCGGTTGATGTGCCTGACCGCCGTGCTGCATTGCCGCGGGATACTCTCCTGAAACAAGGGGCCACACTTAAGTCCTCCGCAATAGTTTGCTGCCACCCCGTACGCGCGTTACACTCGCGCACGTTTTTACGACTCGTCGATGTATCGCTCTTTCTCCCTCCCTCGCGCCGCGTCGCGCACTGCAGCGCGAAAATTTGAATATTACGCGTGCACACGTATATATACATGTTATGCGTGTACGTATGTACATCGCACTCTAGCCATGGTTAATGCGAAAAGCCTCGAGCGCTCGTGAAAATTATTCCGACAATTTAGCCGAGTCATTGCCTTCGCAATTTAATTCTCTCCAGTTGGAGCTGCTCTCCGCGCCCGCCACCGAGGTCTAAGGTCCTTGTGCTATGCGCGCCCGTGCGCATTGTTAACGCCGACGAGGTCGAGTGTACGCGGCAGGAATTTTTTTCCCGCGGGGCTTGCCTTTCTCTTTCTCTTCCCTAAGCCCGAGACAACTCACTCGCTAGTTGGATGCTATTCATGTCTATTTGAAGAAAATTCTATATGGAATGCCATTGTTCGCGCCGTAGCCCCGCTCTCGGAATTAAACATACGCCGGCGGAGCTTGATTGTTAATTTGTTTTTTCTTTCCCCTCTTTTTTACAGCTTGCGGGATGACACGTGCATGATAATTTCGATGCAATCTTAATGTTTTCCTTTTAGGCTTTTACTTTTTATCATTTGCTTTTTATACTTTGCCGACTGCAGAAGGTGCGTATGGAACGCACTGTTCTTGCTGATCGAAAATTCATGAGCCGTACGAATTTAATGTTTCTTTTTTATTTATTCACTTTGAAGAACGACGGCGGCGAGAACCTTTGAAAGTCGTTAAGTTTTATGAGGGAATGTAGGTCGAACCTAAAAAATCGCGAACTGAAAGCCCGATCGCCAAGTGTGTATACTCTCTTAATTTCAAATAGTGACAATTTGATTAATCGTGCGGTCTAGCAACCTTGTTTCTCACTTAAAAAATGTTGCAATTGTCTCTGTGCAATTAGTAAAAAATTGTGTAATTAGCATAAACATACTGTGCAATTAAAGATATTATTTTACTTATGAGTTCAGCAAGCGATTTGGGTCAAAACGCATAATATGTACTTTAATATTTTATTTTCTTAAATCTTTAATATTTACAAATTAATTGTGAAACTATAGTGACTATATTCGCTATTTGTAGCAGTGCATGTCGGTGAATATTGCAAAAAGACTCAATTTTTGATAGCCAGCTTAGATATTTACTGCTTCATCACTGCTGAAATAAAATATTGAATTGATGAGATTCAAGTAAACTCTCGTGATTTTATAGTACCAAAATTATTAACCCGTATTTTTCAGTGAATTCAAGTAGCGAATATCGAATATTTCGACTATAGTTTTGTACAGTTTGCTCTCTTACAAATATCGTACTCAAACTTCTAAACACCGATTTTTCACGAATTGAAATTGAGAGAGCTTAGTTTTTCAAAATCTGATCCATTACACAATGCTCGCATTCGATTTTTCAACTTGACGTGCATTTACCATGAATAGGTCCCTAACCATTCGCGCATGAAACAGTTCTCCCGAAGCAGAGACCAAAGCTCCCAAACAACCCTTATACGAAAAACGCGCAATCTCTAAAAAAAAGATATTCGGTCATTTCGATTCAAACCCAAAAATACCGTCGTCTTTTTTTCCCTGCAAACAGTCGAAATGCAATTAAGCCCCAATTCGAGCGGTAAATCTCCAGTCGAGAGCCAAACAGAGAAAATAAGAGTGCTACGAACAGAAGGCAGATTAAAAAAAAAGCAAAACTGTATATATGCTGTGAGAGAAAAGAATCCTTGATTCAAAGGAGTTGCGACTTAACCGTGTCTTCAAACTTGATTACTTGCTACACATACTAAATTTGTTATTATTAGAGAAAAATTCGTAACTGCTAAGACGCAGTATACATGTGGGAGTTCCGAGAAAGCGTCGGTAAAATGTTATCGACCGAGCAGCGTCAAGGTGCACGCGGCATATACACTCTGACATATATGCCACATGCACCGCGACGTTATACTTTTGAAAATTTCTACTAAATTTGGGAAACCCCATGCCTTCAGTATGATGTTCATTGTATTGTGTGTAGAGTAGCACGAGAGACCAATTCATATCGCCGTGTTTGACTAATTCTTCGTTGATCCCGTTACCTGCTGCCGCCTTCTTGATTGAAAGATACTCTCATGTTTACCATCACACCGAATATTCGTTTCTCATGTATTTTTCATGATTATTCCATTACGTGAAATGTCTCACGGTCATAATGTCACGATCCATGTGGCATATACGTCAGAGTATATAAGTAATTTCAGAGTGTATATGTAATGTGACGAGGATCCCGTCGAGGGCTGCTCGCCTGGACACCACCCAGTCAAGATACGGAAATCTTACACTCGGTGGTGTTCGCAGAGCAGCGAGAGAGACAAGAAGATACGAGGCATGCGAGCCACGAGGCGTACGCGCGCGAGCGGCGGCCGCCATGTTGGCGAGGAACGAATGCTAGCATGAAAGCAAGAAGGATGGAAATAGCGAGCGAATGAATGCGTTATAGACAGACAAGAGAGAGAGAGTGGAGGCAACGCGTATGCGCTGAATGATATTGGGAAAAAGGTGGAGGGCTACGGCTCGATCCACAGCGTGCGTGCGAGCAGTAAACATGAATGTAAGCGTGCCGAAATGCGAAACTGTGTAAAAATGCGTAAATACGATTAATAGAGCCAGACAAGCGTGTAAACGCATTTCAAATGTCGCGCGCATTTTTGAGTATTGTAAAAAGAGGGCGTAAGCGTGGAAATGTGTGATAGGCGCGAGAGAGCGATACATCGGAAATGCGTGAGTGCGAGTGAGAGAGCGGTAGACGCCGCGAACCGGCGTAGTTGCCGAGCGCGGAGAGAGGGAGTATACAGTACGGCTTGGACCGACGAGTATCCTGTACCATCTGAACCGAAACACATCCAGCGAGACAAAGCGAATCTTTTTCCAAGGCGACTCCCAGTGACCAGGATTATTCCCCCGTGTGCATCTTCCGATCAAATAATTAGTTTCTTTCGCGAGCGCTTCCACAGGGTACGAGGCAACGCCAGTACGCGAGGACGAGGAGCAAAAGAAGTAGAGACAGGTAGGAGCGTTTCTGAGATACCTCTCCGCCGCGAGTCCCTAACCTAGAGCCAGCCCGCGAAAATTATTTAATTTTGATAATAAATTTCGAAGTGTTATTTTAAGTAAGTCGCGTGTATTCATTTTGCGTATTTCTCTCCCTGCACCTCTCCCCCCGTGACCTAGAGCATAAAGAGTTCTCAAGCCGGCGGCATAAGTGTACCAGATCGCGAGTTCGGGCGTCCAAAATTAATTATAAAATACGAGCTCGCGGTAAACCTGAAAAGGTGTCATCACGTGATGCTACGCCTCCCCCAGGGACGGAAAAAGTACAACGTCACAGTAAATAATATGTATGTGTATATTCAAACTCTTTTAGTAAGTTGATAGACAACGACTTCAAAGTCATAACTCAAAAAATAATTCAACTTTTTCTCAATATTGTGTGTTCCGACACGAAGGCATTATATGTTTCGAGACGAACGCAGTATAGACACAGCGATTAACCATAGTGCACCTCAAAATGTACATCCTATACCTGATGTTACAATTTAGAATCCTGCTCCGAATATTCCAACTTAATGGTCCCCAACCCCGCCCTCGGTTTAGATTTGCACATCTAATTTATGTCTCGGGAAAAACCCGAAGTGTACATTCCTAGAAATAGTTAATTGCATGCACACGTGCACCGATCCTAATACTGAGCATTATCCAGATTCATCACCTCCCTTAACTCCACTTTTCATCTTCATCAACCTATTAGGGCCTTCTGCCAACTTCACGAAAATCAAACGAACGCTTGTCCTGCGAGTATGCAAGTGAGCGAATCGAATCTTAAGCGACAGAACAAAGTTGGTCATGTCCGCGCACACACCGATGAATTAGTGCGTTGATATTGTATCGAGCCCTCGTACTCAAGCCAAATAAACGCACCTGAACTAAACAATACATCACTTCTCAAAAATTATTCACGAGAAAAACAATGTGCTCAGGCATATTATGTTGAAGCAGTAAAAAAGAGTGACTCAAGAAAGAAGAAACATGAACATTCTAAAGGAAAATTATTTCATAAGTACAGAAATCGACGTACTTATATTTTAATAAGAGATATATTTAAAAAACTATATATTATTCATAAGTATGTATTAACAATCACCTTTTTCACAGACAATCATAGTGCGATTGAAAGCAAGAATTGGCTTGTTTTGAAGAGAGCCAAGTCAAGTTCATCAGCATTGGGAATTTACTTATAATTTGCACCAAGCCGATGCAAAAAGTTTCGAGTATAAAATTGTGGCTGACATTTATAAAAATTGATCAATTTTTAGTGAATCTTACGATTTTGAATTGGTAAGTTTTTGTTATTTCAAAACGTTTGAATTAATAATATTTACGTGTAACGATAAACTTCAGTAATTATATGTAGATAGAAAAGGATTTTTTATATAAGTACGTGAAACCTTTCGAAAAAATCCGTGTTCGGTGGAATAACATCTTTAATCTTACAGCTGCTATCTTGAAAGATAAGTCAACAAACGAAGAAAAACTCATTTTGGATTTCGTAGAAGGTCTTGACGTTACTTTAATAACAGGTGAAATATAAATCATTATAATGAATTCATTCAATATGAATCTCTAGACACATAAACATAAACATGAATAAACATGAATAAACATTTTTTTTGAAATAGATTATGATACCCTGATGCAAGTCAAATTACTTATCATCTTTCCGACTCCAAAGAAAATTAGAAAGTAGTAGTAGAAGGAAAATTTTAAAATATTTTTAGCACTACTTATAGGTAAGATTCACGTATAAATTATTCATATTATTATTGTTTATGTTGTATGTATATATGGGCGATTCCATGTGAAATCGAAAAGTCGAAAAATAAACATCGTTATATACATGTATAACTCTGGGAATTGGTTCAGGACACACCTAAAATTTACCATGAATTTTTACAGATTTTTCACATTACTTGCCTTGGAGTTACAGAAGGTCAGAGTTCGTGGAACTGAGATCTGGAGTTCGATAACCAAAAGAATTCATGAAAATAGCTTTTTAGAGTGCCAAATTACCTGCAAAGTTCCAGAGTGGGGGTCTTGAACACAAAGACCACTTAAAAAATCAAAACATCACTGCAGGTCAAAATCAAAAACTTGGATTTCCTATCCGAAGAAAATATATTTAAATAGCGAAAAATTCTAAAATAAAAAGTATTCTTGAGATTTTTCTTAATTTTACTTCCTTTCTACGCTAAAAATCGATAAATATGTCGAAAGTGATACCACTATATATATATACTTAATCGTACTCCTAAGAGGGCTCTGCAGAGCAAGTCACCAGAGGAGCTTTGGACAGGCATTTCCCAAAATATCTGACATATGCGAGTTTTTGGTTGCAAAATCATATTACTTGGACTACAAATAAAAAGGGGGAAAGATGGATCCAGAAAGAAAGGGTTGTGTGTTTGTTGGCTATGACCCTTTCAGAAAGGCATATCACTTATGAGACCCTCAGTCACGTAAGATCCACATAAGCAGGAATGTAATTTTTCATGACAATATTAAGAAAGAAGTTGAGGTTTCAAGTAAGCCTGATAAATCAAACTCAATAATTTCTATTTTTAATAATACAGTTAGTGATGAATCTTCTAGTGAAAATGATAGTGATGAAAGTGGTATGATTCAGGAAAATTCTAATAATGAATCTTATATAGCTATAGATGAGTATATAGATCCAGTTATACATGAGAGAATACCTGAAGAAACTAATCCTGTACCACCGAGAAAATCAAGAAAAAGCCTTAAACCACTAACCAGATATTAGGATTACGTAACAACTTCTACATCAAATCAGGATAATAATATTTGTAGAAAGCGACAAATTAGACAAGCCAATCTAACTGTTGATGAAATTCCTGACAAGAGAATAAAAACCTATGATGCTTCAAAAAGTACTGAAATTGTGAAGAGGCTGATATGTGGAAATTAGCAATGGATAAGGAGATGTAATCAATATACAATAATTGCACATGGGGTCTATGCGTATCTCCACGTGATGCAACTATTATATTAACTAAATGGGCCTACAAATTAAAAATTGATCAAAAAGGAGAGCGCCAATATAAAGCCAGATTAGTAGTAAAAGGTTTTAAACAAATATCTGGAGTGGACTTCTAGGAAACATATTCTCCTGTGGTTAAATATTCAACTTTGTGAGTTTTGTTCTCACAAGCTGCAAAAAGGGATCTTGAAGTGATTCATCTGGATATTGAGACAGCTTTTTTGCAGAGATATTTGGATACAGATGTATTTTTGCGCCAGTCGATAAAGTTTGTAAGTTGAAAAAGGTAATTTATGGATTGAAACAGAGTGGTAGATTGTGGAATATCAAATTGGATAAGATACTAAAATCTTTAAATTTCCAAAGATGTGTGTATGCCTGTGGGCCTATTTTTTTGAAACATAAAACATGAAACATGAAACTCAAGATTTAAAGATAGTAATTTTTGTGGGTGACCTAATTGTATACTCAGCATCTATGTCAGTGATTTAACAGTTTATACTACACAGTTAATTATCTCTGAGAAACTTGGGTGAAGTTAATTAATGTAAAAGTGTTATCGTCCTGGATCAGAAAGATGCTATAAAACGTATTCTTGAGATGTAGAACATGAATGAGTGCAATCCTATAAGTACGCCTATTAAATCTGGATCTGTGCTCAACAAAGACGATTCACTAAAGTCTCAAAACGAACTGGAATTATTAAATAGTTTTCCATATCAGAAAATTGTCGACTCATTGATGTACTTGTTACAGATGATCAGACCTGATTTGGCGTATCTTGTAAGTGCACTTAGTAGATTAAATATAAATTATGGAATAGAATATTATAAAATAATAAAAAGAGCTTTAAGATATCTTAAGGATACGATGAACTACAAATTAAGTTTTTCTAAGGATGGAAACAATAAACTTATGGGTTATTGTGACTACATGGGTATGTGATCTTCGGGATGGAAAGTCAGTAGCTGGATTCGTATTTTTACTTAAAGAAGGTGCTATTAGCTGTAAATCGAATAAATAAGAGTCAGTGGCTACGTCAAGCTTAGTAGCAGAGTATCAATCCTTATCATCAGTAGCAGTAGAAGCTTTATGGTACGTGGTTTTTTTAGGGAGTTAAATATTCATGATGATCAACCCATTAAGATTATGGATAATAATTAAGGTGCAGTTGATTTAGCTACAAACCGTAATTTTTCGAAAGCTACTAGGCATGTAGCTGCTAAACTTTGAGACTGCTATTTGTAAGGAACTGCGCATTTGTAAGGAACAAATTAAGTTTTTTTTGCACATCAAGTATTTAAATAAGGAGACGTGTTGTATACATACATATATTAGGGGGTACCCCGGCCTGGTCGCTCCGCTCGCCAACCCCCATCACTTCAATTTTTAATTTTTCGAAGACCTTCAGCTTATTATTTCAAATCATAATTATTTCACGCTCCTCCTATACTTTCAACCATGACTTTCACGCTCCAGTTATGTTGTAATCCCTATGTAACCCAACCCTCTACCTATTAGTTTCACCTATGACTTTGAGCTTCCACCTATCATCTCTAATCATAATCTCATATATCTACCTATTACATTAAGTCATGATCTGCCTATCACCTGCACTCTCGACCTATCACCTTCAATCGCATTCCTTAGCCTCCACCTATCGTCTCTACCCTTTACTTATTGTTTCTGCCCTTCTCCTATCGCCTACATCTTGAACCTACCGCCTCCAATCATGATTCCTTCATTCTTCATTTATCGTCTCCAATCATGATCTCTTCGCCCTTCACGTATCGCCTTCAATCATTATCCCTTCACCCTCCAGCTTTTGTCTTCGTATATTCAACACCCTCAAGTAATCATTTCCAATCATAATGTTTTCATGCTCCTCCTATCTCTCCATCGTGCCTCTAAAACCTCCACCCTTCAACTCTTGCATCCATTTATTACCTTCAACCTCCACCTATGATTTTCACGTTTTACCTACCACCTTCCTTAATGATCTTAAACCTCCACCTAACACTTCCAATCATGACTCCTTCAATTCCACCTATTACCTCTATCTATAGCTAATACCCTAAACTATCATTTCCAATCATAACGATTTTACCTTCCTCCTATCTTACTTAGCATCGTACTTAGCACTTCCACCCTCCACCTATTGCTTCCATTCATGATCTTCATCCTATACATATGATCTTCAACCTCCACATACGACCTCGACCCATCACCGCCACCAATGACCTCCAACCTCTACCTGGTGCCTCCAATCATGTCCTCCAGTCTCCACATATCGCTTTTAATTGTATCCTCCAATCTCCCTACGGTCTCCAGCCTCTACTTATCGCTTTCAAACAAGACTCTTCACTTTCAACTTATTACTTTCACCTACCAAAAACACCTTTAACTTATCATTTCGAATCGTAACGATTTCATCTTCTTCTTATTTTTTCAATCATGATATTCACCCTCCACCTATGTTGTAACCTCTATCCCCTTTTTCATGACTTTGAGCTTCCACCTATCATCTCCAACCACGATCTCTAACATCTGTCTATTACTTTAAGTCATAATCCATCTCTCACCTGCACCCCCGACCTCCAATCATGTCCTCCAGCCTCCATCCATCTTCAGCTTCCACTTATAGCCTCCAATAAAGACTCTTCACTTCTAATTATTACCTTCACCTATGTTGTAACCCCTACGTAGCCCTATATCTATTATCTTCACATATGGCCTTAAGCCTCCACCTATCATCTCTAACAATGACCTCCAACATTCACTTATAAATTTGTTTAAAATACAAAACATAATTATATTTAGAACTACTTATAATACTTGATCGTGGGTATTAGCAAGCAGAACAGGAAACATAATCCCACTAATAAAAAGTCATGACCGGATGTTTTGAATCCGCTGAAGACGAATTGTGATTGGCTGATATTGTGCACAAGCGTCAAGACTCAAGAGCCAATATGTTCATGTATCATGGTTCATGTGTTTCCGGTGAATGCGTTAGTTTGAGGTTAGAGCGTGCGAAGCCCGCTGATGTTGATCTAACATTCCAGCCTAATATAATAGCAAAAAAGATCTGCGTGCAAGCAGAGCGCAGGTACAAGAAATCGAGAAAGATTTGTTTTGTTTTATGCACAATAGAATCGACAATGGGTTCATGAGCTCTTCATATATAGGTATACCTATGCACAGTTCGATAAGTTCTTTTTAAATATAAACATAAACAGGATAAACTGTACTTTAAAAAAATAACTTTTAAAAGAGAAATAATTCTTCAAAATTTTCAAAATAAAAATCGGCTTTGATTATTTCAAGTATTTTTGAGTACTATTAAATTACAAACAAACTGCAAGAAAAATTAGAGCGCGCGAGGCGCGCTGCTCTTGGTCTGGTAAATAATAAATAAATAAAATTATACATAAATACCCTCTTCGTAGTGAATACTAATGAATGAGAGGGGTATAATGAGGGGAAAGGGACGGGGGGAGAGGAGGGGGGAAAGCCTGTAAAACTAACCAAACTTTCGAACCGTTTTTTGGTCATTTTGAGAGGGAGTATGAGAAGAGGGAGGGAGGGGGCCAAATTCCAGCTCAACTCAGTAACAACTATATAATATAGGAAGATATATATATTTAAATACTAGTGCGCAATCGTGATGATTACTATTGCGTCTCTCTCAAGTCATTGGAACTTGTGTACAAGTCAGCCAAGAAGTAGTTGAGAATTATACATTGTGTATTCATTTATTTGCCTATCACAATTTACACCTACTTAATTATATACATTTAACAACATTTTAAACCATTTTAGATCCCTGGAGATATAGAAAGTGAAGTCAGCAAGAAGATAAATAAGATAGCAGAGAAGTATAACGGATTTATTATTCTCGTTGGTCCAAATTTAAACCAAATCAATCAAGTTTTCGTACGCATAGATACGGTGATGTATGAATTTCCTAGCATCTTATGTAAAGCGTACATAATTTTTAATATATCATACCCTGTTGAATGCGAGAATTTATTCTATTTTATCCAATGGGCCGTGTATGATATTGAAACAGAATCCGACGTGGAAGTTCCTTCCGTTCGCACATTAGTTCGTAAGTTGAAAAAATGTTTAAAATAGATTGTAATCAGAACAAGCAAAAAAAAGTTTTAAAAAATAAGCGAATTGTAAAGAAACGATGCAATTCTTTGGCATTAACAATGCGTTCATCAAACGGACATAATAACGCCAGTGCAATGAGTTCTATAAGTCATAAAAGTTGCAATGAAAGTAGTGTCGAAAAGAATGTCTTTAATATGATTATAAAGTTGTATGTGAACAGTTCAATAATTAGTGTAATTGTTGATTCAATTGTAAATGAAGTAGTTTCACTAAGCGAGAATCTCATGGATTTTCATACGTACGAATTGAAAAAAAAATTTCTAAACAATTTCGTACAGAAATTGAAGATTGTTCTAAATTATCAAACATTTTTAATAAATGTAGTTCAGAATATAAACGTTTATGTTATTTGTAAAATGCAAATTTCTTAATCCAGCCAAAATCAATCTTGATTGGTGAAATATATGATAGTAAGAGAAGTCTTACTACTCGTAGAAGAGATTCACAACGGGTGAAGTACTAACTAATTTTTTACAATTACCAAATGGTTTACAGAAATAATCGATTTTGTAAAGCGTGAAACTTCTCATCCTAAACACATTTATTCTAGTGTACATAGTAGTTAATATTGGCTACAGGTTAGCGAGAATTTCCACGATAAAATTGTAATGGGGTTATATTTGTACGATTTTGAAATATCTGATTCACTTTCGAGTGCAAGACGATTTATAAAATCGCAGGTACTTATTTTTCTGTGGCCGGTGTACCGCCACAATACGCGTCGATGCTGGAAAATGTATTACTAGTTCAATTGTATTTAATTGCGGATCACAAAGATCTTAAAACTGCAAAATGTTTTAAAGATCTTATTAATTATTCGAAATACATTTTTTTGACGAAGGTATAACAATTTGCGTTAATAGGAAAGTTGTGAAAGTACGTTTTATCCTTGTTAGGGTACTCGGAGATAATCTAAGCGTAAGCAATTTATTTGGTTTCAATGCAAGCTTTGTTACGCAATTTTATAGTAGATTTTGCCGCTGTTATATAAATTTGAAGCAAAAATACTGCGTGAAATTCGAAAAAGTAAAATTAGAACTATGACTAATTATAAACAAGTTGTTCAACAAGGTGCAAATGTTTTGAAAAGTGAATGCGTATTTAATTAATTGTTCTATTTCCATAACATTACGAATCTTACCTGTGACTTGATACACGATTTGTATCTAGGAGTAAATAGGTATGGCATGGCTATGATAATTCGTTATTTTATCTACAAAGGATATTTTAATTAAAATATTAAACGATCGATTAAAATATTTCGATGCTTCTGGAGTAGATCATGGTAACAAATTGTCATCAATAAATGGATCCAACATTTCTAAAGGCTATCTCATTATATAAGTTACAAAGATGTCATACCTAGTTACCTATTTTGGTACAATAATTGACGACTGCGTTCCAGAAGACGACATAGCGTGGGAACTTTATTCGATATTATTGATATAGTAACTCAATCTTCTATAACAGAAGATGAAATTATTTATTTAGGTCAATTAGTAAAAAAACATAACGAGCTGTTTATGTAAACCTTTGAAGAGCCACTAAAATCCAAACACCATTTAATCTTACATTGTCGCGATTGTATTCGAGTTACGGGACCGTGTCAAAATTACTCGTGTGAAAAGTATGAAGATTTTCACAAGAAGAAGAAGAAAAAAATATGCTCGCGTTGTGAGCACAAGAATAAATTTTATACACACTGTATCATCAAAACTGTAAGTGGAATTAGTCTACTGCTATTACGAAAACAAAGGGTTTCGAAATATTTTACAATTTGGTGCTTCGAAGAAAAATGACAACTCAGATACTGAAGTTAACTTCGTAAAAATTAATAGATCCCTTTATAAACCAAATAAAGCAATATTTTTATACGATGACGAGCCTGGAAATCCTGTGATTAGATTAATTACAAAAATTGTTAAATCTATTGATAACAAAATATATTTTGTGTATGCAAAATATAAAACCATTGGGTTTCTAAACAATATTAATAATTATATAATACAGTTGCCGTCAAATACTGAGAAAGAAAAATGTTTTTTGTGTAGCCTTGATATGTATGTACAAGCGACCCATAACAATTCATGTAATATCCGAAAAGCGATATGTAATTTCTTGGTGGAGATTTGTAATGTTTTTTTTTTGATAAATAAAGTAAATAAACTTATAAAGTGAAAAAAATGTGTTATATTTTATATAATTGCGAAAAAAAATCAATAGTGTCTTAAATGTAAAGATTCAACAGCGCAATTCCAACACTTGGAACCTTAACTGTTAATACACACGTATTTCTATTTAAATCAATTTTTCTTAACAGTTTCGAGTTCTTCTGTAGCGCAACAGCCTGGACAGCACTCACCGTTCAGTACATGCACGGTAATGGACTTGGACTGGGAGTTGCTTGGATTGCACGTGTATATGCCCGAGTCCGATGGCTTGGCCTGTTGCACCAGGAGGAAGCTTGTGGTGCTCTCGCCCTTCTCCGTTACCACCGACACGCCACCCCTGGACGAGTCGTAGCTGATTATCTGCAAATTCAACAAAACAATAATGTAATATACGCGGTTACACGTATTATTGTGGCAATGCGTGTATTAAGCATTGCAATATGTTCCAAGGCAATTTGGCAAAGTGGAATACTCGTTGATAGGCATATTGTATCTTCGAGATTTTCGAAGAGGAAGAGAGGGAGAGAGAGAGAGAGAGAGAGAGAGAGAGAGAGAGAGAGAGAGAGAGAGAGAGAAAGAGAGAGCGCACGAAGAGAATTAACGTGCGGTTGTATAGTTTGCGACATTAATTACAAAGCAGTGCACGCTGAATTTCACTATTCCGAAAGCTAAAGCCCGCGAGTATGCCGCTGCTTTATGAGAAATCTGATGTAACCTACATCTTGTTGAAGCTGTTTCTCGGGAAAGCTATTATTAATAGTATTCAACTTAACGTACGTAAACCGCGTACAGTTCTTTACGCATGACTGCGCTTGACGATTCTGATGACGTCCTCAGTTTTATCTCGACGTGGTTCGCTTATATATATATATATATAATCTAATTAAGGGTGCAATTAGATTTTATATGGGAATGCATTATGAGTGAACGAGTTTGCGGAGGATTAGAGAAAAACGTACTTGTAATCCAGTTTTTATCGGATCTGAATGAAGCTTTAAGGAAAAATATTCCATATCGACAGTTGGGAGGAAAAGACACCTTTCATTCTACTCTTAATATTTTGCTTATACGCGTTTAAATACATATAACTACAACGTATATGGTACGAAATAGACATTTTTTTCAAGCATTTTTTGCAGGTAAGGGAAGTATATCTTTTGTGTCAAAAAGTATACTTAAAACATACTTGCGATCGATATCATACCAGCCGTCGGCGCGAGCGCGATTTTGAAACCGAGGGAGAAAGCTAGAAGTGAAAGACAGACGTGGAGATGTGCAAAGAAAATACAAGTCGGTGGAATAGACAACTGCATGTCTTGGTAGAAAGGAAAATAACACCGACCCTGTAACATCCTCCTTTCGCTGCTTCTATACCTGTGTTGAGTTTATTTATTTTACTTTTTAGTTTTGGCCTGCTCTTGACGTTTCTTTTGAAAATTTTTAACGGCATATGACATTGATCTGTTGCACATATTATACACGTACATCTAGATAAGTGAATTCAATTTTAAAGGATATATTCATGTCTTTTTCTTGCTTATAGTTCATGCATATCAATCTATAAATCAAAATTCATTTTCATCAAAATTCCAATAAAATGTTTAATATTTATATATGTACGCTGTTAAAAATGGTTTTGATTTTAATATTCTCGTAATCATAATTTAAATGAATAGTACAAAGTTTAAATTTTTAATTGATATAACGACAAAAATCAGAATTTATGTGCTTACGGAAAGTTTGTGCTTCCACTAATTAACATACGAAATTTTTAACAAAATGCGTTTAAATAGTATTAACTGTATTCACTTTAACTTTTTGCTAAAGAGAATGACATCCCTTTAATGTACAACATTTCAGAGTACATCTCTCATCTACGAAAACAGCGAATTCATGTAGAAAAAAGTATTTATTTTTATAAAACTTATTTAATTTTAATGTTTTAAAAAGAGTCTATCGATCTCTCCGAGGCAAGTGTTTGGAAAAAGGTAAAATTAATTTTAAACCATTTTTCCTTTTGCTTCAACGTTTCGGTGAACACTGTCACCCTTTTCAGGAAACTGTCAATTTTTATTCGAATAAATCAATGAGTACAATGAAAACACTTACTTACATGTAGAGGAGCACAACAGCCGATGGAATCGAATGTTCTCTTCCCCGGCCAATCTCAGGCGGGGGAAGGAGGAGCGAGAAGCAAGGAGACGGACACTGTTATTGTTCCGGCTTCCTCAGCTACTGTTTCGATAATAAGGAAAGGATAGGTGCAGTAGCCAGCGCTTTTATATCAACGAGGAGTTTCGCTAATTTTTCGAGAGGTTTGTTTACGAGTGACGTCACGCTAGTCGCTCTCACGCATATATGTACAAGCTTTAGAGTCGCCTATATACGCCTCACTCGTAAACAGACCGCTTGAAAAATTAGCGAGACTCCTCGTTGATATAAAAGCGCTGGCTACTGCACCTATCCTTTCCTTATTATCGAAACAGTAGCTGAGGAAGCCGGAACAATAACAGTGTCCGTCTTCTTGCTTCTCGCTCCTCCTTCCCCCGCCTGAGATTGGCCGGGGAAGAGAACATTCGATTCCATCGGCTGTTGTGCTCCTCTACATGTAAGTCGTCGTTATTTCACTTATTTTAATATTTTCATTGTACTCATTGATTTATTCGAATAAAAATTGACAGTTTCCTGAAGAGGGTGACAGTGTTCCCCAAAACGTTGAAGCAAAAGGAAAAATGGTTTAAAATTAATTTTACCTTTTTCCAAACACTCGCCTCGGAGAGATCGATAGACTCTTTTTAAAACATTAAACAAACACCGAGGGATAGAGCTTTTGAATATTATGTAACACACATATTCACACATGCATTGTTTAATTTTATTAAAAATTAAATGAAACATACAAGCCATACCATAGAATAAATACCTCTTAGAATAGAATCAAGATTGCATTGAAATAAATAAGCGCAGGATTGTATAAAAATATTGCCGGTGTAGGATTAATTGCCAATGGGAAATTGATCGATCAGTCAGTTATTTTTAAGCAGATAATAATAAGACCAGATTATTTTTCTTTTCTTTGGCTTTGATTTAAAAAATTTCTCTGAGCTGTAAAAAAAGTTATTGCACTTAATTAAAATTATGTAGCAAATCTAGTCGAATCACTGTCGAAGTACACTGATAGAGGCTAACTTTTTTTTAATGGCTAGATGGTCAACGACGAAAATTCGTCGTAAAAAAGGTACGCCCTTTATAAGTGCTCTTTACTTTTGTGAAACGCGTAAGTTTAAAACTCTGATTGCTAACGTGAGTTAAACTAACTCGCAAAAAAACAGAAAAAAGTTCATGAAAAATGTTTCAATTAAACGTTTCTCCGAGTTGAAATTCGTTTGTACCTGCAGAACGAGCGGAGTACTGAAGTCAATTACGACCGAACTCTAAAAAGTCCATTTGTTAAATTAACTGATGCTAAAATCCGAGTATAACGCGACATGAATTATAAGACGACATGTACTGCCTAAATACGGAAATTTCTATAGATCCGGAGCTGTCGCTGCAATTCCTTCAATCGTTTTACTGCCATGTCGTTCGTCCTGTCCGCATGAAATTGTAGCAGCTCGAAACTTTTCTCTTTCTCTCTCGCTCGCGGTGAAACAAAGCGAATTCGCGCAGTGACAAAGGAAAGCCACATCGACAGTTCACCTCGAAAGAATCAGCCGATTCACCAGCGCTCGCACGTCCCGCCCGAATTAGCATCGCAACTTCAGCGTGCGCTCGCGCAAAGAATCCGCTTCCCATTTCCGAAACGACCGCTGGATATAGATCCTTTCCTCCGTTTCTTCTTTCCCGTATTATCGCTGCGATAGCCGTGGCTTCTTTCTACTCCGTTTCATTCTGCTCCCGACTATCTTCTCTATGTGGCTGTGTAACGTGTAGCTACATGTACGTTTATAGAAGTACTCCCTCTTCTTGTACGAGAATTCATTCTTCGTTTTCTCGAGCGCTGCACCCCTCCCTTCTTCGCCTCTTCTTCGTTTTGTTTTTCTTATATGCCTTCGCGCCGACTTGTTTAGCATGGCTCGGCTTTTCTATTTATCCGCCAGTCTACGTCTCATATTACTCGCGAATCTCTCGCGGTGGAGTTCTTTTAGACGGGGTGTTGAATGCGCACCGGGGCTTTCTCTTGGGGAGTTGCGGCTCTCGAGGGCCGATTAGCGCAAGTGTGCGCCGGACTTGGAGAGGGGGGGGGGGGGTTCGAGTTGCATTTACTTCGCTATGGCTGCTTGTTTTGCTTTGCTTGTTCAAGGAAGTGGTCTTAGAACGCTCGTTTTATAGTTTCGTTTAATGCCTTTTTTCTTCTCTTATTGAAGCGAATTGGTAGTTCGAGAAACTGTTTCATGCGACACGTAGATTCCTTCATACTGATTGATTGTTCATGCAAGCGATGTATTGTTTAAACACAAGATATAGTGATGCATTCATGGAATTTTTTAAGTATAAAACTGAAGAAACAGCAAGTAAAGTACATTCTTTCGTTATAGCTGTCTATTGTAAGAAAGGACTAATTATTCAGTAATACATAGATATGAAAACAAATAAAAATGTAATTTCTTTTATTCAGGTGACATTGGTGAATCAGAGTTTCGTTGTTAATAATCTTAAAGTTATAACGTCAACCCGAAACTTGACGTATGTTTTGTTAGATAAACCTACAGTTATACATAATCAAATAAAATATTATCTTTGGTATATAGTTTCCGTCTAGTTTGAATTGCTTTCAACTACATGCCAAATATAATAATTAGTTATCCTTCAATGACCTTGTTCTTAACGATAATTTAGAATATATATATGGGAACATGTCTTAGAAGTACAGGCTATTAGATAAGCTTTGGAGTATCGGTGTACGTGTACACGCTGATGCACTGACTCATTGCCTGATATTTTCCGGGCATTGGTAGACAGGGTGGCTCGTGTTAATAGTCGTACTTCTCCAGTGACGAGAGTTGCATCTGAAGTTCCACAAAGGATTGCATGTTGGGTCATTGTTATATTGACTGTACGTCAAGGATTTTGCATTGAGAATTACATTTTCTGAGGTTTCACTACACGCAGGAGATGTAACATTTATTTTCCTTTGCTAAACATTACCGAACCCTTATGTTCAGTTAATCTTGGTAGACACAAAGTTCATGTAGCATTATACAATAAATCAAAATAGGGTATGTTTAGCTATTTCGTACTTAACGCACCTGTCGTTTTGACTTGAAATTTTGCTGACATATTTTAAAAACTTTGAGACATATATTTAGCATAAAAGGGGAGTAGTATAACGATTTATTAGTAAGATATTTATAAGTGGAAGACCATGAATGTTGTAGATGTATTTAAATCATGATTTTTTTGATTACTGTAAAGATGAAAGTAAAGTTTCACGAGATGTGAAAAATGCAATTATTTCAATTAAATCAAGATTAGAGAAATTTTACTTCAACTATTGCACTGAATCAAAGTCATTTATTATTGATATAATTAATTTTATTCATTTGCAGACCCGTACAAAAATCAGTTTTATTAAACGTATAACATCAGATTTTACTAGTCATGACACTGCATTGCATCTGTGCAGATCGTTTGTCTTGCCTATTCCGCCGTATAACTCACCTAATTAGGTTCCATTCACTGTCAAATTATCAAGTTGTTTAGAATCTTGCCAACGAGTGATGATAAGGTATCTTGCTTTCAGACTGACTGTGTTATGAATAGGTTTGAACATGACTATACTGATCTGACTGTGCACTTTAATCTTCCACGTACCATTACATCCACTGCTGGCTTTTAAAAGTAATTTTATCAGTTTGTTTCATGTAACTCCATTTCGATGAAGTTTTGAATGAGACACTTTTCTAATGATTTTGACTTTATAAACTGCCTATTTTAAAAATTTGAACGAATCGAATGTTTATATACTGGATGCTGCATACGTTTAATGTTTGTTCATGAATGAATACCGAATCTATACATGTTTTTTAAATTTAAAAACAACAGTATGAATAATTATGGATCTATGTGTATATCGTTTTTTAAACATAAAAACATCAGTGTATACAATAAAAATAATGGTATTTTTTAATGCTTTGTTTAATTTATTTTTCTAACTGAAGCTTTATTCATAGTAATGCATTAGACTCGACATTAAATCTAGGATAATTTTATCAACATCCGATTGGCTTTACGGTCAGTTTTCAAAATGAAATCGCTGAGCACAAAGGTCGGAAAATAAAAAAACACAAGCGTCATCCCGTCGATCGCTCGGTTTCTCGGCGGCTCATTCGAATTATGACTTTCTTATGCGTCGCAATCCCAACTTGGCAAGGCGAGCCTCTCCGAATTCGAGGACTCTGCGCAAGCAAGGAGATATAGCTTATTCGCAGGAAGAGAGAGAGAGAGAGAGAGAGAGAGAGAGAGAGAGAGAGGACCAGTTGCGAGAGCGACTTCTTGTTCAGCTCGGGCCAATTTGCCGGAGTGCAGTCGCTCGATTCACGTGGCCTCACTTGGCCAACTTCCAGTTTTGATCGAGCTCACTAGAAGAACGCGCGTCACGTGAAATTGTTTCGATTAAAAAGACGGTTAATCACGCTCTCTCATTGGGCATGCATTCCTCGTCCCTAAGTTTGTTGACTCTTTCCTTCCTTCTCCCTCTCTCTCTGTATCAGCATGTTTTGTTCGTTTTAGCAGGTGCCTTTAAATGAGGATGGAAAAAAAGAAAGGGAGCTGCTGATGTTACTGGGGGTATTCATTGCGTCACGCAAGCATTAACGCTTGGCCTTTTGATGAATTAGGCCTTTGTTTTGCCCTCGTTAGTACCGCGGCGGTAGCGGCGGCAGGCTAAATGAATTATTTATGCCCGGCTTGACGCGGAATAGCGGAGTGAGAGCGGGGTATATAGCCGCGGGATTTCGAAAGGTTTTCCGGTAGAACGGAAATTTGTTTTATTCTCTTTTGAATATCATTAGTGGATG
Organism: Philotrypesis tridentata; assembly: GCA_018906965.1. NCBI lineage: Eukaryota > Metazoa > Arthropoda > Insecta > Hymenoptera > Pteromalidae > Philotrypesis > Philotrypesis tridentata. The sequence goes on from JACCIB010000036.1 coordinate 185,512, forward strand.
CCGGGAAAGTTGACTGAGCGATCTGAACCTGCGTTATAGTGATTTTTCTTTCTTTCCCTTCAGTTATCGTATAGAAGTAATGTAGCCGCGGGCTTAATTTATAGATTTTATAAATCATTTTTCCTATAACATCCCGATTGATTGATTCCCCGATAAAGTTCACTCCCTTATTTGTATCCTCTATATACGCTGGAGTATAATTGTTCCTACTGCGAGTGCCATTGACATTTGGCAGTAATTAATAGTATATTACGCATCTAGGGAATACAGTAGGCTGTTTAAAGCCTGCGGATGAAAATCGCAGGTTTAAACAGCTCACCTTCATTCCCCAGTGCAATATACAATTTTTTAACACACCCTTAATTAGAGTGCGTACACTTATCTTCGGTAAATTGAAAAGAAAAGTGGTACGTTAAAACCCTAACCCCGCTCTCGTTTCTATAGTGATACATGCTGTTTATACACGCGTGTCGTTTAGAGATGAGAGTGGGGGTAGGGATTGAACGCATCACTTTTTTCTCAGTTCGTCGAGGATAAAGTATACGCACTTTAAGTCAGGGTGTGTTAAAAATGAAGTTCACTCTTTATCGTAATAAGGTAAAACATACTTACCGGTGGCGCTCGAATTTAATTTTACAAAGTAACGCGAACGATCCAATTAAGTCGAGTCATAACCGATATTATTGACATCCAACTGACATCGCTAAAAGCATTTCTCGATATATTCCCTCTCCTCCCTCCTCCCCCCCACCCCACCCCTTCCAAATCAACGCGCTTCCAGAAAACGAAGTTGTCTCTCATGCGATTTTCAATAAACTTAGCGAAATATGACAAGCTATATACGCTGCGCAACATCTTGCAGAGATCTCATCCATAGAATTCGCGAAGTGCCGCTGCTCTTGTGACTCGCCCCCTTTAGCCGAAAACCCCTCGCTCGACGAGACTTTCTCCTTTTCTCGCTCTTCTGTTTTGCGAAGAAAGCTGCGATGCTCTCAACCATGACGAAAGTCGACGCTAAACTGGAAATCGTTGCAATAACTCGAGGAAGCGCGTTCGCTCTCTCTCTCTCTCTCTCTCTCTCTCTCTCAATATTTACTGCGCGCCGCGCGACAAGAGGAAACGAGACGTCGCGACCCCCTGTAGCCGTCGAGCTTCGTTTATTGATTCGTCAACGCGGGATTGCGAGCGCAGCGCGCAACTCCCCTCACCTGACACGTGTTCTCTCTCGGAGCTTGTATAGGTGCCGACCACCACCTTGTTCGTCAATGCTTTTATCGCTGACTGATACGGATTATGCGATTGGTGCTCTTGAATTTTTAAGGTGTGCCGTTTCCTGTATCCTTTAATTTCATTTTTTTTTTAAAGTTAAAATAATTTAACAAGTTTGTTTTTAACTTGAGACTTGTCCTAAAAATGAATACATTTATAATTTGTGGAGAAGAAATTAATTTCCGGTCCAGTAGTACCAGGTGGCGAGTTGAGAATATTTTTATTAAACATTCAAGTATTATAAAATTATTATCTTTTCAAAATAGAAATATTTTCTTTACACATGTAAAGTTTGCAAGAAAGCAAACTGTACCATTAATAATTAAAATTTTCTTTTTATATAAAAACAGATTTAATACCATCATTAACTAATGTTTCAAATTGTCTTACAAAGTCTACAATATCAGTTAAAAATAAATTTGCAGTGCATATTGTCTCCGAAACAATAAATCAAAATATTCTTTTTCGAAACTTTATATATTCGTTCTGTTTTTGTCTGCTTTATACATTAGAGAGGGAAAGTTGAATTTTTGATTAACTTACAGGCCCCGTAAGCTGAATTAATTGAACATACTGTGAGGTACATTTATCAGATTATAATGTAAACAGTGTCCCTTACATCTTCAATAGGATCATTTATTAATATTATCCGGCTTGAGCACACAAAGTAAATAGAATGAATAAATCATTTCTGAAATTTAGGCAAATTAGGGTTCTCAGTGTATAACAAATATGAGCATTACTTCAAGCGCTTATCGGGCCGTCGCCGACTATTAGCTGCACGTAGCGGTCTATACCTCATCCAGAAAAATCTTAAATCTCAAGGTCGTACGTGACATGGCTCTCTCTCTCTCTCTCTCTCTCTCTCTTTTGCGAGGCAAAATTTTCTCACCCAGTATATCAGCGCGACACAGAAAATCCAGACAAGCCCATCTCCTTATCAGGACTCCAGCCCTCCACTCGGCGACCCATTTATAAAACGTTGCCGGCAGACGCACTCGGCGATGCATAAATCATGCAGTCGGCCTCTGGGAGGAGTATATGGAGAACAACGCTAGGGACGAGACACATGTGCGAGGATTGACCGCGAGGGTAAGGCTGGAGGGGAGGTAGAGAGTACATCATACATCGCACGCGCGCATTTTGCTCGGCCTCCTCTTATCTCGAGCCGACATCGGCCGAGCTTTTTCTTCGGCGCTCGAGCGAGACTGCACTTCCTTTTTTTCCTCTGAGCAGGAGATACGAGAGAAAGAGAATATTTATCTGCACAGTTTCTCACACTCGCGTGGATTGCAGGCTGAACTGAGATTAAAAATTTCTCTTGAACGGCTCATGGGATTGTTGGGAGACACGAGACTGCAAGCTCTTATCGCGAGCTATGTGATGGCGTGTGCGTACCGTCGTTGCAGCGACTCCTACAGTACGCCGATGAGGCTTTTCTCTTTTTCTATGTACAGATGGAAGATTTTATTATGTGAGATTCCCGGAGCGCATAAGCATTCATCTTATGCTTGTCTGAGTACACCATAGAGAGATGTACTACCGTATGCAAGAAGAATAGCTTTCGGGACGGAAGTACTTGAAGAATTTTATTTTGAATTCGATGGGGATTGGTCATGCGACCTTTGATATTCTGTTTTATTCATACAGTAGAAGTCTCGAGTTTTTTCGCAAGGAAAAAAGTTCAGCAGGTTCTATTGAAAAGTTTATATAGTTTCAGCGATTTTGGCACCGCAGTTTGTGTTCCGCTAACATCAATGAATAATTTATTGTTTTAGCTAGTATTGATTATAAATAGCAAAAAACTCAATAGTAATGGCTAGAATTGATGAACTGTTCCTTAAAAACTGTTAACAAAAACCGTAATGTTGTCAACTCATAGTCTGCAATGCAGTTTTACCGGCAACGATTCCGCAGAATTTATTCTTTTTTCAATGTTCAGCATTCAAATACCATCCAGATTCAATAATCGGAATGAGAATCGCCAGGCGAATGTTTCAATGCAGTACTAAACTTCAAGCCTCAGACACTTGATTTATATCTCTTTTCGAAATAAATACGAAAAATTCATAAAATTAATTTAGTTTTTAGAATCTTCCCAAAAAATGTATATACTAGATTGTCTGCCAGAGATACGAAAAAAATCGAGGTACACTTGAGTTTTGTATTTTGGGAGAACATATTATAGTTTCATTTTATTTCGCTCGAGACAATGAGCTTGCATGCGCCTAAATTATAGAATTATGATTTAGTATGTTTATGGCCCTGGCATAGCTTTTTCAACGTTGTGGACAAAGCTTCGAGGGAATGCGGGAACAATACAGCTGCATAACCCGTATATGACGAATTCCGAAAAAAATGCACTTTGTTTCGGCAAGATTAATAATATTTTTACAATCTGTACTACTTATGTTAAACATATTTTTATTTTTATTTTTAATTTTGAGAAGTATATCTATCTTACATAATACTTATACATTATATTGTTGTATTACGATATATACGATCAAATTAATTTATTAATAAATTAAATCTTAATTAATAGTTGTTGATAATCGATTATTCAAAGCTGCTTGCACTTAAAGATAAAAGGGCTAAGTCGGTTCATTTCGTAATTGTCATGAGTTTTTTTTTCTTCAAGTGTACATAACTTTTAATCAAAGTATCCCATCTGGATAAATGTTTTTTTAATGAATGCTCTTTGAGCATATATTATTTTGAAAAGATCGTTTGAATCCTCTGGATATTCTATTTTTAACGTCGAGCATTTTTCGTTATTATTTTATATTAAATTTTTGTAATTATCAAGTAATATTTTATTGAAAAAAGAAAGCAACTAGTGCCTTTATTAATGTTCCTACCACTCGGAACGTCTCGCATTGAAAAAAATTTATTCAATTCTGGACCTCGCAAAAGTGCATTTTCTCGGAATTCATCATGTATGCAAGAAAAAAAAGAGGGTCTCTTGTTCGTACAGTTTATGACTCCGCCGGGCGTCCGGTGGAAAGCAGTTGAGTTTCAAGGCAATAGACGAGTACACAGCATCTGTTTTGACTTCACATGTTGAGTTGAATTCGATTTTATTGCTTTTCGCGAAAGGAAATCAATGCAGTCCTAGATGCATCGACATTCAGCACTAAATTTGTTAAAAGAAACGAAAATGCAGGCAAGGGATGCTGCGAGCTCTACAGCTGAAAAATTCACGTATTGTGCTGACTATTCGTGAATTTTTCTTGTAAATTTAATTCTGCTTTAAAAGTTTGGGAAATGTTTTCTTGAGAAATAAAGATTGGGTTACAGAGTTTTATCACGTGGGACCAATTTTTTGAGATATAGACTCGCAAATTATGTACAGTACATTCATAAATATTTTTCATGATATATATGTAGAATATTTAATGCAAAGTGGTAATTCCATATCTCGAGAAATTAAACTCATGGGACATAACTTTTTGCCTTGCAAACTAAAGAATTATTCAGGAAATCAACAACCAAAAGGGTGTGGACATATTTTTTCAAAGTAATTTTCAGTAAATAAAACATTTCCATGGCAAATTTATCTGATTGAAAAAATTTTGAATAACGTGATTTTTAATTACGTATTGTTCAAAATATTGTCATTTTAAGTATTAATCTAATAGACTATATAATTAAGGATAAGATTTCGTAATTTATTGCACAATCAGTAGTAAGCAAATTGGATGCTCTTTCCTTTATCAACTTTATTTACCGGCAAATTTTAATTTTTCCTTTATTTTCTTTTGAATAATTCACTGATTAAAATTGTGATTCATAAATAAGCTATTATAAACATGAATAAATATTATCAAAGAAGTGGTCGAAGATAGTTAAAACACTTGATGCTTTCATCAAAATCCATTACGAATAGGCTCTCTGTCTCTCCCTTCTCTCTCTGTTTTCTGCAAAGGGTAGGAAAAAAAACATTTTCTCTCGCTTTCTCATATCGACGAGTTCTTTCTCTCTTTCTATTTTCCCATAAGCGCGAGCCAGCGCGTGTTTTATCTCGACCGGACGGGTGCATTAAAAATTTGTTTTCCTTCCCCGGGCCGCATTCAAGCGCTTTTCCCGCGGCTGCGACTACGCGAGCGTGTCCTTTGAAGACGGCTCCGTCGGGAAAGAGGAAGTGGGCTATAGCGCAAGTTTTGATATCGCCGAGCTTTTATAATAAATTCAACTACTCTGAGGCTTTCGGGCTCTCGTGTGTGTGTATGTGTGAGTATATATATATGTCTGTCTGTGTGTGTGTGTGCGCGCGCGCGCTTTGCCCGCCTCTGCGTTCGCGTCTATGTATAGGTGCGCGCCTATGTGTATCTTGCTAAATCGAAGAGCCGAGAGAGAGAGAGAGAGAGAGAGAGAGGATTCCTTTTGCGCAGCCCTCGGCGCTCTGTTTACCAACTCGCACGACTTGTGTGCAGTGCGCCGCTGAGTGTGGACTCGGGGATGTGTGTGCTTACTTTAATGTCGGAGCATAAACTGTACGACGCATTAAAATCGCAGTAAACCGGCGGGGGCTACACTGATATACGCCCGTGTATGGTTGTGCGCGCGTCTATGTATTCGTGTTTATTTATACTGATAACGATAGACGGGAATATTGCAGGACGACGACCGAGAGCTCTATTCAGGTTGCATAGGTACCGTTTCGTTGGGATTCTACGTAGGCGGAAATTCCAGATGGTTACTTACACTTTTACACTGCAATTAGAGACTGATGATTTAATTATGTCATTATTCTCGAAAGAACTGGATATTCATTGTTCTTATTCGGTTTCACTGAGCTCGCGTTAGAGCTTTCACTAACTTTACGTCAACTCCATAATGTCAAGTCAGATTTATTACTGGTTTTATTACCTTGTTTTATTAGCTCACTTACATGGAATGTAAACTGAGATATAAAATGAATGTCAAATTGTATGAAAGTCAGCCGTCCTACCTAAACAATGCAAATGAACTATATCTAAAATGTAGAATATACATTATATTCTCACATGCTTTTTCAGTTGTTTTCTACTTCAGAGCGTTACATGCTCTAAATTTTCCTTGTAAGTTAGATTTTAAGCAAAAATCGTTATTACTTTGACATTCGCAAGCTTACAATTTTATGCGAAAATTTAAACAGAATACATTCCAAGATCTGCATTAATTTTGATATTTTTAGACTAACAGAGTGAATCAATTAGTTCAGGACCTGATGAATTTAAAGTATATGATTGATATTTCAAGTCTATCACGTCCTACACTGATTTATTTACTCTATTACTCTAAAAATGTCAAATTGAAAAAGGTTTTTTTGGAAATGGGCTTGTGTTCACAGAGATCACCTGAAGTAACTTCTAAATTATGCAGAATAATAAAAGAGCCTGCGTCTACTCTACATGCATACTGAAAATAAATCGTTTGAAAATTCAAATATAATACGATTCAATATATACGTGTATATATATATATATATCTGTGGCTTACAGGAAGAACCACTTAAGTGACATTTTCGGGTTTTCGAGAAAAAGCGATTTCAATGTTTGGAGTAATATGTAAGATCGAAATGTCAGAGAAAAGATCTAAGTATTGGCTCATTTGATTAGGTATCTGATACGGATACAATCGTAGTATTACATTTGTAAATAGTTTCTTTCTCGACGCCCAAGTTAAACAAATTACTCGAGTTAAGTGGTTCTGCGGGAACTTTGCAGATAAGTGGTTATGCGGTCACTTTCTTTGAGGGCTCGTATCTAATGTAATTGGCGATTAAAAAAATTCGAGCAGAGTCTATTTTTAAAATTTAACTCATGTCCTTTCCAATGGTGTAATTGAAATTTTCGAAAATTGTTATTAACAATGAGAAAAAACGGTTTAAAGGAAAAAAGCATGGTTTTTCCACAATTTTTTTTTTAATTCGAGATTTCAAGAACGTTTTCATTTGTAATGTACCTGGAACCCCTCTAACCAATGAAACAAATGTCCAAACCTAAAAGATACGTGATTTGGGGATTGATTTTAAACATCGGTGTCGTCAAACTGGCGCATATTATAATTGAACATTTTTTACGAAGACTTTTACGAATTTTTTTGTTTTTGCAAATTGACAATTTTTGAAAAATTTAAAAACGTTAAAAAAATCTTTTTAAATTTAAAAAAACCGACGAATACATCGGTATAGGTAATTAGATATATATTATACCGCTTTACTGTACTCCACACGGTGTATCTCGCACAAAAATCAAAAAAACAAGTGCACTTAAGTGGTTCTGCGGTAACATTTTTACGAGAGATGCAGTTAAGTGATTATGCAATCGGCTGGCATTTAAAATATTTGTGCATTTCGGAAATCCTATACTATTGTACAATGAAAAAGGGTACAGAGAGCACCTCGAATTCGACATAAAAAAATTTTTCGCAAAATGTCACTTAAGTGGTTCTTCCTGCAAGCCACAGATATATGTGTAGCTCTACGTTTTAAGGGGTTGCAGATATTTCGGCAAATACCGGCCAGTTTCAAGTACGTCCAGTCCGTAGAGCCCGACTTTGGAGCCTTCCGGGACTACGGTCACATGCTTAACGAGGCTAATGAAACCCGGCGAGTATTATTAACAATTTCGAGTGTGACACGATACCACCGGGGAACGTATTATCAAAATATATATACATGTCGTAGATGGCCACGTGTCGGACTAGGCCAATTATTTGAAAATTAACCCGCCGAGCCGACTTACACGAGTGCAGTTTTGATTTTCAGCAGCTCGGCTTCTCGGAAGGACGCGTTTCGAGGATTAATGTGTTTAGTATGGCGCCAAGAGTTATGAGTGTATCGCGTGTTGAAATTGTTTCTCGCTGACGCGAGATATTTTCAGTGGATAGTAACGTCGCTTTCGCGGTAAGAAACAATCTCTTTGATCTGAATCAATTCATTGGTGGAGTGAAGTTCCTGTGCCCATAGCAAACCACTAAGTATATACTCATATTATGGAAAGTGAGTTTTTGCAGGGACTTGTTTTTCAGCAAAATAAATTACGATAGCTCCCGAACGCGCACTAGAGCTGGGAATTAATCTGATAAACAAGCCCTAGAGACTAATAAACATACACTGTACAAATTGTGCGAGCTCCCTGCTTCGTTTGAATAATTCTCTGATAAACAGCGAAATCCACGCGTTGAACGTAATAGACGTAGCAATAACTGCTACAGGTATTACCGTCGCTTTACTATAATCTTTTGATGGAGACTGAAAAGAAAAAAAAAGTTTGCACCGTTTAAAGGAAGAACTATAATTCATATGAGAGCCGCGTTGCATTTATAAAAAAACAATAACTGGATAAAAAGGGGACATAAGAGCTCCCACGTATCGGGGGACTGTGCGATGCATAGTTTGAAAACATTTCAGGTTGCGCGCACCTAGTGCACGATGCTGACGCAAAAATGTAATTTTTCATGGACGCCAGAAGTGTACATAAATCAGACAAGAATCTTTGATCATCGCGATGGTAGGTCTATGTATATACATCTAGCCAGAATATCATCATATCGTTTCTATGAGATTTACACTCCAGATCTGCGTGTGCTAAAAGATTTGTAAATGCCGTTTGTGTAGATCATTTGGATTTGGAGATAGTCAAGATACTGTGATTTTGGATAAATACGTTATCTTACATTTTTCAATATTGTTATTGTCCGCTTTTTGCTATGCGACAATATGTATATAGTTTTATCGCGGATTAATTTCGTAACTGAAAGTTGAAATTTTTCAAAAAAAATCATGATAATAAATAGAGTACTATATAGGATGTGTTTATTTTATAAATTTCAATCTATTTCACAAAGTATAGACAAAATTTTTATTATGATCTTTTTTATCATTGCTTCTAGGATCGATAAACTAGTAAGTGCGCCTGAGCTGTGCAGCTGTAATAAAATAGTAAAAGAAAATATTGAGCGCTATTGCTTACTAAATACTATATGGACGCGCTATCGAAGAACAAAAAAAGGTACCGTACATTACGTGCACGTTATACACACACATACACACATATATATATATATATATATGTATACACATACAATGAAAGGTAAATAAAGCATTGTTTGTAATTTCGAGGAGTAAACACACGATTTTATTGATTTAGTATCTATATCGAGCGAGCGCTAGATAAAATTCACCGAATAAATATTTACGCTGCGAGCATAGGAAGAAAAGGTAGGAACACATTACCCCCTGCGCTATTTCCAATATAATTCAACGTCCGATCGAGCTTCGCTTCGGCAACTCCTCCATCGCATAGAATCCCTCGATTTTTCCCGCGGGCGGCTTCTTATCATTACCCCGTAGTGCGTCCTCGTCCTCCCGCGTGGTCTGCATAGCTACACACGTGCAGGAACTACCTGACGTTGTCCGCGTACAGAGGAGGGGCGGCTGCGGGGAGGGCGTGTATATCGCAGAGCTATACATAGAGGCAGCCTCGGGCCTACAGGAAATCGTCCCCGAGGATCACGTGCGTCCCGGCAGTATTCGTGCGAGTTTTTGCCGTTACGTAACCTACGTGTATACGGGCTGTGTATATAGATTAGCAGACGGTATGACGTGCGAGCTGACGCTGTGGCCGCGAGAGAGCTTTTTCTGTAAGAGACCTGCTTTGGAGGAGTTATAGGAGGCGTTCTCGGCTGGACGCAAGCTTAACGACGCGTCCTTCTCGTATATGGATTATGGCTTTTTAGTTTATGCCCTGCCGCGGGAGGTGTAGATTTTAGTGGTTCGTTCCCGAATGGAGGAGAGCCGAGGAGAAAGATAGAGAGCGAGTGAGAGCGCGTTTTTGTCGAGCGAGCGCCGCCTCGAGTGCGCGCGTCTAAGCAAGTTAATTTTCATCTTCAGCGTCATCATCGTACACGACACAACAGCGCGAGGCGGTAAAATTTTCCGACGAGCCATTATCGCCGCGCGATCAAAGCAACTCTGTACGCTCCACATCTTTGCCACCCCGCCCGCCCGCCTCCCCATATCCTAGCGCGTTCTTTTGCACAAAGCTTCTTCTCCCTCACTTCGAAAATAAAAGAACCGCAAAATTAAGCCGCGTGTAATTCCGCCGAAATTTCCGTGTCGCCACTCCTCAAAGAGAGAGAGAGAGAGAGAGAGAGAGAATAGAGAATATTCAAGCCGGGCCCCGCACCTGCCCGCTACACACTCGTCGTTTTAAGTTTCGCCGACGGCGAGTTCTTTGCAGACATGGCTCTCTCTCTCTCTCTCTCTCTCTCTCTCTCTCTTTGCAGCTAGCGGTCCACTCACACGCACACTACTGCCGCAGTCACGCGTACACGTATGTACAAGTCTCTGCGCGCATGTGGATCTTCCCGTTTCCTCGGTGGACGCGTCTTTTGTCGAGCGTGGCACGTCATATACTCCTCTTGCAAGCAACCCGAAGCGAGCTTGCGCACAGATTTGTGCTTTTTGCAGCCCCGCCGGCAGTTCACGCGCTGCTGCATCTACTACGTGTGCAGCTCGTAAATGTATGCGCGTTCGTTCTCGCTATCTGTACGAGAGGAGCGCGCAAAAGCAGGCTAAGCCAGTCTTTCTGCATTAGAGCTGATTGTGTGCGCGCGCGCGCGCTCGCGCGAGAGAGAGAGAGAGAGAGAGAGAGAGAGAAATACTCTCCGTCGCTTTATCTGCTTTATTAGACGGACCGCTGAGTTTTCGTATGCGACGCGAAAACTACCCTTTTTTTCTTTCCTCTCCTGCAGTCGCCGCGAGAGACAGAGGCCGGCTTATGCCGGATAATCGTCGGGCTTTTCCGTTAGGTTCCACGGGATTATTTTTGACATCAAGTCTTACTTCTTGTGTACTCGTTAACTGCCTTGCTTATTTTTATGGATATCATTTCTTGCACGAATCACACAAATGTACTGGAGTTAGTTTCTGCTTAGTTCTTCTTGACTCACCATGAAATATCTGATCAAACATAATCATTCGGAACCGATTATTTCCAGTTGTAAAAAAGTTTAAACGCCGGTCTACAACGGATACACTTATTGTTTAATTAAAGTTCGTGCCATCTGAATCGACAATTGTTCGATTTCTGGCGGATGCACCAGAAAATCTGAACAACCATCTTTATCAAGAGTAAGTTCATTGAGTTGCTTGTTAAATAAATTTACAGCTGCTCTATTCTGACCAAGGAAAGCTAAAGGCATGTAATGAAAAAGTGACCAATAATTGGCAATCAGAGTTAATATCATTTTCATTCGCAGCAGGAAAGAAGGACGAGTGGCAATTAACCGATTAATCGCAGCAGCTTCCGAAGTTCAAAAGCAATATAAACGCGTCGAAGAGCAATACAGTTCCATTATTAAATAAAGTTAAAGCCTTGGAGCGCGAGGGCTTTGCGCGGAGAAAAATCAAGGAAATCAAAGTGCGTTGAGAAACTTTGAAGCGCATGCCGGCTTCGGCTGCAAGACAAGAAACTTGGCCAAATTGCTTAATTGTTTCAAACTATTGGGTATTAAGCGTGCGTAGTCAACCGAATATACCTCTCACCTTCCAATCTTAATGGCTTATGAAGTTGGAAAAGGGAGGGGGTAAGGTCGAGAGCGAGAGAAAGATTACTTACAGCTTCGTTATGATTCCAGTATATGAATGCCGGTGGTTCCGGACTGTGCAGCACAATGCAAGTCAGGTTGATCGTGCTGCCGCGATCAATGTAGAGGTCCGGTCCGCCCAGGATCTCAGTCACTGGTTCTGAAATCAAATCAATCAGAGTTTATTTCGTTTCATATTTCATGCACGTACAAATTCAAGAAATTATTACATCTGAGACTAACAAGCGATTTTGAGATATCATCAATAGGCTTCGAAATTAGTTTGCGCAATTCTATTTGGATAAAGGAGACTATAACAAACAGTTTATCGCACTCACTGGAAAATATTTGGTAAACCTACATCATCAGCAGTGTACTTTCATCATTTTTAGCAAAAAGAAGTCTTTTTCTCAGTCGATATTTGTTAGAACTGTCATCAGCGTAAATGTTGCAGAACTAAATGAAATGAGTTGCGTTGTTGCCAACAGTGAAAAAGTGTGTCTGTGTTGTCGCCACTTTAATTGACGATCCAAGGAGACCCTTTTTTTCCCGAGGAAGAAAAACGTAAACAGCTTGAGCCTTCCGAAGCCACAGCGAAAAAGAATGCAACAATCGATGACCTGGATTGCGCATCCCTTTAAGCATTCAGCTCGAATCGCCGTAGCGATGAGTTTCTGGAAGCTCCAATTCCCTCGGCACATCCTTTCCTCTTTCTCCTCGCTCTTCTAGCAGCACTTTTTTGCCGGGGCGCAAAGATTTACGAAAGACTGACCAAACAATCAGCCAAAGCACTTGTGTCCTCTCTTCTCCTCTATCCTCGTCCCCAGTTCAAAGAGAGCAGCAGAGGGATGAAAGAAGGAGGTGAGCCGATTTTGCATCCGAGCACTTACCGGCTCTGTGTACCGTCGGGATCTTCGTTTTTTCGCTTTCCGCTCGCGGCTTTTGATCAGCCGGATAGCGGTCGCGCGTATATCTTAAGTCTTCGTCTTCTTTTCCATCTTTTTTTGGTATTCATTATCCGATATACATTTTAAGGAGGTTACATGTCTTAGTTTCCGCGACTACTTTTCCCTTGGAATTAACTTCGCGCTCTCGCACGTGTTCGCTAATTGGACTTTAAGTAGTAACATCTTGCTTTTGTCAGCCGTGAGTTTTAAATTCAGTGCTCAAAGTATTGTAATGCTCTGAAATCATGAGAATCCTTTGTAATAGTTATTGTACAGCAATTGCTGAAGCGGCATGTATGTGCATGAATAATTCGTTTTTTCACAATGTTTCCTTGTTTCAAAGAATATGTTACCACACTAAGAGAATTTTTAGGAAAAATATTAGAATACTATGTCAATGGATATGAAGAAGCATGCATACTCCAATTTGAGTAATTTTTATTCTGCAACATTTTTTCGATATTTATTACTTACTTAATAGTTATGTTATTTTTTTTCTTTATACTGTTTTATAATTTTATTAGATACAAAGTCTTGCATCTGCGATATATTCAAATAACTTTACGTTCGAACTAAAATTAATGAATAAACATCATGTGCCCATGAAAAATAAAGAAAAGCAGAAAAACTTGAACAATGAATAAGTATTCACCCGTTTCTCATCCCTTATTTGGTAAAATTTGACTTTCCTAAATAATGTGAACGTACTTTTTGTTATATGCTACACGTTATATTAGTATAATATTTCATCCGATGATATAAACATTTTTATTACATTTTTTTATAGAGATTTAATAATCGTATAATAACGAAAGTATATCTTTACGATTACTTATCTATAATAGAAATTTTTATTAGGCTAATAACATTTTCTAATACAGCATTTATCTTAGTGCACATGCATTACTCAACGCATCACATTACTTGCTGTAACCCTATATAACTACCATCACACATTATAACGAAGAATTCCGTCTACGCACGAATATTTTTCATTACGTAGGCATTTCTGTCGATATCGCGTAAAATAACAAACGAAGAGGAATCGAAAATCAACTGTCGACCGATTGCCGCCGAATAAAAAAAAGAATAAAAACGAGTCAATGTAAAAATTGAAACAAAAAGAGCCGTTGTCAGAATCCTGACAATATCGAACAAATGAAAAAACCGCGAATTCACAGTGGAAAACCGCTGATAAAACTACTTCGCGCAATCAATTAACCTCGATTAAAAAGCAATCGATGAATCACGCGCCTGGGAAATTCGGAAAAATCCCAAGTGAAAAGCAGCGGCCCACTAACCGAGTTCCTATCAGCGAGGCTTCCCAAAAAAAAATTTTACAAAAATCCCAGCGGCAAGACGGTGAATTATTAGTCTCGGCCGACGCCGCGGCGATGTCTATACATCCTCGCGGCGTGTACGTGCGGGAAAAAAAGCAGGCAGGTTTCACACGAAAAGGCTGGCATAGAGAGCCGATAGGGCGCTCGCGTCCGCGATAAATCTCACGCGCGAGCGAGCAGCCCCTTGCGCGCGATTAATCAGCTGGCTCGCCGCGCATGCGCGCCCCGCGCGTCACATTCATTTTCGCCGCCACCGCCGGTCTCCTCGCTGTCTTTTTCTCCCGACCACTTCGCGTCTTCAACGTTTTTAAACGTGAGCTGCTTTTTGCCGCAGGCCGAAAAATCTTTGCTCTCCGAGCGATTGCATTTGACTGTGAGATTGATTTCCGGCATGGTGCGTGAGCGCGGTGAGCACGAGAACTTTCCCGCGAGAATTGATGATGCCGCGATGCAGATTTATCGCGAGAGTCCGAGCTGCTTTCCGAGTTTTCTCATAATTATGGCGTTTCGAGAGTTATATTTTTTATGAAATTGGCGCACAGCGACGTTCAGTCGGATTATGAGAAATATGTCCGAGATAAACGTTCAAAAACTAGCGATTTTGCATCATTTTATTGATCTAGTAAACGTAGAATTTTGACGACCATTTCTCGAAAGGTTAGGAATTCTTCTCACGCGTATATACTGCAAAATTCATTACGCAGAAAACTTTTTTTCAACACTTAGAGAATTTTTTTCGTTCTTGATTATTCAAGATTCTTGGCTCGAAGGGCGAGTAATTTATTCATATACTTCATTTAAATACTCGCGCATTTTGCGCAATAGCTTTCAGAATATTCAAAATAAATAGGCAATTTCAAGATTGTTAAAAAAAAGTTTTCGTTCACTCTGCTTGGAACAGTTAAAGCATGTTAATGAGAAGAAAAATAATTGTTGTTTTTTGCCAGTAGGTGCATATTTAGCATGCTACGCAAAATTACCTACGAAAAAAATACGAGACGGAAATTCGGGGAACAATGCTTTCGGAGGAGTGTGCACGCCGGATAAAGCCATCGGCTCATGTCGATAGTTTGCCAGCGATATGTATACCTACGCGAGGCGACTAATTGCGTTATACATGGACTAGCTTTGCGTGAAAATGGCCTGACACACCAGACTGCTGCGAGATAGTTATGGAGGATGACGTTTGATCGACGACCGAGTGTTATGGGAATGAGCTTTAGATTGCATTTCTAATGCTGTTAATTGATGACGAATTTCGACATGTGTACGTGGCAGCATTGGGTATGGAAGAAAGATCTGCATGTATTGTGTTGTTTTTAAAATTTAGATATGATTGGGATTTAAGAAATAGTTGATTTATAATGAACATCAGTGGATGGTTATTGTGTACTGGCAGAAACACTTGTTAATTCTTTTGCATGTAGCCTATTCTAAATTTATAACCCATAAATTCGTTTTAAAACAGAATCGAATAAATTATTCACTAATTACTCTCTAAGGCATAAGCATCGAACAAAATTTTAATCAGAAATAAACGTTAATCTCTCGGGACGTGATAAATTTGATATGTTACGCCAACAATTCATTTGACGCGCATAAAAATATTGTACCATATTTAACAAAATTTTCAATAAATTGTAGTCTTTTTACTCCCTTACTGTAATTGCTGTGGATATAAAAAAACTCTTTTAATTATCGATTTATTTATTAAATGTACTAGAAGGCAAAAGGGATTTACAAGCTTTTTTCACATACTTGCATTTTCGTTTAAAAATAAAGAAAATATAATAACTAATAACGAATTCTGCTTGGAATATGTAAGAGTAGTATAGAAGCCAAATAGAAGACTTTTAGTGTTCTAACAATTAAAATTTCATGCAGTACACGAGAATGAAGTTTCTATTTTACGAGAGGAGTAATAAAATTTAATACGGTTGACTATGCCGTACCTCGATGTGGTCTACAGAGTTTCAAATTTTCGAAATTTCACGATCGGAATATTTTACTTCCATAAGGTATGCAAAACATACAGCTCTAAAGAGCAAACTCAGAGGGCATAAAAAATGCAAAAGAGCAAACATACAGATAACGACTCTAATTAAAAAGTGAATCCTTTTCGCGAGTCGTGTATTTCTGATTCGTGCTGTAGACACACGAACACAGTGAATCTCGCTGTACTCGTTGAAAAAAAACGAGAAAAAAAACTCGTACTTATATAGCGAATGCAAATACCGTTAGCAGAGATAGAAGTGCGCCGAATCAGAAAGAGGGGCAGATAGAGTGAGAGAGAGAGAGAAACTAATTCGAAATAGACGAAATTGCGGTTAAATCTGAAGTGATGCGGGGGTTGACTGGTGAATTTTTGGTGAAAAAAAGGAAAGGAATATACAGGTGGAGCAGGAGAGAATGAGAGGAAATCGGAAAATCGGAAAGTAGCTTTTGCAAGGGAATGAGAAATTTGTACTTCGGCGCAGGAGGATCGTCCGGGAAATTTCGATTCGATCGAGGAAATGAATCTCTACATATTCTATTTTTGGCTCATCCATCCATCCGACTGGATGCGGCTGAAAATTCGCCGCATCTCGTTTCCCATGGCGGTTTATATCTAGGTGCATGAGCATCCGCTATTCTGAGTCTTTTTTCGTTCTCAATTCACTCTCTGCATGTAAGTATTGATCGACTATGGCGGCTAACCGAAAAATATGTTTTTGCGGACTCGCTGTGAAATTGGATTAATTTTGCAGAATATCGAAAATTCGAACCTCGTGATTTTGCTTCATCACGTTCGCTTCGAAAAAAAAGTCATCTACAATTCTCTTTTCGGTCTGGTTTTGAACTCTCGAAAGGACTCCGAACTACTCGAAAAACTATTCGCGAGTCCACATGCGTATTTCGTACTCACTGAAACGTAGCCAAGTGTTTTCAAGTGTAAGAAACTTGATTAAAAAATTTACATCCCTCGGTATTCTTAATATTTTCATTAAATTTCACTTGACCCCATTACTAATCCTAATTTATTATTATTCCCTCTTCACACTGAACGCCATTTTCCTTCTCCGCTGCAAATCAACTCTCCCGCCGATTCATTTACGTGACTAAAGCCTCCGAAAATAATCGGTTCGACGAATTGGAATCGTTACAGTTTTGAAAGAATTATATGCGCAAGCACACAGGCCATATACAGAGGCTTTTCGCAAAAAAAGAACGATCAAAGGCTTTTCGGTCTCATATGATTTAACGTGGCTGGCAAATCGTGAAAATTGTTTTATTTTTGATCGATGGTTTCATTGTCCTCGCTTACAACTAATGTTTCCTCACGCGAGAGGGGAAAAACAGGGAAGCCGGCCTCGCGCGTAAACGACCGCGTGTGTGTTATGACCCGTACACGTGTTATGTATATTTTTCGTTTGGCTAAATGGAGGATATTCGTATTACGCTTGGCTTCGGATTATTTTGTTCGTCACGATAGATAATCCTAGCTCATCAATTTGTTTTTCCACATGAAATGTTCCTGTACATGTAACTTTGTTACGCTACCCAGGGTGAATTCGCTGAAATATATAGGTGTATGCTAAATTTAGTTCAACAAAGTTTTTACATGTGTAAGTCTTCCTTGACACGAACGAGAAAGCAGATCCGAGTCGATGGAAGAGAGTTTACCTTATGGTCCGACTTTGGCGATACTCTAGACATAAGTTACGTATACCCATGCAAGAATTGCCAACACTGACAATACGGCCGAATGCTGGCCCTGCATTGTCGGTCAGTATAACGTCTATCAGTACTGGCAGACTAATATTCCGGTACTGATTTGATAAGAGTGGGCCAATATTGTAAAATTGTACTGGCCCGATAAATTTAGCCAGACTTTAGAACGAAGCTCAAATATTCGTATATATAATACCTTCGCGAAAGTACTGGCTCAGTATTGAACAGAAAATAGGATTTTTTGTATATAATGTAATATTTTATAATTATATTATAATATTATAATTATATCGTAATTAATACAGTAATGCTCGATCTGCGATGTATACATTTGTGTGTGTGTGTGTGTGTGTGTGTGTGTGTGTGTGTGTGTGTGTGTGTATGTGTGCATCGGAGATCAAACAGATATGATCGAGTGGCTTTGCGGAACTTACTTCTTAGTAAGGCTGATGCTGTACATAAATGCGTACTTTTTTAATGCTTTAAAAAATTAAATGTATTTTCCTAGTTTATTATTACATCCTCCCCACAATTTATTGTTGTAACAATCAGCTTATTTTCAGCTGTGACTATTCGTACAATTTCATCGCTTCATGATATTCTACTGCACATTTATTTTAAATGCCTTTGTACAAAAACTTTTTTAAAACGTCTAGCTCGATATTTCTATTAAAACTTCGCAACTATGACAACTAAATGAAATTAACTTTAATTTAATTCTCAAAACAATTCAACCACGGCGACTACGCTTGTCGTATGGACCTGCAATTTAACAATCTACTCTCGCAACTGCCGAAACATTCTATTTTGATCGAGTCTCATTTTTTCCGAGCCCCAATAATGTTGGGCTCTCTCACAAAAGAAAATAAAAGTAAAATAGCCCCATCAGTCGGTATCGATGAGTGGGAGAAAGCACGCTATACTTGGCTCGAGCTCGTAAAAAGTAACGAACTTGACACTATGGAAGCCGCTATCTGCGCGTGAGAAAAGTCGAAGGGGAAAACAGCGATTGAGGAAAGAAGATAGAGCGAAATTTAAAGGGAAAGAGAAAAGCGCGGGTCTCTGAGACAATTATGCGTTGCAAATTGGATTTATACCGGGAGAGATAGGAAAATTTTCTATTGATTATGATATGAAAGCCGGCGGTTCACCTGAAATAATTTAATTTCCTTTCCCTTTTTCAATTATTACAAATTTTAGCTTAATTTTGTAAGTATCGATCAAGTCATTTCAAATTAATTCAATTAATTAATAATTAGGTTAAAATCGATCACATTTAATAAAAGTACCGTAATGTAAAAGTAAATTGAATTTATTAAAAGTATCCTATCTTATAAGAAATTTTATTTAAAGTTGTACATATATATACTCTAGAATTTCATCTCCGAGTAGTGGGATTCCTCGCTATTTGCGGCTTCTTCATTCCAGAACAGTTTCACGAAGAGTGAAATTACGAATACCGATATATTGACCTCATGGGAAAAGTGATGCTACGTTCCTATAGAGCGTATAGAAAATGGCCAAAACTAATGTAAAAATTTATTTTACCTTTTGTATATATTATTTGCATGGGAATAGAATTACGAGTTTACGAAAGTCTCGACAAATCTATAAAATCGAAGATTAAAATTGAAAATACGCTTTTTCTGAAATAGGTTAGTCTTCTGACCGAGAGAATCTATAATCTCAATAGTTTCTCTTTTGTTTTCAACGGTTTTGAGCCATCACCGTTTGCGCAAAAATGCCAACAAAGCCACACTCGATATCTTACCATTAAATTCTGTCGTTTTCTTTCAAGTGTTTCTAATTATCAAGTATACTTCGGCATTTAAAATAAAAATACATTTATAATAATAGATTTATAATAAACAGACTCCGCCGCCTCAATAATCCCTTACGCAGCGCTCCTATATATGCACTCACAGCTCTGCAGACAAAGCCCTCTACCCGTTCAATCTAGCGCAATAGTCGTTGGCTACTATATAGGTTAGCTCTCGCTCTTGCTAATGGAATATAAACTCTCCGGGTCCAGCTCTTCTTTTTATTCTCACCGACTTTCTCGCGCTCGCGCGCGCGGGCGCGCGTGAGCGAGCGCTATACCTAGTTCGTGATCGTCCTGAAGCAGCAGAGCAGCAGAGCAGCAGCAGCAGCAGCAGCAGCAGCAGCGGCAGTAGCGCGCTGGCGAGACTTTGCTCTCACGCGGACCAAGTTTTCTCGTAGTTCGGTGTCTGCCAGCCGCAGCGGTTGCTTTTAAAGCCATCAGCTCTCACGCCCTCGCTTTTGCCGCACTCGGGCGACGTCGAACACGCCAGCGACTGCTGCTGCTGCTTTAATCGCGGCGGCGCACACTTTATTGTTTTTATCGACAAAGCCGCTTTTCCGGGGCCAAGCGACGCTAACTTGCTTGCTACATAAACCCAGCCGGCGTATAATCTGTCGTTGTCGCCGAGGCTCCGGACGCTTTATGACCGCGCGCTCGACCGAGTTTCGCGCATTTCATTCTGGCTGGTTGACCGGTCCACGCTTTTGTGCGCCCGATTTTTTATTTGGGGATATAAGGGCTGAAGGCAGCGCGTTGCACCGTGCAGGGTGTTACTTTTTTCAAACTTGGTGGAGACATGTGATTTTTTAGAAAAAAAGCTTTATTTTATATCATTCTTTTCGGGTGAGTGACGAAATGTCAGTTTGAAGTAAGTCTTTCGATAAGATGAAATCGTACGTAAAAGATATATTATATTATTTAAAATTTTGATATACATTCCTAAACTGAAAATTGTTTGTTATCAGAATATTTTTCACTTTTTTTCACAATATTTTTGCAAGTGCAAACGCAAGACCGCAAAGCGCTTTTTGTAACGAAAACCGATTTATCGATTTTCAGTATAAATATACATAATTTCGATGTAAATTTTTCACGACATTATGGGGGCGGAAAATTTCCAGAATAAAATGATAACTCTGCGCTATAATACACTATGAAGTATTGGCCATGCGCCTCGTTAGCCTAACCCCATTTTCCGAACCAGCTGATAATGCACGAAACATTTGCTCGACCGGATAATCAGACGCGTACGAAAAGTATAGGCATTTTATTAAAACGGTTTCAACTTTTGCTTACCGCCGAGTGAGAGAACTCAAAAAAAAAAAGAAAAAAATTCAAGTAAAGCGTTTTCCTCATAGAGCCGGCGAAAATTACGTGTTCCAGTAAAAAGGAGCCAGCAAAATTGCCTCAAAGGCTGCAAAAGCCCGAAAAAGGGCATTATTCAGTCTCAAAATAGATGCTTCGCAACTTAAAAATCGTTCGGTTTCCATAGTAGAACCACCACACGCACTTCTCAAAATTTATCACCCTCATTTCGGTCGCGCGCGCGCGCGCCGCACAGAGCGTATCACTCGGGGCTCTCCTCTCTCCCCTATTCACTTTTCTCACCTTCCCTCTCTTATGCCCGCTATCAGCCACAACCTTTCTCTCTCTCTCTCTCTCTCGCTCATGCTATATATTCCATTTATATATGTACCCGCGACCTCTCCTCTCTCTCTCTCTCTCTCTCTCTCTCAGGTGGCGCAGTCGCGGAAAAAGCAAGTGCACGAACTAGCCAAAGGGGAAGAGAGAGAGAGAGAGAGAGAGAGAGAGAGAGAGAGAGAGGAGAGAGAGAGAGAAGCGGAGCATGTTTATTATTCATGAAACTATGATTATTCGCGTAACTTTCGCGGCGAGCGCACGTTCGCTCGAGTTTATGGCTTTATAATATGATTCCTCCATACACACGTACTCGCTTACTTGCTTAGCGAACGTGTGTGAGCCGTGTTGCATTATCTTTTCCTTTCGTCGTAATTATGCGGCTCTTCTTTATTTTTCTTGTACTCCTTATACGCACTGAGGTGCACACTAACAGGCGTTGACGTCGTGTTCAACGCGGTTATTCAATTACAGTCGTTGCACTGGCTCAATTTGTATTTCCTTTATTTTTCTGGATAGTCTCTACGGAACGAACGTTTTGATTGCGAGATAAACCCCCGGGAAGATTCCATGGGTAAGGAAAAAATTAGAAGAAAAATATATATTTACATTGGATCGATTACACACTGTATTAAGTAAAACATAATAACAATCATAAAGAGGTAAATTCAGTAAATGCACTAGCTGCCTTTTATTTTTCATTCGTATCCTTTTATTTCTTGGAGTTACTGCACATTTTTTATGTTTTTTTTTAATTGAAGATTCTTTGCAGACGCGCGTTTATTAGTTTTTCATGTTTTTACTTCTATACCCACTTTTTGGCGTCATAAACTCATTTGGTAAATAATAAAAATATTATTGAAACTGAAGAACTATCCAATCTGGCTTATTTTATTTAAATCATAATTTTGTAAATTATTTTGTTACTCTGTCATATGAGAACACAATTTTCAATAACAAAATTTAATTTATACATAGTTTCAATAGAAAAGCTAACAAGATTTTTTAAAACAACATGTTCCACGAAAGAAATTAGAATTAAAAGAGAGAAATCGACAATACATTACAATAGAAATGTGAATCCATACGTGGCCTCCCAAATTTAGCCTTGCGACGTCTTCCTGCCAAGGCTCGCCTTATTTACATACGGAGAAAAGTGCACTCGAGTGGCTCGATGAGAAATTTAATTATGCACTCCTTCCAAGAATATATTATACGCGAAGATTACGATCTCGCGCGAAAGCAAAACTCGTGTGCTGCCGATTCAGCGCTAGAACAAAAGACGCTGAAAATTATATTGCAGTCGATTCTCGCGCGCCTCCTAAACACAGTTGTACAACTATGCGAGAGAGGTATTGCGCGTGAACTTTGTCGTATTTCCCAAGGCAAGCCGTCTTTAAGTCCCTATTTTCCATTCCGAAGCAGAAATTACCACTTGATAAGAATACGCCTCTGGTCTGACATTAAAACTTTCCCCAGTATATACCGCCCGCCGCGCGCCGCCTCGTTTTCAATCCTCCTCGATTCCTTCGAAGAATCTCTTTGTGTGCCACACAGGCCATTGTCATTGTTATCGCGTGCAACTGTCGCGAGACTTTCAAAAACTCTTGCTTCACGGAATGATGCTGCCTTTCTCGCAGATTCCCCTCGATAATGACGACGTTTCGTTGGTCAGTTGTGCCTTTCTTCGAAGTCAAGACAAACCGTATTGAAGTTTGCCAGTTTTAACCAATGCGAGTCGTAGAAAAATCTTATTTTTCGTTTTTATGAATACGTTATGAATTGACTAAAGGGACCTTTGTAGAAACTCAGGGAAGCGGGACTTCTTTAAAAGATTGAAGCACTTCGTTGCTATCGACTGTAGGTTTTTCTTGGAAACAAGAATATTGTATATCAAATCATTTTAGAAATTTTTTGTTCCGAATGAAGCCTTTAAGGGAACAAGATAGTCAGGAATAGCTAAAAATCTGAAATGTGACTAATTATTCGAATAAAAAGCTAACATATATAGTTTGTGACAACATGTCAATATTTATAATTCATCATTATTCATCTCCAAACATATCTACCTCTAGTATTTTCTAGTAAATTTAATTAATTGAACTCATGAATCCAATATATGCTGCACGTGCAAAAGGTTTCTATTAAAAACTCTTTACACGGATTTTATAATGCGTATTAAATCGTGCTCATAGCAAACCGCCGAGAAAATCTGTCTGCAAGGCAGCTGTAGAGACGCCGAGAAAGAGAGTCTAGAGATGTGGTTATTGAGTCAGGGCTAGGTAGGTTAGTCTTCTCGAGCTGGTTTTTATTACTCCCCTCGGGCTCGCGGTTTATTATGTTTATCGTGCACCTAACTAATATAAGTCTGCGTTCCAGTTAAGATGAATGCGAAGCTGCAGTATAAAAATACCGCAGAAGAGAGATCGAGACATTCGAATTATAATACACATCCGATTCCTACTGCTGTTCGTGCAACTTGTTAGTGCGACGCAGAGCCACGTTCGGAATATAATAAAAAAGTAGCGCGAAGAAAAAGAAAAAAAAAGAATTGTTCTTCGAACTAAACATTCAAGCTCTGAATAAATAGCTACTTTTTCCGAACAAGCCTGTTTCACCTATGTCTCGCGCACTAGTCCCGAAAGAAAAATAAATGTAAAAACAGACAAGAAAAACCAGCGGGATCAGTGGAAACCGCGTTCGCTTTGAGCTTCTCTTTCTCTCGACTGCTCGTCGGGGTAAAAGAAAGGAGGAGCAACTGCAGCCGCGAAATCGCGGGAGCCACAAAAGGGTTCGGTGCCGCTGGAATTCCTCCCCATCAATCATTCGCAACAGCACGCGCTCACTATATAGAGGGAAAGAGAAAAAGAGAAATTCCGAGCGAAGTGTCGCGCGCAGAACTCGGACTTTAGTCGGCGTAGGCGAGCGTTTCGCGCGCAAAGGTACGGAAAATTCTGGATGAATAGGGACACTGCTGTATTTGAAGAAGTTTTTTTCCCCCACTCGCTGCGAACAGTGCGCTTCTTTGCGAGAATTTCGAGTGAAAATTACTTTTTGGCCTGTGAAGCGTTTCTTTATTGATTTTTTTTCCTTTTTTTACTTTACCAGAGACGACGGTGAAAGTGACTGCGGATCAGTTTCGAAGAACGGGCTGTATATCTGACTGATCTTTTCAATGTCTAATGATATACGGTAGCTCGTATATGAGTAATTCCATGGGATACAGGAAACTTGTGGAGGGCTGGAAGTCGGAAGAATATTTGCGAGGGCACACTTACCAGACCTATCCGATTTGTGGAACCCTTCTGAATAAGTAACCGTGGGAGTTACTTGATTATCGGTTGCCACCTAGCTTTCTGATCGAAAAAAATGCAAAAATGTTGATACTCTGTTAATTTTCTTTTGCATTTTTACTGTCGAGCGTATTATTTGTGTGTACTGTGAATCCTGTAAGACTTGGCGCTATACTTATTATATATATATATATATATATATATATATAAAAGTGCAGCTCGAGAGCTTTACATTGAGCCTAAAATTTTAAAAATCGGATGCACTGGTCATGAGTTACGCACGTTTCAATACAGCTATTTACGCTTCAATTTAAGCTATTAAACGTCAAAATCCAATCACTGGATCAAAATTTGTGACAATTTGAAAAAAGTGATTTGGTTTGACTTTCATGAAAAATAGCTCGATTTTTCCAAAAACCAGACATTTTTCCCTTGCTTCAAATCCTTCTTACTTTCGATCCAGTGCTTCGATTTTGACGTCGCATAGCTCAAATTAAAGCTCTTTTCCTCTATTTTTTGGGTTTCAGGACTAAATTAAAATTTTTTTATCCAATGACCTATATATATGCTTAAAATCAGACCATTTTTTTAAAAGCATATATATAGCTCACTACAATAATTTAGACTTGTCAGTAAAAGTAAAGAGGAAAGGAGATTTAATTTAAGATATTAAACTTTAAAATCGAGTGACCGGATCAAAGAAACGAGGATTAAGTAAGAAAAGTGAAAATCTCGCGAGCCCTATGAGTAATTAGCTGTATTGAAACGTGCGTAGCTCGTAACCATTGCATCCGATTTCAAAAATTTTAGGCTCAATTTAAAGCTCTTGAGTTGCACTTCCTTTCTATATATAACAAGTATAGCGCCAAGTGTCATAGGATTCATAGTACACACAAATAATACCCTCGACAGTAAAAATGCAAAAGAAAATGTATCAACATTTTTGCATTTTTTCGATCAGAAAGCCGGGTGACCACCGATAATCATGTAAATCGTACGTTCTTATTCAGAGGGGTCCTAGAACCTATAAAAACTAGGTCTAGTGAGCCCCCAGCCTCTCAGAAGTTTTCCCGTGGAATTACTCATATAGTCAGTTCAGCATTGTCTATTCTCGTTAATGGCGGAAGATAAGTTTAATTTTTACTTCCAAGAGGTCAAAGAGTCAACGACAATTACATTTATTAATTACAAAGAAGAACGAAAAGCGCAGAAGATAGAATAACGTAATTAATTTCACGTTTAGTTCGTTTAGAACATGATAGACATTGAATATAATATAAGCGAAATAGCTTTTTTGTTAGTTTGTTATAGTTTGTCGTGAACTCTGTTTTCTTAATTGAACGATGTCGAAGCGCAGTAAAGCTTTATTATATATAATAATAAAATTACGGCTGAAGCTGTATACAATTTAAAAAAAGGAACGATTGCGTATAGAGATTGTATACAGCCTGTAAACAATCATTTTTGTATACAGACTTCTGTATACAGTCTGTATAAACACTGGATAAATCTTTTTTACGTGGGAGTTTAGGTATCCATTCCAAAGTGATTTTTTTTATTTTAATTCCTTTCGACGATTAACGGATCAAACTTCGAAAAAGGATCTGACCCAAAAACTGCCCTCCTTCGGTTCGCCAAACTCATTCGGTAACCGCGAAACGTTCCTTTTCTTTCAACACTCTTACTTTCTCACCGCCGAAAAAAAGGAAAATAAGAAGAAGCCCTGGCAAAGGGTAGGTGAGGATCGTGTGCGAAGTTGGCGATAAAAAAATGTCGCGTCGCCAATAAAATGAAGTTACACGAGGCTGAGTCCTTCGGCCCCGGCGCGAGCTAACCTACATATAAAGGAGTAAAAGAGTATACGTTGACGGGGCTTACGAGGTTAACGCTCGCGCCCTCGGCACTTTGTGCTAAAAGCCCCAAGCGGGCAGTCGCGTGCGGCTCGCCGCAGAGCGGCCCTTTTTTAGCCTTTTTTTCGCAGCTCCTCGTATTAGGCACGGTCACTGCCGTCCACCGCCACTTGAGTCTTAAGTCCGGCAAGTACAGCTCCTTCTATTTAGGCGCTTTGCGAGTAATTCCTTTACGAGCCTCCCGACTCCAGGGGATGTTCCCTAAACAGTGATTTCTCGTTGTTACGTGAGCGGTAAGAAGCAGAGTCTCTCTCTCTCTCTCTCTCTCTTTCTTTCTCTCTCTCGTGGGTGACAATCCATGGTGGTGATCTTGGAGAATATGTTTGCGTTATATACTGCGACAAACTGACAGGAGAATCTCCAATTTTCATTCACTTAAGCAGGCACACTGCCTTTAACCAGAAAATCAAAACATGGAAATTATTGAAATGAATAAATTTCTGATAAAATGGTGAATTTCAGCTTAAGCTAAAAGTTCGAGGCATAATTGCTAAGCGTGCGCTGAATGAAAGCATACTAAATACATAGACGAAACAGATTTATCCCATTTGAAAATTATTAAATATTAATTGTCATTATACGTGCATGAATATATAGGAATTGAACGTTCAAGGTGGAAAATTGAGATTTTTTAGAGTAAAAATGTTCTAATTATTTATACTCAAATTTTTCTGTTCATACTAAAAATCGATAAATCCGCATACAGCTATGACTGAAAATTATACATGTAAATTCACTTTTATCAGAGATAAATTTATAGTAATGCTTATTTACATTAATCTGATATGTATACCAGTATGCTAGTAGAATATGTGTTTACACTTTTTTTCTTTATACGTCCTTTAAGCAGAATAAAAAAATTGAGATGAAAATATAGAATCTTCTCATACAGAGCTTACAGCTCAAAGATTTATTAAGGAACGCATAAATCATGGGCCGTATTGAAAAGTTTTTATACAACTAGTAGGGAAGTCTGCTGAGAGCGACATGGACACACAAGCGCGTAAGGGAGAATTATTGTAAGTGCGCTAGCCGAGGTGTTCGCGTTTGGTCTAGAAGAGAGAAAGCATTACTGACCTTCTTTTTGGGAAGTTTCTGTGAGAAACGGCTTTGACAACTACCCGGAAGAAGTTTTCCCTTGAAGCGTAATTTATTATCTGCGTAAGCGGTAACCTCGAACTGCAAACGAGTGTTTGCATTAATACCAATGTTAACATTCATATATGTCATCCGTGAACTTATTCTTTTACGACACTTCTGTCAATGCAAGCTTATGCAAAAATGCCCGTAATCTTTCGAAATATTATGGAAGAAAATTCAACAATAAGTTTCTTGTGTTTTCACAATGCCCATAATATTTTTGGAAACATTACGAAAGAGAGTTCAACAATAAGCTTCCTTTGTTTAATTTCATTTTTATGGTACAAGGCTTGAATTGTACGATTTTATCAATATAATATTGTCTCTATTGAAGACTGTTCGAACCGCATCAGAATAAAGTTATTCGGTAGATAAAACCAGGCACTGGTCGGTCAAGCCATGCAGCTAATTTTTGAAGCTATCAATCTTTGTCGTTTGTCTAATTGAGAATATCCAACGAGCGAACTAATCAATTTTTTTCACTTTTTTCCACGAATCAAAAGACTTTCTTCATCCGGATCTCCAATATCAGGAAAAGCATTCACCTCGAGCTTCAATATTAAATCTCAACTACGCATAATAAACCAACGAGTGCATCTCCAGAATTCAACCAAGTAGTACGCCATCGCTCGCCCGTAATTTGCTCATTTACTCGGAAAATTTGCAGCGCCGGCTGCAGGAAGGCAACCAAAAAAAAGAAGAGAAAATAAAAGAAAACAGAAACGGACGATGAGAAAGAAAACGAGAAGACTCCTTGGCTGCACGCGGAGGATATGAAAAATGCACGTCGCTTCTAGCTGAAACTTTATCTTTCTCGCGTGAAATAGAGTTGCGAGCTCGCTATGCACTGTATACTGCAATCGTACGCGGCCCCTCTCACTCTCCGAGGAGAGAGAGAGAGAGAGAGAGGGGGGGGGGGAGGAATGCCTTTGACTAGACAGCAGGAAGTCTATCTATAGCGTCTTTAGCCGGCGACGTCTTGGAATCCCAGGGCACGTTCCGTCTCTGTCTGCTGCTGTACTCCTTGCTTTGTGCTACTCCTCTGCTACCGCTACTCGAGTCGTGGAGGAGGATCCAGAAGATGGCGTCTCTTGCGTCAGATGGAGAGCCTGACCCGTCAATTATACAGAATTAAAATGTATTGATTCTCTTTGTTTTCGTTTTTAGTATGGCCCTAGAAGTCGACGACTGCGGGACCTCGCTTCAGCAACTCGCTCGATTTTTATTTCGCAACCTATATTTATCGCTGCTATTCGGAATTTTAGAGTAGTCCCTTATTTTCCAACATGATTTATGGCTTTGCCAAAGAGAGTTTGTCTATTGGGGGAACGGATGAAATTCGGCTTTTCGTACGCAAGTTTTTATCGGTTGACGGCTTTGCAATTAATTACACACTTTATTTACTTTGAAACAAAGAGTTTGCAGGTCCTTTTAAATTAAAATAAGTTCAGGGTACAAAGTGCATGCATAACAATAAGAAAGAAAGTCATGCATGAGAATCGAATCGAAAATTGAGTTTTTCAACGTAGTATCAGAGATGGCTTTTTTTCTCTTCCGCCGGAACAAGAGAGGAAATTTAAAAATTTAAAAGATTTCAAAAAATTTTGTAAATTTTGGAAAATAGTTAAAACTATGAAAAAAAATATAAAAACATGTACAAGTTTTGTAATATGCACTAAAAAGTTCTCAATTTCCTGTTCCCTTTCTGCATGCAAGAATAAGGGCTTATTTATATCCTTGTCATAAAAAGTACGGCGTGTAACAAGGGTGGAGTGACTTCTTCATACTCGGATGATGTTTCAGCACTCGCGTGCGTCTTGAGCGCCTTACGGAGCCCTCTGCTGCCACTTGGGCTCAAATATCATTCTCGCCAGAAAGAGTTGATTTTCGTCCTTTGTTGAAAAATATGTATACTGTTGTACTTTTATTTATTTAAAAAAAATTGTACAAAATCACTTTTTTATGATAACAATTCTATTAGTTCAAATTCAAATCGTTTCCCCTAGGATTCGTGTACCTACAAAATTGAGTTTTACAATCTTGGAATTTAATTTTTTTGCAAAGAAGATTCCTCGTTTTTTAAAGTTGAACTTCTTTTACATACACCGAAAAAGGCACTTAAAAAGAATACATTTTCTCACACCTTCGGGCAGTAAAAAATTAATTATTCTTTGAAACTTTAAC
The DNA here is from genome assembly GCA_018906965.1 of Philotrypesis tridentata. Lineage (NCBI taxonomy): Eukaryota > Metazoa > Arthropoda > Insecta > Hymenoptera > Pteromalidae > Philotrypesis > Philotrypesis tridentata. The sequence continues at coordinate 215,344 of JACCIB010000036.1, forward strand.
GGTAAAATTACCAGACCCATTTACTTCAGAAACATTTTACGTTCTCAGAATACCGTAATTGTTTTTCGGAATTAATCAAATTTTATATTTCTTTTCGTGTTCCTTGTAGACTACCAGAAAGTATAGTATACGTGACCAAGTCACGAGATAAGCCAACTTCGAGTGTAGGCAACAGTGTCGATTTGGTCCGGTATAATGAGAGGGAAATAAAGGAAGTGGGAAAAGAGCCGTCGGCGAAATTTTACATTTGCACGCACGCTGTGTAAGAATGAGCAACGCAACACTAAAGGAGAGACCCCTTGGTCTTTTATAAACTCAAGGCAGTAAAAGATTATATATTCACACAATGACTAATAAGAATAAGATGCAATCGAGCCTGACAACTACACACAGGGAGAGAAAGAGAGAGAGAGAGAGACAAAATAAGCGAACAATTTTCATCGAGCGTCGTCTTCGTGGAGAGGATTTTCCACCTTTTCAGGGATAAAAAGCCAGTAGAGTAACTCCACTCGACGCTTTTTATTCAAGCGCGCGAGCACGTGGCTTTGTGGTGTTAGTGCGTCTGTCTTCCGGTATTTTCCCTTTGTCTTTTTTTTTATAATGTCGCTGTTGATATTTGTTACGCCCAAGTGGTCTACATTCGTAGTCGTACATGGGCTTGATAAAGGATGCGAAGCTATATTGCACATGGGCTAAAAGTGGATTATGAAGCGAATTCTCGCTGTTTTGTATTTGCATGGCCGAGAAATTTTCAAAAAGAATATAAGAAATGAAAAAGATCCTTTTGTTCGAGCGTTAGTTATTAAGATAAAAGGATAAAGAAAAACTAATCTTAAATATAGAAATAGCACTTTCTAATTACTTTCTATGTAGAAAAATAGTCTTTGAAAATAATAAAAATGTCCCTGAAAATGCATAACCGGATATCTCTTCGAAATTGAAAGTTAGAAAAATTGTTAATATCTCAGTTTCTTTTTAATATTCTTTATATATAAAAATTATTTTCTTTTTAAAATTTTTAAGTGTTTTTACGTTTGCTGCTTGAACAATAAAACATGGAAAAATAATATTATAAACACATTTTATTATATCCATACCCCTCATGCCCCCTTTATTTTGGATACCCCTGAATCCATGAGTTTGAACACTAAGTATCAATGGTTATTTTTAATTAGTGAGTAAGTAGGCAAGTAGGGGGGGGGGGCAAGTAAATTATCACTTGTGCATCAATATTCAGGGGTGTAGCTTTAACGTATGTGTTGATTGTGTGTTTTGCTACCAAAATGAATAACATTTTTTATACCAGAGGATCAAGAACATTTTTTTCTACACTTAAATGATAAGAATCATGGTTAGTGGAATGGGCCTCCAAGAAATGATACCTTTCATACCTTAAATTAAAAATCTTCCTCAATAATTTGCAGAAAAAATTGTTTCAACAGGAAAATTTCTAGATCTTAATAAAGAACCCCCTTGTAATTGATAAAATTGCAACTTTTTTCATAATTTTGAAACATGTAAATAGAAAATTATATATAATGCAATGTGTACTAATGTAGATAACATTTGCAATTTTTACTATACTATCTATTCATACAATTCAATTCATTTAATAACCCTTAACTGCTGTATGTGATATCTTGCTGTATTTATCAATACAAGAGAATTGTCAAAATACGTACAAAATAGTTAAATTGATATGTATATTGATCAAATTAGTTATGGGCTAGCTGATCTACAATACAATAATTTACAGTTGTATAGAACCAATTAGATTTTCTATCATTGCATAAATGCATTCCCTAGGGCTGGAAATTGAAGCTGTACAAAGCAGGTTATCGGGTTCCAAAAATAATAGTATCAGTCTCGATTGAATCGTGCGCTGCGATTCTACAGCAATTAGTCGACGAGCTAGTACGCCGCGCTTTGATTCCGCTCGAACAAAGGTCTCGCAAGCTCGCGCGCATACGCTTTGCCGCACTAGGTCAAGAAACTGGGAGAGATTCGACGCGCTAATAAACCCGCCGTTAATCATTTAGAACGCGCGAGCGCAACGCGCAACGCGCAATTACGCTATTTACGCGCTACGCCGAGAGTAGAGATGCAGGATCCGAACTCGTGCAAGAGATTTAGCAGCGATTTATTAGATCGGGGCTGAACGATATCGACGCAGCGGTGTAAACGGCTGCGCGATTAATTGCCCCGGCGAGGTACGCGCGAGAACGCTCGTCTCTTGCAGCTCGTTGCAGCCGCATTCCGCGCGAACTTTTGATTTATTGATCAGTGAACTCGAGAAGAGTTTGTAAGCTGTTAATGATAATTTGTTTACACGATGTGATTGCTTAATCATTCTTTCAATTTTTTTTCTTTGTTTGCAGCGGATTGCATGTCGAGTTTCATTTCAATCGAATAGCCATTTCAATATTCTCAGCTAAAATAAACTTTTGACGTAAAACCATTACTCCAATTAATTTCAGTTTAACGAATATCTGCTCACTTTACATACAATGCGAAATATACGTTGCGCAATAAAATATTTTACTTTGTACTGTGGTTATTAGTAATATTAGTATAATTATTTCAAAAAGTTTATGTCAAGAATCGTATAGCATGATGATTTTAATAATATTCATTGAAAGCTTTGCAAATACACGAAACCCTTTGTTGGAAAAACCAGTTTTTATTTGTCGGCTTATTGTGTATTAAAAAGAAGATTTTAGATTTATTTTTGCATACTCGTAATGTTCTTCGCATAAAAATGAATAAATAAATAAATGCACAAAAGAATCCATTATTTCTTTAAAATAAGCTTGAAATTATTTTTATTTTGATAGCGAAAACCTTTTCTGCAAATAATTAATGCCATATTGATGAGATTGTATGGGAAAAAATTGTCTAGAATACATATTATTTATATATTAATAAGCATGACTATACATGATAAATATTTTAAAAGATTGGAGGATTTTTAAGAAATATGCAGAAATTTATTCTATATCTTCTAGTTTGGAATGATCGAACATATAAAAATGAAATGCTGACATCGAATAAATAATAATATACAAATGTTGAACACTCACCCCCCCCCCCTCTATAAAGGAACATTAAACTTTCTTTTTGTAAAAGCAACTATATGATTACCATCTTAACTCAATTTCTAATTTCATCATGTCGACTTGGCATCAAAATCCCTGAACAGCTTTAGTCAGCACTTGATCTTAATTTAGACGGGTGAATGAACGACGGATTCAACAGAAGCTAAAAGTAAGGATAAAGGTGAAATCGCGACTTAGTCGAATTCGTCTGGATTTCTCTTTCTTTTCTCCTCTGTCTCTTCTATTTCTTACCAAATCCCCTATCTGATAGCAGTACTTCTATCTTCCTATCTCTAAAGTGGAGAATGCACGACAATTTAAGAGCTCTTTATCTGCAATTTTACCTTAACGACTAAAAATCTTACGGATTTCATTAGATGCATGAAAAGAAAGAATAGTCTGAAACATTTTTTGATAAATTAGGCTTGAAGTACTAAGAATTTGTTTGACTAACTTTCTATCCGTACGATACTGCTCAATTTCTCAAATACAGATTTTCTGGTCTACGCAACAGACTTTCAAGTTTTCCAAGATTTTCAATCATCGGAATTTCTGGGAAAACTCTTCTTCATCCTGCGTCAAGGAAAACATGGAACGTCACGGGGCCTGCATTCGTGTCCCGGGGCGCAAACCCTCGACAGCCAGACGAATAAGGCACATAGCCATACCACTTCAGTGCCAGCCTCCCCGTGGACTCTCTTTCGCTACGAGATCAGTAACGGAAATCCTAACACACGGAACGGGGGAAAATTGAGAAGGGGGTTCAGGTACATTCGAGGGGGCAAGGCAACACGTAAATAGCACTGGCGTAAAAGAGACGTGGTATGAGAAGAGCTGCTACGACGACAACAATTGTCCCCTGAGTCACTTATCCAGACGAAGCCTGGCCCGCTGGTTTCTCTGAAACCAGATTCTCATTGCATACGATTATCGACAACTAGTAAATGATCAGGATACTCTTGAATCGCACTATTACGTACTTGCTCTACTTCTATTATTTTGCTTTTTTCGATTTTCTGATGAATAAATATATTTAGGAGGAGGATAAATGTGTTTGATGCTTTGTATAGATAAAGAGTTAATAGTTACGGTTATGATTGATTTTTAAATGGGCAGCAATGTCTCATTGTACTTCAAGTTACACATTGAGATTACGATAAATAGTGGCATTACCAAGGTTTAATCCTTATCGCAATCTCTGCATAATTGTCTGACAATGAATGGAATTAAAGCATTCTTATTTGCAATTAAGTTATATTAGTTATTCAATAAAATCAAAATTGAGGATCGGTATAATATTTTCAGTACTCCATTCTTCGCCACTCTTCCTTAATAGGGATTAAAGCTTCTTAAAAGATATGAAACTTCTTTCTCATAAATTTATACATTCGTTATATGGCTTCTCGTTCTATTAACCTATGGTAACTACGGACCATGTTTTACGTATCGATTGCGACTTAATTTAATAGTCTAATTATATCTTCATTTTATTTCTATTTATTTTATTTGCTGAGAGAAAAAGAAGAAGAAGTAATCACAAATAAGAATCACAATGTATTACACTATTACAATCGTGTAACTCTAATTTTGGCTTCATTTAACTTTAAACAGAATCAGAAGAGCGTAGAATTTGTTTTTTGATAGTGTGATATGTATTGAGTCGATATTTGATTGTAGCTTTTCGTTACCTACATCATGGTAACTACATATCAATTTTAATTTAATTTTTTTGTCTTATATTATTTTTATTATATTTCATCAATTCCATAAAGGGATTTCGTACATGAATGGTGTATCAACAAATAACAGTTTTTAAAACTTAAATTAAATTTTCAAAAAGATTAAGTTGTTGCAGAACATATTGCACCCTTAAGATTGTCAATCTTCAAGATCTAGTAGTTCGAACAATAGTTATTTAAGAATTAAGTAACTTTGAAAGCTACTTCAACTACGCACTGTGGTTACAACAACGAATTGAAGCATTTACTTAATGCAGCAGCATTGCAGTAATAGATGTTCATCAAGATATTATTCGACCAGATTAATGGAGCTAATAATAGGGATTATAGCTTATGATTGCACATAGGATAGCAGATCAAATTTCAGCTTAGATAGGTGACATGGACTGGTATACCATGATAGATAGATCAATATTAACGAAGCTATTGATGTACTCGCTGAATTCTAATATGTTTAATCACGCATTCACCAAGTATTACCATCGCATTATATCGGTAATTCAAGCCATATACTAGATTAACTTACACAGAAAAAATTAAGCGTCGCGAACTTAGCGAAAAATGTATTCTACTGCAGTGTCCAATTTTACATCGAGCAGCACAAAGTTGCAATCAACGTAAAATCCTTAACACTGTTATGTAGACGCAACAACCATCTCGGCGACAAGCATTAAACCATTCATCCGCATAGTTTACACCAGCTCAACGTCAATAAAATTATCATCATCAGCTCCTGACTTCTGCGCATCTTTTCGTAACTTCCCGACACCATAGCATGCAGGATAGGAGAAAGAGAGAGAGAGAGAGATAGAGACAGAGAAAGAGAGGCAGAGAGAGGGAGAGAGAGAGATAGAGACAGAGAAAGAGAGGCAGAGAGAGAGAGAGAGAGAGAGAGAGAGAGAGAGAGAGAGACAGCACCCATTTGAGCGAGTTCAGCTAAATGGCAGAGCAGAGAAGCGACGACTAAAGTCTCACGGGCTATGGGTTAATGGGCGTTGTCGGCTAGGAGGGAGATGGAGAGAGAGAGAGAGAGAGAGAGAGAGAGAGAGAGAGAGAGAGAGAGAGAGAGAGAGTTGAGTTTCCAAGGATCTTTATACGATACGCGAGCGCCAAACGAGCTCCGGTGCGCTTTATACGACGCGCTGATGAATTTATGCATTTCGCGGCAACGTCGGCCCGTTTATGCGCCGGCGTTATACACGTGGGCGTCCAAATGAAGGAAGAGACAAGCCACAGCTTAAGACGAAGATGTGTCTTTTCAATGGATGGAGGCAAGCACGAGGGAGGTGGGTTAAAAGGGTGAGTCCAACTTAATTGGACGGGGGTGATTATTTTTAATTTTGCGTGGGCTCATCTCAGCAAGTTAGACAGAGAGGGCAAGAGAGAGAGAGAGAGAGAGAGAGAGAGAGAGAGAGAGAGAGAGAGAGAGAGAGAGAGTGAAATACGTATGTGCTTTGCCAGAAGAGCTGCTTTACTTCACTTCACTTTGTGGTTTATGCTGTTGGGCTTTATAAGGAAATACTGGCTGAACGATGCGAGCAGATGCGTTTGTTGAGTCTTCAAGTTTTACTAGGAATACTCTACCCTGAGAGAAAGAGAGAGGGAGAGAGACAACTTAAGAGAGAGAAAGAGAGATGTGAGATAACGAGAGGGAAGAAGAGAGAGACTAATGCTAATTTAGCAACCAGTGGTCCTCATGGGAAGATGCTTTGGAGAGATAAAGTAATTTTCCTGTAACTGGGTCAGAACGTAATTGTTATTGCGTTATCTGAAAAATTCATTTATTTTTTACATCCAATGCAGCAGGTCCATTGAGTAAAATTTTTTAATCCACATTTAATCGTTCGTCTCACAACATTCCTAGTTACTTTCAACGCAAACACATTTCTATATAAAAGAGCCCAATTTTCTTCATTTCTTCGTATTTCCCCCCCCCCCCCCTCTTTCTCTCCCCTTTTTCTCGCACAGTGCTAAAAAGAGTTGAGCTGAGCACGCAACACTGCATTATTGCTAGAAAATATTTTCTATTACGCCGCAGAGAACCTAGCTTTCTTCTTCTTCGTCCTTTTCATGCTCGTATCAAGCTGGATTTTCGAGGGAAATGAAGACATCAGTCAGCCGCCGAGGAGTAATAAAAGACGCCCGAGGAAAAGAAAGAATGAAGACTGGAAAAAAGACTAACATTGCAGGAGAACTATTTTATCGCGCGAGCGAGCGCAATTGCCCGGCGCATTTGGATAATACGCGTCTGGCCGATTTGCACGATCGCTACGTGCACGTGAAACAATGCTGCTCTTCGTGCCGTGTCGCTGTAATTCTTTGCAAAGCTAGATGCTCGCAAACGAATCAAAAGCAGAGAACGAAATATAAGCGAGAGAGAGAACTGCGAAAAGGGAGTAAAGCCTGCACTCTCCTACTCGTAGAAATAATGAGCTAGATGATGCATGGTAATGAGGAAAAGTCCAATTGAAGAAAGATCCTGCTCTTGCTGTTTTCAAATCTACAACACGTCTATCGAATCTATTGTTATCCGACAAATTATTTAATAAATGCAGCCATGTTTGTAAATTATGTATACATAACTAATAGAATACTTATTGTTAGTTAATCCAAATATAGTTTGTTTTTTTCTTTGAAATTGCCGTTTGAATAAGGATAATAAAAATTACCATTAGATGATTCACATTTAGGAATAACGTCTCTATATGTTACAAAGGGCTATATATATATATATTGTTAAGACACACATACAGATACTCAATAATGATACGAGTTTATGCAAAAACGGGAACGTATTTATTTTTCTAATACTAACGAGGCTTTGCATATCGTGGCTCGTAATCAACTAAAAGAAAACAAACAACATGATGTTTTTCTAACATCGTAACCTAGCGACCTAAGAACGAACACGGGTGGATTGTAGAATACAATAATATATATATACACACACACATACACATACACACACACATAGCTAAAAGATATGTTACAATCATGCTTTGTGGTATTATCGTTGTCACAGACAAGCCAGTTGAAGTTCCTGCATAATGTGTGAGAAATGCTACAGCTTCGGTACAAAGAGAAATGAGTATATAACGTGTGACAGTAAGAGACTAAATGCTTGGAAACTGCCGTGTAATTTTATGCGATACGATGTTGCTGTATTTTATACAGTTTAAAAAATTAATTGCCAATAATGTTTATTTTTTAGTTAATTATAACGATTTAAATACAAAAATAAACAATATTAATATACTCAATATTTTCGATTGACAATGACAGGCTTGTATAAATGAATATTACAATTTTTAAATGTTTAAAAGTATTCAGAAACAACTTTATTTTAATTACGACAAGAAAATTATGGTTTTTCAGCAGAAAAACTAACTTGTTTCTTTACAGCTGTATGAACCCAGAAAATGTAGAGAAAATGGAAATAATATTTGATAAACTTTCGCTTATTTTAGGTTACTGATCATTATAAGCGATGTTTAAATTATAATTAATATGAAACGGAGCAGTTTTGAAACATTATAATGAGTAAACATAATGTGCAACGATGTTATGATCGTTCTTATAATGATAATGTTCTATTTCTCTATAGTAATAACCGTGTTCTATTTTGAATTTGATATTTTAAGTTTTAATGATCCATATGAAAACCGTAAATTATTCATAATGATTACATTAAATTAAAATAAAATAATAATAATAATAATAATAATAATAATAATAATAATAAAAATAAAAATAAATGCAGCTGTAATAATCAGTACTTATTTTTTACAAATAACTTATAGTCGAAAATTGATTACTTGAATGAATTAAAGTATTGATTAAGTCGATCAAATTTAATATTTGACCTTTATCTTTGTAGTGTGTAATAATATTAATCTAGTATTTTTAGCGTAAAATAAACCGAAAATGAATTCGAGAACGAGTTAACCAATCATTTGGTTAATGTAATTATTCGCTACGAATAGCTCCAATACGCAATAACTATACACATCATCATCGTCATCATCATCGATGTAATTGGCGGTAAGTTGAAAATTATTATTATTAACAAATCGAATCTAGCGTTAAAATTCCTCCAGCTTCATTATAAGCTGTTTCATCGAAAAGAAAAAAGCTCGACATACCAACCGGGCAGTCGTCAGCAACACCTCGAACAACAGGGCGACGAGAATATTTCAAAATGACTTCCGCCACCGTATAAATCAGAACTTGGCGCGTGACTTTTGTTTTCTCTTTCCCCCCACGTTTCCTAATATAAATCTCCCACGCGCGCCGCGAGCATCTCCTCCACCGCAGCCGCACATTCATCCGCGAAATATTCCACACGCCGTAAATTCAGTTGCACCCGTACTCGATTGATGGCTATAGACCGCGTGATTCTCGTTCCCTCTCTCTCTCTCTCTCTCTCTTCTTCGTCTCGCGAGAAAGAAACGCTTTCGAAAATCTAATTAAAAAGTCCGATAAATCGAGTATCGCACGCCCCTCACTGCGCGAACGAGCGCAGCTCGCGGTAGTGATATATCGAAATAATCTAAGGACCATACTAGGACTACTACCTTCCGCGGTCAATATTCCCGGGAGAGAGAGTCTCGAAACTTTGCAACTTTCGGGCGTGTATGTGTGTGCGCGCGCACGGCTTGATGAATATAAACGGCAAGCGAAGCATGAGCTAGGATTTATGCGGCGCTCCGGGTGTGTGTGTGTGTGTGTGTGTATGTGTGTGTGTATGTGTGTGTATGAGGGAGAAAAAGAGAAGGTGGCGGAGAGGGCCACCGTGCTATAATCGATAACTTTCCACTGCGAAGCTAGTGCCGCTCGCTCGGCTTACACCCAAAGACACTGTGTCGAGCCCGAGGCACGGCCGTACCTTTTTCTTTCTGGTCGGGTTATTCAAATCGTTATCTCTCGGTTCTATTCAAGAAAGAAAGGGGAGGGAGATAGACGTCGAGAAAAAGACTGCAAAGGTTATTAGATTCAGCCTCGTTCAATTAAACGAAATTTTCCAGCCAAAGCGGCATCGCGCTCACGTGCGGCTGAAAGCGGGCAAAACGAATTTAAAACGATAATCCAGCTCCGTCAAACGTCGTCCTCGAATTAATACGAACAGATGAATTAAAGCTATATACGCGCGTGTTTACGCGACGCACAATGCGCAATTTACAACCCGGCAGAATTTTTCCTCGTTCTCTCGAAACTTTCTCATTAAGGCTGCGGCGCGGCCTGCATATGACTCTGCGTTCCGGGAAGGAAAAACACAAAATTTCTGCTACGCGGTTTTGATAAATTTTCGAGCGTGTACGGCGCGCTTTAGAAAACGCGTCGTCGCCTCAGTCCCCCTCCTACCCCTCGCCCCTTTCTCTCTCGCTTTCTCTCACTCTTTCTATTCGCTCGTGTGCGCATTCCTGTGTATAAAAAGCCGACGGTTTAATTAACTCGCTCGCGCAAGTATGTACACACGTGTGTTTACGAAGTAGGAGAGCCAAAGGCCTCGATGTGGCGGCTCGATCAGCCGATGTGCGAAAAACGCGATGGCGCTAAACCAGAATGCACATACGCGCGAGAAGAGGGCAGAGGAGGGGGGGGGGGGAGCAGAGGAAAAATAAAGGACTACGTGTATACCATGGACACTAGAGCCGTGCGCCGGCAACTTCGGCCATAAATTTATTTGTACTCTCGTCTTTTTTTGCCCGCGCGCTAAACTTTCGTCAAGATGCCGGGGGAGACACGGGAGCACTCTTTATTTTGCTTCTCCTGGCTACTCTCTCCTCCTTACATATTTCACCTCTTCCCCCCCCCCCCTCTCCTGCCCTTCTTTGGCCCGCGCTGCTTTTTAGCTTCTCTATGTCTCTGTATTTCTCTCAGCTTCTCTTCCTTTTTAATCTCGGTTTGATTCGAATTTATTATTTCCTTGTATGGTTTAGTTATTGATTTTTTACTCAGGAATTCTCGCGAGTTGTTTAATCTCGGCTCCATTAGAATTTACGGCTAGACGCTATGGCTTTTTATTTAATTCCTCGAACGCAGGAGCGTGCATTCATCCGCGCGCGTGGGAGTTTTATTTGAGCGTCCCAGCGTCGTTCTCTCTCTTTCTCTATCTCATTCCACCCACATGCCATTTTTTGTGGCGGCCTTCTTTTTTCCCCTCGCTTTTCAGTTGGATTTTCTCCGCGCATGCATGCATTGAATTGATTTAGCTAGTTTTTCCGGGCTTCCTTTTCGAATATGATTACGACTTTAATAACTCAAAAATATCGCTCTGCTGCGAGAACTGTTTGTCATCGTTATGCCTTTTGTTTGCATCACTATTCAGAATACTTTTAATTGAAAATCATATCATATTGTTGCAATTATTTCGCAGGGCCGACGACACAAGCTTTATTTAATCGTATCAAAATATTTTCTTATAGCCGATTACGTCTTAAATTTCGTATTAATTTAATGATAAAATTAAATGGCATAATGCTTCTGTCATTAAATTTATAAGATTGATGAAAAGGAACTCCTTTTCCAAGGTTTTCGTTGTGCAGGCACATCATTAAAGATTAACAAAGCCCTGAACAGTTCTACGAACTCAAAATCGTAAACGGTTAAATAACGGTTAAATAAAACCAAATGACTCGAAGAGAGATGCTTAAATCCTTTTTATCCATCAACTTAAGTTGATGGACTTTATATGACTCATAAAATTAAAAGTGCGCAATCTTCACAAGATTTATTAAGTAAAATTGCATCGTTTTTTAAAATTATATAAGCAATTTTACTTCCGACAGGAAGTTATTTTACATCACAGTTTATTGCAAAAAGATAAATTTTGCAGTTACTACAAGATTTTTACAGAGTTTTTATATTTGTCAATTACATTTTCTCAGAAATGTGTGTAACGTTTTACAGATTTGAGTGCTAGGTTTGCTTAACAAGACTGTGGATGAGAGAGGTAGAAACAGATTCAGTTCGCGCAAATTTTTTATAAAGCAAATACGTTGTTCGTCGAAAAGTTGACATTGCCGTAGTATGTGATCTAAGTCCTGATTGTCGTAACCACATTGACAGCGAGATGATTCGATATATCCAGGACGCGCTGGGGAGGCGGGGAGGTTGTAATGTCCCGCTCTGCATGTGTTGATGGTGGCAATAATCTCTCTGGGTGGTTAATTTATATTACTAACAATTGTTTCACTTTTATAAAACAACTTTTTCGATCAGTTCGCATCCTTTCTTTCAATACACTATCAAACAGCGAATTTTCACTGTTTCAAATTTATAGAATAGAGTATCAATCTGAGCTGAGTCAGCGAGCTCGAGGAGCGAAAACGTCCCATAAAAATTATATGTCCGCGCATTTTCCGACGACTCAGTAGATGGAGAGTCGAAGTCGAAAGTATATAGTCTTGCCGAAGGACATAATAGACGTAATGGTGCAGCTAGTCGGCAGGCGTCGATATTGCATTATGAGGGAGTACACGCTGGGGAGTTTCATTAACGGCATTGATTGTGCCGATTACAGGGGGGAGAGGGGCGACGTCGATAATTACAAAATCGTTTCGCGCGCGCGAGGCCGCCATCGCGGCGTTTGTTAAAGAATGCCCCGAAGCTTCGTCTCTGGTTATTACGAAATTCTTTTCTCCGCGGTCTTTCTTTCAATTTTAACTAACGCCATAATTAATAAGAAAGCAATTTAAAGCTGACGGCCTACCGCTCGTTACTCCGAGTGCTCAGGATCACCAGCGCGCGATTTTAAAATTGAGTTGTAAGCGCGTCGATCGGGAGACAAGCGTACAATTTGTCCCGCAATGTAATATGTATACGATCGTCATCGAGCGAGCGTGGTCAACCGCACTCCGAAATCCGAGAGAGCGTGCGCGCATAATTTTCCCTCTTGATATACGCCTTTGACGTTTTAATTTAACAGCGCGAATGATTCACGGTATCTGCGGTCTTAACCGTACAGAGAGTGAGAGAGAGAGAGAGAACTTCTCTCACGGATGGGAAAAGAAAAGGAAAGAGAGGGAGAGTAAGAGCGCGGGAAACGGCGGCAAAGGTAGGCGCGCGAGCGCCAGCGTAATACGATGACGAAGAGGTCGAGAAAAAATATATGCGAATGCTTTCTCACTCCTCTCGTAATAGCCTCGGAGAACGATAAAAGTCAAATAAGTGTTTTATTGCTGTGTGCGAAATTTGTTTTTGCACTTTACGAGAGTTGCGCGGCCCGCGTCGAACTTACTTCTTTTCTCGGCGCTGGAAACTCCCTTTTTCTCTTTCGAATTGTAGCATCTATTTATGCGTCTTTATTACTTTTTTCCTGCCAGCAGTTTTACCATCTCGTGAGGAATAGATCAAAGATTCGCAGTATGTAGCGTGCTTTTTTTGCATCGCGATTGGGTATATTTTGGATAACTCATTATATAGATTGAACATTTTAAGTTTCGTAAAAGCCAGACTGAGACAGCAAGGCGGATGAAAACGACGATGCTCATTCTAGTAGTTTAGTGCGTAGGTTCTGAAATTGCTGGAGGATATACAAATGTTCTGTAAAAGATCGAGCAATGTTTTCGAACTTTGCAAACGACTCGAGGATGTTTTGCTACTCTATAAAATCATGGGTTGCCAATGCGCGCGGGAGAAGTTTTAACGGAATTTTCAAAAGTATATATGAGAAGTCGTTGTGTTCTATAACGGAGTGAAAGATTAAAGAATATGAACTTTTTTCAAAGCTAAACTTTTGCGAACGAAAATATACCGCGTACGATTTATGCTTCGAAAAGCTTCAAAGTATTTTTAACAAAGAGAAAGAAAAAGTCGTGAAGCATTCAACGTCATACATTTTTTTGCGCCCAACGTCAGAGTGAAAAGGCATCAAGGCAGCGAGTACAAAACTTCGCTTTTAACACAGAAAATATTATAAGTGCATTCAATGTGTTTTGCTTAACTGTCGAAAACTGTAGAGATTAGTCTATCAATGTATGATAATTTTAACAATAAAAGTTTAATAATTCCATGCGCACATAGTGGAAGGTCGATTATGTACTGCACAAATTGAAGCGGTTACACGCCTATTAACATAATCTAAGTAGAACGAATCGAGTGCAGTGCGTTAGATTGATTTTCTAACTGTAGATAAGGATGTTGGTAAATATTTAGTATAGCTGTTAGCTTTTCAGCATCAAAATTGAATTCTCGACAGGCCAATGCGAGTTGGCAATCTATGCAAATCTATAACGACCATAGTCTTCACGGCTGTGTATTATTCGAAGTTTACAACCATAGAAATGCATTTGAAGCGCATCGCAAGTAGATAATGCAAAGTTTAGTCAGACGTTCATGCATGTATGTATACCAGCTTTACTATCTCTGACCGAGTTTCCTCAAGTTTAACGTTGGGCTTGGGTAGATTAAATTCTTTTCAAATTAAAGATCTTTACGGCACTGTAAATAGTTTTCATAGCTTTTTTACGATCACCTAATGTACATTATTACTTCAAGGGCAGACCAATTTTATTTTCATCTTGAAGAGCTCTAAATTTAAATATTCCTGAACGGTTACTTCTTCCGCAATACATCCTTAATTATTCAAAAGAGAAAGGTTAAGCATAAAAATCAACTATATTCTGTGCTATGTAAAGCACGACCAACCGGGAGGTTTAGGAGATCAGCCACATGTGAAAAGTGAGAGAAAGAAATTACTAAAAAAGCTTATACTTACATTCCTAGAGTTTTCTCTTTCTTTGAAGACCTACAAAACCCCAGAAAAAAAAATAAAAACCGAGAAAAATGTTTAAGAACTGGGTAAAAAATTCTATAATAAATCATGAAATTCGTAATTTTATTACGCTACAATAATTATAGATGCGCGTGAACACTATCAGCTCACGGAAAGAAGCCAAGACGCCAAAACTAGTCAGAAGAAAAGACGTAGATACCAGGAAAAAAATGGGGGATGGAAGAAGCTTGAGCAGCACGCAGCTCTATTCGAGGAATAATACAAGAGGAGACGCCGTGCAAAAGTGCGTGAGAGTTGAAGAAATTAAGATGCGTAATTAGACTAGGGCTTCCGAAGAAATATAAAAAGAACATTATAGTATGGAGAGAGTAATAAATCTAAAAAGAGTTATCGCGCAAATGAATTCGAAAATGACCGCTTATCGAGCATTTTTTGAGTTAAGTATTTATCAGTCGTAAACGAAGGATTCAGAGAAGAACACAGTTTACGTACGACAAGCAATAGAAAATTGTCGTGGATTTCCAAAATTACTAGGCATGCAGTTAGAAAATTTAGGAAAAATGCCGGGGGGGGGGGGGTGTGCAAATTGACTCATAACCAGCCCTCGAGCACTTGGAGTCATTCCAAGTCCAGCTTTTACAAAAAAAATTATTTCTACTTCTAACTTAGTCTTGTTTGCCATCCACAAATTTGCTCAATGGAACCATCGAGTAAAGACGACATCTTCGTCGCTAGCCTTAGCAAGCAATTGAATCGTTAGCTCGCACTCGAGTGAGCAGTCTTGATCATCCCCAATTTGGTCACTGGCAGGACTGATTGCCATTGTGAAAGGGGACAAACGCCGGAAGACGACCCACCAGCTGAGCCCGAGGAAGAGAGAGAGAGAGAGACAATAAAATCTACCTGCGTTCATTATTATCGATTGCCGACCTGCATCAGAATCGTAATTCATTACACGCACAATAATACATACACAACTAAGATGTCTTTACTTGTTTATATAAATAAACATTTTTTAAAAGTAATGGTGGAAATGCATCCCTTTAAATCAACAATCCCATATCGATATCTTTTTATTAAGAATTCGAAATGAAATCATTCTAGAATTCGCTTTAAATTGTACCATCGAATATCACATACATGACAATTAATAATAGTAGAAGTTGACGTACGTCACTATCAATATTCGACGTAAAAAAGGTAGATAGAGTTACATTATTTAAGCGCAAAATTAAAAAAAATTAAATTTCTGGTCTTCTTCAAGCAAATGCTGTAAAAGCCTCATTCAACTTTTCAAACAGAATCGTTGAATTCTTTAATTGTTTTAGTGGTGTTCACCTGCGCATAAAGAGCCTTTTACGTAGGCAAGAGCACGACGAATGGAAAATGAAACAAGTGAGTGACGACCGCTTGCATTTTTCTTGCAGAACCGGTGCAAGTTTTGCGAGCCTTCGAGAAAGTATTCTGAGGTTGGCCAGAAGCGTGTAAAAAGAGTCAGACTTCTGCGCGGCCTCTGCCGCGTGACAGTCTCGGGCCATAATTTTCCATTGGGCTGCTCGTAAATTCCGGAGTAAAAAAAACTAAAAAAGAGGAGAATGGAACGCATGTAAATAATACTCCTAATAAGGGCTGTCGTAAAAATCTCTTGAGAGCGAGAGGAGGGGGGGGGGAGGACGGAGGCTCGTTCGAACAACCGGTCCCTCTTTTTTCATCCGACTGTAGTGTGTAAATATCTATTTAGCTAAAAAGCACTCCTATGACACGAGGAGCTTCTACCTCACTTTTAGCGCCTAAACGTGTTCGCGTTTTATAGACTTTGGTAATCGAAGCGAACGCGATCCGCAAGTGAAAGCAGAAGAAACGGCGCTTTGGCCGTGATTCTGGCGGACTCTTTTCGTAAATTAAGTGCCGCGCAGTCGGAGAATTTTTCGTCGGGAGCGTCGGATTAGACTCGCGGGAGGGAGAGAGACAGAGAGAGAGAGAGAGAGAGAGAGAGAGAGAGAGAGAGCGGGAGAGAGGGGAGGGGGGCACGTTGTATAAGATGCAATGGAATTACTCCCGCTTTCGGCTACTATGCTTTTAGTGCCCGCCCGCGGAATGGGAAGCTCGCTTCGAGCTTTACGGCGAAAATTGCCCTGGCCGTTGGCGCACTGAATGGGCTCGCGCGTCGCGTTATTGTACCTGCACTGAATTATGCTTTACGAGAGCTTTTACACATCGGAAGGATAAATCATTGCGAATTCGAATAATAAAATAATAGCATCATCCGCCAGGTAAATCTCCGCGCGCTATATACGCATAGAGTCCAGCATTGCGCGCCTTCTCCCGCATCCGGCGAAAATTTTTCAAAATCCCAATATAACTTGCACGACTGCGAGGCGCCCTATCCTATAAAAGTCCAATTCCCAAGACAGACGCTCCTTCTTACGCCTCGGTCTGGCGCGTCTCACCTCACCTGCCCGCGACGTATTCTTTACACGACTTTTCACTTAACCTAAAAAACCCGCTCGCTGCGCACAAGTTTAAAAAAAGTCATTTTTCTCGCTGTTGCCGAGAAAGCGTTTTGTTGATTTTTTAAAAAGACGCCAACGTCCCCCTTGTACCACTACGTGTACGTACGTGTGTCCTCGTTTTGCCTTTTTTTGTCGGCGTCGTCGTCGTCGTCGTTGTCGTCGTCGTCGTTGTCGTCGTCGTCGTCGGCGGTGCTACTTGTTATACGTATGCGCAAACGAGAAAGGACTGCTCCGCCGCGCAATTGTTGATTTCGCGCGTTGGTAAAAGTTGCCAAGACAGTCGAGCCTCGTCTCGTTCGCGATTCTTTATCAGAATGTACTGTACCACGTATAAATTAACAATGCGCGAAGCGGCTGCTCCCTTATCCCAGGTGGCGGGAGAGTGCAAAGTTTTAAAAGGACTTTTATTCTCGTAGTGGGGCTCTGTCTTTCCTGCCTCTCTCCCTTTTTTCCTCTTCTTCTCCCTGAGAGGGCGAAAGAGAGCGACACAGATAGGAGGCCGGGGGAGGAGGAGGGACAGAGCGAGAGCTTGGGGAGATAAGTTTACGCTTCTTTTGGATTTTCTTCTGGACGAATTGTTTACGAGGACATTATGTCGTTTCATTTATTTATTTATTCAAAAAGTCAATGTCTGTCTAGCTCGGAGAAAAAAACTGTAAATTACTTACGTAACGTTGCATTAGAAACGACCATAAAATCATTATTATCAAGAGACTCACCTGTAACATAAAAAAAAGAATATTCAGGTTTTTAAAATGCTGTGTGAAATTTTACGAATTTCGAAATTAATAGACATGCGCGAAACGCGCTGGTCTTTGACACAGCTATCGGCGGTGTGCATAAATATTCAAGATTACTTTTGGAATATTCCACCAAAGCTGGAAATCAATCCAGATTTAAAAGTTTGACCTATAAATCGCAGGCCCATAAACAAAGCAAATCTCCTTTAACTATAAATAAAACCCATTCATAAAAAGTGCACTAGACGAAAAAAGACAAAGAATTTCTAATCCGTACACGGAAAAATCCAGCCCTACGCTTTTCGGTAAACAAACTTCCGGACCTGAACAACAATCCTAATAAAAGTTCGGCGAGCCAACTCTTCGATCGGCAGTCAAATTGAACAAGGACATAAATCCTAGCACTTCGATTGCTTGCTAGGCTGGAATTACACTTTGCGCCATGCAGAGAGAGAGAGAGAGAGAGAGAGAGGAGAGAGGGAGCGAGAGAGAGAGAAAGAAGCCATGGTAGCAAAATCTCTTTCGCGATAAATCAACACCGCCAAAAATTTTTATTTTCTTCTAGAGAATTTCCAAGAGTGATTGTACGCATATATAAGAGGTGCGTGTATAAATTTTAGGTGCTTATCACACGCGTATAAGTTCAAGTTTTACTACTTCCTAATTCTCTGTACATTATGAAAGTATAAAACTTATAAGTTGATTCTGTACGACAAAGTAAAAATATATTAAATATAACAATTCTGCTGCATGCGAACCGAAATTTTTATTTCCATTATTGCAGAATAAAATACCACTCGAAAAGAAAGCATAAATTCAATAAAAGTTACAATCACAAAACCTTTGATAATTTCTTCAAACGACTTTTTCCAACGTTTCACAACACGTACTCCGATGTTGAATTACGCACGAATTTGCATAATTATTTTCCCAGAACAAGCTTCTGAAAGCAAGTAAAACCAGCAGCGACGAAACGCACTCCCCCGGTTCCATCAATGTGTAGCCTTACTCCCCTGATGGTGCCACCGAAAGCATGCCAGCAGCGAATAAATCGTAATCGCGTCGACGCGTTTTCGGTAAACTGTATGCGGCGGTGTGGCTGGTGAGCGCGCGCGCGAGCAGGTGTGTTTCGAGGCGCGTAAAAGGGGTCTCGACGATGACGGCGACGGCGATAAAGTCTGCGCGCAGGGCCTCTTGGTACAGTAACATCGTCCCGACTCAATTTCACAAAGACGGCTTTTAACAAGCCCGAAGATCGACGCGTCGTCTTAGAGCTGTTCGATCGCGACCGCTGATACACCCTGCCATCCAAGTTTGCGGATTAGCATGTCTGCTTAAGTTCTTTGCGCGCGCGCGCGCGCACGCGCGTACGTGTGTGTATGTGTGTGAGCGTTTGAAAGAGATGGGGTTGTTGTGTAGGTAGATTTGTGAGCGGAAGGTGAGCTTGGTAATTTAGGAGATTATGCGAGGATAAAGGATTGGGGGGAGGTTTTTTAAAAGGATTTTTATGAAGACGGATGGTGATTATGCTCGATTGTATGGTGGAAAGATAGAAGATATCGTGCTGGATTTGGTATTTAATTGCAGTAAAATAATGTATGCTCCTGTTTCTTCAAATGACAGTGATAATCAATTTCAGTTTTTATTGCTTTAGGCGCGATTTCGAAAGATAATGGCTTTGCATTATCACAGTTAAAAATATGTCACATATTCATACTTTTTACATCCTAACATTTGATGGCCCGACGCCAATACAACAATATTTTGTTTTCCATCCATGACTACTGTTACAAATTTATTTTCTATTCCCTAACTGGCGATAAAAATTTTGTTGACGATTTCCATACAAGTATAAATACACACAAATAGTACGTATGTAGATTAGATCTATTGATCTGTATTGTCGCAGCTTCCAATTATTATTCGTCTCAGCATATATCCGATGTCCATGCACGTAGTACATGTATACACATGTATACGACCAGTTCTCATAGAAAAATCCACTTTTCGGGGTTCCCGAAATCGAAAATTTTTTTTTTACACTAGAGGTTCCGGACCAATCAAACTTTCTTCTGTTAGCTGATAGATAGTCAAAAATGCAGAGGAGCATGAGAAACATGGAACATTAGAATTTAACATGGGGAGATATATGGAAAAAAAAAGAAAATCGGCTATTTGGATTTTTTATTTACTTTTTCTCGTCAAACAGACATAACTTTTGATCAGAGCATCAAATCTAGGCATATTTTTTTAAAATTATAGCACTTTTGTTGTACTTTATTGTGGTGTAATTTGAAATTTTATTTGTGCCTCGGAAACATTCGTAGTTGTCATTATTCCAGTATTTCGATGCATTCATTTTTTGTAAAAAAAAAACGTAAAATGGCTCAGAAATATGGTTACTAGTAACTTTTCCCATGGTTTCTCTGCAATTTTTACTATCTTTTAGCTTACAGAAGAAAGTCTCATCAGTCCGAAACCTCTAGCTTTAAAAATAAAATTTCGATTTCTGGACCCCCGAAAAGAACATTTTTCTATGAGAACTGGTCATACACACAAGTGAAAAAATAAATTTATGCATGTACGCGGAAAGTTGGAATATCGCCATTAGTTGATCCGGATTTACGATTGATGCGATTCTACCAAGGGATTTATGTTATATACTTCGACTCTATTTTTCCTGTTCCATGCAGATGGAGAAGCTTCGTACAAGATTTCGCATTTACATATGGATGTTTGATCCGCGATATTCGTTCATCCGAGAGAATGTGCGAAAAAATAAGATAAAAAAGTTTGTTATCATTACAGAAGAAATTGCAACAAAAAGTGTGAAGAAATATAAAAAAGAAGGTTTATAAAACGTATACGGTAGAAACTTTAGTTTTTGCTGTAACTATGGATATTTTTGTTTTTAAGTCGATTTCTTGAAAGAGCACATCAATAAACGAAAGTGTTGGAATTGAGTTTAATAAAAATAGACGTCAACAAGTATAATGTGTAAATAAATGAATAGTCTTTAAGTAAATGAATAACATGGAAACGAGCGGAGACATCTCAGTAGGCAGAGTGTCGGTTTTCTGCCATTGGGACACCTCTATGTTTACATATACCTGTATGTATATACTTAAGTGTCTTATAACGTCGAAGCTCCAGTGGTTCGGATTCCCCTGTACGCAATCTATGGATGCTTGTGTAGCTAAACTGTAGGTCCAGTTCAGATGCATGTGGACTACATTCCGATGTGGTGCACATGCATCCCGGCTATAGGGAACCTCACTGGCCAGTACCATTGTATGGTATCGGACAGTAGGAAGAGCTGTATAAGACTCATAAAGAGATTTAAGAAATATTAATAAACTCATAAAGAGAACTTGGGTAGGCTATAATAAAAAAAAAGAATAATATGAAAACGATATTGTTTGAAATAAGTATAGTATAAGTTATAACTACAAAGTTTTCTCTGTATATTATCGTCTTATTTCTGTATTGAAAGTAAAGGCATGCCTCCGATGACAGCTGCATTTGGGTGGGATTATGCAATGCGCGGTAAGAGAAATTTGGACGAATTTTATATGTAATTTAAGACGTATTCTCCAACAAAAAAATATTGTTTGTTTTGGTCTGTATTTCAAGTACATGACTTATAGTCTCATAAAATAAAAAAAATACTTTTAATTTTATATTGTAAAGTTATGTGTGATATTCACGATTCAAATGCTAAATCTTCAAAAAAATGGAAACCTGATTTTTTAAATTTAGACATATAATAATACGAATTTAGGGTTCTAGTTCATCATATCTTCGATTCATAGTTTAATACGTAGCAGTTGATATTACTCAACAGAATATAGCTATCTAGTTAATTTTTTATTTAAGAAAAAGATCACAACAAACGATTGGTTTAAAACATTGGTTTGAAGATGCACTCCATTAGGCAGTCGAGTAACAAGAAAAACGATATAATACTTAGTTTGTAACTAATGTCAATATATCTGAGTGTATAATTACGCAAGTTTTAGAGACTGAAGTTTGTCAATGTAGCGTTTAGTTTTTGAAGCATAAAATAAATTAACGAGATTCACCTCAGGTCAACTGAGAATACTGTTTAATAAGCATCCTTCATCAAGTTCTTTAAAATTATATGCTAGAAATGGTTTACAAGGATCTTTGAAAAACTTTAAAATGTGAAGTCCTTTAAGAAATAATAAGATTCTTAATAAAGTTCTCAACTTGTAAGTAATCATCTTGTCAATCTAATGAAATTGTTGATTGATAAGAAAATTAATAAAACAGAACAGGTTTGATTGAAAAACAGAAATATTATAATTTTGACATAATTTTACATATTTATAGACTATTATATATTTTATCTTTTAATTGATGTATATAATTTAGAATCGAATAAGTAAAAAAAAAAAAATAAATTATGGACCAAGCTTAAGTTGACAGCTGAACAAAATAGTTTACTTAAAAATTTGTTCAAATTTTTCTATTAATCATAATGAAACTTGCTTCGTCTTAAGGATGTTCAATGGTTACAAAAAAGTTAACAAAATGATTTGAAATTGTAGTACATTATTTTTTAGATGAATATATAGCACCTTGATTTTTTGCAGATTTTTATTCAAATGATTTTTTCGAGAAATTAAACATTGAAAACACTTAAAATAACATGGGCTCTTATGGGCGACCGAAGATTCGATTTAATTTTACAATCTTTTTAATAAAAAAAGTTAACAGGCGTTAAAAAGCAATACATATTTTAAGAGTATATTTCCCGTAGAATCATTTCGTATATCTGTTTATACACCATACAGAATGGATTCAAGAGTATTTTAATGTTAAAATTCAAACGCGACAAAATCACGAAACGGATTTATTGTGATTGTGAGAAACTTGGCAACGTTGCGCGGAGTTAATGTATACATATATATAAATATTTTGAAGGTTACGAAATCGCTTCAATGTTTTCGGAGTCGTAGTCTCAATATGTATATCTATATAGTCAAGAAGTATCGCCAACCGCGGAATTCGTGCGCTATCGCCAGATTTATCGTAACATATCCCCAAAGTAAAATTAATTAATAGTAAATAAAAGGGAGTTTTAACATCATTTAATTGTATTGATAATAGGTTTAAATATTATATATTTGAAATATTTCATACAAAAGAGTCATTATTTGCATTTGCGAATAAGAAAATTTTTGTTATTTCAGGTTGGTAGCAATTGCTCTCTCCTATGTTAAAGCATAGGGTACCCCTCTGCCCCTATTCATAAAACTCTGCTTAAGTTCTAGTACATGATTTAAAAAGTAAAATAAAATATTAACCTTATTTGATCCTCGGAACCGTGTACACCTTAGAGCATTTCAAATAAAACATATCCAAATGGTAACAGATTTGTGAGACGTATAACCAACATTATCCAGTGGCTTAAGTCAACATTATGACAGAACACTTTACAATGAGAAAAAGTTGAAAAATGATAGTATTGATAGAATTGCTCTAACTCTAGTATTAATTCCTAAACAAATAATTACATTTCAGTGGAAAATGAATTATATTTATTTATGAAAAAACCAAGCTTAATCACGGGGCAATGATGTCCCAAGTAAAAAATCATACACAAATTTTATAAAAACAGTTTGATAAAGAAATGTATGCTAATAATTTATATACAAACATTATTCGTTGTCTAGATAACAAAACAAGTTTCTCTAAAAAATTGTGCTTAAAATTGCAAAACTAAACTATTTCTCCGATTGAGCGTTTTATAGCCTTAGTCACAGTAAAAATCTAATCAGGAAAAAGCAAAGCAATTGAACTACACTCTTGAACTCCTTATGTGTCTCGTTAGGACTCTAGTCCCAGCAAAGATCCTAAAGCTTCTTTTACGATTCTCGTCGGAAAACTCTCTTTCAATAAAATTCCTGTATACTATTAAAATTGTTTCATTATTGGAAAAGATATTGTAAAATATATATGGGTTTGCAACATTCACTTTTTTCTCATTTTTTAATGTTCTATGTATTCTTTAATATTTTTATGATTTCATACTTTTCGCCGTTATCGCACGCTTAATTTTGACGCAAGAACACGCGCCCTATACCTCCTTAGAATTTCAAGCTCTCCGACGAGTTTCGGACGCAGTGACGACGGTCCTCCAATAACTACGTGACTTTACACGCAAATGTGCGCGAGCAAGAGAAAGAGAGAGAGAGAGAGAGAGAGAGAGAGAGAGAGAGAGAGAGAGAGAGAGAAGACGATCCCATTTTTTGTATGGATAAGACCGAAGAGGGGCTGCACCGCACGCGATAAATGAGAAAAGTAATAAGGTGAGTCCAATTACTGATCTGAGCGGTGGTGGTTTCGCAAAGCTTTTTCGAAGATTAAATCGAGTTGTATGCACACGTCTTGGCTCTATGCGGTAATGCTGGGATTCACACTTCTTACCAATATACATGCAAATTTATTTTAGTCGCATTCAGAAGTATCGAAGAAATAGAACATATCTTGTTGCCGACATCAGAGTCAGCGTGCATTTCGCAAATATTTCCGACATTATTCTGACCCAACGTCATTTCGGAGACACTTCAAATCTACTCTCCGCGCTCACTTAGCTCATCTCCGTCTCATCAACTATTCATCAATTCACGTGTTGTCACGTCCATCCCGAGTTTTTGACGCGCGCGCGCGCGCGTTTTTTTCAAACACATGAATTTCCCAAGTCGAATGCGCTTGTGAAATCGGTTGCTTCGCCGAGGTCAGCGCAACTGGCTCGCGTCCTCGGCATAAATCCTTCATCATCATCCGCTGTGCTTGTGAGAGAAGGCAAAGAAAGAGAGAGAGAGAGAGAGAGAGAGAGAGAGAGAGAGAGAGAGAGAGAGAGCGCCGAAGAGAAAGATAGAGAGGGATAGGTAAAGATAAAGGGGACGGATTACGCGGCTGGCCTTTGAAAAACTTTAATCCGGGAACGGGGGATATGCTAGAAACGGACTAAATCACCCCTGAGAAATGCGTTAAGCCAAGCTGGGCTCGCCACCGGGCGACTTTTGAGAAGAGTTAGGGGTAGATATAGAACAAGAGATATGGATAGGTGCAAAGAGCGCATTTTTGATTGGTGGAAAGAGAAGCGAGCAAAGGTCGTTGCACTCTGCTATCCGTGATTCCGTTGATTAGAAAGGTATTGATTAGTGCGTCCAAATATAACGCGTTTTATGTAAAACTCTGCGTCGACGGGTCACACCTTTTCATAGAAAGCTTTCCATCCAATCAGTATCAAAAGCGGATACCCGAGCAAAGTGAATTTTCACATCAAAGCAGCGCGAGCCGTCATTTCGTACCTTTAAATAAAAAATTATCCCTCGCACACAAAAATCTAGTCTGTCGAAGTGAACAATTTTCGCAGAATGCTACGGTAACCAAATATTCCACCCTTTTCGTAATTTAGAAGGAAAAAAGAGATGACGAGCATCTCGTAAAGGCCTGCAACAAAAGACGGGCTTTAAGCTGCATTAGGAAACCCGCTTATTACCCCATCCACGAAGGGGATAATAGTCGCGTCGTCGGACCAAAGGGACTCGTTACGACTCAACCTAGCCACCGTTACACACTCTCCATTCTCTTTCTCTCTTTTTTTTCTTCGTCATTCAGTAATAGCCGGGCGTCGCTACCGCGCGTTTGATTTCTGCCGTCAAATTTTTTTCCCTTTGACTCGAGTAGTTAGCGTTGACCCAGGATGCGAGTTCGTGCCGTTCTAATTTCATCGGAACGCCGTGAGCAACCGCAGAAGCAAGTCTCTCTGGGGACTCGGTAAGGAAAAAGTAGGTTGGATTGAGTAGAGGAATGAATTGAGAAGATCAGAAGGCTACTTCAAGGCTCCACACATGCAAAAAAGCCAACATTTCTTGACAGTTTGATTTTGAAACTCGAAGGTGAATGAACTTTTTTTTCTTTTAACAATGCTCTGAAATTTTATTATTTACTAACTTTGAAGGTAAAGTACAGATATCCATACCAAGCAGTTATGTGCATAAACGAAGTTTTAATTTTAAATAATAAAAAAAAAATTAATATAAATCAACATGAAAAAAATTTTGAGACTGAATAAGCTCTGCAAATTAGTTTGAAATATATGGAAAAACTTATTTTTATTGTTGAATAAAATAAAAATAATAATTATTAGACAAATATTGATTTTATATCACCTTTAAGGTTTATTAAAGTATTAATAATTATTTAACTAACCTCCTTTTTGGGAAAATATAGTGAAGAAATGTAATAAGCGTAATTAAAACGCATTACCTAGGCAGTAATACATAAACAGTTATTTCAGAACTAACAGACTTGAAGTCATAGTACTGACAACTAACGTACTCGCGGTGGTGATTAAAATTATTTCTCAGTATGTATATCAGATCCCATTCGCGCAAAGTCAAGGTATGGAGTCCATGGCGGGAATTACTAACGATCTACGCTTATAAAGTCCGAGACTGTAGAATCGCTTCTTTATTTCTAAAGCAAAGGAAGACTTCGTATCGATGACACAAGTGGCGGGTTCTCTTACCGAGGCAAACGTATGCTGAAAAATAAAGGAGACGATGCAACTATAATTAAATGATCAGTTCATAGGTTAGAATCTTGAGACGAGCCATAGTTTACTTAGCTCAGCTCAGCCATAAACTCATAAGTTTGCTCGTTAGCATGGGGTAAAACTAAGATTCACACAACACGGACAAATTTTAAGTAAAAGAACGCGTACTGCGGTTGCAGCGATAACGGTCCAAAAACTAAAATATGACGTCTGGCCTGTGCAACGGCTTTCAAAAACAGCGCGTGAATTATCATCCAGCGTACAATCAATCCTTTCTCTCTCTCTCTCTCTCTCTCTCTCTCTCTCTCTCTCTCTCCCTCCCTCTCTATTCCGCAGACAGCCCCGCCCAAGATTCGCAAAGACAAAGAATGTAGGTCGTCGAAGAACAGCGCATAAATCAGGCATTGTGTTTGCCTACTTCGTTTTCCTTTCCTCTCTCTCTTTCTCTCTCTCTCCCTCTCTTTCTTTTTCTCTTCTTTCTATACACTCACCTAATCAACGACGCGTTTACGTGCGTGTGACCGTACAATGGACTCCAGGAAAAATGACAGGGAATGAGTGAGTAGGGTCTGAAAAAGGGAAAAATTCAAATAGGTAAGAAGACAGGCAGTAGCAGCAGCAAAGAAGAAGAAGCAGAAGAAGAAGAAGAAGAAGAAGAAGAAGAAGAAGAGAGAGAGAGAGAGAGAGAGAGAGAGACGAGGCTTTCACTTAGTAGATTGAACCTCGAGAAAGTTCCTAGCTGTACAAGCTGGCCACCACGACCCAATCTCCGTATTCTCGAGCGAAGGCGCTGAAAGGCGAAGAGCTCTTGCGTAGGCACCGCAGCGCTAGCACAGTCGTCGTCGATAAAATCGTCCAAGAAGTCGCACGCTCTCTCTCTCTCCCTCTCTTTCTCGTTCACTCTTTCATTCTCCGCCATCGCAACCGAGAGAAAATGAACCGAACGCCAAAGGTAGCCAACTTTGACGTAACCTTTTTAGCTTAGTCTTTGTCGCTCTCGTACCCTTTCTCTTTACTTCGAGCTGCTCGTTCGGACCTTATCTGCATCCGATCGAGAGGCGAATCAATTCGATTGCCAGATCGAACGAGTTACGACACCTAGTTTCCTTTTTAATCGCGTTTCTTTGACTCGGCGAGCTGAGAGGAAGACTGCGACAGCTCGATGAAATTACGCGGCGAACATCAGTAGCTCTAGCACGAATGTAAATGTAATGAGATGCGCGTCAGCGGTCGTGCATGGCACCCTTCTTCTTTTTTTCCCCCGACTCCTCTTCTGCCTTTTATTCTCTCTTTCTCTCTCTTACATCTGCCATCTTCGGCCGGTGTACAAAGGAGCCCGGACTATTTAATTACATTACGGAGTTCAGACTTGGATTCATCTGGAGGCAAAAGTTGACTGCAACCTGAAAGTGAGAGAGAAATTTGCTGAGCACGCGTGAAAGAACGAGAGAGAGAGAGAGAGAGAGAGAGAGAGATTTCGCAAAGAAAGGTTGTTTAAGCTGCGTAGCTACGGGAAAACTGTTTTCCTTGCTTTCGCTCGCATTTTTACTTTATTAATGCGCGAGACTACTTTAAAGTACATTTTTACCCTCTTCAGTTTACTGAAATATGCCGTGTATATTTTACGGGGAAATGCGGCAATGATAATGTTGGTTTATTTAGAGAGTATTATATAATTAATTATGCATTTAATGCGAAAATAAATCTATATGAATTTTATCAAAAATAATCGAAATTTGCTTTATTATTCAAATGACTGTCGACGAATTGTAATTTTCACTTTGCAATCTGTCAAAAGAAAAATATTACATTTAATTTCGCAATGCATTCATATCTGGATTATATTGTATTCTTATGCCGTAGCTCAGGTAAATGCGATTTGTCAACGAGGGAAGGTTATTTCGTTGTGCACACAACGCCAGAATTCCTAATGTCCCGAAATGCGTACTTGGGTCCTCGACCTATATATTTCTGCGAAACTCCTCTCGTAAAAAGTATAAGATCGAAAAGTTATTTTTGTAAACTTCAATTGCTTGCACTCAAAACTGTCTCATTTAATATTCTTTCCTGTTCTACATCCACAGGAAATGCAAATATCGTATATTTTGTTATGTTTCCTTTTGCTTCGAAAAAATGAAACCCGTCGATTATTCAACTTGTCAATGCATAAAAACATTTTCCACAATTCTCTTATAATTTCGCATAAAATTCCGACAACGTTGAATCTCTTAAAAATCATCTCAATGTCCAATCATACTTTAATCCCTTGCAATCTCAACCAAGCTATAATCGAAAGGTAATCTCAAAAACATTCTCATAAAAAAATCTAAAAAGAAAATGCACGCCAAAGTATCCCCGACACATTTCACAAAAGCACGGGTCGTCGTAACCCTCCTTATGAAATTCATTTTTCCTCTTACATCAAAAAAGATGCAACAGCAGCATGACGCGCATATAACAAGACCGTGTGTAGAGCAGACATTCGCAATTTTTGTCAGAGACGAAATTCGCTCGTCAGGCTCGAGAGAGTTTGCGATTCGGGTCAAATGAAATTCTCTTGGTCGACCGAGAGCGCATTCTTCGGTCAACTATTCTCATTTGCTTTTGCGTGTTCGCGAAAAAATAAGTTCTGCGCGCCTATGGAGACTACTGCAAGTAGAGCAGTAGAGTTTGATACTGCTTTGCAGAGGAAAAAGCGACAGAACTTTCAACGATTTACCTCGCAGAATATAGCTACAGCTGGTGTCGATATTGTCACAGGATTTCCGAAAGTAAAGGTTAGCATAGACATCAGAATACTTTTAGAGATGGTTCAAGTGAATCTCCTTCAATCTATCGACTCGCTTGAAAATAAATAACATGTTCATTGAGGAGATAAACCAACATTTTTATGCTGATAATGACTGATTTGATGATCATGTTTTTGTAAACTAGCTATTTTCAGTATTTTTTACAAGAATCACGTGTAATACTAAGTTACACACGTAATATAAATTATGTTGCATACATTCATTTTTAATTTGATACATGTATAGGTATCAGATATTGGACTATTGCGTGAGTGCAATTCAAAGCAAGTATATTACATATACCTATGTTCAAAATATAATTATTACAATCCAACAAATTCACAGCATAATATAAATTCATTAAGCCGAAAAGACTATTGTATACGTTGCGCTTTCATCAAGCCATCTGCCAGATTGTTAATGCGAAATCGTGCTTTGAATAGCAT
Organism: Philotrypesis tridentata; assembly: GCA_018906965.1. Lineage (NCBI taxonomy): Eukaryota > Metazoa > Arthropoda > Insecta > Hymenoptera > Pteromalidae > Philotrypesis > Philotrypesis tridentata. The sequence continues at coordinate 244,995 of JACCIB010000036.1, forward strand.
ACGATCTCGATGAAATTCATCAAAATCTGTTCATGTACTATTGCCATTTACACGTTGCTTTTCTGAGCGTAATTATAACTCATGTAACAATCAAGTGCACTGATACGTGTTATATGTATAATCTCCATTTGTGGTAGTCAACAATATTGCGTTTGCCAAAAAGAAAAGAAATATGTCTAGATCTAATGCAATTAAAAGTTGAATAATATGTTGTTATATGCGTCAGTTATGCGGTGTTGATTTTCATTAAATTGAAAACGATCATAATAAAAACTTAACGTATAAAGACTTAAACTTAGATCCATCACGAAGACATTCCCTACTACATTGCTTCAGAAACAGAAATAAACTAAGCTGCCACCACTTGCTTCAAGTAAAAACTCGACGCCAGTAGCACTATCTAAAGACTCTGAGAACTGCATAATGACCGGCCACGTTCACCGACCCCTATCCCCTTTCTCTCTCCCCCCCCCCCCACCATCCATATCTCCCACCAACGGCCTATTTAGTAAATATGATTGGCCGAGTTATTCGCGCGCGTCTTAGCGCAGCGACGCTGCATCTGAAGAATATATACGTATATACCGTTGCTAGGTGAAATAAAAGTCTGCAATTGCCAGACGTCACGCCATATATACAAGGAACGACGCTTTTTCGCTCTGTTTTATGTAGTCTGTGCATAGAGGTGAGAATCGGTAAGACTCAGACAAGTGTATTTCACAGTATAGAGGTAGAAAAAAAAGAACGAAAATGACCGCAAGCTTGCGATCGTAAAATTCTTGAGGTAGGTCCTTATGCCTCGCCTTATGCTCTTAACCTATTTTTTTCTTTTTTCATCATACGAGTCTGCGTGCAGTAAATCGATTGGTCTTTGCTCGTGCGTATACATACACAATTCCGAATTAAATTGCTTTGTCAGGATTCTCGAGTGAAGCGCCTACTCTGGGGTTTTGTTTCGGTGAATTAGCAAGAATAGCTCCATTGTCTTCTGTGTTTCATGGTCTACGAATTTCAAAATCCGATGTTATTAGATTTATATTCCACGCGGAATCGTGCGAAATTATGCTTCTGCCAATGCCCAGAGTAAGGGTGTAAAAACTGAATTTGAATAAATATATGATAAAGAAACAGCTAAGCATTCAAATATTGTATACAATGTAGATTACAATCTCGTGCAATTACCCACTAGCATTTATCAATTTTAAATATTTGAAAGTATTGTGTCAAATATTTCATTGATAATAAATTACATTACATAGACTTTCTGATCGGTAAATTCAAGTCTCACTTAAACAACTGAATCGAGATCGCTTCGGTGAATATATTTAACCGATGGACATTAATAAACGATATTTAAAGTGTTTTCCGCTTAATATCTCTGAAATGCCCTCTGAAAAATGATTGCCCGAGCTAATGCAAATACCATACTTATGTGAGAGTACGGGGAGAGGGGGAAAGGGGCGGGGAGTGTACTAATAATTGCGCTTCGCTTTGATGCTACGTGCAATAAATATTCGACCCTTTAAACTCGATGAATATTTTACGGCGTACGTGTGGGGTAGTATATTAAAGCGGGACTGGTCAAAAAACACCGCACGAGCATGCTACTAGCAGCGAAAGGCGTAACTTTTAACGAGCGCATTTATTGATTTACTACGATAATGTTTATTTCGTTTTTTGCTTTTATCTCTGCTTTTATCGGGTGTCATAAGCGAATTGATTCACGCGTAATTTAAAAGGATATTCTTCTCATAGTTAAATAGAAGATTAATAAAATCTGAGTCTTCGGCATCGCGGATACTTTAGTATTTGCTTTTATTATACAAAGTGGAGAAAAATGTTTTCCAATATTCATATTATAGTTATAGCATGATAGTCTTAAATTTAAACTTTCGAAAGAAATTTTGTATGCGTATACTGCTAAGAAGTAGTCGATAACATAATTTACCATATTATCATAATTTATATTTTATAGTGTATTTTCAAACTATTCCATAGTCTATACTTAACTCAAATATGATATATTTGGATTACCGATAATCATCAGAAGTACAGAAAGTAGAGAATGCATTGTAAAATATAAAAACCGTTAAATGCTACTCTCAAGTGTCGTCAAGTACATAAAGGAAAAATGACTTCGCAAGAGCATGCATTCATTGATTTCGCGAACGACTTTCAAGTCTACCACTGATTCTGAACTTTAGAAATTGAAATAAAGAAGCAACGAATATAAAATCAGATTCAGCCAAGTAGTCATAGAAAGTCGATGGCGATGAGCAATTTCAATAAAAGTGTTATGGCATATGCACGATAAAAACAACCGCTTGATCCGGCGTAAAAACCCCTTCGGAATAAGGGAAAAAGCCCGACCAAGCTGCCCGAAATCAATCAAGATTTCGTCTTTATTTAGAAAAAGAACTAAGCAATATGCGTTCGCATCGAGACATACGTCGTAATGCGTTATACTGCGGTCGTGTCGGAACAACAACAAAGGAGAAAATAGAACTTATACTAAGACTTTCAGTGCGCGCACACTATCAACTAAGCCGACCTCTGTGTCGGGGGTGACTCGAACCTAGCCGCTTTCTCTGGGGCTAAGTTACTGATAGGGAAGTACTCTAGGTAAGTAGGAAGCACTCTGTGTGCCTGGTCCACTGCACCCTATAGTCTCTTTAGAGTCTGTCGCTCTCTCTTCTTACGTACACACACAAAAGCAATATACACACGTTAGCGCTAAGTTGAACACTCACACACAAATAATAACCTCAAAGTCCGTAAATAGAGAAAATCTGTAAGAGATCGGAGAAGCTACGTAAATATAGTCTCGCTCGAACTAACTGAAATCGTGGAGGAGGAAAGAGCACTTCACTCGACTGCAGCGAAAATCAGAGTCCCCGAAACTTCATCTGCAAAGGTAGAATAAGCTGGACGGGCTCTACGCAGGTAGACTTCGGATTCCCACTCCCGAGCGTCAGCTGTTGAGGCCTCCGCTGGGCTGCAGAAGACTTCGGGCTAGAGCCAGCCCCGAGGTTCGCTACCTGCGCCTTTTTCGTACGACATACTAAAATTTGTGGAAATTCCCGGTCTGCCCGTTAAAGCTGTGATTCTCTATTGCTCGCTTCCTCGTCCGCGTTCGCGCTCGACAATGTTTATGCGGCGTTATAAAAACAAGATCGTACTTGGATTTTACGGCGGTACTGATGAACATTAGCCAGTAATAAACAATCTCGTCGTCGCACGAGTCCAGCGATGATCCGTTCAAGATTCAACTTGTCCGCGGTGTATTTCCCCGCGAACGCAGCTGCAGCTTCTTAATTGCTGCCGAAACATTATCTCGAAAAATTCTATAGAAATATTACTACTACATTCACGCACGCGTACACTCTCATATATATAAATATGCATATATATATTGTATCTCTCTCTCTCTCTTGCGAGCACCTTGCACGCGAACAAAAAGGCACTCAATCGATGCACATCTGATTATATAATACTAGTGAGCGGAAAATAAATTTTAATTAATTTATTATACCTGCTTAATCTTGAACTTAATGGAAACTCAAGTGAGAAAGCCAACTACAAGCCAAGAGCGCTATGTATAGTTTTATGGCATGAGGCATTTTATAGTAGTGGAAAGTCGTTATCGATTTTATTGTACTAATGCGAGCAATTAAAAAATACTGGGCTTGTACACGATTACGAGGATTTTAATGTGTATAGGGCGAGGCCGTATGGCTTCAGCATGAAAATTCGATGGAATAAATTGTACTAAACTGGTTATTGCTATATTATGTCGTATCTTCGAATATTAAAAAGTGAGAACAATTTCAGAAATAATTGAGAAACTTCTGTAATCGTTTTTACTGAGCACAAGGTCCATAATATATCACAGGTGTAAGTATTGTTATATATTGAGGTTATTTTATAATTTTCTATGTCTGATTTAAAGACTTGTTATGGGTAAATATAAAATAAAATAGGTCAGAGAGTGAAGAAATGACTGCATTCTTTTTAAGTGATGAATTACATCAATTTACTGTATGCCTTTTGGATTACGTAAATCTCTTGCTAATTTCGAACGACTTATAGAAAATTACTTTGAGATGATAAGCATTTTTTCTATTTCTTTGATTTATATCAGGCGCTTTATTCGTGCAAAAAAATTACTTATGTATTCAGTGCACTCGTCACAATGTATAATTACGGATGTGACTAAGTGCTCAAGTTCTTTGGTGAAATGATGATGAATTTAAATAAATATTTGCTAAATTTCTGACTTACTATTTTAAAACTAAATAGAAAAAACTTATATTTTTCGAGAGAGAAGTACACATCTTAGACATATCGTTTTTGAAAATGAAAAAGCTATGTATACAAAGAAAATTGTTACTGTGTAAGTCTAGTCCAAAGAATAACGAAGTCTTCAAAGTTTTATTGGTTTTTGTCCGTAAATAGTTATATTATTTCGAGATTTTCTTCAATTCCAAAATGCCTTTATAAATGAACGAACTATATGAAACTTTATTTCATCACGTTTCTCGTACATGTCTGATTGCAGTAGCATTCAGACGTAAGCTCTAAAATATGAACAAAAATATTCGCGACACTGTTACTTCGGTTACTATGCATGATTCAGTATGTTTCTATAAAAACTGATGCTACAGTCTAGAAGTAGGGATACAAAGATGTAGTTAACAGTTTTCAGTCAGATTTGTATTCTTCTTGTCTTGATAATGCTTTACAGAACTAATCGACGGTTAATATTTTGAAAATTTAAAGCTGATATGAGAGGGGTTTTAGAAAGAAAAATAAATCTCGAACTAATGAATCTACTATTGGTTCTCTGTAACATATACAATCAATGCTCAAGAACTGGCTAATCAAGAAACAAATAACGCATGGATCCTTAATGCGAACTTCTCGCTCGAATAACAATAATCATATACCTTTATCCTTCAACCACCGGAAACCTCAGTTGCACAAAACAGCTGCATAATAATTTCTATAGCGAGTGGCAGACATCGCTGTACGCACTGGATTAATCGAACACCTTTTCCTACGCTCAATCCCTCGCCGTTGAAATTCTTTCCAAACACAATTTGCTCAGCCATTATAACGAAGCTAATTCGTGGTTTTCGTATTCCGCGATCGCCTGCGCTAATGTTGGCATTATAGTGAGTTTGCTAATACTCCATGATTAAAACGATAGCGCGCCTGAAATGTAAATGCGCGCAGCTAATTTCGACGAGTGTGAGCGCACCTATAGGCTATCGGATTAAAAAACGATATCTCCAAACAGAGCAACACAGACTCTCAGGGGAATTCAAGTGTAGCCGTGGGGTACGCAGAGGGAGAAGCGTAAGCTGCGCCAATTAACTTTTTGTCGGCAGAGGCTTAGAGTGCGAAACGCGCGTACTATTCGCGCGTGGAATCGCTGGCATATGACTTTGTTGCTGCTGAACAGAAAGAGAAAGCTCGTTGTTAATTTTTCTTTTACTTCGGTGATGCGGTGATTGCGCCGAATTAGAATTGCTATAGCCACATAATTGTAACGTCCATTTACCGATGGTCATGCATTTTAAATTAGTTTTAACAATTGGCAGCTGGGGCCCGATCAAATGTCAATTTGCTTTGTAAAATATTGATGAAAAATATCGGTAAAAGAGGAGACGTTTAATGGCGCCTGCGATGCAAGACTTTGTAATCTCGGGCAGAGTTAATGAAAAGTCTATTATTTTATCGCGGGTAATGCAGTTACAACGCAAATTTATGAGCATAGGCATAAAATTTGAATGTCATCAAATATTTCCATATCCAATGTTCTAGATTTCGTTTTATTTTGAATCGACAGTTCATAAATCATTCATGTACACCCGTATGTACCGGATGAGTGTTCTTCTGTAATTGAAATGTCATGTTTATCAATTTTAATTAAAATATACTCGGCCAAGCAAGCACGGTTGTATATATACGTACAATTGACAAATATTTGATTACTTTCCATTCTATTTTTCCATTGTAAAAAGAAATTATATACATCTCGTATCAGTCGAGACGCATAACCCCCTGATAGCAGTAGAGTCGAAAATACTTGTACACGTCAAATTCAAAATATCGTCTAATACTCGCGGTACTACTTCTTTTTTTAAGCCAAATGGACTATTCACAAGTCGTAAGAATTATGCGAGCCTGGCGATAAATTATCCGTATCATATTTCGCGAAATTTAATTTTCCCCTGAGTCTTGAGCTGCGCGAGGTATATACGGAGAATTATGAATCGCTGCGGCAATAAAAGCTTCTCGTGGTCCCCATGAATATTGTGCTAAATCACAATTGGATGCTGCCACTCCTGCGCTTTTTTAGCTGTATTGAAATAGGGAAAAATGCATAATTGGAGATGCATAACAATAACTTATTGGAGATTTTACGTGGTGGCTTTTCCAATGCCAGGGCTTGCGGCAGAAAATTTCTTTATAGTATAGACGATATTCGAAATTAATTTTTCAGAAGCCAATTAAAAAATCAAATTTTGCACCATATTTGTGAAACAACTTATTTGTCTTTAATAAAAAAAGTGAAGTATTAAAATTATAATAAATCATACGTAATTGCTCTTCGCTGCACCATTATCTATCATTTAACAAACTTTCAAGTCCATATTACAGAACCTCAACGAGAAAAGTTCGCTTAATACCAATATCAGATTAATCGAACTTTTCTCGTCTAGTTACTGTAATATGATCTCAAAACTTTGTAATATAATAATTACTTAATGAAGAACAACTACGTTTTGGTTTTTCGTAATGCTCTATTTATTATCTTCATAATAAGTAAAATATTTCTTTTTTGTTTGCTATAGAAATTTCATAATTTTAGTAGGTAAAATAGATTTAGAGATATTTGAAATTCAAAACTTAAAAATATGTCATTTCCTTACTCTGTACGGGAACTCATGGATATCTTTATTAAGTTTTTTAGAGTCTTTTATGGTATTTCAATTTTTTTCCGTTAAATGAATAACAATGTTTTGCGTTCCACAAGCAAAATTTCCAACTAAAGTAAAACTACTCGTCACCTTACTGATGAGCCCAGTGAAAAGTCTGGGGTGAAAAACACTCATATTTGAAAAAATCATTAAAAATTTTGGCTCTAAGTGACAGATAGCTTCTGCATCAAACAGTAAAAAAGCTTGAATCAATTAGAAATTTGAGTTAATATTTAAATACAATCTTTTGCAATAACTTATGTGAACGATAAATTAAAATAGAGGTCATATTTGATTCAACTTTATACTTAGTGGATCGAGTTTAAAAAAATATAAATAAAAATTTTAAATTTACCATAAAGCCTGATATATTTCTGATACTGCAATAATTGTTACAAAAATGCACAACAACTGCAAAAGTAAAAAATTCTTGTAACAGAATTTCGTCATGAAGCTCCGTTCCGAAATAACTTCCTCAACATGGCAAACTCAATTGACCCGGGTGATGATAGCGTCGACTGGCAATTATTTAATTAGCTAGCACACATCGTAGACGGAGGGCGCGAAATCAATTACGTCGTAGTTCGCGAGTTCCCTACAATCACGCCAGTCCATTATACTTTCGCCGCGAGATTTCTCCCGACGATCGTCCAAGAGAGAGCCCCGAAAATACAGCCATCGGCCTCGCTCCAGACGAGCGAGCGCGGATAAAAGGAAATTAGCGTTAATTAGAAGCGCGCGCCCGCGCAATCAGTATCACGTGCTCGCGATAATCAGGAGGAAATTACGAAGCGTCGACGATAATAATAGGGGAAAAGAGATGAATGGCGAGAGGGCCGCATGCGTATAGCTGCTGCTACTACTGCTGCGCTGAGTTTTGTTGCGGAATGTAGTTCCCGGTGTCGGCGATGCGTGTGCTTTGATAGCTGCCCGGTATGCAGTGCGCATACTGCTCAAGATTAACGAGTCGTTCGACTTTTGAACTTGAATTATAGCTGGCGATGCGAGAGAGAGAGAGAGAGAGAGAGAGAGAGAGAGAGAGAGAGAGAGAGAGATTCTATGGGCTGCAGAGGAATACGGTGATTCGAAGAGTCTAAAGGGAGCTTTCCCTAAGTGATGAGGTTTTACTTTGATTACATGCTCAAAACGTGATTGTGTTGACTGAATAATTCAATCAATGAACTTCAAACTACTTATAAAAGACTAATAAAAAAATTTTAAAATCGCCGAAGAATAACTTCAAACATTAATAAAGGTCGCTCTCTAGCTAATCAAATGTTCCATTAATTGTTAAGACTGATTTTCAACCTTCAAAGCAATAGACTTGTAAACATACACAAATGCTGTGGACAAGGTGATACTCATACTTCTAAGATATAATACAAGGGGTGAAAACTTTATCCTGCAATTAGTCCGCTATTATTTCCGCTATAATTTAAGAAATTACATTTTTTGTATTTATCTGTTTAATCTTTTGTTTAAACCATTTTTTGAATTAACCAGTTCCCAATTAGTTTTTAGCTAGTAAACTCTGGCACGAATTGAGGTTTCTAGCTAGTACTACCAGTGCATACAGAAGCACTGACCATCGGTAGCCAAAAGCAAAAAAAGCAAAGCCATAATAAGTGCAATCTCGTTATAAACTCTTTGTCCTCTCCTCTCGTAGAAATCCGAGAATTCATCGGTGCACGATGGAAATAGCCCGCAGCAGCGCTCGTGTATACGTGACATCGATATGCTTCACAGTCGCATTTCCATTATACAGTCTCTCTCCCTTCATGCACGTGTCAGTAGTATATGTCTGAAAGTTGCCTTCAATGAATTTTGTCCGCGTTGTATTACGGGACGCGGTAAAAAAGATTGCAAAAAAGTCACGTATCCGATGACAATAGTGAACCTGACGAAAAAAAAACACTGTCGCATGATGTAGTAGCCACCGAGTTTGTTCAGGATGGATCAGACTATCTCTTGCAAGCATTTTTTTTTTTTTGCTTTTTACGATGACGTTGAGGTTCATTGGTTCAGTGACAGAACGAACCATGTGTATATGAAAGAAAGGAGAATAAGACATTAATAATTGACTTAGATTGGATGCATGATGCCACGAGGATCTGAAGAGGATCATTTCGACAGAGTTTATTTTTCCAATATTTTTTCAAGAATGTAAATGCAGTCTAACCGAAGACGTGGGATTCTTCTTGATGACCCATTCAGTATGCAATACTATTGATGTACAATTAAAAATTAATCGAGTGTATTATCGATGATGTTTGTAACGTAAATAGTTTTAATTTTAATAAAGTACGAAATCTTTTATTACTTAATTGTTATGTTTTGCAAATCCTTTCACCTTTAGATAGAACAGTTTTTACTAAATAGACATGGTTTAGAGGCTGGAACCGTTTATTTATTATTTTATTTTTATTCTTCTTTAGATGAATAGATGATTATAAATAATTTGTTACTTTTTAAACTCTCTTAAAGAACATATGTAAATATTATTTTATTTTATATTATTACTATACATAATATTTAAGAGAATCCGCCAATTTTTTGGAATTGTTTTGAGCCTAATATACTCTCAAGCCAAAATATACTTTTGACATTGTCCGTAGGATTCCAAGAGTACATTTGCATGAAATGGGTTCAAAATTTTTCCACATGCTTGTTACAGTATTAGTTATCATATAAAAACAAAGCGAAAATAATTTGTTAAAATAATAATTTAGTAATTTTTTTTTATATTTTTTAAATAATCGTCCCACCGATAACGTCAAAAGCCATCGAACGCTATGTATCCTAATTGCATAGCTTTTTAGATAAAAACCTTAAGGTGGCTTTAGCGACTTTTAATAAAAACTTATCAGTCCCTAAAACATTCAGAGAATATTGTTAAAATCTCAAGCTTTCGATTGGTATACAAAAAAGTATGGTTTCCGATCTAATTTGATGAAAGCATGAGAAAATATTAAAATTATACACGGGCTCTTATGGGACTCAATAATAAATCCGACCTCACGTCCTTATAAAGACTTATACTTCAAAATAGAATGGCGGAAATTATAGCATTCTTAATGAAGATAACGTTAGGAGCAAAAGACATGCACGTTTCCGTTGAAATATAAAAGATATCAAGGAATAACAGTATTACAATATAGAAAGTAACGTCTATTTTACCGATTACAGATTAATTTTTTTTATAAATAACATGTAGAAGTAGTTTACGTTATAATTTAGTTCATTTTAAATGATGCATTGAAATAAAAAACTATAAAAAATTGAAGACGCCACCGAGGCCCCAACTTGATACGGTACCAACCGCTGAAGCCACCTTAAATTTAAAAAATCATTTTTAGTCTTAAATTTTCATGTAATATAATTTACAAATATCTCATTAGGTTGAATTTCGAAAAGATCGAAAAAATTAAGTTTCAAAAATAAATAACGTCGTAAATTCCAATATAAATGTTAGAAAATACGTGATTTCGACCATTGTTACAGAAAATTGTCTACTGGACATAATTGATACGTCAAAACAATTTGTACTTATTATCAATCAACTGTCACTGGGGAGCGAACAATAATACTTCCAATCGCGGCAATCACTCTGACGACGACTAAAGTATGCATCAGATTACAGTGCCCAATCTAACACAGAGCTGTAGAATAATTTTCCTCTTTTGCGTTACCATGCTCATCATCAATTTTTTTCACTCTCCCTGTCAGCTCAATCCACTAGTAGGAGATCAAGCACAGCAGTAATCCAGCTGATTTCCATTGTTTTCCAATCTCGCGTTCGGGGAACTTGAGAAATAAACGAACGAGTCGGGGTGCGAATCACTCGGCCTAATCCACTTGATTTTTTTTCCCTCACGCGAGCTGCGCCGATGAGAGGATTTTTAATTTCCTTGTGTTATTTCGAATGCCGAGGGACAGGCAGGGAGAGGGTGACCGCGAGCTTTTATAGCTTTGTTTACGAGGCTGCACATTTTAAATGGATCTGCGAAATTAAACTTGCTACGAAATTCCCCTGTTTTATTATTTTTCCCCACGCACAACCCCTTATATCGATCAGAGGCGAATTACGTTTATGAAGCTTTAAAATCGAGAGTGCCGATAATTTTTGAACACATAGTTAAACTTTTAAGTGGAAACATTTAGGGCGCCGTATATCGCGGTATTGATCCGATGCCTTTTAAATGCACGCACTTAAGAATAACAAATTGACGACCTGGTTCTGGCTGTAATGGAATTCATTTTCTGTGTAAAAAATAATGAAATAAAAAAAACACGGTTTGCCTTTTAAGAAAAGAGTTGAATCTTAAATTTAAAAATAAAATAAAACTATAATGCTCGACTGCAACGTGAGATGAAAAATTAAATTATTTACTTTTACATGTCTATCGTAATTTGTTTGAATAATACATGAATAATAGTTTAAACTTAGAAATAGTATAAAATATAAAGCAATTTTTGTGTATGTAAAACGTTTTTTATTCCATGCAAAAAATATTAGATGATAAATGTTTAATTTATTTTCTGTTTTTAAAAAGTACACCTTTAATCAGCATGGAAATTTAAAAAAATGTATTTCATCAAAGTTATATGATTTCATACAAATATTTCATGGAAAATTAAATCATTGTAAGAAAACTCTTACAATCATGTAGTATGATTATATTTTATGTTCCTTATACTGCTCCCGAGCTCAACAAACTGAAGTATAAAATCTTCAAAAATAAAACTCGAATTTGGTTCTCTTAAATTGAATGCGCATCTGCGTTAACTTGGACTAAAAAGTGAGTTTCGCCTATCGTACAGATTTAAAAAAGTAGAGGACAACATTGTTAAAAAAAAAGTTGGAAACTACATTTTCCCTCGGAACGTATAGCCAGCACAAAATGACTATCCGCGCTATTCGCGGATTCAATCCCTTCTCGGCTCGTCGACTCGCGGAAAACGTCCGTCGACTTTTACGATTGTCTCGCCAAACTCGCGTGGCGCGCGCGCACTAAAAACTCCGGCATAGGCTTTATCGCTCGGGCTGAGGTGGCGAGGAGCTTCTCCTTTCTTTCTTCTCTCCTTTACTCGCTCCGAGAAAGTAGCTCGCACAATATCTATAAGACGTTATCGTAAAAATGTTTCTCTCTCCCATGGGCGCGCCGAGAAAACTCGTTACGAGGGAACGAGTCATTCGTATACAGCAAAGGGAGAACAGGAGTCGCGATGGATGAGGAAAAATGAAGCAGAATGGGAGGACCGGGCTTGCGTCACCAAGAAACGTCTCTACTAAGCGCGCTGCTCACCAGATTAAAGCGATATAAAAGCTTTTTGTTTTCGACTAGTAGGACATCTTGCTCTTTTTATTGTATATAAGCGTCAATTCGTTACTTCAATTCGCCCGAGGAATTCTACTATTTTCGAAAAAGTTGTACGACGAATTTTTTTTACCTTGACTGCTAATTTGGAAAAGTAGATAACTTGGGTGATGAGAGGTATAATAAGTGCAATAAGACGATAAAATAAAAGTTTCGCCGGAGACGAAGGGAAGAAAATAAAGCAAGGTGAGAGTCGATAAGATTGGTTTAGCACGCAAACTGAATAGAACAGAGGATATAATTTGTATGTAACACGAGGCATGAAATATACTGTATGAAAGCTGTAATCAGTTACACAACTTTAAAAAGAGTTGAAAAGATGTATGAATTTTCGGTTTATCTTCTCTAATCATCTAGAGGTAATATGGCCTTTGACATGGGAAATGAATGCATGGATACAGCAAAATAGCCAGTTATAAGAGGATTTCTGACTGTAATATGAAGGTAATACAAAGGTTATGAAACTGTATTTCAAAGAGAAAATAAGGGTTCAATCGTACAGTATCAGATACGATAACGTAGTATTACGTAAAATAAAGAATAGAGAGCAGTCTGATTTGCGGTAATATAGAAAAAGTTAAAACTAACAATTTATTTAAAAATTCGTTGTTATTATGGATAAACTATAATGTTAAAAGGATCGTTTCATCCTGGTAGATAAGTTGGATAATTACTAGTTAACGATGGAAAAAAAAATTCAATTTAATTCTCTTTTGAGGTTATGAAATAGATTTATTTACTAACCTCAAAAAGATCGACATGTGCAATCATACTCACATCGTGTATATGTACAACTAGGTACACACGTCGTGGGCGTACAACATGTAGGCCATTTCGTGTTGCTCGCACATCATTCGCGGTAGTCAGGACACGAAGGCACGTGCAAGTTTTCCCGCTTTCCAACGAACTTCCGCTAAAGGAAGTACTCCATATATAGCGTGAACAAAGATTAGAAAGAGCGCAGCAATATTTATCTGGTTTGCTTTTCATTTTCATCGAGGTTCTATAACGTTAATTTATTCCTCTACTCGCGATCGTGTGTCTTTTGGTTAACTCACATATATATTTTTATTGGTTAAAAGTTCTTTATTCTTGACCTACTTGCAACTAGATTTTGCAGGGAATTTCGATCTCGCATGCTTTTGGAAAGCACGCGCATCTGTGTTGTACGTACACAAGAGCTTACACAGTCTCCGGTTTTCGAAATTTTCAGTATGTAGATAAGCCAACAAAGTGAGTAGAGCGCTTGATAGTCGAGCTTCGTGTACCATGAGTTTGAATAAGAACGTGAGTGTAGCATTATGTACCATTATCCAATACTTATTGGGGAAAAGTGGCCTTTGTGCGCTCGCGCAACCTGAACCGTACGATGACCATCGTGTCAAGCTGTATACATTTTAACTTTATTTTTCGTCACTCGCTCGTGACACACATCTTTACCAACTTGAAACCCAGGATGCACGCGGCTAGGACGCGTCATTTTAGTCTGTGTATACGTGCCGCAACTGGTCTGCAGCTCGTCATACAAGCGACGAGCAGAGAGATCGCTCACAGTACATACATAAAAATGAAACGGCAGTGTAACACACGCAATGTTACAGTTTTTTTTTATTTGTTCTCTCTCTATCGGAATACTCAAATTTGAAAAAAAAAGTCATTGAAATTATTCCGCTTTTTAACTCTTATTTACTTAAAAAAATACTATACTCATAAATAATGATTTTCTTATGGTTTTGACATGATGCACTGCAAAATTATTTTGCATAATAAAAATTGATAAATGTTTCTAAAAAATAAATAAATAAAGCTGTTTTTTTGAATTTTTTTAATCGTTATATTCATACATTCAAGAACAAGTATTAAAAAGTACACAATAATTGAAATACCGCATGCTTTTCGAGAAAAGCGATAAAACTTTTTAATCAATAAAATTCGATAAATTGCGATATAGTGCTATTGATACGTGAAGAAAGAAAAGCTTAACTACTCACCGACTACGTTGAGATGCACGAAGTGACTCATGTGGGGAGTGGTGGACACTTGGCACTCGTAGATGCCGGTGTCTCGGTGCTGGGGAAACTTGATCTGCAGCACCCAATCGTCCGACTGGGCATTGTGTATCGCTCGGAAGCGCTGGTCGTTCGTGTACGTGTACCGTCCGATCGTCAGCAGGTGGATATCCCTGTGTCGCACCCACGACACCTGCAGATGAGACATCTGTAATGCATGTGCGGCCCAATTGCGGCTTCTGTTTGTTTCCTGACGTTTAACTGTTTTGTCCCGACTTTCTTTTTTCTCGCAGCTCATTAGCGTCTGCCTTACACAAGTAAGCTATGCCGATTTGAGTCGTCAATTATCGAGATTCAAGCGTATGAAATGTCTGTAATATCGTAATGTAGTTTGCTTCGTTCGAATGAATGGGTTTTATGAGTTGATGATTGTCGCGCTGTGTGTCACAGTATTATTATATGGCGCATTATGAAAAGCCGTTACAAACAAATAGTTTATCTTAAAATTAATAATAATGAATTTTGTGCTGCAACTAAAAATCATCATGCAAACTTTCATGCAAATGTTGAATAAGAACTGATGAATATAGTTTCGCAAATTATACATATTTCGCAGCTCTTTCTTATCTCTTTTGCGATTCTCCAGCCATAGGGTTACTGTGAAGCATACCCGCATCGGAAGCAAAACTATAAAAGTTGAACGTGCGAAATTCTCCGTGTAAAGACGTTATTAAATTTAACTCTGCGTATTCGTACGAGTAGCTCGTACGTGCGCGTATATGTATTGTATGAAACAAGCTCGCACACGTGTGCGTCGGAAAGAGTATAAAACACGGAGCGTGAAAAAATTCATTTAAAGCTCGAGACCGTACCTTATCCATAAACCTCTAATTACATCCCAGCCTCATTTACACTCGCTGCAGCTAAAATATCCGGGCTCCCGGCCGCGCAGCGTCAACTCCGCTCCCCCTCAAAAGCCTGTTCACAAAAAGTTAAAACCAGCCCGAGTAGAGCAAGGAAAAAGCCAGCTGCAACAAAGTATTCACCGGCCAATCGTCCCGAGCGAATTAGCCAGCGCGCCGGCCGTCCATACGTATATAGATATAGATACTCGAGAGTGAAGCCCCCTTCCCCTCCCCCTCCCCCGGACACGATAATCCACTAGTGCCCTTTAAAATTGCAGGAAATGAAGCCTTTCAACGAATCATCCCCCTCTCGGCTCTCGCGCTCTCCTCTTCGCCCACAACGGAGTCCAATCAATACTATAGCCGTAGCAGCGGTGGCCACAGGCAAAAAGGCCAGCAGCAATAGCAGCGCGACCGAGTTGACCACAATTAAATCTCCGTAAATTGGCCAAGTGTGTTACTCCCGCTGTACGGTGTGCTCGCGAGGTGCTGCACTCACCTCCCTCTCTACCTTATGCTTCTCCAGTCCATCGAGCTAATTCCCCGTATCTTTTCTTTATGGGTTCGGGCGTGCCATTCATTATTGAATGAGTCGAGCGGTTCGTGAGAACCGGCTGGCACACGCGAGCGAGCTGCAGCAGCAGCAGCAGCAGCAGCAGTCGTGCCGTTACACTCTCTCGGGCCACGCGATGCGCGCAGGAAATTAAACGCAAGCTCCGCGATTTTTCTGCCATCGATATTTATGAATTCCAGCGTCGGCCCTTTTTTCGCGCCGCTGACAATCGATTTCTATTGCTCCCGGGTTTTTCACGTTCCGCCCACTGGATTTTATGTTTTCGACGGCTGAGGGAGTGTTAAGCTTAGTTTATGCGCGCTGGTTACCGTTAAAGCATTCTGACGCAACGCGCAGTGGTGATAGCAAACTGCATTACCGCTTTGCCACATATTTACGCGTTGCCTTCAGAACTTTGTTTACAGTGCTTTATAGCACGGCTGAAAACAATTAATTTGGCGTCCTTTTAGAGGAAGCCTTGTAATCAGGTAATTACAAGTGCATAACTAGATATATCGCTTTGTCTCAAGAATTATAACGCTATGCCATTTTATAGTAAATTCTTACGTTTTGGGAACATTTTTTTTGCATTTTATTTCTAACCATTTAATTGGAATATTATAAGCTAATGCTCATTTTGGTGACAAATATGAAAGTCAAATCAATCTCTGCAAGAGATATTACGAAAATATAGATTATTTCCCGTTAAAAATGGAATCTTAACTGCTGACAACTACTTAGCTTCGTAATCTAAAAGATGAGCTGATTTACTTACAATTTTTGGAATGAAATGAAACACATTTGACCGACTTACTAACAAGTTCTTAGATTGTACATTCCTCTTTAGTTTCTAAGTACAAACTTCTCGATATACTCGCTTAATTCTCATAACACAGCTTATAATTTACTTACATTTCACTACGATTTGAGGTTGCAATTGGAAAATCAAAGCTTAGAAGCATGAAAAAGACAATTTAAAAATAATTTATACGTTAATTGACCGGAGGTGTTCTTTAAAGTAGTCTTCGATGTATCTTGAATTTGATAGATTGATTGCATAAATTTAAATAATATATTGCATCTAGAAGCGATGAACCAGTTTAGAGTGATATGTGTCATTGACTTAAAATGTCCATTCTTAACGTCAATTCAAAGACTGTCCACGTATTAATTTAAATTAAAACCTAAAAATTTATTTTACGAGTATATTGGCGATATTTATATGCTTGTTCGATTATTAAGCTTTAACAAGTAAAATCGAATGCAGGACTCACATGTTTATTAAAATGCGTATGTTAAATCAGCTGCATGCACAGCAAGATAAAAATTGACCTCTGTGCCGTTCTTTCTCCCTTCCCTCATCAGAGTTCCATAATAATTCAAGGGGTACTGCCGCAGGCGAGGATTCAAAAAGATTTCCTTACGGACGAAAAGCCACAATTTCATTTTGTTCATGCACAGAATTAGCGTTGCCGATCAAACAACTTCCTCGTGAAAAAAGCGAAGTCATTTTCACAAAAAAGACAATCTTCGTCTTACAATCGTTATTAGATCTTCACTCAGTATTAACTCGGTCTATTCGATTTTTAAGTAGCAAGCAAGAGTTATCAAGGAAAATTTACGTAATGGTATTACAAAAAAGAGCGAAATTAGTTACACAGTCATCACCAGATGAGAATATACGTATAGCAAAGAAAACTTTGGCTAAGCTTCTCTACGGGAGTGTCGCCTCTATGCAATTCGACTCGAGCGTTAATTACTACTTCGTACTGCTCGAAGCAGAGGAAACGATTAAGCCAAACTTTTGCCTACTCCACTTTCTCTCTCTCTCTCCCTCTCTCTTCTCGCTTCAGCGTGCAGCTGTAAAAAATAGCCAGTTTTATCACCAGCGGCTATTCAGCCGTCGCAGCAATTAATCGAGCTCGCTATCTATATAATATACACATGTACACGAGCAAAGCGAGAGAGGGAGGGAGCAGACAGAGAGAGAGAGAGAGAGAGAGAGAGAGAGAGAGCGAGAGAGAGAGAGAGAGAGAGAGAGAGCGAGAGAGAGAGAGAGACTGTCTCTGTACATCAGTTTCATAAGTCCGCGCGGAGGGAAATAAAAAAAGTGGCTCCCGCGCAGAGACGACGACGGCTGCTGCTGAAGCGAGTTATATACTCGGGGGGAAGTTATCCGACGTCTGCGTGTTTACCGCCGACGGAACCGATTCGCGCCCACGAGTTCTCCTCGTTAATTCGTTTGCCCATCCGAGAAAGTTTATCTACAGTCAGTCGAGGAAATGCACCCGCGCGGCCGCCTTCGGAACTTAATAGCCGGGATGTATGAATCGTAATTTCTCCAGGCTGAAATTGCGTGCCGCGCCCAGCTCGCTGATTATTTTCGGCGTGTCTTGATTCTCTTTTGAATTTTTCCTTCGTCCCGCGCCCTTTCCCGGGGAGAGGGCTGCGCGAAATTTGAATTTCATTTGGTTGAATGGGCAAAGTTTTGAAAGAAAAATTGCTTCTAATGAAATACGTCGACGTTGAGCGCGGGCTCTCCGTTGGAGCTTCCACGATGTATCTTGCCTTGCACGATATACTTTTGAAGTTTGCAATTTTGGCGATTATGCGTGCCGATTTCTTTTTTATTTTTTTGACTGATTATTATACCACGCAAATTGAATCGCATTTTTTATTTCGAACTTGTCACGGTAGGGCGGATTATTTGCGAATCCTTAACAGTCAGTTGTCGCAGGAATATATAGGAAGTCAGTACGAGCTTGAGCGAATAATCTATACAAAGACGATATATACAGTTCTTTTACCTGCTTGAAGTGTTTAGAACATGTTCTTAGCTTTATTGAAGTTTTGTATCTCGGTCAACTTTTATAATATTATATTCTGTAATAAGTTTAGGACTCGAGGCAAAAATACTGCAATCAGGGAACTTCAAAATAATTTTTATATCAAAAAATGCGTAGACAGGTCGGAGTAAAAAGAGCAATCCTCGGCACGGAATATTTTCATTTTAATAGCTAAATGGACGCGGGAATTCTTTGGTTTTTTCGCGTGCAACTCTCTGCACTCAAAGTCGAGCATTTTATTTTCACTAGATATCGCCGTTCGCGCCCACGCTGCGAACGCCCACGTATAAAAGTTGCGCAGCAAAATTTTTTTTATTTTTTTGTTTTTTAACCCCATGCGCAACTTCTATCAAATATTTGTTTTCGCCATTTTACACATGTTTCCAGGCTGCGACGCGAGTCCTCTCGAATTTTCCGATTCTCGCAATCTACGCGCCAGCGATACATAGAGAGAAGCGCACCTCTGCCGTGCACAATTGCATTGTCGAAAATTCCTATGCGAGATCCCTCATGCAGAATCACGAGCGGATGTATCGAGGCGGTAGGTTATGTTCACACATGCGGCACTTTTCTCAATTCAGCGCGAATTTTCTTCCCCCCGCCTCCGCCCACTTCCCCGGCACAGGTGGCTTGCTCTTTCTTATATTGACGAGACGATGCGCGAGATAACGAATTGTGAAGTCGAGGATGTGAGCCGGAGCTGTGAATAAAGTGTGCATGTGTGTGTATGTGTACAAACGCTGAGAGCTAGTAGTGCCTATTTGTTATTCAAGCAGCTTCTCACTTTCTCTTTTTTTTCGATCGCTCGTGCCCAGCTTTCCACTGCAGAATGGCTCTGGTTCAGGCGAAACACGAGAGCTTCTCACCAAGCGACGGCCGCGTAGTCACCTTTTTTTTCCCTCATTTGGACTTGGAGAGAGGAAAAATTTTTGCGAGGCACGAGAGCATGCGGGAGGAGACGATTTATTAGAGATATTACTCGGAGTTATTGAGATACGCGCACTTCTTTTCTCTTTTTAGTTTTGAGAGCTGCCATCGATTAGGCTTTGTGGAAGCTTCTGATTGCGATGCGCAGAATTAAGCTTTTGAGGAGACCTTCTCGTCGGAAATTTTAAAGTTCAATTTAAAATTTGTATACATTTTCATTTGTCTAAATAATATAATGTTCTATGGTGTGAAGTTCGCATCGTTGCCATGCAACGAAAATTGTTAAATTCCTGAAATGCTACCAAACCGATTCTAATCGTTTAAGATTACTTAATATACAATAGAAAACTGATTTGCAACATGAACAATGTATTCCTACCCTAAATTTACCCCTTGTAGGGGTTACGATTTCGTTGCATTCAAGTAACGGACGTCAGGAATTTTCTCTGCGACTCTAAGTTCGTTACCATTTTGTTTTCAACCGATTATTGTTTGTTAGGATAAATACTATATGCCATGAATTTTAGCAACGAAATCAGACACCTGGAACTTTTCCAAAATGGCACCGGAAAGGGCCGCCGACTCGATATTATTATTGTTCGATATTATTATTATTATTATTGTTGACTCGATATTATTATTATTATTATTATTGTTGACTTCGACGATTATTATTGTTTATATTTTCAATTTTATTGATATAAAATTTTAAACGGGAGGGGTGACCAAAAAGAAAGGAGGGGTGATTAGAGAGAAGGGAGGAGTGACCAGAAAGAAGGGAGGGCTGACTAGAAAGAAGGGGGGAGCGGTAGCCAGAAAGAAGGGAAGGGTGCCAGTTGTAAAGGGAGGGGTGACCTGTTATATGGGGTTGCACACAGGTAAGTCGCCGAAGTCCAAGTGACGGGTCGGCAGCCCTTTCTGGCGCCATTTTGGAAAAGTTTCATGTCTCTGATTTCGTTGCAAAAATTCACAGATATAGTATTTACACTAACAAACAATAATCCGTTTTAAAAAAATGGTAACGAACTTAGAATGACCGAGGCAAATGATGACGTCCGTTGCGTGAATGCAACGAAATCGTAACCCCCTTTAAGGGGTAAATTTAGGGTAGGAATACATTATTATGTTGCAAATAAGTTTTCTATTTCATATTAAGTAGTCTTAAACGTTTGGAATCGGTTTGGCAGCATTTCATGTATTTAACAATTTTCGTTGCATGGCAACGATGCGAACTTCGCACTCATGATAATGGTGCCAGAAGTGTCAGTTTCCGGCATGATATGTATTTCACGGCCCGAATCTCGCTGCATAGAACACTAAACACTACCATGATGGACGACTTATGACACGATTGTTATATGAAATTTTATAGTGTTGACTCAGACAAATCCACTGCTATGCTTATCCCAGTCATTAGCAATCCGTTTTGATGAAACAGAGCACTAGCGTAGTGAGGGCTATAAGCATGGTGAAAGAGTGGACTACATTATGCCACGGATAAATGAGGCATATATGTAGCATTATACCGCGCAGTTTTATAAAATAGTGTAAAAAGAATACTATACTCATAGGTCTGTAGAATTTCATAAAATTAATTTAAACTTTTAGAAGATTAAATTTGTTTGCGACGATTAATGTTTACTAGAAAAAAGAGCTGAAACGTATTTAGCACAATTGATTATTCACGTATATACTATACTTAACACTATTCGATTGAAATCTAAAATGGTATTATCCAGTTTCATTTCGATTAATTATGCTAATTGAAAGTTACTCCTACATTTAACGATTTCCATGCAAACAAAAAAAGATCTCAAAATCCATCGATTATATATACGCAAATCTTACAGATGTCGGGTCATTGAAGAGCTTAACAAACTTTTTCAAAACCATATGCAGTACTAGCTCATCATGCTCTCAGTTTCCTGTGCATATCCAACAGCTATTTCTGGTTCGCAGAGAAAACCCTGAAAATTTAAGTAATTCCAATATTCTCGGATCTGCTTGAGGAGAGCGCGAGCCGGACGTCGAAGTGGCTCTCAATTCAGTTACGGCCGGTAATTACAGAACCTCTTGCCCGCGCCAAGGGATGACCCGAGTCGCGATCGAAAGCGACCCCTTTGCGTGTGTACGAGTGCGGAGGTGCGCAAGCTTTAAACTTTAGGGCGGGAATAGTGCGCACGGCTCCGGGTTTACGAGCCGGAGTAATGACTACTCCGGCAATAATACAAAAATAATTAACACGTGATTGCGCCGAGCCAGCTGGATTGTACAGACGGCTGCCCGAGCTGGGATGGATTTTCTTGGGGGGTCGGCTGCTCCGGAGCTGGCGCGGAAATTCAATTTCTTATTTACGATCTGTTTGCTTTTTTCCTCGGGTCCGCAGCCGCTGTTTACGCTTTACGTTTGCGGGGGCGAGTTTCTTTCTTCTAATTTTAGTGTTAGTTTTGCGGTTTCAGTCCGGTGCGAATAACCGCAAGTTAATTATGGCCGTCGCGATTTTCGTCATTAGAATTTACGTGGCGCAGTTCCTCTATGTAAAGCGCGCCGAGAAAAATAATTATTTCTCACAATCACATTCTCGCTAAAGCCATTGAATTTGAGAATTAAATTGTTCCTATTTCATACTTTACGCATTCAAATTAGATGAGTTTTTGTGAAATTAAAATAGTAAATACATATTGCTATGGTTCGTATGTGACAATTTGAATAATTAACATCTAAAAAAGTTGTGTACAATACATACATCATTTATATCAGTTTTTAACTTTTTTAACCAATTTTTTAAATAACTTATGTATCACTTTTTGAAATCGGAGTTATATTCACATTCCACATGCGGATCATGGCATACGTTGATCAGAGAAATAACGAACAATATAAATTTTAGCTTTTGAAATTTTTAATGTCTTTTTAATAATAAGATGGTTAGGTTCCCTCAAAAATTCAGATTGTTGAGTTTATTTCATCCTTCCTTCGTTCACGAATTTTTCGCTTTTCATTTGGTTCTTTTGTGCTAGCGTCCGTGCGAATGGTTCATTATAAAATTCCTCTCGTTCCATCGTGATTTCGTTCTTCGAGCACGAATCAATCAATGCTTGCGCACAAAGGCCTAATTGTTAAATTTGCTCGTTGGCTCTGTTAATCGCGTATCCCTCGCGCATTGTTGTCCGCATTTTCGTCGACGCAAGCAGCATTATACAGCCATGCGCGGCGTAGCGTGCAGCGTGAAACCGGAGAAAGAGAGACTCAATTCCATCGTTAGCGACAACTATGCCGTCCTGTACAAATATGTAAACATATTCGCGCATACATGCATACTCTGCAGCCGAAATGCCGAACGGCCGACGCGTGCCCTGGATCACATATAAATACGCGTTCGCGACAGCAGTTTGCCGCCTCTGTCGTTACAAGTTTCCGTACACTGACGCAGTCGATGATTTTGTTGATCCCCATTCCAGTGATTTCTCTTTTATTGATTCGCTTTGTTTACGAATTTGATTTAACGAAAATTGTCGTATCATAAGAGTTAAGTAAAGTGGAACATTGGTATGCGTATACTTTTCTTCTATGTACAAATTATTCAAGTCCCGATATAGTCATATAATTAAATAATAGTTTCACAAAAAAAGAAATGTATCAGAATTCGAATGAAAGGAAACGCTGAAACTCGCTGAAAAAATGGCATTGTAAATGTGTCAAGTAAAACTATGAAGTAGACATAATTGCTTGAATGGTTAGACAGCCGTAATTTACAATTCCGTATGCTGATGAAAATCTATCCTCTAAACTCGGTTTCACAATTAATTAGTCAGCGTACGCAAAAGGCCACTCGACGAGAAGAACAAAAGACGGCAGCGCGTCGTCGGTAGCAGCGCATTAACATGCGCGGCATTCAACCCTCGAAATTCATCCGCTCAAGCTAGCTTGGCATCGGTAAAATCCGCGGCGCACAAAGCACGGCAAAAAAGCGCCCCCTCGCCTCCCTCTTATTTCGAAGTACCAAACAAGTGTGAGCACAAAGCAGTGGCCAGAACCAAAGGCAGGACTGGTGGGTGTGTGTGTGTCTATGTGAGAGAGAGAGAGAGAGAGAGAGAGAGAGAGAGAGAGAGAGAGGGAACGAGCGCCAGGTGTGCAACAAAGCTCCCTTGGAAAATTAGAGAGAAAGGGTAAAAATAGAGAAGGATTTAGAACTAGAAAGTGTAGAGCTTAACAGAAAGATAAGAGAAAACGAGGACCGAGTAGAGAGCGCTGCAAAAGAGGTTATACATCAGAAGGGTGAAGGAAACTCTCTCTCTCACTCTCTCTCTCTCTCTCTCTAGGTAAAATTACTGCAGAGCCGTTTAAGCTCTAAAGTATACTGCGTCTGTGTGTACGTACGCGTTTAAATGTGTGTGTGTGTGTGTGCGCGCTCAGGAGAGTGCGCAAATTTCAGTCCACAGCTTTATAGATATGCTCTGGACTGGGCGACGCGCGGTCTTACGAAGGAGGCGCGCCGAGGCTTAAATTTGAAACGGAAGTCGACCATAAACGCAAGCCGTGCTCTGCTGACCTATCCTTTACTTCGGTTTTCGCGTGTCCCTGCTGCGTAAGCTTCTGTGTTGCCCTTTTAACCGAGAGAGAGAGAGAGAGAGAGAGAGAGAGAGAGAGAGAGAGAGAGAGAAGGAGAGAGAGAGAGCTATACGTAGAGGCTGTAGTTACGCGCCTTGTGGAAAAAAGAAAAACTGTAATTGCGGCGGCAGTGTTTAGGTTGCAAGCCGTGTTGTTAAAACTAGGCTGTGATTTTGGCTTTTTTCCCGGGAATGCGCCGACTCGCGTGTGGCTACTTTTTGCGATTTCTAGATATTTCTCTGGGGAGAGAGGGAAGGGGGGAGCGCCGCTGTCCGCGGGGATGTTTTGTGAGAAACGTCTAGACGATGACAAATGCTGTGTTTACGGCTAAAATTAATTAATCAATTTAATGCGAATATTTTTAGGGCAAAAACTTGTTGCGGACTCTAGTGTTGAAAAGATAATACCCGAAAAACTTAAAACATTTTTCGTGTTTTCGTTTTTTCAGCTAATAACTAACCGTTGAATTGTTTATACTCGATTGCAAGATGAACCTACAAACGCGAAAGTTATTAAAAATTGCAATGATGCGTTAAGAAACATTTTTAACAACAGAAATGGCCGTATGTTCGTCAATCGATACCGAATTTTTTAAATTTACGTCCCCCTTTAAACACTTTATAGTCAAGTACTATATGCGGTGCCCGGCGTAACCCAAAAACGTACAGGCCAGCGTTAACGCGGCAAACATCGTCGTTACACGCAGCTTTACGAACGACAGTATACCAAATCGCGCGTATGCAAAACCGGTCAGCCAATTACAAGCCGATATACCGGGGCTACTACTATGACCTGCCGCCGCCGTCGACATTATTCCTCCGAGCTCTTCAGCCTCCTCTCCCCCCGCTTTCTCTCTTTTCCTCCGTACTTCCCCCTCCCCCTTCCCCAATTTGGCTTATTGCAAGGGAGTTTAGCGGCAAGCCCGTAGCCAGTATGTTAATTAATAGTTAGAATTTATGGAAATTGAGCGTGTACGCGCGTGCGTTGTATTTGAATAATTTATTTATGAGCAGCGAGAGCGTGGTTGATAGTGGGAGGAAGCACCGCTGGGTAGGCTATGCCCGCGCCAACGGGCGCAACTTTTTTCTCCCCGTTTTATACGAGACTTTCCGAAATTTTATTAAAGTTCACGCGCGAATTTCACCGTATTATAGCACTACAGTTGCGGCCACCGGCTAAATTATTTCGCGGCTCGAGGCCGGGATTTGTGCTCTGTGTAACGGCTGAATATGTAATGCGTTGCCGGTGGGACTGTATTTAGGATGAGGATGTGCAGAAAGCGAAATTAAATTAGGATTCAGCTGGGAGAGATGAGCGTATTCGGGTTGTATTTTTGTTTTCGCGCAGACCGCTATAGATTTTCTTTGCTGCTTAGTCGAGATAAAGTTACTCGGAGCCAGAAAGTAATGAATGAGTCATTTGTAATGATGTTTGTTTGCCAGCCGTGATAAAAACTTGCTGAAAGCAAACTTCCTGACAGTATAATCCTGTGAAATAAGTCGGATCCACCATCGCTCAGGAATTCCATCGCTCAGCTTCTCTACATCGTTCTAATTGTTTCAGTAGAAAATTTAATTTCGAATAAACAGCCAGTGGCTCGAATGACTGGTCTGACTAATCGAGGACGTAACTACTTGCACAGTGAGAAGTTCGGACTTCTAATTGTCTTGCGGAAGATGGGAGTTATTTCCGTTTACAATTAGATTACAGTTCAGTCCAAGTTCTTCGAAATTGCAGACGAATGTTTGCGCTATTTGTAACATGTCCGTAAAAAATTAGTTTATTTGTTGAAAGATCGATAATTTTAATTGAATTATTCATTCTATCTCTTTTTTTGAGAGAAGTATAATTTAGCAGGGAGCGGTATAATTTTCAAATTGAATTAATTTATTTTAAAAGTATAAAAATATTCTTGCTTGTATATCTCTACATTCCGACAGCAGAACTTTTGTTGATTTATAATTAATGAGTGTACGCAAAAGTGGCAGCTATTTTCTGATATTTATTCTCATCGGTGCTAATTCTCATCATATTTACCATTTTTCGCAAGAATTGGATATAATTACACAAAAATAAGACTTGACTAATGTAGATTATTGATATATGCCGATATAAAAGTGTATATTTTTATACAGAACAATAGTGACAATACTCTTTGAAGTTTAGACAAAACACAAAGGAATTTCAGTGGAATACAAATTTGGTAAATATTTCTCGATTTTTACTGCTATTATTTTTATCAAGATCAATCAATAAATTATATTTAATATATCCAACTTTTCTTAGTAAAAATGCAACTGACTTATTGACCCATTTTTGAGTTTTTAATCTGAGTCAAGTCAAGTTCAAGTAAGTTTTTTTTACACATCTTTGGTAGAAAGCAATGCTTCTGAATTAATTATGTGACAAGTTAGTAATTAAACTGCTACCATCTAGCTTTTCAGCAAGAATTGTACAATTTAATAAATCTAATAAGACTAGAGATTAGAATTAAACTTTTTTTTAATTTTAAATCGTCGAGTATTGAATTTGAATCCATCAGAACGTCTGAATCACTAGTCCGATACTGACTGAGTCAAAGTTCAAAGGCTACAATAATAAGGGATTCTTTGGACGTAATTCGATGGAATTATAAATTCATCTTCGAAATAGTAATGCTCATGAATTTCTACGTTTCGAGCTGGTTTCCCCAACATCATCGTCAATGCAAGCACATACAATCGACCAACCACCGGCACTATGAAATAATTAATGTCTTTCGCATATTATTCAGTATTCCGGCAAATCCAGTGAAGGCGATGCCCACATTTGTTTTGTCTCTATACGCCATCTGCAGTATCAGTGATGTAGGAATAATTGTTGCAATTCGATAAGAGATGTTTCGTTCCATGAACAACATCTATAATACAATTTATCGTGATGTAACTTTTATAACCAAAGCGTAAGTTATTACTTCGCCTTCCGCTTAGCATTCTGCATTGTATAGCTTATATTTCCCGGTAGAAATGTTTACGATACGTAGGCTAATTGTTGACTTTAATTTGACACGCTATACAGTTATTAGGTTAATAAAAATGATAATTTAATTGGATTACAGAAGAGCAGAACAAGTATGTACTATTAATAATTAAAAATGTAATTCGATGATTTTAGACAATTTTAACACCAATTGGGTTTTCCAGTGAATTATTATATTATGTTAACAGATAAACGTGCTGAATTTTCCACCGAAACTTCCATACGAACGGATCAAAACTTTGATTTTTCAATGAATTATTATATTACGTTAACAGATGAACATGTTGAATTTCCCATCGAAATCTCCATACGAACGAATTAAAAATTCGAGCTTGTTCGTGATAATTTTTCCAATAATTGGTCCACTAGCGAAGTCAAAAATTTTGAAATTTACCCGAAAAGGTCAGAGTCCTATCGATCTGCCGGTGAGCAATAGCTGTACACGCGATCCCGGTGACCCTATTTCTATTCGTGAGGGCACCTGAAAATCCGGGGAAAAAAATTCTCCTCATCATAAAGCGTTCCAATTTTCGTGCATCGCTCCCCAGCTCTGCATGTCCATAAGATTCGATGGCATGGGAATCCCTGGCATTTCAGGTTCACCGGCCCCTTCTACGCCCCATCGCTCAGTCTATCTGGAGTCCGCGGCCGCAGCGCCCCTTTCCGAGCGCACACTAGCCAGCCAGCGGTAAATACGCTCTATCGATCCCTCAAGCTCGTCGCTTCAACGACGTCCGCGCCTCCTCCTATATAGTTCAGCAGACGCGAGGTGTGGTTGCTTTCCAAGTGCATGTGCAGCGATGTACGCAGGTGTCGCTCTATGTCGGAGGTTTTCTCTCCTTTTACGGCTGATGCTGAGCTACTCTGCTGCACAGACGGATGACTGTGGCTTTGAAGGGCTGGCAAGATATCAGATTCGTGGCTTTTGGAAAACTGCTGCTATTGTGATTCAATTTAATGAAAAAGCGATGAGCTAAGCGTTATGCAAACGTTATTTATGCTTCGTTCTTTCGTGTAAGTGAGAAAAAAGGGAACCAATTTTTACTAAAAGTTTGAAATTAATCATCTTGTGCACTAAATTTATCGAGTATATTATGATACGTTATAGTAATTTTTATACTATTATGATAACTTTCGGAACACGTTTTCAAAGTCATTCAATCAGTTGTTTATAATGATTTTAGAGTGACCTTAGATTTTTTCGTAATATCATTAGTGCATCGTTTAGTGATAACGGATATGATTTCTATATCCTCAAGTTTTGAATTCAATTACCCATCGAAGCAGCGTTTCTTTCTTGGGGCTTATTTTATCGGAATATCTATCTAATTATTTAATTTCTAAAATAACTAAATTTTGTAAAAGATAAAATTTCTGAAAAGTATGATAAAAATTTTTTTCAAATAGTGAAATTTGATCTACTATTTTTCTGAATGTAGAAGCAAAAAATGATTATAAATGCTAATGGATGGGATTCACAAAAATTAACATGTGCAATTTGTTACGCACTGTGGAAATAAATAGACCAAATAATACTTTTTGTCTAATTTTATACAAAGTATGTGCTTTGTTTTCCTACACAAAACGCGAGTATTTAGGTTTATGAATTTTTGTGCAACGTGTATATCAATGTTTTTAGCAACAGATGTTTATCGGGAACTTATTTCAACAGAATGCCTGGATGCCTATCAGATCTTAAATCACTCTGTAAATAAACTTTTTCACAGTGAATATTCACTATTGTGTTAAGTGAACAACCTTTTACTGCGAACTTCGCTATTTGAATAACTAATTTTTAATTTTTCAATAAGCGAATAAACGCTGTTTTCACAGTGAATATTCACTTTTATAAAAATTGATACTCTGCGCAATCTTGTAGAATTACACCAATTAAATAATTAATTTAAAACTTTTCAATAA
Organism: Philotrypesis tridentata; assembly: GCA_018906965.1. Taxonomy (NCBI): domain Eukaryota; kingdom Metazoa; phylum Arthropoda; class Insecta; order Hymenoptera; family Pteromalidae; genus Philotrypesis; species Philotrypesis tridentata. Next base: position 274,148 of record JACCIB010000036.1, read on the forward strand.
GCAAATAAACGCTGTTTCTCTTAGCGAATATTCACTTTTATAAATGTTTAATATAAAAAAATACTTATATTTCTGTAATTAATTTACACGTATAAACATATATAAACAATAATAATTTCATTACTAATTGTTAAAAAATGGATCTAGTAGTTGATCACAATTTCGTCTAATTATGAAATTAATAAAAGGGATAAATAATGATAGAATTTCGGTCAAAACGTTTTTGCAGCTTTTTTTATTGAATTAAGACTGAAAAAATAACACTAAGTAAGACAATAAAACTTTTTACAAGATACAATCCTACAGTATTATTACTGCAAACCAAAACAATTATTATTCAATTATTTATTATAGCAATACAAATAAAAAAAAACATTAATCGTCCTCCGATGAATCAGCCCTTTCTTCAAAAATATCTGGCATTGTCAGCAATTTTATGTGCATTGACGTTGCTTGATGGGAAGTAAATAGACCAAAAAAATTATGAAGATAGTTCTTTTTAGTGCAAATGTACCTGCTTTACAGCCGAAATAGCACTCGAGCTTTTTCTAACCTCAAAAAATCAATTAGATCATTGAAATTTTTATAAATACCATATACGCCTTGAAAAAAAATACATTTAAATTATAAACAAAATTCTAAGAATAAAAGTATTTTTGACATTTTTCATAATTTTGATTCATTTTCGAGATAAAAATCATATAAAATGACATTTAGTGAACATTCACTATTTTGAAAAGTAAAATTAATATCATGAAACTTTTTACTTTTTAAATAGTGAGTCACAAAATTGTAATAAACCAAACTTTGATTTCGCTTATTCAATAGTAAAAATTTCACTATTCTGAAAGTTATAAACAGTTTACTCATTCAAATATAGAAAATTTTACTCAAATTATTTTAAAAAGCAGTTTTACAAATTTGTTTACGATATCAGGCCTGCGTGCTTTAAAAGAAAGCTTTGTGTATAAAACATTCTGCAAATGCTTTGTTAAAGAATATTCTATAAGTATTTTTAACGACGACCAAAAAAGCGTGTTAGTAAAAATGAAGGGTGAGACTAAAAAAATTCTTATAAAAAGATGCTTTGATCGAGTGAAAATAGTATATATGCACCTAGGGAATAAAATAGTCTGTTTACACCCTGCGAATAAGTTGTCACCAAAGCGAAGCGAGGGCGACAAATTCGCATGTTTAAACAGTTCACCTTCATTCCGGAGAGCAGTATACAATTTTTTAACGCACCCTTAATTAGAGTGCGTACACTTATCTTCGGTAAACTGAAAAAAGTGGTACGTTGAAACCGTAACCCCGCGGGGGTAGGGATTGAACGCATCATTTTTTTCAGTTCTCCGGGCATAAAGTACGCACTTTAAGTCAAGGTGTGTTAAAAACAGTATTAAGAATGAAAACATAAAAGTGAATTGGTGGACTTATGCTTTGGAAAGAGTTTCTTATACTCGCTTCAGTCGTACGAAAACTTATATGAATGATTCTAAAATCTGAAATCACTGTTATAGAAACATACTTTTTTATTTCTTTTTTAGTCATGTTCTAGTTATTGGTCAACTCATTTTCCCATTTCTTCCAAGAAAATTGATTTTAACTGAAATCAATAATGCCTTGAAATTTTAACATATGCAAATAAATTTTTAAGAAGTATCGTAATGTTCTCTGAGTAAAGGTTACAATCATTTTAAAAAACTTTTATTATTTTTTTATTATATTCATTCCTCAAATTTCTTAGATGCTCGAAAGGAAAATCGGTTTATTAAAGCAGTTTTGTAATCCCGTAAATTTTCGGGATAATTACAAAAAAAAAGAAATTACTTCCAGGCAATCTATTACAATGCGAAACAGCATGAATGGAACAAAAGCGCATCAGGGGTACAATCGAAGCTTGCAGCCGACAAACGAAAAGGTTAACGATGCCTGGAGGAGCAACAAACGCTATATAATGACTTATGCGGCATGCCGTAGATGTTTGCATTCGAAAAATTTTCATTGTAAAAAAATAAATACGAAACGAGCGCGAGTGTCGGGTATTTCCTATGTTATCATGCTACCCTCCGTCATTAACGATCCTGGAAAAAGGATAGCTTTTTGTTATTACTGGTGGTACATTCTTTTTAGTTTCACAAACAACAGTCAATGATATTGTTTTATTCTCTTGGAAATGCCAGGTCTGCTATCCATGCAAATTTCACAAAGTATTTTTATTCGACTTTTTTTTATCATTTTTAATTACATTTTCAAAATTTAATCTATTATTTTGAAAGGAAATTCTCGAAATTTCCAGCTTTTTGGAATATTTGATCACGTTGACGATACGCATCAATACATATATATTTCATGTAAAATCCATAAAATTCATTCGGCTACTGAAGCTCTTTTTACAAAAGACGTACTTCACCTCTCGAGCCAATTTTTTCTTTTTCCATAAAAATATAGCGAAAATATAGTGTTTTTACGAAATCGAAGGAGTGACGTATATTTTTTTAGTTACCATGTACTTTGTATGTGCCTTAAATATACAGATACATTATTTAGACAAATAAAATCAATGTGTCTCTTTAATTTTCGTGAAGACACTATTCTTTGTCATTCTGTTGGAACAAGAAAAAACTGTTATATAGTAATTCCTGAAAAGCATTACATACACTCCTCAGTTTCCTTAACGAGCGCCTATCTTAAGTTTTCGCCTTTCATCAAAAACATAAATTTTTATTCTTTCGTGGTAGCCAGACGTCCAAAACTTTCAGCCCAATAATCTTCCCCGCAGCATATTGAAGATAAAAAAGAAAAATGCTCGGGCTGCCTCAGCGAATTTTGTTCGCGCTCTCGCAGTCCTCGTGTAATCGGAAAGAAAAAGCATCCCCTCATTAATAAATCGTGCTTCATAAGCTAATTTAATGGACTGTAGTAAGACCCGGCTTATCTCGGATTATGGCTTGGGGGTGAACTTTGCTACGCGCCGCGAGCTCCTCTTTTGCGCTCCCGAGACTATATTTTAGTTGGGACGCTCACTCCCCGAGGTGCCCTCGCGCGAATTAGTCGCATTTTCGCAGACGAGCGGAAGACGCGCGTGGCACCTCACACTTTCTCTGTCTGTCTGTCTGTCTGTCTGTCTCACTCTCTCTTGCCCGCTACTAGTGGTGGGGATAAAGAGCCGGAGGTACCAGTAAATGGACGTGGGAGGAGATGCGAGCGAGAGGGTAAGTGGTTGCCTAAGTAAAGGCTTGGCTGCTCGCAGTTTTTTTTCAAAGTATTTTCAACTTTTCTCACGCCAAGAAACTTATGAGAAAATCCGCTGATACTTTGACATTAACTAATGCATTAGGATATATTGCAATTGATAGAAGTGAGTCATTCAGTGTGATTAACACCGTGCATCTATACTGCTGATGCATGGTTAATTGTGTGTTGCTCACTTGCAGCTACAGATAATGCCAGTTTGAGTCGATAGTTTAGTAAATACTTTAGCTGTATTAAACTTTCTTTGTAGCGAGCATAGCGAGTGAAAAAAGTCGTAAGAATTGAAAATCTTGAAGATAATCATTCATTTCTTAATGAATAATTAGTCATTTTTATTGATTAATAAGTCAATCTTCCTCTTTGTTTACGAAGTTTAGAAACCAATAAAAAGTTTTTAAATTTATTGATTAATTTCTGTACTAGCAAAAAACGCTCGCTTCGCTCGCGAATAATAAACTTTATAGGTCCAATTAATTGCATACACATTATAATACTAAAAATTTATTTTTAAAATTTTCTAAATAATAATAAACATTACTTATTTTAAAACGTTTATTTTTAGTATAGTAAATAACCTATCGTACCCTATGGCCGCTTTATGTTTGTGTGGATGTTGGATTTTTCCGTTTTATTAAAAATGAGATTTAAAAAGATTGTTTAAAATATATTCATAATTTGACTAATTATTTAACTAAACAACAGAAATTCAACAAAGCTTATTAATAATAAAAAATCAAAAAAATGTCAAAATGTAATCACTGGTACTGATTCTATTTGACTTGACTTTTCCGCGAGCAGAGATATATTTAAATAATGACAAATGTAATAAGGCAAAATTGTAGAAAGTTTTATTGTCTTTTAAAATTTATGAAGAAAGTTAAGAAAACATTTGTTTACAATATATATTAAGCATATAAATGAAAAACAAATGTATGTGCATACGTGCGTATATGAGTTTTTTATCGATTTCTTAAAAAATGCATTGGATTGTTCAACTTTTCATTGTACTTAATTCATCATTGTGTAAAAAGGAATCGATATATATATATATATTGCCATAGATATCACGTATCGATTTGTTAGAAACAGAACTGTGCATACACACGTACATTACGAATCGCGATTTAAAATCAGTTTTCTATCGATTTCTTAAAAAATGTATTGGAATGTTCAACTTTTTATTGTACTCAATTCATCATAGTGTAAAAAGGAATACATTGATATATATTGCCATAGATATCATGAACAAATTTTTCAGACTAATCATAGTGATATCCTGCCCACAACTTAAGATTAAAGAAATGTGAAAAACTCAGCTTATACATTGCCTGTCACGAACCTGTTAAGTGATTAAGTAGTAATCAAACCTAACATAACTAGTTTAATTATTTATGTGCACATATAGAGACATGACATTCGAGCTAACTATGCAGTACTTAAAACTCCTACTATTCAATTATATAATTATTGCTAAAGAAATGTACAAATGACAATCTCTCGGAGATAATTATTTAACTCTTTTTTTCTACTTTTATAATAAAGAAATAATAATAATAACAATAATAATACAAAGATGAAAAAGAATAAGATAAGGTGAGTGATCGTATCGATAATGCAAACTTAAAGAGCTTTGTATGGGACTGGAACTGCTAGCGTAAACTGACTTATAGAATTTTGAATTTCCTAAAATTATTTATAGTACAAGGAAGAATTCACAGGAAAATTGTGGAAATTTTATTATAGTTAAATAAACATAACTATAAAAAAAGTATGCAAGAAATTACAAAAGAAATAATATTCAAATATCTGAGAGAAGCAATTAGAATATTTTTAAGCATCTTTTGGACTGCTGATACCTTTAACAACTTTAATAGATTATCTCAAGTGAATCCGATTGTTTTCAGGCGTTGTCTATTGAAATTCATTTTCGTAGTCACATTCAGCACGTCATAAGTATTATGTGGTGTGATACTGTTGCAAATTGCAATCTCAGATATTTCCGTCAATAGTGGTAAATAAAATTTTCGTGAATCATTGAGCAACTCCATTGCATGGTTCGTAAGATTATTTACTCTATTTGGGCACATAAACCTTAATACTTCGATCATCACGTCTGGTCTCATGTTTCCTATCAGAACTTTTTGTGGAATTTTATATTTGGAAAAAAGTTGCAAACTTGATACTTCTTGCTACGCATAGAATTTTCTAACCTTGATAATAAACGGTACATGCACGTACTTTGCAAGTATCTTGTAGACAGATATGTGTTGAATCAGCGTCTTGACAGGTTCTGTTTTTACTATTGCTCGACAGTTACCAATAAAGCTATGTCAGCCAAAGTCAGCAATAAATCCGTAGTAGATAGTAAAGTAATCATTGAGTAGTATCTTGTTTTCTGGATTTAGAATAAAGTCTGAAGTTGGAATCGGATACCATATGGTCCCCCCTTTTTTCAATAACGTACGCCCAATGGGGAAGTTAATCGTAAATTGGTTAGTATTAAAGTTTTTTATGATTTTTCAAAAACCACGTATTTCATCCATTACTGTTGTCGTTACACGAAACTTAAAACAATAGCCTGAAAATTCATAAAATTTCTTTAAAAAATGCACCCGTCTACATTTAATGCATTAGATTTTTTCAATGTGGTGCCTTTGACTCATACAAAGTTTTACTCTTATATGTATATATATTTATACCACTATACCCATACCAGCGTACTCCTCCCCTGAGTATTTCAGTTTTGAAATGTGCGTATTGATCTGCTAGTTTTTACGAGTTTTCTTGAGACAGTAAAATTTCAACAATCATGAGAATCCTATAAATGTTAGATCAGACGCGCAAACATAACTGACAAGATGTTATAAAAATGTGTTGACTGGAATACAACATCGATCGGGCGTTCTGCTTTAAAAATCAAAAATTCAATTTTCTTCACCCACGATTTAACATTTTTCCAACTTCCACTGCAATTTACCGTTCAATATTTCAATACCTGCCCACCAGTAGAGAGCTCCGACAGATCTGAGGCTGATACACAGCCATTCGACGAGCGCCTCAATACATTTGCCTATAAACATATGTATTTGCAACGGCAAAATTACTCATTCGCGAGCCAACTCTCAAGTGTATTACAGCAGCAGCAGTAACTGCAGTTGCCGCCGCTGCATACACACATAAAAATATTTACGCACTCCCAAAGCGGAGTGTAATACTTACATACGGCGGCGGCGGCGCGGCTCGCGTCAAAGAGATCCTTTTTCGCATTAGGTCTTGCGGTCCTTATCGGCGCTTTTGTTCCATTTTTTCTCGGTAAGTGAAACCAAATGCAAAAGATAAATAACCGTTGCCGCTACGCAACGGTAACGCCACAGAGAAAATACGACTCGCACGAGCTTGTATAAGAACCATATTGCTTTGCAGCGGAGCTGCCTAGAGTTCGATTTTAATGGGTTTTATTTCGAGTCGTGCTCGCTCGACTTTTTTCCGTTATCGAGAGCTACGCGAGCCGCACTCGTGAACTGCGGCTTCTTTCTTCATTTTTCCGCTACTCCTCCAACTGCAGCGCGGTATAGAGCTCCGCGTAAAAGTTACTCGGAGAAACTCGAGAGGATGATACCTGTGTCACTTTATGTTTTTAACTGAATTATTGTAAATTCAGCGAAGAATACGTTTAAATCAACAATTTTATTAAATGATCTTTCCGTGAGTGAAGACAAACATAATGGCAGAAAATACTACTATCAAAATAACTAGTAAAGCAATAAATTATTTACCAAGAGAAACACTCGTTTGAGGAAGAAAGACTTCTTTTGAAAATCCAGCTTAAAATAATCTTGTTTAGTTTATTAAAGAGCTGCCTGTTTCAATTAAAAGGAAACTTTTTTTTACTCTGGATTCTGCTGTGTGTTAGAAAGACAATTCATACTTACTCAAGAGAAAAATAGCCAAGAAAATTAAAATAGTTTGACATTTTTGATCAACAAACTTATTATTTGTAAATAAAGAAAGAAGAAAATATTATTGCCACACAATTTTATTCCTGTTGAAAATGGGTTAATTAGGAAATACCGTGATATCATTAGAAAAAAAGGTGAAAAATTTAGGAGTGATCCTGACGGAGGATCTGTCATGGGACGCCCAGATCATGCTGATAAGTTCTCGTATTTACGGTAAGTTAAATAAATTAAGAAAATGTGGAAACTGTCTGTCTCTAGAAACAAGAAAGTTATTACGTAATACGCTTCTTAACCCTCATTTTGATTATTCATGTCTTGTTTTTTACGACACAACTGAACATCTTAATACTAAGTTAAAGAGACTACAAAACTCGATAATACGATTTATTTTCTATCTACGCCTAGACAGTAATATCGAACCTTATAGAAACGAGCTAGGGTGGTTGTTGCCAGTAGGCAGAAAGAAATATTTCTTAGGCGTTCTTACGTATAAGATATTGATTGCGAAACGGCCAATTTGTTCAATATGCTGGGGGTGATGAACTGCGACGTTCGGAGACAAGAGAACATCCGACGTTCCTAATTCCCCACGCAAATACAAATACATTTTTGAGAGATTTTGTGAAGCAATGATCTTTTGGGACTCGATACCGGTCAAGACTCGTTTACTGACAAATGTAAAAATGTTCAAATTAGCGCTGATGGATTATCTAAATCTAAATGTAAAATAAAAATAAAATTTAAATTAAAAATAAAACAAAGTGACACCGTATTGAATGCGAATAGGAAATTGGAATGAATGTAAACCTGCTATTGCTGTATAGTATATGATATTTTTTGTATTTTTGTATTTGTATGATATTTTGTTAAAACCATATATTAATTCATAATAAAACTGTAAAATTAATTGTAAAACTAATTGCAAAACTGTAAAATTTGTATAATTTATAACTATTGTAAAAATAAACCTTGGCAGAAATAAACTTGTTTTCCAATTAAATCAAATCTCTCTCTCTCTCTCTTTCAATAGCTTGCTGAGTGTCGACAAGATTTAGTTTTTTTATAACTTAATAGTTTACATTTCTAAAAATTACTAATAACCGTTATCGTGCTGATGTGTTTCAAAACTATTTAGCTTACTTATTGAAGAGAAAGCTCTGTAATTGTGAAAATTTCTGACTCTAAAATCTGAAAAGTTTTACCACAGTTTTAATAGACTTTTATTTATAAGTATGAAAATTTCTGTCTTAATAATTATATTTAATCTATAACAAGTAAAACCAGCTCTTTAAGCTTATATATACATGGGTATGCGTGCAGATATAAACACCCTGGAGCACAGTTATTTCAGTGGCTGCAATATATGTGTAATAATGTAATAGTCCATGTGTATAAACTTAAATAGAAGTAGTAGAAGTAACCTTCACAGGAAAATAATTAAAAGAAATAATTATTCTCAAGCAATTACTTCAAATTAATAATTAATAATAATTACCTTTGTTTAGACAAAATAACAATGGGAATTCGGTCCCATCATTGATAACTGTCCAGTAAAGAGAGAACATAGAGTACAATAAAGTAAAAAGTTTTAAGACAATAAATAATAATAAGGGAAGGAAGAATAATCCAAAATCCTCGAGTATCGCATGATGAGATTGCAACTTCTCCCAGAGCTATACATGCAATGAAGTACTGGGAGGACGGGAAGCCGAACCGAGCCTTACAAGGAAGTGTGAGTGAAAGGGTGAAAATGGGTAGTAAATATCAAATACATATTCAAAATTTAATGCGCCCACGAAACTCAGAAAGTTAATGCAAGTCAGCATCAGGGAAATAAGCAGATGAAGAAGTAGCCTGCGTAAAGCTAACAAAATAGTAAGTAAATGTAATAAGCCGTTAGAAAAGATTAGCGAATCGCCTACAAATGATATCTACTTTGTACAGTACATTAAAAAAAGTAAAAAATCATAGAATATCGTAGATGCTTTCAATGCAGCTCTCTTCAGTTTCAGGAAAATCTAAGATAATAAAATGCTTTTTTATCCTGTCAAGATACTACGTGTGCGTTAACGTTCTCACATAGGACGTTACAGCGAGGCAGTGTACGATGCGTTACCTACCTCTCGGCTATTTGCGAGCAAACGACCTGAAGAGGTTACAATAAGAAGATTCTTGCAGAGTTTTTGGTGGAAGCTTAGAAGAGCTCGGGGGGAGATGCTACGAGCGATTCGATTCGAATCTTAGGTTGGTTTATATTTACATGAATTCCCTAGGAAGTACGAGTGGATTTGAAAAATGAAGAAAATTATTCGAGATAATTATGAACTCTCGGGAGTCCCAAGTGTAATTACATCGGCAAATTTTTTATGAATCTTTTCGGAGTCGGATTGGGAGAAGGAAAGAATTATTAGTTTTTACACTTCAGCTGGCGCTAATGACTTTCCTCGCGGTTTTCCCGCGAATTAATCAACTTGAGAAAGAGAGAGAGAGAGAGAGAGCGAGCGGATTGCTGTAAGGCAATTTTTAAAAAGTTGGACGAAAATGATGAACTTGTTGTATTCGTGAGTCGTCACTGCGCGGCAACGGGAAAATTACGTCACGCCGAAGAACATGAATCGGGGACAAGTAAATCCTCGGAAGTAATAAACGAGCGCGGTATGACTAATTTCTCCGGCGTAATTCAAATCATGACGGACAATGATTTTCGTCCCGTTCATCAGCGACGACTCTCGCACTGGGAGGAATGATCTATCTGCATCGCTCAGTCCACCGCTCGGCTTTATATTTCTCCGTTTCTCTCCGCTAATTTTCCGTCGCGCCCTTGTCCCAATTTTTCAAGCTCGCAATTATTTCGCTTTAATTACGCCGAGCCGTCTCGTTCGCGTATTTGTCAGCCCTCAACTCCTCGGGCTCTCAACTCAAATGCGACTCTCTTTTTCCGGAGCTGCTGCACCGTTTTGTTTTATACTGCCCTCCCCGTCCCCCTAGCTCCGTACTCGGCCAGCAGCAGCAGCAGTAGCAGCACAGCCTGCAGCTCTCTTTATTCCTGGGCATTTTTCACGCACAGCCCTCTGCGTCGCGTGCTCGCGTCCTCTTCAGTACCCTGCACAATTCTCATCACCTGTTTATCTCAGTCTCTGCTTGATCTCTCTTAGCAAGCCTCTCATATCTCTTCATTTCTTTTAGTCGTCCCGGCCTGTCTCTCTCTCTCTCTCTCTCTCTCTCTCTCTCTCTCTCTCTCTCTCTCTCTCTTTCTACGCGTTCCGCTGCTCGCACTCTTTTACACCCTCTCTCACGTTCCCCTATCGCATTTCCTCTTTCTCGGAGAATCTCTTTCTCTCTGTACCGGCGCTGCACTAACCATAAACATGGAGGCAGCGTCGGCTCTCGAGAGTCTGCACGCCCTCTTATTTCCCTCTCAATTCGCTCTCCCCTCTCTTCATCTCTCTCTCTCTCTCTCTCTCTCTCTCTCTCTCTCTCGCTTTCTCTCTCTCTTCTGGCTCCTTGCTTTGTGTACACGTACTTGCACATAGGTACACACGTATACATGCAGACACGTTCATAATATGCCGGGATAGGCACGATCTTCTATCTCCCCCCCCCCTCTCTCTTGCTCTGGTGTCGCAGCGGCACTTACGCCAGAGGTACATTTATTCGCCTGTCAAATGTATACCGCGACTTGCATGTTTGATGGCTCTTTCCCTAGCGGTACTGGCATCTTTCTGAAGCAAAGATTTTTCTCTCAGCGTCGCAGTGCGATTTAAATTTCGCCAATGACGTCGTTGCGGATTTTTTTTCTCTCACGGCTATGAACACGCAAAGAAGTTAAACGTATATATGCACGAAAAATTTTGCTTTCTCAAAGTCAAAACTTTGTAATGCTAAAATTTTAACTTTCCTTTAATCGCTGCAGAAGTTTTATTGAAGATTTTACAAGTTGATGTGTTTGTGTAGAATGTTTTCTCGGGAACTATAACTCCAATTTTAATTAATCAAAGATCATCATGCGTTTGCTCGAATTCGAAAAAAAGTATCTATATTTTTAGCAATGCTATGTACAGCACGAGATATTTACTATTTACGAAATTTATTAATCGTCAAAATTAATTCTCAATGAAGACTTGTTTATCAGATGTATAATATTACGAAGAACATGCTATATACAATTGTATACGTATGTGATGTTATTGTTTTAGCCACGATGCAAAATATTTTTGTTTGCATTTATCAATAATTAGGATTAAATTCTTGAATTCACATGTCACATATTCAAAGATTTTCTATTAAATATACTTTATTTTTAATCACATTCTTTAATTTCTGAATGTATTTTTGTGAATAACTTTGGAAGCTACATTTATTATTGGCGAAAGTGAATTTATCGTAACCAGTTACTAGTGGGTCAACGAACTTTTGAACATAAAGAGCGGATATTTCATTAGAAGACATAAACAGGAGCATGTCAAGCATTAACGAAACTAATACTAGAGTTCTACGCCCATGCCTGGCCTGAGCACGGATGTTACTACTGACGCGCTGCACTATCCTGCAATTGTATACGTACATTCATTGTAATGTGTAAACGCGCAACTGAAGGGTCGAGTAGCCCTTCCGGTGTCAAACACTTGTTTATAATCCAATTTTCCATGCCCCGTTTAATTCATGTTAAACACTAGCATTCGGTTTTTCATTTACAAAGGATAATTCAATGACGCGCGGTTGGAAAATCAATCGGATCCTTCGCGTAAAAAAGCTCGGATTTAAAATACTCATTTAATTCGCTCGGAAAAATGATCAGTTATGCAAACGCGTGCGCACGCGCGGATTACGAGTGTGCGCAGAGTTCGGTAAATAAAAATGCATCCGGCGAAATAAAAGGTCAGCGGGTTTGCGCGTTGAATTCTCGCTCCCCTTCGGAATTAGCCGATATCGCCGAGCGAGAAAAGCACCGGCAAATAAACAGTATACAGCGCCATAGAGAATATAAGAGCGCCAGCGAAATTTCACGCCGGGAATAAGCATTCCCGTGAATTAATAAAACCACAAATACATTCAGCGTCGTGCTCCTGTTGCTGCCGCCGCCGCCATGCTAATCCCTCTGTATTTTCAGGCTTTGGCTTTCGCATCCTATTTGTGCAGCGCAACAACAGCACTCTCACACATACACGCCGTATGCTGTCCTTGTTTTTAAAAACGAAATTAACCGCTGCGAATACACACAACTCGGCTGCCTCGCATAATACATCCAATCATCTAAGAGCCCTTACGGGAAATTCGCACGAAATTTCTGTGTAAAATTACACTGAAATTTCGTTGAGAGTAAAGTGGAACTAAAAAAAGACTCAAACTAGTGCAGCACTCATTGTGGTATGCTGAGTTTGACTTTCCTTGTATTCTCTGATCTAGAAATTCTTTAAAGTAGAATTATAGTCAAATCAAGTTTTCATCATTTTATTGAAACTGCCATAGTACTCTTATTATGCTATTTACTTTAAATAGAGAAAACGAAAAGGAAATGTTATACTTATTGCGGCGTTGCTGAAGAATTATACGTAATAAAATGATTGAATGTAATCGCACTACATATCTTTGTATAAATTTAAAGTTTCAATTCCGCAGTATTAATATTTTAATAAATCGTTTTGTTCCGGGCAATTGTGAGCAGCCTGCGTAGGCCTTGTGCGTACAATGGATAAAGGCCGTTGTAGTGAATTTTAACCGTGTGAGTGCAACGTCTAAAGAGACAAGAGACGTTGCAGCCGCATCTCTCTTTAATGTCACTTTTTCCTCTCCAACGGCTGACAACAGCCGGTAATAGGAGTTGGACGCGGGGCGAAGGGAAAGCCACGAATTTCCTTCGCGGACGCTTGGCCACGAGACGTGCAGTCCTGATGGCTGCCTATGGTTACATAGCAGCAGATGTGGTAGAGCTCCGGTCCGGCTCTCGCGCTTAGGAGCAGTTTTAATAGTTTAGTTTAAAAATATTGGTTGGCGATGATTTATGATAGATAATAAATAAGGCTTAGCATGTATAAGCACTGTTCTAGCGTGGGTTTTCTCCTCAAGAGGTTTTCCCCACGCCGCCGATGTAAATCTGAGCAAGTGCAGAACAGTGTAGGTTTTTTTTTGTAAAGACTGCTACGATTGTGAAGTTCACGCGCGGCTATAAGAAAAAAAGAGGGGTCTTCGTGCGCGCGGTTTTTGATACTGCGCCGCGCTCGGTGGCGCAGACGCGTCATTTTAACTCAAGTCAATAAGCGACCTTAAGAGTACTCGAAATACGAAGGTATAAAATGATATAACTTATACTTTTACAGTCAAAACATTATTTACAAAATAAATGCTTTACTATCCTTTCCATTATTCAGTTTAGTATGAAACCATTTTTATAAAATTTTTCAGTGCTTACGCATGAGTGCAAGAACTGAAAAGCTACAAGCTGACTCCCGTAAACGCTCGAAAATGAGTGTTAACACTAAAAATTCGAGTGCGCACATTCCGCAAGGGAGAAAAGCATGTGCTCTGATAGGTCATAACATTAAAAAGCTCGTTACGCCAAGTTTCGCACAAGCGCGTATGTAGTACATAGAATAGCTGTGCCGGCACTCGCCGGCCGCGTAGGTCTAGCAGAGCAGAGCAGAGCAGAGATAATCCCGCCCGGGCGTTGCGTCGCGGAGAGAGCGCCGCTTGCGCTTGCGCACGGCTGTGCGGTCCACACCGCGCGCTGCACGTTTCCGAGATATAGAGACACGTCGGTCGCCGAGCATAATCGCCGAAGGCACATTAATTGTTATCGTTTCATTAACTAAGTCTGATTACTACAGCGCCCGCGCCTCGTCTGCGCCGCAAAGGTGAAAGCCAGTATAGCGCCTCCCATCCCCTCCCCCACCGCTCAACTGCGCGTAATAAGAAAGAGCGCTACAAATGTTAATTTAATCAACTTTCGGAGACAGCTGTCGTTTCCCGGACTTTTTTCTTGTCCAATGCCGGAAAAGAGTTGGATTTATGCATACAATATGCTTCTGCTGGAGAGGATGAAAGAATGAGAGAGAGAGAGAGAGAGAGAGAGAGAGAGAGAAGGAGAAACAAAGAAAAGTAATGGCTGGATAATTAATTACGTTCTGCCGGTGTACAGGTGTGTTTCAAAGCATCCGAGAGCAAGGACGCTGTTATTAAAAGGTCTTCCTTGTCACAGGTACACGAAAAGAAGTGACGAGGAGGCGTAAAGAGAGGGAGAGAGAGAGAAAGAGAGAGAGAGAAAGAGAGAGAGAGAGCTCGGTTTCATTTCACTGAAATGTTTGCGATGCTGAAATAATTACTGGACTTCGCATAATGTGTTTGCCCAGAAGAGCCAAGCGATAGCGAATCATGGAACGTTAATTGAATATATTGTACTTTTTCTAAGCTGCTAAGACATCCTTATTCACGTTATTAGAAAATCGGTATCTCCCGTTACATCGTTGAATATTGTGTTTTTGTTATTTATTTTTTTTTAACTCTGAGTTGTGTCAGGTAAGCAACATTCAGATACAAATCACGTTTACTCTCGGCAGCATATTGGCCACTTGTATCCTCCTGAGAATATTTCGCATGGAATTTTCATTGCGAGTCTCTTTGAAAGTAAGATATAAAAACGAAAAGTCGCGCGCATACGTATACGCGAGCTTCAACATTGATCAGGCAGGTGTTTCGTTTCTAGAGTATATTGGGCACTGCTGCTGCACACGGCGCTTTTCTCCAGGGTGTTTTTTATACTCGAGACGATGTACCTTAACTTTTCGGTATCAAAACGATCGAAGAGAAAACACGAGAGTTTCGAGGTGGGAAAATGATGAGTGTTGACACGGAGAGAACGTATTGATCGGTCAGCCATGTCCTGGTTATATAACATATAGATTAAAAATATTTAAAAGTAAGACGTTAATTGTTGTTCCTGGCAGAGACAATATATACTACATATCTTACCTAAAAAAAATCGATGGATCCATAAGTTGAAACCTTTCTAAAAGTGATCTGATTGACTGACGCGTGTATTTTTTCATTGGATGACGTGCAATGTACTGTATATAGTATGTTTTTCTTTAACTATATAGTTTTAGTGCGCAACACATCCATTTGTACGAATAACTAACATTTAATTAATAGAAATGAATGGCTGCAATATTTTAATATAATATAAAAATATAAATACATACATAGATAAGCTACAGAAATTCGAGCTCCACTGCATCGAGAGAAAATTTTCGAGTAAGATCGTAAAAAGCAAAGAAAACTGTAGGGCTAAGTATAGGACCTTTGTCCTGTAGCATATTAGAGTCTGGAGTTAGTCAAAAATGAGCAGTCGAAGTCTTCATTTTTCTGGTGATTTTCTCAGAGTTTAGCTTTTGCTTCTCATGTTAAAGGAACAAATTTTGATTTTCAAACAAATGAATTTTATTTCAAAATTTTTAAATTAGCAGGGTCAAAAGACAAATTTATTTTTAAAATATGCTTCATTCGGGTTTGATACGCCGATTTATAAATTCGTTTGCATAAGCATCTTTTCTTCGAAATTCATTTTTATAATCTCTTTTGTCTATGCATGATGATTTGGCAATTCGCAAGCTTAACGTAATCGTATTTAAATTATGATAAGGGGGGTCGAACCCGATTAAAAATTCAAATATGGGGCATAATAAAGTAAGCAAAAAATGGGATTCAATAATAACTCACCCATATAATTCAAACAAAATCTTTTCATGAGTTTACGATGAAATTCAAGGACACTTTTTAAGAGAGCTTGCCATTCATCAAACACTAAACGTCGTCTCTAAATCTATAACATGAAGACTCTCCTCGACAAACTGCATAAACAACAGCGCGCCAGCTATCCCTAGAGAGCCTGTAAAGTTTCCCCGAAAAACTTTATTGCTCGAACAGCATGTTTGCCTTCTACCAAGATTAACGAGCCATTATGGACGCCTCACACGCGTATATCGATTCGCGGTCTTTACGGGAAAGACTATATTACCACAGTGTATCTTCTTTGTCTATACGTTACGCCTTTCAACGACGGTTATCCCTTTGTGCTCACGTATACATTTTCATCTTCCCCTAGGCCTGCCAAAAGTCTATAAAGCCTTAAAATCCATTGAACGCCGATGTTTGGGGAAATTTGCATTTGAGTGTGTTGATGATAATCAAATGATCAAAGTGGTTATCGACATGTCTACGAATTATGAGAATCGTGATTAATTCATTTTTTGTTTGATCGATGAAGACATACCTCGGATAGCCTGGTACTAGTAAGATATCTTATATTTAAACTTTGATTGCTAATACAAAAAATAACTTATAGGATATGAGTTTGAGTAAATGCAGCTTCTTTCTAGCTAAGCACCACGGAAGACTTCTATTGAAAGCTGCTGGTGAAAAGAACAATAAGTTTTTAAACATTTTGCGTTCAAGATTTAAAAAGAGAGCGGGATTATACGTAATAAACGTGGAGCTTGCCATATCGATCGATTTGTTTCTTTTAATAAACTTTTAATGAAAAGACATACGCGAGCGAGCACGCGAATGAGGAAGCGAGAACAGTGTCACATACTTTTCGACTGGAAAAATAGAAAACTTTCAGCGCGATATTAAAGCTCTCATTATCACAATGACTAAACTGCTTTGTTCTAGGATCAATTGTACGCGGCAAGAGCTTTTGTTCAAAACAGCTCCGTTCCGTTCCGTAGCTCTGCTTAGGAAATAAAATGTTCTTCTCATCGAGTTCACCTAAAGTCGAAGTAGCAGCATGTATATATACGTGTATATAGAGCCCTGCATATACATCAAGAGATGAGAGCACGTTCGTGCATATCTGTGTGTGCCTTTACGAACTTGAAATTTGAGTTTCATGTCACGTCGAAGACCCGCGAAGTTCTTCACCTCCGACGTGTAACGTCGTTGCCTCCACAGGAGTAAGACACTCGAAGGCAACGATCTATTATAGCCCATGTGTGTGAATATATGTATACATAGAAAAGACTTCGAAGACTTTGTAGTAAATAGAAGAATACATACACATATATCGTATACGTATCAGGAATAACTGAATGAAGATGTTAAAAAATGTGGAACAGTATGTATTCACTTCAAAAAGCATGCTCATCTGAACAATGACAAATAGATTAATTATGAAATTTCTTCGAGATCTCTAAATTTCTTCGAGTGAAATTTCACTCGATGCTTCGTGGCGAAATTGAGTCAACAGGCTTCGAGTGATTCGTGACTCTTTGCTTCGAGTGAAATTTTCACTCTTTGACAAAGGGTGAATTTTCCCTCTAAGGAAGAGTCATTTTTGTAAGCACGCACAACTTCATTACGAACGTTATAAGTGGTCATAGATGAGGCAAGCTTATATACTAACCAAGGTAAAATCTGTGCGCTTGCGAGCAAGGAAAAACAGGTAGCCACCTAGCGGCCGATCTTGAAAGTATGTATGTAAGTGTATTTATGTGTGTGTATATATATTCGGCATGTTAAGTAACTCGGGCGTCATGTACAACATGCAATAGAACGCATTATATTTATATAAATAACTGAAATTTATTATAGAACTAAAATTATTGTGTGTCTAAATGACTCGAGTCTTTCGAGTTAAAAATCGCTCGGGCCTTTCGAGTGATATAAGTACTCGAATGCAAAGAGTGAAAAATATCACTCTAATTCGAGTGAATATTGCATACCGCCTCTTCATTTTCACTCGAATACGAGTCGTCTAGTACGTCACTCGGGTTTCGAGGGAAAAAAATCACTCGAAGAAATTTAGAGAGGTCATATATGACCTTTCATTTAGATTCTTAAAATTGAATTTATTTGAAAAAAATCGCTTTATACATTCACATTGATAAACTTAATCATCTACCAGTGCGACAGCATCATTCGAAAACATTTCAAATATATTCAATACAATCAGCTTTACAATTTGAAATTATCTATAACTTACTCTCAGAATAGTACCACAAACCATAAAATCAAATCCAAAAACATATTAATCTTAACTGAGATCAGCTTATCCGATAAGGAAAGCACAAAATCTGAAACGGTATCAAGAGACGTAAAGAAAGAGAGAGAAAGAGTGGGGGTGAGAGAGAGAGAGAGAGAGAGAGAGAAAGAGAAAGAGAGAGAGGAGAGAGAGGAGAGGTAGAGGTGGGACAGTTAGACGACAGAGCAAGCGACGCGATCAGTAATTAACGATTTACGAAGCCAAGAGCTAAGCCAAGTTGGAGTGCAGGATTTGATCTGGCGCACAGCAATGAACCAGCAACCCTCAACACGTAGATCAGTAACTGATTGGCTACAACGCACTCGTGTATCTCCTAAGTAGTCACTGCCTTAAGGCGCAATTGAATTCTGTGCGATGAGATCGGATCAGCTGATTTACTAGTGGATGTATTTGCCTTATATATCTAGCTTTGGGTAAAATTTTTTCAAGTGCGACGTAGTAATAAATATTGCCGCGTCGTGGAAATTGTTGTTACAGCTGACGAGCTCCATGGACGATTTGACAGCTCCTGTAGCGGAGTCAACGCTGGCGGAGCTCGCGGAAAGTGTTTCTGCTCGACCGCGTGCGAAGCGTGGGATATGACGTAGCTAATCATACCTGCGCAACCTGCTGGCGTTCGAGAAAGCAGCAGAAAGCAGAGAGCGCAGAGCGCGCGGTCACACACACGTGACATAGTGTAAGTGCGAGAGAAAGAGAGAGAGAGAGAGAGAGAGAATCAGCGTGTAAGTGAGAGGGAGAGATAGAGCATCAAGCGTATGAGGGTGAGAGAGAGAGACTCTGGGGAGTACTGTACAGGTGAACTGTACAGTACGAACATAGTGATTTTTCCTTGTAGGTATAGAGGCATGGCGGCTGCCAATTAGAGAATACTAGTCGGCATTAAAGGGTCGTCTGCAGTGGTCTATATAATGGAATAGAGGATTTCGAATACCGCATGCCTGATAGCTTATCTATAGGTGGAGCCACCGGATGGATATAGATATTGATCGATTGATCCTAATCAATAAAAGGGGCGCGGATTAGCATATTGATAGCAAATTGGATTTGGAAAAGTGGGCGCTCGGGAAAATCACAGATAGAGGAATAAATTAGTGGTGGTGTATTAGAGACCAGTAGAGGATTTTGGTAGGATAGAGGACCAATTGGAAAATTCGGCAGCCGGACCGACGCTTCTATGAAGGAGACCGAGTGGGAAAATGTGGCATCCTTCCTCAAGCTAAGCGTCGGCCTCTGCCACTTTGTCGTAGGACGCTTTGGAGGGCAGTCTCCATTCTATTTCTTTCCTGGCTCCAGTAGCAGTAACATTTCTCTGGTTTTCTCCTCCTTTCGTACCTCGTGTGCGATTCTTGGTTGGAGTTTCGTTGAGTATCGCGGCGACCAGAGTCTTTTGATCTTGGAAGATTTCTTTTTGGAGTTCGGTGGTTTTCCGATTCCAACTCTTTTGACGAGGAGTTTATTTGGTGGCTTTTTGGAGGAGTTGTGAAATATTTGGTAATTAATTTAGAGTTAGTCTATATTTTACATTGATTTATGGCGACAAACTTCATAGTGGCGACGCGGCAATTAGTGAATTATTTGTGGATTTCTCGTTGGTCATTTCGCTGTTTTTAGCTGGATTCTGTTTGAAGTTTCCCTTTTGTTTTCGTATTTATTAGTATAAATATAATCATCGTAGAGAAAATTCGCGGCCCTTTACAGGAATCCATGGACCGAGGACTTAGTTATTTGGCCACTGGCCCATGAAATATTTAAAATTATTTCCAAATTGTTTGTCACATTGTTATTTGTACTTGGGGGGTAAAAGAATATATTTTGGAATTATTTTATATTAATTATTGGTGTTTTTCTTCCCATTGTGTTTAATAACCCGATTGCTACCATCATCCCGCATTCTGCCTTTTCAGCAATTCTGCGACTTGAGAAAGGAGTCAGCCGCGCACAATAAATAATGTTGTACAATGACTAGAATAGAATAGAACGTACTCCCGAGCGGGCTGGTAAATTCCACGTTACACCAGATAAAATTGACATGTTATTTATAAAACGTATCTTTCCTTTTATGAGATTGCAGATTAGCGTGGACTATAATATATCTTTAATGTTTAGTCATTAGATTATTTCAAATAACCTCATTGTTGATACTTTATGTATATCGGAATACTTACGTGTACAAGAATGGAAATGCAAATAATTTGTACTTTTCATGCATGCTATATCGTTGAATAAGCATTCGCACATCATAGTAATAGACTTTTGATATTTTAAATAAATGAACTTTATTTAGGGAGTTAGTTTAGTAGAATTATTAAATTATGTTTGATTCATTAATCTTTATGTCCCCGAAAAAGTATATTTCCAGGTGGAAACCATTTTATTATCTACAGCATATTTATCAATATCGCAACGAATTATAGTCAAATGTTATTTGAACTCATAAATGTATATTTAGATTGCGGGAGAACACTATGACGAGCTTTACAAAATGGATTATGTTTGCACAAGTTATTGCACTATCGAGTGAGCTAGATAGATTATACGCGTGAACGAGGTCTTTTAATGTTGCTACCACGTAATGCAATAAAGCAATACTTTACATGTATCAAAGAGAAAATCGAATGTATACTATAGAGGGCTGATTTATAGAATATAATCCTCATTGCCTCCACCAAGAAAAAAATTTTGAAGTATTTAATACGTGAATCTGATTGGTTATTAAGTAAACATACCGAGTTCAAGCGATAGTAGCACATTTTACAATGATTATGGTTAATTCCCATAATTATAATTCACAGTTCATGACTGATATACTGCCTAAAGCGTAACACCCAAACCGCGCGTAACGCACCCACATTCGCCTATCACTTGCTCTAAAACAATTTTGTTCGAAAAAATGTAAATAAAAATATATTTATACACATACAAGCTACGTGCGTACACGCGAGAATTGTGATAGACAGCAAAAACTATAAAGCCAGTAAAAGTTGAGCGTATTTGAATTATTCATCAATGACTTCTATCCGCTTTGGTCAATCGAATAAAGCAATAATAATAGAGTTCTATTGACATTTGGCAGAATTATTATTCGATAGTCAACTTTTCAAAATATTTTATTGCACTTAGTTAGATAGACAATGGTATTTATCTAATAAAGAGAGAAAACGCGTTCTCTCAACACTTTTCAAATCTTCACCAACTACTCTTCTGAAAAGGAAAAAAACAGTAGAAGAGATGTCGTTGAATCAAAGAAAGTGGATAAGATGGGTCGTTCTTTCTTTCACTTATTATACTAAAAAAAAACATTTTCCATGCATGTCAATAAAGCGAAATGAGCGTTATTTACCCGTTACAATTACAATTAAATGAATACTTAATTAAAGTAAACGAGGTTCAGAAAACGTTGTAAAGTATAAACGTTAAGTATTAAAAAAATTTTAAAAGCTGGACAACATGGAAGTTCTCAATCAACGTCAAGCTAGTTAATTAAGTATACAAATATTTGTTAGACTAAAGCTACTGTAGGATGTTTTAACAATAATGCAAATGTAATGGTTTCTAAAAAATTCACAAAGAAAACAAGACTTAAAATGGAAAAGAAAACGACATAGACAAAAAAGGAGATCAGCAAAAAGTAGAGCTGAAATGCCGCATAGACAGTAATGTCAATAAGATCAGCACAGTCAAACACTCCTGCTGTGTAAAGTGAAGAGGATACTTAGAGCCGATTTTAATTTCAGCCTAAAAGAAAGACGTTAGTAATGTGTATTTTCGGTCCCTGCGATAAGATAAAAGAGGATTAATCCAATGAGTTCATGCAGTCGTTAACAAACGTGTAGTGTAGTTACTTGGCACGATATGTGGTATCTGATAATGTACTGATTACGAATTATATTAGCTGTTCGCGTAACTTATCGATGAAAACTTTTTTGATAGCGCACTTGATTAAAAAACTGGAAAATAAAAGTTTTAGTCGCAATTTATGTCCGTGCGAATTATTAATAACTTCATCACAATAAGGGGACATGATTTCAGACGTTAAATATTTGCTGTCTGAGCTTGATGGAACAACAAATATTTAAGGACCCTCTAGCCTTTCGCTCATCGTACACAAGAAGTCCAAGGTACACATAAACCCTGAGACGGTAAAAAACTCACCGTTATAGTCAACAAAAATTGAATTTCGTTCAGAATATTCATGATTCTCTTATTGGCGTTATAAAACTTTTATTCGCTCTCTTGGATTATTTTCTCTTCGTAAAAAAAGAATTGTCGAAATCTGTGCCTGACGGTCTTGGAAGGTAAATATTATAGCTCGTTGTGCTCATTGTCGTTTCAAATTAGTTGCAAAACATCGTATTTCCAAGAGGATGGACGAATAATCAGGCTAAATTTGAAATAAGCTGCGCAGAAAGGTAATCCCAAGATGCAGAGACGAAGAAACGCTGGACGGGCGAATGAAAACGTTGGTGCTTTTCAATGCCATGCCATCTATTGCGCACCACGTGTGTACGTGCTGCAATTTCCCGTGTCGACTGGACTATAGACGGAATTGAATCTTATTTTTGAAGGCGCTTCCCGCTGCGAAATCGACAACTGCTGGACGCTGTCAGCCAACGGGCTTCGACGTAAAACAGGAGGATATTGGTTTCGAGATTGAAAATCCTTTATCAAAGATATTTTTTATTTCCCACTCGCTGCTCGTCCCCCGATCTATATCTCCCATAGCGCAAGGGCTTCATTTTCAAATTTTAGAAAGCTCCAAATTAGGTCAGATTTTTCTCCCCTATATTGCGCTCTACGCTCAACGAATGTATCCTTTCCAATGATACACTAAAAATTTCTCATAGAAAGTTTTACAACTCACATAGTCGTTCAGAAAATATATCTTATATATACGTATATATAACTAGCTGGGCGCGATAAATTCATCGGATCTTTATATTTTTCTCACTTTACTTTATTATCCAAAAGATAACTTGATAAAGTGCGAGATTTTATGTTGGTAGCTTCACAGTAACCCAACCCATAGTAACATTTACGCAAGCAGAGACCGCGAGAAACCATGAATGATTACGAGTGCACCAGTAAGATCTACATGTGCAAATAAGATAAAAGGACACGTCACTCACCGTTTTGTTGCCCAAATTTTTCACCCTGCAATTCAGGTAAGTCGTCTTTCCCAGCAAGGCTGTCACGTTTTTCGACGCAGATTTGTCGAAGTACGGACCCGTCCGCGACGTCTCGTCCAGCGCATTCGAGTACGCATCCCCACTCTTGCCGCTGCTGCTATGCAGCATACTGTATGTCTGGGACACTGAAAAATTTAAAAGTTACAACGTTATCTTTTTTTTCGTCTATATGCATAGATCAATCAACAAAAATAAAGTACTTGAAAGGACCTTTCGTTTGGATATAAATTTGTTTAAATCGGATGCACTGATCAAAAGTTTCGCATTTTAGAAGACGACGAACTTGGATTCAGGCTTTTACGGAAATAGTCGATTTTAGCTTTTTTTCTTAAAATCCTTCTAACTTTTGATCCAAGCAACCATTTGCAATGTTCTATACGTCAAATTAAAGGTATTCTCTTGCCCTTTTAAATTACTTGAAGAATTTCTTTTCGCTTATGATGAGCTATATATATGTTTCTCAAATAGATCTTTCTTTGGAAGCATATATATAGCACGGTACGAAATAAATAAAAATTTTAGACTAATTAGCACAAAAGTAGAAGAAAATAGCTTCAATTTGAGTTATATTCAATTTGAGTTTTATTGACGTACGCTATTAAACTTTGAAAATGCACGATGGGATCAAAAGTTAGTCGCATTTGAAGAAAGAAAAAAAAACTCACAATTTTCGAAAATCGATTGATTTCATGAATAAAAAGCG
Organism: Philotrypesis tridentata; assembly: GCA_018906965.1. Classification (NCBI taxonomy): domain Eukaryota; kingdom Metazoa; phylum Arthropoda; class Insecta; order Hymenoptera; family Pteromalidae; genus Philotrypesis; species Philotrypesis tridentata. The sequence continues at coordinate 298,286 of JACCIB010000036.1, forward strand.
AAATTTGCTTTTTTTCAAATCCTCGTGCTTTTCGATCCAACCAATCGTTTTCAAAGTTTAATAGCTTAAAATAAAGCTGTCATCTTGCACTTTTTTCCAAAATTGTCTGCAGTTTAGGTTTCTCATGTGACACATTATATATGTTTCTCAAAATCAGTAAAAAACAACCAACTTGAGAAACATATATATAGATGATCGTACAACGAAATGGAACTCTGTTAAATTAGCATGAAAGTAGAAAAAAGAGCTTTAATTTCAAGTATTAAACGTTGAAAACGATTCGTCGGTTCGCAAATCATGAGGTTTTAAATAAAAAAGAAAAACGATTATTTTAACGCTTTCTTCCATGTAAATGCTTGACAAAATCTAGAGAATTTTACGTTTCTTCAAATCCTTCTCAAGTTTGATTCAGTCGTGCGTTTTTAACGTTTAATATCTCAAATTAAAGCTCTTTACTTCTACTTTCATACTAATTTATCAACGTTCCAATTTTGTTGTGCTATCATCTATATATATGCTTCTCAAGTTGATTGTTTTTTACTGATTTTGAGAAGCATAGATATCATGTATCGCATGAGAAACTTCAACTACAGATAACTTTAAAGAAAAGACAAGATGAAAGTTTTAATTTAAGCTATTAAATTTTTAAAACGATCGGTTGGACCGGAAGGCACGAGGATTTGAAAAAAGGCAAATTTCACTTTTTTCCATGAAATCAATCGATTTTCGAAAATTAGGAGATTTTTTTCTTTCTTCAAATGCTACTAACTTTTGATCCCATCGTGCGTTTTCAAAGTTTAATAGCTTAAGTCAATAAAACTCGAATTTAATATAACTCAAATTGAAGCTATTTTCTTCTACTTTTGTGCTAATTAGTCTAAAATTTTTATTTATTTCGTAGCGTGCTATATACATGCTTTCAAAGAACGATCTATTTGAGAAACATATATATAGCTCATCATAAGCGAAAAGAAAATACGCTTCTAGTAATTTAAAAGTGCAAGAAAATACCTTTAATTTGACGTATAGAAATTTTTTCGTAAAAGTCTGAATGCAAGTTCGTCGTCTTCTAAAATGCGAAACTTTTTATCAGTGCATCCGATTTAGACAAATTTATATCCAAACAAAAGGTCCTTTCGAGTACTTTATTTTTGTTGACTGGAACATTAATTTAAAATACGACGTGCTTCTTAAAATTGTAGGAGAATGAAAAAAAAAAACACGAAAATTCACGTATTGTTTTTTAAGTTTTTGGCCCGTAACTTTTTATTGGCATAGGGTGCCGATGTTCTACTGCAGCCATACATCTTTTTTCGTATGTCTTAACGAGTGTAAAAAGCCTAGCCCGGTCAGTGTGCCCTCAAAATTACTCACTTCGTAGATTTCCTCATATATATATATCGCATTCGCTCATTCCGATACGCTAAACGTTTCTCGCGTTGCAAGCATCGTGAAATTATCGTATCTCAGCTTGATAAACTCAGCCTTGTTCCCTGAAACCGCCGTCCCCTAAAATTCCGCACAAATTCTCACAAAACGCTAAAGCGTTAGGTCGCTAGCTCGTAAAACGCCGGCCAATGCCCAGCAATCGAGTCATTCTAAAAACGAAACGCAGGCGCTGAACTGCAGGTCGCTCTGCCATACGTAATTACCAGGCCTCAGCCGGTCCTCGCACTACCACCCCCTACCTCCCCCAAAATTGCATTGTTTCGCAATCGCCTGCGCAAGTGTGAACGAATAACGGCCGCTTTCAAAAGATCCGTTTAGCCCCGCTGAGTATATGCGTTGAATTACCGTGCAGCGATTTCGTTTAATTGAAAATGAGAATCTCGAGACGAGTGCCTCTTTCATCTCCTTTTTATACTCCGTGTGCCTTTACGTTTTGGATATATGCAAATCTACGGTCAACAGATAGCTACTTGGGATACAAAGTACGACACGAATTTAAAAAATTGTTTCGACTGGAGTGTTTATATTTTTTCGGATTGTAGAATTGCTTAATAACGGGAAATCATTGCAAAAACGAATTTGATTGATGTGGAAATGAGAAGAGAATTTTCATTAGAAACGAAAGATAATAAAAAAAATATCAGCTTGGATGGGAAATTATTTTTATAACAAGAAACATTTTTTTGATGGAAAACAATGCAACCAAAATAACCTAGGTGTGATAAAAATATAGGTATGCAGAGATGAAACTCGCGTGAATCTGCATTTGCAGACCACACGACTTGTATCCATAATTTTCAACTTTAAAACAATATTTAAATTTTTTTTTATTTATTTAAACTCTAGTTTTTGTAATAAGGCAAGTATTAGTTGGCAGTGTAAGAGATCTTTGTAAAATAATAAATATTTGTAATAAAAAAAATGCATTTCAGCTCGTCAAACAAATTATATGTTTTATTTATCTTATATTTCCGGGATATTTAGATTCTTAAAAATTTATATTATTATGATTTTTCATTACGTTAAAATTAAAGTTCGATTGTTTTTACCAAAGCATCCATTTAAAAATATTAAATTTGATCAAATTATCTATTTTTTCTAGCCATATTAAACTTTTGTGTGTAAAAATATATTATTCACAATAAAGCGCAAAAAGTAATTTCGTGAAGATTGAAAATTCACTATATAAAATTGCAGGTTGATAATCAAATATTTGTTTTCTTCCCAAATTTAGAATTCAAAAACAAATCTAATAAGCTTTGGCTTATTAAAGTTAGAATAAGAGAGCGGAAATAGCTAGGAGTAAGAGTGTTGAATTTCACTGAACACAATCTATGCATTGTGTAGCTAAAGTATAGGTCCAGATGAGATGCATGCGATGTTGGGAACCTTATACGTTGAAACCCTTGTATGATATCAGGCAGTGTCGGACAGTAAGAAGACTCTCATAAAGAGGGTTTGGATAGCCTGTCATATAAAAAAAATTAGAGTAATGATTAACAATAAAAAACTATATAGGTATATATACAAATGCGTACACTGTACGCATTTCAATATTTTCTAATTCAAATTTCTAGGAACTCTAAAGATAAAGTAATTTTAATTTACCAGATATCAAGTTGTTTTCTGTTGGCCGCTTTTTTACGCGATATATAAATGTACGAAGGTAAATAACAGTAACATCAACTAATTATTCTGACTCGATGCTTGCTAAAGTAAATATTGGACTTTGGCCCGTGATCAAAGTACCTCTGCTCTTCTTGGTAACGCTAAATAGCCAAGTAAAGAGCCAGTCTTTTTCCAAGCAGACGTAGCTGACGGTATTTTATTTTAAACGTTGAAAGCTAGTTCTTTTGCCTCCTTTTTTGTCTCCCTCACTCTTATATACAGTTTTAGTGATTTCATTAAGAGATTAGAATGATGGTTGGGTGTGTAAACTGCGTAATAATGCGATAATCTGTTGCTTCTGAAATTACGCGGGTTCTATGGATGCATCGCGTACTGCGGACTTTATCTCAAATCACATAGAATAAAACGCATATCGTATTTGTTTATTCGGTCTTTATTCTTATCAATGTTTGTATTGGCAGAGACTTCAACGAATTTTTTTGCGAAATTTCCGTCAGGTATCGCAGTTATCTTTGATAGCTCATATACAGTTTACACAGAACATGTAAAGAATAGAAATAATCATCCCGTTAATCTTTTGCTCTCTATTGTACATAAATTATCTAATGTTCCTTACGTCGACTATAATTCTCCTGATTAATAAATAATTTCAAGAATTCTTCACAAGTTTTAAATAATAGGCCTTCTTTAAAGAAGGACAGGTCTCAGTTAAACTCGGCAAATTTATACGGAAAGCGTTTGCTGAAGTATGAAACGTCTGAATGCCTTCACTAAAACGGGACAAGTTTCCACTTTCCTAGTTTCCAGGTCAAAAATTATTCATACTTAATAGTGTGTTTCTTACAGTTTAAAAGCGCGAAGTAAAAACGGCGCATTTTTCTTAAAAAGGCCTGGATCAAATCTGTCATATGCTGAACTGAAGTTTAAAGATGATTTCGTTCACTCATATCCAATTAAAAAATAATATTGAACATCTTTAAAAACGGTTCAAATGCATTATCTTACAAAGCTGTACAAAGTCAATTTAAAAATGATGCAACCTTTTTTCATCTTTTTATGAAAACCGCTTGAACCCGTTGGTGGACTTCAAGCTCAAGAAAACGTCTCTATTGATGCGTTTAAGATCTAAATCGAGAGGGAGCGAGTGAGATAAAAGGAGCATTTTACGTTGTGCACAGAACCTCATTAGCTGAGCTCTTTGTCGTCTAGCGTTTTATCATTTGCGACGACTCGACGGTTAATAAAGCACGATCGCAGTTTCCTTATAACCACATTTCTTTTCCGACGACTTACAATTTTAATAAATGAACAGTCTCAGAATAGATGGTTATATCTGCAGTCAGTTGATTTATAGATGATCGTGTTCCTTACATGGCTAAAAATGAAACGATCGAGCATAATTTTTGACTTTTTAGATAGGCAAAAACAATTAGTTTCATAAAGGGATGGAGACGCAAGAGAGAAACAATTTCGTTGAAACATTATTAGAAATTGTGATGAGTCAAAATAAAAAGAATAATTCTTTCGTCAACAACAGAAGGACCTTGGGTTTCCCCGACTCTTAGGCTTTTGCTTGTTTCTATAGTGGAGGTAGTAGTGGTGATGGTGGTGATGGAGGTGGATGTTGAAGTGCTAATTTCTCTGGACGTAAATATTACTAGTTGATATGGCATCAGTCTATTATATCCAATATATGAAAAGAAGCTCAAAGTAGCACTCTAACTCACGAGGGAAGGCCAGAAAGTTCGGAACAGAAAATATATCCAAACTTTTCGAAGTGATTTGTGCTATTAAAAAAACATGTTTTCTACAATATCTGAATATCATAAGCCTTGCAAGCTGATTTTTTGAAAATTCAAGTTGCATAAAATTACTTATTAAATAATTTAATATGTAACTCTATAGCCCTATTTTTATTCATTTATCTGGTTAGTATCTAAAATTTTAAGAATATCTATTTATTAGTGCTATGAACAAGAGCAGACAATGCCTACTCTGTAAATAAACTTAAGTGAAAAACAGCTGTTGATTGTCAAAGTGAATATTCACTATTGTATTGAGTGAAAACCCTTTTACTGCGAAATAGTGAGTATACGCTGCGCAATCTATCAGAAATTCGCTATTTAAGGGGTTATGCCTGAGTTAAAATTCAAAAAAATCAAAGTTTTTTTATTTGATTTTTTAATAGCAAATTTACTGTAGAATATACTGTTGAAACTCCTTTTGCCCGAAAAAATTTCGTTACAAAATTATAGGCAAAATACTAAAAATATATAATTTGTCAAAATTAAGTATTTTTCATATTTTATTCTATAGCGCTTTTATTTATTCAAAGCCATTACATTTTTATAGAAAATTTAACATTAAATGTGCATACAAACTCCTTTTGATAAAAGACAGTTTTATTAAAAATAACACAAATTATTTATTTATGAATTATTGCATATAGTAAATAGCTCATTCTGATAAAAGCATAGATTTTTTTATTGTGAATGTTAAAAATAAAATAAATTTATCTGTTTCATTAATTTAATCTTTTTAATAAAATAATAAGCATGCGTGCAAACTAAAATATTTTTATAAATTACCACCTAAAAACATGGTACCATACAGCATATGGAAAAGCCAATCACTGTTTTACCAACCTAGTTAAGTTTGCTATCAGACAGCTCTTTCGTCTGCTTGATCTGCAGTCTAGTGCAAGCTTGATGTTGTGAATTTTGATCTGAAGTGAAAACTTCTGAGTGTCAGTGGTGTTTAAATTTAGATAAGTATTTTGGACTCTAAATAACACATTATTTGTGAAGAACTTGTTCTTTGTGAGTGTGTTCTTTATTTTTAGGTATATAAGCTGTCAATGGCATGTGAACGATAAGGTACTTCTGTGTTCGATGCAAGGTTAGATGTTGTGGAAGTTGGCTGTAACTATTAAGAATCCTAGAAAGTCATGGGTAAGCAATACCAACAATTATATTCATATGAAACATACTGACTGTGAATGCGTATAAAAATTTATATTTCAATTTCAGCTTTTGATACTAGTATATCAATATGTGTGGCACCCGGGTCTTAATATATCCCTTAATACAGGGATATTTTATACCAAAACACAAAAAAATATGCCAAGCAGTTTCTGTAAGTACTACCCGATAAATGAAAATAAGTTTCATGTATAAACTTTAAATGCAGTTTTCTCAAGTTTTGAATTTTTGTGATTTTAGGTCAGTTGCCGCAGGATTTCTCAACAACTATGGGACCGATTAAGCTGAAATTTTTTAGAGAACTCCAGGAAGCCCTTCTTCACTGCTTGAACGGAGGGAAATTGGCTAAGGTAAGTTTAAAGAATGTTACGCATGTGAACATATGCATAATTCACTATAACTAGACCAAGAGCAGCGCGCTTCGCGCGCTCTAATTTTTCTTGCAGTTTGTTCATAATTTAATAGTACTCAGAAATACTTAAAATAATCAAATTCGATTTTTATTTTGAAAATTTTGAAGAATTATTTCTCTTTTAAAAGTTATTTTTTAAAGTACAGTTTTTAAAAAGAACTTATCGAACTGTGCATAGGTATATCTATATATGAAGAACTCATGAACCCATTGTCGATTCTATTGTGTATAAAATAAAAGCAAATCTTTCTCGATTTCTTGTACCTGCACTCTGCTTGCACGCAGATCTTTTTTGCCATTATATTAGGCGAGAATGTTAAATCAACATCAGCGGGCTTCGCGCGCTCTAACCTCAAACTAACGCATTCACCGGAAACACATGAACCATGACACATGAACATATTGGCTCTTGAGTCTTGACGCATGCGCACAACATCAACCAATCACAATTCGTCTTCAGCGGCTTCAAAACATCCGGTTATAACTTTTTATTAGTGGGATTATGAATATTATGAACTTATGTGTTTCTAAATATTTAAAATTTTTATTTTTCAGTAATCCCTTCCGTTCAAGCTGAGGAGAAAGACATTTAGAAGAATTGCCATCCAGTTTGGTTTGAATTCATCACCTGGATCATGAGAAACCTTACGGCAAAGGATAAAATATACTGAAATTTAGTTCTTAACACATGGTTCTTCACACATAGTAAGTATAGATATATAAGTTTTTAAACACATGGAAAATTACAACTAATATGTACAGTTTAATCGCGAAAAAGTTTTTATTTGATATTACTTGTACAACATTTGTTTTGACCTGTTAACTGATAATTTATTTTTTTCAGGTTTAACTCAGGCATAACCCCTTAAACAACTATTTTTTAATTTTTCAATAAGCGAATAAACGCTGTTTCTCTTAGTGAAAATTCACTTGTATAAATGTTTAATATAAAAAAATTACTTATATTTCCGTAATTAATTTACATGTATAAACATATGTGTGTGTGTGTGTGTGTGTGTGTGTGTGTGTATATATATATATATATACATAATTTAATTACGGAAATAATAAAGTATTTATTAATAATAATTCCATTACTAATTGTTAAAAAATGGATCTAGCAGTTTATCACAATTTCGTCTAATTATGAAATTAATGAAAGGGATAAATAATAGTAGAATTTCGGTCAAAACGTTTTTGCAGCTTTTTTTATTGAATTAAGATTGAAAAAATAATACTTAGTAAAACAATAAAGTTTCTTTACAAGATGCAATGCTACATTATTATTACTGCAAACCAAAGCAATTATTATTCAGTTATTAATTACAGCAATACAAATTAAAAAAAAATTAATCGTCCTCCGGAGAACCAGTCCTTTCTTCAAAAATATCTGGCATTGTCAGCAAATTTATGTGCATTGCACAAAATTATAAAGATAGCTCTTTTTAGTGCAAATGTATCTACACTACTGCCGAAATGGCACTCGACCTTTTTCTAACCTCAAAAAATCAATTAGATCATTGGAATTTAAAAAAATAGCATATACGCTTTGAAAAAAATACATTTAAATTATGAACAAAATTCTAAGAATAAAAGTATTTTTGACATTTTCAATAATTTTGATTCGTTTCCGAGCTAAAATCATAGAAAATGACAATATTTAATGGCAAATTCATTTTTTTAGCAAATTTTTTAATCGACGACAACGGTCTCTATGCCGGCGCGAATATCACCAACTATCAGAGAAGGAGCAAACCACATAACGCGATGAAATGCGTAATGCAAGCCCGCAAAACATCTCTCTTTGTAAAATCATTATTGCCTACGATAATTTATTATGTTCTTATATGACAATGTACTTATTAATATAGTGAATATTCACTGGCTGATTAGTATACTAGCACCATTGTATAAACTGTATGTCACTATAATGGGCAGTGCATATTCACTAATTATTTAAGCCACTGGTTTACTTTCAAATTAGTGAACATTCACTATTTTGAAAAGTGAAATTAATATCATGGCATTTTTTACTTTTTAAATAGTGAGTCACAACTTTGCAATAAACCAAACTTTGATTTCGCTTATTCAATAATAAAAATTTCACTATTCTGAAAGTTATAAACAGTTTACTCATTCAAATAATGAATATTTCACTCAAATTATTTTAGAGAGTATGAGAATGAGATATTATACAAAAAATATTTTGGGCATGATTCCGGTTTCGGACTCCGATTGTCACTTGATTACGTAATATGAAGCAGGAAGGGGCTCTTTTCCATCTAAAAAGCAAATTATAGTTATTCAATAGGATACTTGAAATGAGGACCTTTACTTCTCCGGTTCTCAGATGTTTCTGGTGTCTACATGTACCTGCATGAGATTGTATTTGATGCTGGCCAAAGTGCTGAACAAAGGCAGTACTCTAACTCTGTTGACTGCAAGGTGTCGAGCAGAAAATAGCTCGTCTCCCATCTACAACAGCATATCTTCGTTACACAGTAGAAACCACGGCTTTAGAAATTTTAGCTTTCTAGATAAGAACATATCTTTCTTGATTACTTCCCCAACCACAATCCGCTTACCAAAAGATCACTTATGTAACTTGGTTTATCATCTCCGTTAGTATCATATGTGGGCTAACGGGTTTTAAGCTAAGAGGTGCAGTTCGTTCCGGCAATCGGTGGTCGAATAAATCAAACCTCAGCAATACTTAATAATAAAATATTTTTTTACTGTTCGTCACAATGTTTATGATGTTCCGACAAAAAGATTATGGAAAAAAGTTTATGATAGATTATCGTAAAACGAGTACTCAGAGGAGTGCGAGGAGCAAATAAAGGTTTTTGCGTTGTGAGCACACAGATCCAACTTAAAATTTTAGCATAATCTTTCAGTTGGACATAAAAATAATAAATTCTTGTAAATAAAATAAAATATATTGAACAGAGACTAGATCTGTCTGCCGTCCGTATATGTTGCCCAAGACCTCATCGTGCGTATATGATGCACAAAAATCTAGTTTCTGCCTTTAAAACTAAACATAGTATTCATTGATAAAATTCAAATTTGTATCGCAACCAATCACAACATTTGCGCAGCTTGGTCAAGAAGGGAAAGAAGGAGGCATATACACCGAGGAGGTATACATATTGAGAAGATATACATATCAGAATGTTTAAGCAACTCTCCAGTTCAGTTAACTACGAAATACCGGACGAACCGAAAAGAACTCTTGTTTCATCTACGACAACGACTGCTCGGCACATATATCAGGACCCGAGGCGTTTTCAGATCAGCTCCATCGACTTGACTTGAGGAGTTTCATGTCTATCGACAAGTTTATTTCTCATTTATTACTTCATGATCTGCTCGCCCTACAATCCACTCGTGGAACTTGGTTTATGGTATCCGTCGATGTTACATGTGATCTAACAGGTTTCAGACTAAGGGCGAAGTTCGTTCTTTGTTTTTCTTTCTTTTTTTCTGTTACCTTGTACGCTGACTTTTTTGCGATAAAGATAAAAATAAGTCCTTTCAATAATTGCAAATATTTTAAGATTTTTCATTAATTCTTAAGTTCGTTTTAGATTTCAACATTGTTTCAGTTTTATCAAAAATTAAATTTTTTCAAACTTTCTCTCGCACTGTAGCAATTGCAGAAAAATTCAATTTATTATGCACATCTCTTGCATAGAAAAGTTTCTTTCCTTGCTCACAGTATCAAATATTATTCTCTTGATTTTAAATAGCTTTGCATTTCAAGATAATTTAATATTCGTTTTGGTTAAAAAAGTTTTAACTTCACCCAAACTTGATGTATTTTAATCGAATGAAAATATACTCACTAAAACTCAATTAATGATCCATTTTCGTATCTACTTGACAAGCGAATAATTATACTCGAGGTGAGTATCCCACTTTTGTGAGTGAAAATCGTTGCTTCACATCCTTCGATGAAAGATCCATTAGAGCTCGCGATACTGTACTCTAACGTACAGTTCCTCTGTGTTATCTCAGCCTACGCTGCTCCATTAGGCACACTCGTCGACGACACCGGAACCCATCAAAGACTTCTACGCGCGAAACTTGTCATCGTGCGAGTAAGGTGCGAAGGAGCGACCCGGTGCTTTTCGTTTTTCCTTTTTTTTGAAGGCCCCAGCAGCTCGTAAAGTTTATGTTCGCAAGCGAAAATCCCCGCTTAAATTTCCAGATTTTATGGGTCGCACGCGGCATCGTAAAATATTTGCACCGGAGACATCGAAGGAGAAAAAGAAGGACAGGGATGTGTATAAAGCACGTACGAGAGAAAGACTTGTAGCCGAAATCAGAGAGGGAGAGAGGGAGAGAGAGAGAGAGAGAGAGAGAGAGAAAGAGAGAGAGAGTAGGGTGCACAGACAAGTGTGCGAGATGGAGGTACAGGGGATGAAATATGGATGACTTTAGATTTTTGCTCACGTGGAACTTATTGCTGAATTAATGGTAAAAGGATGCGCCCTGTTTCTTTTAACGTCCCTTTTTATGGGATCGATGAAGTCGTGGATTGAATCATAGCGTGATAAAATCTGGAACTTTGCTGCGAAAGTGAAACATGCGGCATAGGTAAGAGATTATTATCCATTTTTCTCAGGCGTCTTTGACATACACTTCAAGAAATTGCGGAAACGCGATGAGGCTTTTAGATAATTGCATTCAATGCAATTATCTAAAAGCCTCGTCTCATCTGTCTATTTAAGTCATATTGCGAATAGAACTGAAATATGATTGCAGAATATATTGAGAAATGTTAACTGCTGATGGATAGGAAAATAAACACAAGTCAGGTAAATGATTATTTGATTAGCAAATAAAATTGATTCGTAAACAGGCACAGTTTACAGAAGTAGTATTTTAAGGCACAAAATGCTGTCCTGTAAACTAATTTCCGTGAGCCTAATTTGGCGATTAATCCAGTTAAAATGTCAGCTCACTTTAAGATACTATTAGAAGCTCTTATTTTGACTGAGCATACAGTTAAATCAAACCCACGAGAATCCCAGTCTCACTTGACAAATCTACTCCTATGACTCACGTCTGGTTCTGCGTATATTATGTATATTTCTTCGCCGAAAATGGGTCAAGCGCTGCATTTACATATATCCGCCTTCATAGTAAATTCTCAAGTAGGGTGTACTATTCGTTTTTATAGCTTCCTCGCAAAATCTTTTACCATTCCTTGGTCTACCAAGTAACAACTTAACTCGACCTACGACACTAGCGATAAGATATACAAAGGCTTGTACGAAATTATATGGATAAAAGAATCTTTATTATTTGGCTCGATGAAAGCTTAAGTTGCCGCATAGAAATTATATCTTTTTTCCGAAGAATTTATAATATTGTATCAAGTGTTTACGTCTTAATTAGCTGATCAGTAATGCACGATATTCACGAACCATAAACTGAGCTAAAGTTCCAGAACACGAACGAGCAGCAGCAACAGCAGCAGCAAACGTGTATAACAATGAGATAACGTCGACGGGAAAAAGTCAAACGCGTAAAGTATGAGAGCAAGAAAATTCGCATGATAAGGACGTTCGGAAAAAGGTTGGCAGCGCAGCGCTCAGATTCGAGGTCCGTAAAAAGAGTTATCTTTCAATCTACCTCTGCATGTAACTTTTGTTTTCTCGTTCCCCTGACCTTATCTCTTAGTTCTTCTACTTCTTTTCTTCTTCTTCAGCGTACGCTGTTCAACGTTTATGCCGTAACTAGTGCTTATATGCGCCGAAAAACAAGCAACTATTTTAAAATTCATATTCCTCTAACTTTCCTCTAAGCGGGACATTTAGAACGTGGTCTATGCAAGTTTGCGGCATTTTTGCGCTTATATACCTGATGTTAAGAACGAGATATTCAGCAAAAGCGCGGTTGTTTTGTGCAAGCCGCGTGCGAGAGGAAAATAGGGCTCACGATGGAAGAAGTTTGAATGGATATTGGCTGTGGAATGCGAGTTGAGATGCAATATGAGAAGGAGGAGATGCCTTTTTCACGGTGTTAAAGAGCGTCGTTTTAAGTTGCGGAACGAAGAGGTGAGAAACGATTGCGATGACTTTTTCAGAGTCGTTCGAACTATATATGATAAAACTCACTATTTTTGGTGTTAGTGAATTACTGCTAGTCTCTTACAGTTTAGTAAAAATTTTATGGATGAAAATCATCAATAGGGTTTTTCTATTATTATTGGATACATTACTCTAACAAAATAGTGCATTTCGATAATATGCAGAAGATGATTATGTAGCTCACGTGACCTGATAGAAAAAAATCTTCTTACGCATTAGTATCAAAATAAGTTTATTTTATGCCATATGAGGCTTTTATATTAAAATGACATAAATGTTCGTTTTTAAATTGAATTAAATAATCATAGTCAACTTATCAGTAGAAAAAAATTTGCGAAATAATATCATTGCTCATCTTTAAAATAGATTCTTCATAACTTAGAAAGAGTTCCTTCACTTTTAGGAATCACTTATTTCCATGGTAAATTAATTTGTTCATTTATTTATTAAACCTGGTCATCTTGTTATGGTAAAAACATTCCACAAAGAAATTCTCTCAATTGACATATTTACCGCATTGAAAAGGAGTGTTACTTTAAAATTGTTGATATAACAGCATCATTTCTGCCGCTACAGGAGAAATTTACAATCAACTCACATAGAAAAATGTATATCGATCGGAACCCCGTATTGCAACATCGAAGAGAAATTCATTGAACAATTCTTCAGTACTGAATAACCCATAGCAAACTGTCCTACCCAGTATCCAACAACAATCGCTGGACAAATCGCGACACTTTCTCGGCGGAGTTCCTCTCAATTTCGCTTTCCACTGTTCGCATTCACACTTCTCTCCTGGTAGCGTCAATATTCATCACCGAACGCGTGACAATCCCATAATTCAATACCTCGAGCCCATCAATTCTCCCTCCGCATAAATCACCATTGGCGTGCGCCTCGAGAGTCGTCTCGCCCCTAGACTGCGCGCGCGCGTGCACACACGCACACACACACACACACACACGTGTATATATACACTAGCAGTTTGAGCTCTATACACCGATAAGAACTTGCGCTCCTCCCCAACATCGAAACTTCGACTGCAGTTCTCCCGTGTGGAGAGTTGAAAGTTTAACGGGACAACTTTTATTGATCATTGATCGGGAATTTAGCGCCGGGACTCGTTTGCCCCGTGTTTTTCTTTCGGCTTTTACGGAGCGCATGCGAAATGGTGGCCTGCGGCAGTCCACCGTGACCGATACGAAATTAGCCGAATGAGTGAACTCAGAAATAAAAGTGTACGCAGGTGTCGTTGCAATTAGCGAGAAATTTGCGCATGCTGATTATTCTGGGACAATTGATAGAGCGTTAGAGAGCGAGTGAGAGCGAGAGAGAGAGAGAGAGAGAGAGAGAGAGAGAGAGAGATTCACTCTGGTTTACTAAATAATGTTTGTGGTCTGAATGAGAACGGAAAATCTGAAGAGGTAACGGAAAATTTCGAGTGTGTTTTACTGGCAAACGTTCGCGTTTAATAAACTTAATTAATGTGGCTTATATGGATCGAAAAGGTAGATTAACGCTGAGCAAGTTAAAGGACAGATTATACAGAAAGTGTGCGTGGAACTCTGCTTGCTTACGATTCCAGAAAACACATGGAACTTTTTCGAATTTTCCAATCGAGTAAAAGGAATGAAAGCAAGCATCCTAGTAAGAGCACGCGCTTAAGTAATCTCGTCCTAAAACAGTTCTGGTAGTATGTGGTTTCGTGACGTACGGTCCATTGCGTCCGAGACTGACAATCCCCATATGCGTCCGCGTTAGAGAGCTACCTATACCAATATACAGAAAGACAAGCAGCTGCACTGCAGCAGTATCTCCAACAGTCTCTACGCTCGCGGTAGCGGCTCACTTTTGTTTCGGCAGAGTCGTTATCTTAACGAGCTCGCAGGCGGTGGTCCTCGCCTCTTTTGTGTGCAGCACCTCTCTCTCTCACTCTGTTTCTTGTTCTCTCTCTCTCTCTCTCTCTCTCTCTTTCTCTCTCTCTCTCTCTTGCGAACGAAACGACAGAGCGATTCTTATGCAAACAGGTGCCGGCGCAGTCCCATCTGGTGAAAGACACTCGAGTGCCTCCTCCTCTGTTGCACTGAAGTGCAGCCGAGCTGTCAGAGGCGCGAACGAGGCATCGGCGATACACACTGTTCCGCAGCGCCTCGACAATGGAGTTATAGCAGTGGCGTCCGCAATGAGGACGGCACTCTAAGGTTTTGCTCTCTCTCTCTCTCTCTCTCTCTCTCTCTCTCTCTCTCTCGCTCGCTCTCGCTCACATACACACACATCCACAAATACAGTCTCGCTAGCTTACACAGCCGATGTGTAGATGCTATTTTCACGCTACGCGAAACTCGTCTTTTCATGAAGCTCTGAACGAGCAGCTTGCAGCGAGACGCAATATCGCTTTGCTGGTTTGATCGCGTCATCGTCACCGATGTCTTCTATATATCGTCTATATCTAGCTTAAACTCAAGGCCTATCGAACCACAGTAAGAGGGGAGACTTTATTTTGAGGAATACTGCTAAGTAAAGACTGTGAATAATAAGAGTTATCAGCTGTAAACGTTGTTGGTAATGTAACAAGATTATTTTGAAGGTCGTTTAATTATTATGCTGAAAATGTAGAAAGAACCTCGTTACATTCGCCTGTAATTTTACAGAATTTGAAATTTATATTTAAATACATCGGTAAATGCAATTTGATGTATGTCATCACTGATACGTTATTCAAACGCCATCTGATGAGACTTCAACATTTTGAATAATTGATATTTGAAGCCACATTCACATAAAACGCATTTTTTTATTGAAAAAAAAGAAGGATATAACTATGTTCAAGTATATATTAAACTGAATCCATTAATAAGCACTTGTATACATGTTTACAGTATATTTTCTTCAGCAACACTATAAAAGCAATTTATTTACAATTTGAATCTTTCCATGATGAATTGCTCACTTATCTTATCATGTTCATAATCAACCATTCTCTATAAAATAACGGTCTAACATAAATTAAAACGTCACAACAAATAGAATAAGAGAGGTTATTTAAAATGCGGTATTACAAAGTGGAGTATATCATGTGAGTTTTCTTATAAATAGAAAAAATAAATATTTAAAATTAGTAAATAAAAGTTATATTTTATATCATTTAAATCGCGTCCAATGTAAATTTTTGAGATGACGAATAATAAATTAATCAATATAGTTTTACACGTCGATCACAATAAGATAGAAAGAAAATTCAAAGTATATTTTTTCTACTGAAAGTAACAATGACGGATGATTTAGAACTCATTGATAATAGGAATAGTAACACATAAGATTACAGTTATTAAATTTGAAACATTCGCGAATTATCAAAGATTTGGATAGTTACATCATATATCACGCATACTCGTAAGCAGATTCCATTAAACGCGGCCTGAACACTGATAAAATGTCTCTGCCTTGCTTATGGGTCAAACTAATTACCAGCTGAGCTCATCTAAACCCGAGCGTCGCATGCTCCGTGTGGAAAGTTGTCGAGCCTATGCAACAAGCATAATATTCTTAACTACATCAAACTTTCCTGAGAAATACCCTCGAAAGGCTTCAAAACAAACGTCCACGAAAAAGCTTAAGCAGCTCCGCGAACTTTGCCTCGATTCCCTAAGTACTCCCCAACTCCTATATCTTCAATCGAAACAAGCGCCCGCGAGTAATTATAATCCAACAATCGAAGTGAAGCTGCGACTACGGCGCCTGCAGTATACGTATGCAAACTTTCCATCGCCGTTGTACAATCAGCGCATTACTCGTTCACCGATATTCTCACAAAAGCATTGGATTTGAGAATTAATGTAAAAAAAGGTACGAATGGGTTGGGATAATTCTCGACGATTGTCAATATAGAATAACATTTTTTTGGTTTGATATGCTAGTTGCTGAGCACTAACCTCTATAAATGACGTTTTTATCGATTGCAGCCGGTCGCTATAGCTTTGCGTGCGCCAGTGTTGCAGATGCATATGCGCGTGCACGGCGTTAACGTGAAACCCTCGTGACGAGAAAATCGCTGTTTGTCCGCTTATGCACCGCAGATGTGAATGGAAAATAGTTGAGATATCAAACCGTTGGCAAGCGACTATTCTTTTCTGCTGTATGATGTATATATACTTCCGCTTCGTTGTATAAATATTGTCTTTTAATAGAAATTGTGCTCAGTAGGAATGATTAAAGGACGGATCCTCTCGACATATGACAATGATTATTCATATTCATTACAGGGATTTCGTTTCATTGCAATGTAACGGTGCTAGCAATAGCTTGCTTCGAGTCGTGATAAAATTTCTAATTAGTTATTATCATTTAACAGCTGAATGATATGCGTAATTTCAATATGAGTCACTATTGAAGTCAATGAAAATTCTGGATCAGATATGAGAAAATGCTACAATTTAAATATTTTACCTTTTAACTGGCCATTGCCATTATGCACATCTTTTAATTGTTCTTTTCCTAAATAGAATTCGATATGTAGGTTTCTTTTCCATCTTTCAGCTTATTAATTCTTTTGTAGAAAATAAACGGATTTCATTGGACAACATACTAAATAAATGAAGTCATTTTTGATAAAATTTATATTTCAAGTCGTTTTAGAAGATATAAGCTGTCTACACGATGTACAGTCCACAGTTAATCAGTGTATGTGCTATTCTACCAGGATTCGAATGTTCTTCAAAGTATATAGCATCTCTAAAAGTGTAAAACAATCAAAGCCGATCAATTTTCTGAGGCGTCTATCCTTAAGGCGCTACTACTTATCTCGCGCTTCTTCCATTTTAATGCCCTTAATAACAAGGCACGACGTAGTGCACAAGGAATGAAAATAGAACGAGCGGTTCTGTCGAGTCTAATAAAGCTGAATCTCCTGTCCAAATCCATCGGCTTAATTAAACCCTTAAGTTGCTTATTTTTTTTTCTTCACTTAACTTGGTTAATGTGGAATGAGTGCCTGAGGGGAGGATGAGACCCCCGCATCGCCAGTCAGGGAGACCTGGCAGCGTGACGACGCAGCCCTGCCCTGTGCGAATACCGAGAGTGTGCGAACGTTGATTTAGTCTTTATTACCATTGATATCATAGTTTATATAATACCACAAACTTCCATTAATTCTACAATACATAATTCAAATTATCTTTATAATATACGGTGGATCTCAAAATTTGATGTTTTGATTGTTATTGTAAAAAATGGTTTTCTGTAAACTTTGAGTATATTGTAGAGAGAGAGAGAGAGAGGAGAGAGAGAGAGAATATAATGTGTCAACGCTCTCCCTCGCTATGGGCTTTAGCATTGGACTCCTCATCGCTGCACCTAAGAAAAGGAAGGAAGTCCTGTGACCCGACGCACCCCGATGCCACCGGAGCAAACTTCAAGTTTTAACACTCGATCGACGACGCTTTTATTAGTTATTATTAGTTATTAGTCACATCGAAAGTTGTACCCTAGACACTTATTATGTTCATAGTTTACACATATCAGTTTATTTTAAAGTGTTTACTTTTTCTATCCAAGTTCTGTACGTCACCCTGGCCATTCCTACAATATTTTATTCGATAAGAACAATTACGCATCTCTTCGAGCCACTGTATTTATTAAATCTGCCGACGTTTCGAGTCGTTACGACTCCTCATCAGGGCTTAATAATGATAATAAATCACACTACTAAAGACGTAATTTAGACCAGATTTTACAAAGAATACACCAGTTTTTTCAATGACCGAACGCTTATAACAGCGTCGGTGTCACCAGATGGTGATCTGTGGTGGTCGGTGTCACAAACAAGAGCTAATAAGAAGAGCTGCGTAATTGTTCTTATTGATTATCCATTAAGCTCGAGCGATAGATTCATACATTACAAAATATTTTATTCGTTTTTGCCAAAGATATGCTTCAAAATTTTTTCTTCTGTTTATTAAGTTATTTTAAGGTTCTCATTAGAACCATAAAATAATTCATTTCTTATTTGTAGTCATTCAAAAAAGTTTCAGATGAACAAAAAGTTTGCAGTGCTCGCTAAATTATATTAAAAAATTTGTAGCATCGAATTTGAACGCGTTTAAGCGAGGTCATAATCTGAATTTCGTTGTATCACATGCCAATACTATTATGTTATCAGGCATATTTAATTTAAGAGTTTAAAAGAAAGTCTGATAAGGAATGCAGCTCAATTGGTTTCGAATTGATAATGATAAAATAAATATCTAGGCTAAGTTTGCGTCAAAACATTCAACAGAGTCAGTGGTGAAAGACCATCTCGTATTCAATAAAATATTTGAATTAAGCTTAAATTTTCTAAAATTATATAGTGATAATTTTCGTCTTCATCCAGTGCACTGCTAATTTAAATATAGATTATGTAAGTGTAATTAAAATCCTTCCTTAACTTCAAAGTTACTGGAATTAAACTGGATTAATTTTTACGATGCTTCATAAAATATAATTTAATCTTCTTATAAAGAATATGTGAGATAAGAAATATCTTGCTTTGTGAAGAAATCGCGTACTTGCAGTTCAGTAATTACTCGCTGAATGTATCAGAATACAGTTTTACGCATTTGCAATTAACAAGTTCGTGAGTGTACTAAGTATAGAAAAAATAAAGTGTGCATGTGGTAAGTTAAGAATTTTGTTTATACTTATATTCATTTACAAATTGTACAAATTATACCTTAGTACACATTTCGTAGCTTTTATTATTAAGCATTTCAATTAAATGGACTTCATATTTTTAATGAATAATTAAACTTAGCATTAGGTGAGCAGTCTGAATTGACGGTTGGAAGAAAAAGTTTTGTGTAAAAAATTGTACAAATTCTTCTATTAAAGCAATTAATACTATTTTTTTATATTTTAAGTATTCTATAATGGCATTATTTTGGTATACTAAAGCTGTTCATAC
This sequence comes from Philotrypesis tridentata, assembly GCA_018906965.1. Lineage (NCBI taxonomy): Eukaryota > Metazoa > Arthropoda > Insecta > Hymenoptera > Pteromalidae > Philotrypesis > Philotrypesis tridentata. Next base: position 317,798 of record JACCIB010000036.1, read on the forward strand.
TTTACTTTTGTTATTATTATTAGATAACTGTATTAGTCACTTACTATAAATTTGCTGGCCAATCATTCAAGCATTTCTCACAAGACTGAGATTTAAACATTTCTTTCAAGAAATACTTTAAGATGTTTGATTTGATTTTGTCCAATAATTTCTTGTTTTTTTTTTCAGTTACAAGATGCATTTATACATAACTATTGGGGCTTCCCGCCCCTGCTCGCTTCGCTCGCTAACCCCCTAATTCCGTTTAATAAAAAATTACATGAACTGATTCCATGGCAAATATAAATTAAGTGAGAACTATTTCTTTGACTTTAAAAAATTATTATATTAATAAAAAAAGTTATGGGTTCGGGTTATCGTCTTGCAATAAACCAGAATTTCTTTTGGGAAAAGATATTTAAAAAATTTTATTTTAATTAAAATTAAATTCAATATTTATTTGAAGAAGAAAGAAATTAAAAAATTTTCAATTTACATTTATATAAAGAGTTTTATGTCGAGAAAATTTTTATATCGAGAATTTTGATGATTTATATGAATATAAGGTTATATATAATATAAGGTTATATATAAGGTTATATATAAGGTTATATATAAGGTTATATATAACCTTATATAACCTCACATAACTTAAGGAGTGTCCAAAATAACAGTTTATGGGGTGTCAAAAATGAAAGGTTAAGGGTTTCCAAAATCAGGATTTCAGGAGCGTCTAAAATGTGGAGGGTGAGGGGAGTGAGAAGGAGAAGAGGGGAAGTGAGGGGGGATAAGGGAGGGAAGGGTTCTTCAAACGGCGATGGCGGCACCAGCGACATATCTTTGTAATATAGAGAGACACTAGAGTATTATAATCATGCTGTATTCTATATAATTAAAGCAAATTCTATAGTGCTACTCAAAAGAAACATTTTAAGCCCAGTCTGGTGAAAAACTGTTATATGTTGCTAGTGGTTTAAAATGCAGAAACAAAATAATGACGTTATCGAGTTTTTAAAAATAAAAGAAAATTGTTATTGTTTAACATGTTAATTGCTTTAACAGAAAATTTTCTACAATCCTATCCAGAAAAGTTTTTTCCCAACCTTTAATTCAAGATGACTCCTTTGAAACTATTTTTATGCTTCTAAGTATGCATTGCAAAATATTTATGTACCTGTTCTGAAAGCAAAATATATTATTCAACTCTTCATATAAATGAAGGATAAAAAAAGTACAAATCTTAGTAGAGCAGTGTTCATCGATGATATCCTGATGATAAACTTATTGTGTTTCTCCATTAGCTCGAGCAAGTACTTTTCACTGAACGCTGGACTAGAAGTAGCCCCAGGCATCCCCGTGCATAGTGGAAAAGTTGGCGCGACTATAGAGGACTAGAAGAATGCCAAAGAGCGCCGTTGTTGGGGATGCGGAGAAACTCGAACGCAAGATAAACGCATGGCTACAGGATCACCTGATTCTCCAGTTGGCCAACGTCTTTGGAGAAAAATGCAGTGCTCGAGAGGCCGAGTGTAAAGTTACGCGGCCGAGGGGCTCCTTTTTCCTGTCCGACGCTTTCTTCGCGAATATCCGGTTTCCAGGCTCTTCTTCAACCGAGTTAAACGTACTTGTCAAACTGCCTGGTCAAGGCGAGGAAGTACGCATGAGAATGAATTTTACTGATCTCTTTGACAATGAAATACTTTTCTACCAAAAGATCGCGGACTCAAACAGTCAAGCGTATCCCAAGTGTTACTTAGGTTTGTGAAGTTCAATTATTTTACGGCAAAAATCATTTTGTTTAATCTAATTGTTTGTACACTTAGCTGGTCCAGATCTACTTTTTGAAAAGGTAATTGTGCTGGAAAATGTTAATCTTAAAGGCTATTTCGTCATTCCTGATAAATTAAACTTGAGAGTAGACTATGTTCTCGCAGGATTACAAGCTCTCGCCCAATTTCACAGCCATACTTACGCTATAAAGGAAAAAACACCGGAAATGTTTAAACAAATAGTTAAGGACATTAAGTTAGTTAGATACAATAAAAATAATTTACTCCTACCATTCTTGGAATATGTTGAAGAACAGACGAGTCGTCTTAGAAAAGCTCTACAACAGGGAGGACGCGATCCAGGATTCTTCAAACAAATGAAAAATCTCCTTAAAGATACTTATAACAATATACTGATAAAATGTGTTGAACCAGTTGAACCTCTTGCCACGATAGTTCATGGAGATTGCACTCAAAACAATATGTTAGTTCGAAAATTGGACGGTGAAAAGTGTACAGGTTTTGAAGCCATGCTTATTGATTTTGCTTTGATTATGTACTCATCACCTACTATTGATGTTTCCATTTTAATCTATATATGCTTATCTACAGAAGACATTAAAACGCAGAGCGAGTACGTATCAAGTCTGAAAGTTATTTTTATAATTCACATCTCGATATTAAATTTTACCTTTAAATACAAATTTAATGATCTGCATTTCAGAACTCTATTTAAAGCATATCACGATATGCTTATGAGAAACATGAAGGAGCAAAACATTTGGTCACCAAATAAGTACAGTTATGAGGCATTCTGGCAGGATTACAAACAACGCGCTATATTTGGCTTCATCATGTCCATCTGCTTTCTGCCGATTATGACTGAATTTGCGAATAATGATGACCTACTGCAATCGGAGGATCAGGTCCTTCAAGAGGCTAATAAAACCGGTGGTGGTGAGGTGCTAACCAATAAGTTTATCGATATGCTGATTGATGTAGGACAATCTGGTCTATTGGACTTCTACTTGAACAGTAACACCAATGTTTGATTACGAGAGTAAACAGGTTGGTATATGCATTAATTCACACGAAATGAAACGTTAGAAGCCGGGAAATAAATTGATTGATATCGATTTGGTGGTTTAATTTAGTAACTGTGCAGGGAGATTTAGAAGCTTCAATTTGGCTTGATTAATTCATTTGATCGTACATGTTTTTAGCAGAATTAAACTGTACTTATTTGAGAGATATGATCTCATTCGCTCGCAATATGTTGTAATTAACTAATCCTGTTGATGTAGGGGATCGCTGTAATCCTATGAAAGCTGCGCATTGAAAGGTCAAATCTTGATTTGACGTAGCACTAAAAATCAATATTTTTAAACTGAACTAGATAAACGATGATAATTAGTTACGAGATCATTGAGTTTCAAGGATTATAAATAGAATCGACGGTTGTAAACTGAAAGAAGAAATAATGTTATTACATCCCATAAAAATTAAATATTTTCTAGCGGCACAAGTCAATTTTCTTTTTTAAATCCAAACGCTTCACATGATTTTTCACCTTTCTCAATCCCTTATACTTCTTAATAGTAGTACGTTTAGTCGAATGGGGAAGTCGCTTCTTCGGTAAAGTTGCGGACAGTAAGAAGATTACAAGAGACGCCTAGCGTGATTATTGCGCCGTTACCGAACTTACCACTAGCCACCAGCAGTAGTCTTCTGCAGCCGCTCCAAGAATGAGTTAAGAACTCTCTCACTCACTAACTCGCTCTCTCTCTCACTTACTTACTCGCTCTCTCTCTCTCACTCACTTACTCTCTCTCTGTCTGTCTCTCTCTCTCTCTCTCTCTTTCTCTCACTCTCTCTCTCTGTCTCTCTCTCTCTCTCTCTCTCTCTCTCTCTCTCTCTCTCTCTCTCTCTCTCTCTCTCTCTCTCTCTCTCTCTCTCTCTCTCTCTCTCTCTCTCTCTCTCTCTCTCTCTCTCTCTCTCTCTCTCTCTCTGTAGTTGAAACTTTTGACGGCAAACTGGTACCACAAAAAAACAATTTAGCTATAACAGTAGTTGCAAAAGTTTCGCAAGACGGTGGTTTCTTTGTAGTCGACTTAAGGGACTCGTTGACATTTGCGCTACTGCCATTTATAATGGGGGTCAAGAAAGAGGATTCGTAGCTCCGTTAACCGAGATTGCACGCATTGTTTCGGTCGGATTGTTTTGTTTGGCTTTCAGATAGTTTGCCATCTATCTGCTTTAGCAGCTAGCCGCGTATTTGTGGGCCACAGCTGAGTGCATTCAACTTGAATTACTTGTTTCGCAATTCTGGGCGCGCACTTTTATTTCCGACAGTATTGAGCCTTGCCTCGTTTATCGAATGGCATTTTTCTTACAAATCCATTGAAGAGAATTTCAAGCAACATCGATTCAACAAACAAATCCTCGCTCTTTTTCGTCAATCCCGTGAGCCGAGCACGGAAAAATTCCGGCCACTGTTCTCTGCGTTTATTTGCGCGAGAAGCCAGAAGAGTTCGCGTCACAACGATGGGTGAGGAGACGAGAAAAGAGAAGAATAGTCGCGGCGATCATCCAAAAGAGCAGCGCTCGATCAATCGCGCGGACGGGGAACGTCGTATAACTACACTGCACTGCAGCCGGGGGAATCTCCGGCGACGACTACTTCTCTTCTTGGCAATAAAAGCGTGATGTATACGCACACTACTGCCGATAATCCCAAGGGGGAGCGCGGGACAGCGCAAACATACTTCCGAGAAGTAGAAGACTAGGGTAGAAGGTGTATATGTGTCTCGAACCTTCACCTGTATTCGCATGCAAGTTTATGAGTGCGTTGACGGTTCGAGTTCAAAAGTCAGAGAAATGAACTGTGCATTCGGTTCAATTTGCTGAATTAAATTTGGGCATCGTTAAAAAATTATTGTAAGAAACATTATCATCGTATTTCAAAAACGTAAATCATTTTTAAAATGTTTACCTTACATAAGAGGTATAATAATAATTTTTTTCTACTTACGGGTAGAATATGTAATGCATACAGTTTAAAGGAAATGGAGATACCAAAGCATTGTTTCTAATCAATATAGTATATATCTACATGCAAATACCTACATTTCATATCGGATGTACAAAAGTAATGTTATTGTGATCAAACGTTATCGATCACTGTCCCATTATTTTATCCTTACTAGAATTCCAACATCTTTCCCTATGCAATTCAATCTCTCATTCTTCTTTATAGGGATACGAGGAAAAACTTTGCCCCGCATAAATTACATCTCATATCTCATCTGGAAGACCTTGAGACCTGAGGTGTCTCTCACCTCGGCGTGAATTGTCCCGATCGCTTAGACTGCTGTCGTTCAGTCCTCGAGAATATCGGTGCAAGCTGGAAGGACTAGACGCTGGATGGGAAAGGGGTGGAAAATAGGCAGACTGATGGTCGCCGGATCGGTGACAGACTCGTTCAGTGCGATAACGATCGCGCGTCGGGGATAGACGACACGATAAATCGCTCGCCCAGATGTACGGAAAGCGGTATATAGATATTCCGTTGCGGTTTCTCTTCTGCTGCACATTTGTTCCTGGCCGTGTATATATATCGAGATCACCGTTTTGTTGCTTTTAGCAAAGCTGATAGCTTTCTCTTTCAGTACTGGACACGACATGGGCTTCTGGCCCTTAGAGCTTAAGGAAGAGAAGGAGGCTTTTGGCTGAACTTTATGAGTCCAAGCACATGACCACTGCTGAATGTGCCTACATCGACGAATAACCGGAATTGTGGGACCAAGGAATTAGTAGTTCTCTGCATGCACCGTTTCGAATGGAGAATGTTAGGACCGTGTGTAAGAAATGCGGTCAAGAGGTGTGACTGGAGCTTCTTGAGCTGTTTGGATGATTCTAGCTAAGATTATGCAAGGTATTGAAATATTTGGGGAACTGCTACAGGAGAGATTTCAGTCTACTTATGATGTAGTTTATTTAATAGTAGGACGACTGCTTTCTAAAAAATATATTCAAATCTTAATTTCATAGAGATAAAAATAAATATTATATACTCTTCCGTCAAGTAGATTGCTACGAGAATGTTAATATACGTTTTTCATGAAGATTTATAGTGATTTGACGTTATAGGTGTTATTTCATGAAACAATAAAATAATGTGTGAAAAATCATTTCATCTCAAATCATTATTTTCTCAAAGTTACTTCTTAGTTTCCAGACTATTTTAGACGTTTAAATTTCTAACAGAGAAGTTACATTATTTCCACAGCATTACCTATGTCTGCGGTATTCACGATGAGGATATAGTAACCGCGGGAAGATATCACAAAGCTATATCTCATTTGTTTGTAAACAAATCACTATGGAGTGGTTGAAATTCATGTTATAAATCGTTAATTACGATGACACTATGTTACAAAATTTTCACTGTTTTATTTAGTTCGTTTTCGGAGTTTATTGGAAACAGATGCGCCTAATCGTTATTTTTTTATAATTGTAATGAAGACTCCACTATAAAGTTATTATAATACATAAATTTACACATATATGTAATAAATAATGACCTTAACTTTATATAAATAGTACGAAGTTAAATTATTTCAATTGTAACTATTTTTCTGATATGCATACCTTGTAAAGGAAGATGACAGTAACGTCATCGAGATAAGACGCCAGAAGTCTTTTATAATTCTTCAATGAAACAAATTTTTTTTCGAAGGTATAAGACTTTATTGTGAAGTTATTTATTACTAAAAAAAAAGAAAAAATCCGTGATGGAATTCATTACAAAGGATACACAAAGTTTAAGATAACTTTTAAAAATTGTGATTTATCGTCAATTAAATAAGATATTATTTATTTCAATTTTTTTCTTCTCGCAATTGAACTTTATGAAGAGACTTGGCTTGAAGTTTGGTGATAGCATACTCAAATTATGACTTAGTTAAACTATTTGTACGATTCTCTGCGAGGCTGGAAATGCTATAGTTCCAATGATTATAGAATAGTTCCACGCATAGAATCGTATACGCCGTTCTATGCCAGGAATTTGAACACGTAGACGAAGTATTGATTGCAGAAATTCCATACTTCATATAGACATATCATAATTATCTTGCTAAAATCAGTGAGTAGCTAGCTTCGAAACAATAAAATAGAATTTTCCAATTAGATTAATCGAAAATTAAGAGCTAATTAGGGTTAACCTTTCATTTTAGATTAATAGAATTTGGATTAACGAGTTCTACATATATTTATCCAAAAATAGAATATCGTATTGAAAATTTAAAAGTACTTGGCAAGTTCTGTTGGTATATATTTGTGACCTTACTGTACATGTTGCATTTTCATGGAAATTGATATAATCATGTCTAACATACCTCTAAGTGATCCATTTTCATATACTACTGTGTAAAAGTGATGAAACATTACTAGTATTTAGTATCAGCCATGATCGTAACTAATTAAATTTTTTGAGTAATAATTGAGCAGGTGCACTTTCTTTAGTTTCTTTGCGGACATATATCCTTGAATAAATCCATAATATTTTTATCGAACTAGGGTTTATAACTATAATATTTTACATTTATAGACTGATTGATGTACTTTAGCTTTCTAAATATAATTAACTGCACTGCGATCTCACACTTATGATAAATGTCGTAGAGTATTTTTTTATCTGACTATAGGCTATATATACATCTAAATACCTGAACGACAAGACAAAAATGTCTAATATTGTTTATACTCTGTAGTTTAATACAAAAATTACATAAAAATACTTTATTTCCTAATTTATGATTTGTTTGTGGCATAACTTAACAAATTTACATGACGGCATAAATAACTAAGTTTACTATTTCACTTGTGCGAAATAAAGAGTTATTATACAGCGAGACTTAGGCGAGATTTGCGAATCTTTAACTGTTAATATACCTATGTGTATCTAAATGAGCACAGTATGTGTTTCTGTATCTTTGGGTATTTGGCGGTACTACGTTTTGCACCAGTGCAAACATTAAAAGGCAATTTTCTCAAAATCACAAATAGTGTATATTACCATGTGTGACAATAATGTACAGATACGAAATATAGGCACACACAGACTCGTAGTTCTACAGATACATCTACAGACGACGATAGTCGGGCCAAGCAGGAAGGGTCCGAAAATCTATACCTGCACTTTATTACACCCCCCAGCGGACTACAACCCCAGGAGCGTTCTCATTACGGATTCAGCTACGAAGGCGACAGCACAATAGAGCAGAACATAGTTACATTCTATACACAATTCCATACTTTTAATACAGATAAAGCTATCAATATCATTGTTTCCTTAAATAATGTATATTTAGCTATTTTAAAACTCATTCACACAATATCCTGAAATTCCAATGGTGCACATGGTTAGTTATGCCTTGAAGCTACAGGATATATATATAAGTGTACTGGGCGGGCGATCAACACTTTACCGCTCGCAAATTGCCGGCGACGTTGGGGGAATTCCGCGGCGTTGGAATAAGGCAATAGTCGCGCCGTAATTGGGCTAAATAATGCGCCGAATAGAATAGCCCAGGCCACGAAGAGCGGCGGCGGCGAGTGTCGCTGGGGTGCGAGAGAGCAGAGCAGGGCAAATAAACCGCTTAGCTAATTGGTCTTATCATAAATACGGATCGACGTTTCTAAACCCTAGTGTAACTGATTCTAATTGCCCCCTCGTTGCTGCAGCCCTCTTATATTGTGCGACCGGATTAAGATACTCTGCGCTGCTACAGTTGGTAATTTGTTCAGTCTCTATGTATCTATATAGAAGATAATGCATTTTATTGCCGGAGTTTGCCGGAGCTACGCGCAGCGATACTCGCTTCGCTCGCGCATATATTTTACGAGCGATTATGCGGGGATCGACTCTCAAAACAGATCGGTGAAAATAGGCAGCTCGCAAATGCGCAACAAGCATTAAATCTCGAAAGTTCTTTGCTAGAAGAAGAGCGCGCCAAGGAAAACCAATCATACATCAGGGCTCGTATTCACTCGACTATTCTCGAATGGCTACCTCCAGGCACAGGCGCGCAGGCATAGTATATCTGCATACTCTCACATCTACGGAAATACAAATAAAACTAGAGACGACTTTGCGACGAAGAAATTTTCCTCGCAGCTGAACGGAAAATTTTTCTCACCGAGGAAAAAAAAAGAAAGACGACGCGGTGAGGAAGTAGTTGCAACGTGCGTGTTATACCTTCCCACACTAAAGAACTCTGTGCTCGTAAGGAAAGACGGTGAAAAGCTCAGGTAAAGAAGAAGAAGAAGACGAAGTGGTATGTGTGTGTGTGTGTATGAAATATACAGTCTCTTCTGCTCACAGGCAATCCAAAGGAGGCTTTACTCCTCCTTCTCCCCCCTCCCATCCTTATCCTCCTCCTCTTCCCCCTGGACACACAAGCCGCGCGGCAAAAGAGCGAGAGAGCGGCTATGCAAATGCACGAGTACATTTATCCCACAACCACGCCCATGTATTTCCTGGAAGCTTCCACGAAGAGAGTGTGGAGAGAGGGAGAGAATTGTCGGATCCGAATCGAACGCGCAGCCGAACAGAGGACAGGCGCTCTCTCTCTCTCTCTTCCTCCCACGCATGCGTATGGACTGTATATACAAAGACACGTACACATACAGGGCCGCGAATGCGTCCGATACTCGGAAGATTTACGAGCAAACTAGCCCGCTCGCGAGCGGCTCCCCTGGGCTAATAGACCGGCAAGTTATGGGGCAATTCAATTTAATTTCGAAAATAAACAACCGCCAACTGCGTCACGCTGCATGGCTATATCTCCGCTATTTGCTTTTCTCGCGGGAGGCTACTACTATGCGGCTGCAGCTACTGTTTGCTCTTATATATCGAACTTGAATAAGGTGCTGCTGGCTTCTGCTTCTGCGATTGTTGACTGCGGCGTGACTGGGAAGCGGGGGCGTCAGCAAATCTATAGATAAAGCTCGCAATGACGAGTGCGAAAATGGAGTTCGTTAACGCGCAGATGCAACTGTCCCGAGGACAGCGTTCAGCACTTCTGCCTGCTACGAGTGAAGTTTGCTACTCAGGATGTGCACTGCAGTTAAATATATTCTGTACATATGACGGTCACGGAAACCGATGACGGCCGATCCGCATGTGCACAGCTGGTGGCAACACAATTTTTGCGCCCTCACCGCTCGTTCCATGTTCCAAAATGGCTATTGTTGCCGCTAGCTGAGCACATACGGATCGGCCGTAATCGGTTTCCGTGACTGTCATATGTGCAGTAGATATTTAACTGCAGTGTAGTAACCAACGCACAGTAAGAGAGTGTTTCCTTGTTTGCAAAAAATACATTCCGTAACAATCAAACGAACTTAAGGCCGATAATTGTATATTAACGAGCAAAAAATCCATATTCATCTATTTGCAGCATTTTCAGTAATTATAGTGTTAAAAACATTTTTTTAACTTTTTCTTAACCTTAGAAAAAACCCCCAGTTTAGTTTAAAACCCCCAGTCGTATTACTCCCATACAATTAGTTCGACAGCAGGCAGCGGAACACTTGAACGAATGAAAACAAAGATTGACCACTACAGTGCCACATGCACACATAAGAAAGCGTAAGTGAAACGTCTATATAAACACATATATATACACACATACACGCACACGGACACGCACACACAGTTACTCGAAGATTAAACATGGTACAATACCTCGATTTTGTAACGGTAAACGGTTTTAAATTGTACACGCGATCGTAATAGTATCCTATAGAACATGTATACCAATTTTTAATAATTTTAAATAATCATAAAACAATACTTTTGAAATGAACTACCGTAAATGTTCAAATGACGGTCATGGTAAATTTTCAAACATTTTGTGTTGCCCTTACTGTGCATCGTAGTTTTCGTTGTTTCGTTTAATTAAAAATCAATGAGTTATATTTAATCTTTTCAAACAATTGTGGAAATTTTGCAGGATTTGACAAAAGAACATAACGCCACGATTAAACTAAAGTATCCGTATATTTCAAAACTATGTCTAGGGTATACACTATACACTCGAACTGAATGATTGAATGAAAAGACGTCGAGTAGCCCGTGTCCTCCGCTTTTAAGGGATCCGAGGGTTGCTATCCTCTTCAGTCTCCTTCAGTCTTCTCCCCCGAGGCGACAACGGGGGCCCAATCGCAGGGATGCGTCGTCGTCAGGCCGAAGTTCGCACGTGCGAAGTGCCTTTACGGCCTTTCCCGAACAATTAGGGAACCGTAAACTTCACTTCGACACGTACTCGCCACTAATGGCTGTCCCCAGAACTCGGGGTTTTCCCTGAGTCGTTAAAGGGGTATATTATCTCTGGATCCCTCGATAGACCTGTCCTCGCCGACCTGGTCGCTGTCGTCGTCGTCGGTGGCTTGGTCGACTTCCAGGTCTTCCTCGAGGTCATCCCTGAAACCTCGCCACGGCTTTATGTTATCAGCAGAGGTCGTGCTCTCGAGCGGCCCCTCGCACTCCGCTGCCTTCTCGACTGCGTAGCGGTCGTGCCGGTCGATTGTACGGCTCGATACGGCCCAAAGTATTTGATGGTCAGCTTCAGACAAGGACCTTGTTGGGAGCGTCTGATCGACACGAGGTCATCCTCGCGGTAGACGGTCGGCTCTCGCCGTCGTCCGTTTAACTGCTCTTCATTCTCGGCTTGCAGACACTCGATTTGCCTCCTGGCTTCTGCCCGTTGGTGGTTTTGAGCCTCCTGAAAGTGGCGTGCGACCTCCTCGTCAATCGCCTCATGGAGCTGGACCTCATTGAGCTGGTGTGGTGTGCCGAACCGCAGTTCGTAGGGACTCGTATCAATCGCCCTTTGGTATGTCCCATTGATCGTTCGCTGAGCCCTGCTGACTGATCTGTACCACTTCTGCTATTGTTCCACCCCTAGCCTCGTCATGACACCTGTCACGACGGCGTTGACTATCTCCACCTGACCATTGCCACGTGGAGGCTATAACTCCTGCGGTGATAACCAGGTGTGGCTTCGCCCTCGCAGAATCCTCGAAAGTCGTTGGACATTAAAGCGGTCCCTTTGTATCACTATCCGCTGGGGATTCCTGAAGTGTTGCTGCCAGACCTGAAGCTTCTTGATCAACTCGGCGCTTCCCGTAGACTTGGTCGGGAAAATCCAAGTATACTTGCTAAAAGCGTCTACTACTTCTAGTATGTGCTTATAGCCTTTGCTCGTCGTCGACAGTGGACCCACTTGGTCCATGTGGATGGTGCGTAGCGGCGCGTCTTTCTTCGGGATCGGGTGTACCATTCCCTCGGCGCAGCCTCGCTTGCGTGCTCCTAAGATACAGTGTATACTGTTCTGGATAAACTTTTCGACGCGTTTATCCAGGCTGTGTATCCAGTAGTTTTGTGGACTCCAATGTTCCTGACCTCGTGCGCTCTTTGGATAAGCTCCTAGTGCTCGCCATTTTGGAGGCACATCTTCACCGCTGCAAGTTGATCGTCGTGGGTCTGTGCTCTCGTCAGTCTGGCGATGAGCTCGTCTCTAATGACGGTCACTGAGTCCATGCGGCTCAGGGCGTCCACGTGCCGCATGCGCGTCCCCACACGATGTTCAATCTCGAAATTGTTCAACGCGTGAGCTTAGCTCCTTCTTCGTCATCGTCTGCTGGAATGCTGCTTTCTTGACGTGCAGCCCGAGCAGATAGTTTTTAAACTTCTCCAAGGCGCGTAAAATACCTAGAAACTCCAACTCATAGTTGCTGTAGTTCCTCTCTGTAAGCGTAGTCTTTCGGCTGAGATAGTACACTGGGTGCAGCAGTCCGTCCTCGGTGATCCTCTGGAGCAGGATTGCCCCATAGCCATCAATTGATGCGTCCGTGTGAATCTCTGTCTCGCGGTGCTGGCTGAAGATCTGCAGCACCAGAGCGTTGACTAGAGCTCGCTTGAGAGCAGTGAACGCCTTCCACTCCTTCTCGCCAAACCGGAATTTGATACTCTTGAACGTCTGGTTGGTCAGCGGCCTCGCGATCCTGGCGTAGGAAATAATAAATTTCCTGAAGTACCCCGCCAGTCTCAGGAATCGCAGTAGTTGGCGCTGTGTGCGTGGCTCTGGGTAGTTCACCAGGGCCTTGGTCTTCTTCGAAGATGGAGCGACCTTTCCATCCTCAATAACGTACCCAAGGAATTCTACCTTGGTACGTTGTAATTAGCATTTTTTATAACTAATCTTGATGCCGAAGCGCTCCGCTCCAAGACTGCGCGTAGGTTGTCTAGGGCTTCTCGGTAGTCATGTCCCTTGATGATGTCGTCATCCATGAAGAAGATCACCTTCTTCTCCCTGATGAGCCCGGCGCAGACATACCAAATGAAGCAGATGAAGACTGCAGGCGCCGTGCTTACCCCGAGCGGTACAACCATGAACTCGTACTGGCCGTCCGGTGTAACGAAGGCCAAGTACTTCCTGCTAGCCTCCACCAGCGGGACATAGAAGAATCCATCCTCCAGGTCGATCGTTGAGAATACCTTGGCCTCTGCGAAGCAATCTACCACGTCTTCGACGATCGGCATTGGAGTAGCTTCCTTCACCATTCGCTTATTCGGCTCCGCGTAGTTGATGCACACCCTGTGCTTGCCTTTCTTCGTGGTGAACAACCTGGCTGGCGTAGCTCGGCACGATAACGCCTTTGCTGAGTCACTCCTGCATCTGGGCGTCAACGATCTGCTTCTCCATTGGCAACAGTCGCCGCGGACGGCAATGGAATGGTGTCTCGTCCTTAAAGATTACCTTCATGCTTATAGGCACCTCCTCTCGTGGCTCGAGATCATCTGGCACACCTCCTCTGCTTGCTCGGCGGGGACTCCTTCCAGTGCCTGAGACAATTTGCTCGACTGTCTGTACGTACCTGACACTGGGCCATCCAGGTTCGATGATGGCCTTCTCCTCGTCCAGTATCAGCCTGGTCTGGTCTCTGATGGGATCGCCGATGAAGACGTCCTCGGTCGCAGCGTCTCTGGGTGCTATGAGGTATTCCAGCTCATAGCAGGAGTACCTCATACTCAGGGCAGGCACTCGCCTTGAGGATGCTTTGCAGGAAAAATCCTCAGACAATATCAATTTTTCTTACTTTTTTAATTTATTGTTACATTTTTTCAATTAATAATTCTATTATATAAAATTTTTTACTTATGGTTAAAAGTAGTGTTTTCGCTTTGAGATTATAAACATGACTTCAATTGACTGTGACCCCCCCCCCCCTCCTGAAGGGATTCGTCTAGAATGCGGAAATTCATTTAATTTTATCACAGGTGGTGCATTTTTACTTTTTTGCACATGTAGTGTGTGTGAAATACGCCACATTGTGCTATAAAAGGATAAATCGAAAATTTGACGCTTTTCCCGTAAGTCTCAAAATTAAAAGATCCACGTATTTCATTCTAATTAATATGTTTTGTTTATTATAAACTCATATCCGCATCTAGCAATACTGCACATTGGTGAAAGATAAAGTATTTTGGAGAAAGCAATATGTGTAAATGATTTGTTTGCGGTGTTTTCTTGAGATTAGACACAATGTTTGCCAATTAATTTTCATTTTACCAAACGTTCCACTGGTTTCACTACTGAACATAGAATTAATACGGCACCTCCAGGCTAAGCTCTAACGCCGATTTAGCAACAAAACCGTGCATGCGTAAGAATCAATACGTATGCGTGCTTGTAAGAGGTAATATCATATGTATTTATGCAGATGGAAAACAATACCCGTCCCCGGGCAATATTGCTATATCGATGTAGAAGAGCTTGAATTTCAAAATTCATCCTGCGTCTCTGCGTAGAGTCGAAAATGTAGCCGTTACCCGCAGCCAGACATTTCTACCGAAATGAAATTATAGCTGACATGTTCGCCGACGAATTTAACGTGAAGTAAACAATAACGTCTGCTTCGGTCATTTCTAAAGTTTCTCCAACTGCATTCCGTAAAAAGCTGGACAGGTATATACGTACAAGCTTAGTCGGAGATAATAATTGACAAGCTGCGCTGTTCAAGGGAATCACCTGCCTGCGACCACTGACATTTTTCTGTGCGTTCAAAGGGTCGCTCAACCTTCCATTCCTCTTGACTTTGGCCGTGCGCAGTTCGAGGTCTTCCTCCAGACACGCCACGTTGCCTTGAAGAACCAGAAGTCTCGTATTTATTTCAATTAAATTTCTAGCGCGTGCGCTCGCGAGAGAGAGAAAGAGAGAGCTCGTCTAAATGCAGAGGGCGGAAAATTATCCGTCGTCTGTTACACAGCGAGTCTCCGAAATTATGCCTTGTTTTCGCTTATTATTGCTGCAGACTCCCTTCTGGTAATCGCTTGACAGCGCGTGCAGCTTAATTATTTTTTTCCTCTCCATCCCCGACGTTCTCGCCGCTTCTATTTATGCCAGACCGTTTCTTTTTTTGCGAGTACGCGCTTGCGAAAGTAATTGCTCGTTGCAGGCTCGAATCAATTAGCTGCTACGGGCCGGCGATTATCATATCAACTACATACTCCTCTTCGCATTTCTAGGCTAAACGCGTGCTGGTAGCCAATGATAGCTCGTGTTTCGCTTTTTCGATAACCAGACACTGCTGAGCTTGATAAATTGACCGATATTAAACATTGGAATCCGGTTGGATGAAATATATACGCGGGGAAATCACAGCGATATTCGAAGATCGAAAATTTGGTTGCCGGCCAAAAAGCGTCCCAAGTTCGAGAGCGCACGCGGAAATGTGTGTTCATTTGCCAAATTTGCGTTATTCAATTGCGTTTAGCCGATAAATCGATTTCGCAGTTGACAGTCGCTGAATTTTTAAACGGTCGGCCGGGTGCATTAGGTAATTGCCATCCTCTGCTGTCATTCATTGATAACACGCTCTATACACTCGTGTGGTACACTGCCGTGAATAAAAAGTTCAAGCGAACAAATGAACGATCCCGTTCGACATCGTGTTCGGCTATGTGTAGCTGTTTGTAGAGGCTATCGCGAAAACACTCAGGCGTATCCCTATTTAAACGCAAACTACACACGGAACTACCACGACGACGCCGGCGCAGAGAATTGAAGTCATAAAAGCCTCGTGCCTGACTTTGATCGACTGGCTTTTCATTGAAGCTCATTCGTGTTGGTAACATAACGCCAGTGTAAAGAAAAAGCCAGCTCGTGCAGGCACCGCCGATCGAATTCTTAACTGGCGTTGTGTATACACCGAGGTGTATTGCAGCGTAGAGCAGAGCATACCATGTATATTTATAGGTCTACTATAGGCAACTTGATTAAAGGAAATTCCTCGAGTTAAAACCACACGAATTTATTATTCGGATGTTCGAATGCTTTCTATGATAATAGAAGCTGATACTGCGAGAGAGATTGTCAATATGTACTTCTGTTTGTTTATTTACTTACTTATTTATTTATGTGTGATGCAGTCGACACAACTGACATGACAAAGACCTTTTTACTTTGATCAATTTAAATACAAGATTGACCGTGTAACCTGAATTTATATTTATAAATCAAGTATTTTCCTTTTCTTGCGTTCGCGGGTCAACGTTTTACCTCATAATAACATGTTCACAGACCGAAGTGCTTTCCAAATTGATCCCAACAAATCAGCAAAACTCAATTATATAAAAACGCACTCGAACAAACCTACAAAATTGTTTTACAGGAAATTGACTGTATATGCAATATTTCTGGTGATCTACGAAGTTGCCTAACTTACGGTAGACGCAACTAAACGAAAACTCGTTAGAAACTGTATCCAATCCCTTTTTCTCATTCACAAGGCGACCCCGGATTCCATAAAGTTTGCGCAAACGTTTTTTGTCTCTCGGCGAGGAAAAGCTCGCTTCAAGCTCTCTCTCTCTCTCTCTCTCTCTCTCTCTCTCTCCCTCTCTCTCTCTCTCTCTCTCTCTGCGTCATTCGAGCCAACTGCGACGCGCGCAACATCGAACTGCACGACAGCCTCGAGGAACAAGAGCAACGAGCTGGTAATTGGTAATCGGGTCCGAGATTGTATCCCATTGGACATAAACACACAGGCGCGCGCGCAGCTAGAAAGCAAGGCACCTACGCCATCAATTCCAGCTCGACGTAGCCGATGTCCCGACGACGCGTACACGCGCTCCCGTGACGACTGCCTCATGCACGATTTGCATTTCTATTAGCCGAACGTGCACGCTGCGGCGGCTTCTCTCTCTCTCTCTCTCTCTCTCTCCCGCCGCTCTTGTCCACTCCGTGCATGGCGCAAAACTTGCGCGCACCGTCTGCGCGCCCGCGCGCTCCATGCTCCGCTCCGGCGAGTTCACACGCGCGAAATGTATATACATGCGGAATTTCTATCGAAAGCCGCCCGCCGCCGCCGGTCAAGGAGGCGTGAAACTGCGGCTAACTACCACTTTGCTAATTGCTTCGGAAGCTTTCGCGGTTCGTTGATTTCTACCTTAATTCTTGCCCCGCTCCATCTCTCCCTCTCTCTCTCACTTATTTCCGCAGCTAGCTTGGCTTTTCCAGCGACTAAGCGACTGAATTGATTTTACGTAGCAGCTGCGAGCGCGTTCCTGCGATGCGATCGGGCTGCGAGCATCCTTTGATTTTGTTAAAAGGCGGGGGCGTTGGAGTGAGCTTTTTCTACGATTCGTTGCCGACGGTGCTTTCGTTCTCGAGGTGTGACGTCATTCAAAAGTCAACGGTGTCTTCCCTTCCTCGCATGGCAATCGATATACGCGGGACACCGCGGAAACGACAGCGTAATATCCGTGAGAAAAATGTCAGCGATTGCACGGCAGACTTCCATCCGTATAATTTACGATCAACCTAATAAACCGCGACCAGCAGCTGAAAATAAAAGAGAACCCCAGCGTTCTCGATAAAGCCGCGAAATCCATTGAGGAATTCTTTGGAACAAAGCGCGGGCGGAAAAAAACGAGCGGAATACAGAAGCCGCAATGAAAAAATATAACTTCCCGGTAGCCGGGGAAAAAGAGGATAGTAAGCCGAAAGCCGCAGGAGAGAGAGAGAGAGAGAGAGAGAGAGAGAGAGAGAGAGAGAGAAAGGACGAGAGAGGCGGCTGAGATAAATCGCAAAACGCTCGCCTCCTTTCAGTCCATTTTTCCCCCAAAATTGAGAGAGCAAAAAAGGAAGCGGGCGCGCTATACACAAGCAGCCGTATGGAATATTATACGCGCGCAGATATATAGAGGGTCCTCGCAACTGGGCAAGATAAAAGCGCACGGCGGTTACTTCATTACGCCGTGAGAGGGTGGAAACGGAGAAATGAAAAACGAGCGAAGAAGAACGCGTCCATATGGCGAGCGAGCGCGGAAGAAAGCAGGGAAAACGTCGTCGTCGATCGGATGCCAGCTTCTCCGGGGCTCTTTCCGAGTACGTATCTCAAGACCGCAAAGTCAACCGCGCGACCCTCCTCGAGAGCAAGTTATATATATACAGACTCGGAAAAATGTACAAGTGTTCTGGAAGAAGACGTCGACGTCGCGCGTGCGAAAAGTCCACTGCTCGAGTTGTGAAAGTCGATCGATTGCGCGCGCGAGAGTGACGCGCTTATAGAGAAAGAGCAGGAGGGAGGGGGGGGAGAAAGACCACAACGAAGACGACGACGGTGGTGGCGGTCTGTGGGTAAAGCACGTTATTCACGTAAAATGACAGGAATCGAGGACATCTTGTAACGTGAAAGCGTCGGGGCGAACGCGAGAGTGAATGCTCATGCCTTTGCACACTTCGGGAACTGCTCTCTCTCTCTCTCTCTCTCTCTCTCTCTCTCTCTCTCTCTCTCTCTCTCTCTCTCTCTCTCTCTCTCTTTCTGTGAACTCATAAAAGTATCGGTTGTTTGTATATTCTAGCTATTAATGGCGCGATCTACGGCTGAATAAGACCTTTCTTATGCAGCTTTTAAGATATCACCGTTTAATTGGTTTTGCCACATTCTCCAAGTGCAACTAGCACGGTATTGAACTGAAATAATGTAAAATCAGCAAATGAATATTTTTATGCGCTTTATTATTTATGCTTACTATAATTTATTATTATTTATGATTTATGCTTTTTATTCTTGTGCTTATATTTTGCTGCACTAAAAGATCTGCAAGTTTATATATTTTTTACATACAATAAAAAAAACAATGAAATAATAGTGACTGTTACAGCGTGAAAGAGAACAAAAAGCGAAACTTGATGGAAGCCCCAGGGTCGCAATTCAATTTCACTTATCTGTATTTGATGATTTTTTTTCGCAAGTTACTCGATCGTTACTCTTTCCCCTTTAGCCATAGCAACCTTCGCCAAAATCTTTCCTTGCTCTAGGACAATCGTCAGCAGCGATGTCCCACCTTTTTGCCCTATACTCGTATTTTCCCTTCCTCTTTCATTTTATTATGTGACCAAATGTGTCTGTGTCTATGCCATACTAAAAAAATACTTCTTCTCCGCTTCAACAGTTGCGAAAAAAGGTAGGTCATGCGCGCGCGCTTGCAAGCACGTTTAAATCTCATAATTTAACAACACCGCAAATCATTTTATTAGAAAAAAAAATTGCTGACAATTTATTGGTGCGTAGTTTTCTCTGAAACAATTTATTGTTCCTGCACATAATTTACTTTAAATAAATATGCCTTGTTTTTTTATTCTCGAAACACGAAATTCAGAAATCTTCCAAAAGAGTAAAACTTTACTAAAAAGTTTGACGCTTAATAAAATGTAAAAAAAACAAGCTCGCAAACGTATTTAAATAACTTAATGCTTTAATATCTTTATAAACAGATTGGGAAAATTTCAAGCAGTATTTATGGTTAATTTGTTAATTAGCAGGAAGTATTTTCGTACAAATACATTGTCAAAGCCTCATCAAAAGTATTTATATTTACAAACTGTATAATAATGTTAATAAGTCCTTTTTAATTTCAAAATTAAACAATAATCAGTTTAATAATAATCGCCTTACGTACGGGAAATAGTCAATTAAAATTGGCGTTATAATTTTCGATATAAAAGCGGGCACATGCAGATATTCACGCAATCATATATAGCCCATTATTACCAATTCCAATCAAACAAAAATTGAATTATATCTAATAATGTTTTTATTCAAGTTTTTCAAGCTCAAACTTTTAAACTATGCATAAACCCTACCGTGACTTTTCTACTTTTATCTCTGCTACTTTTTCTTATACACATTTAATTCGGCTACATCCATCAAACGAAGCATTTGAAAAAGGCGCAATTATTCAAAGTTCTACAGCGGCTTCGAAAGCTTGTTTTTCAAGTCAACGGACGTTTTAAATGGATCTTGATGCGTGAAATTCGTTAAGCGCCGTAGAAAGGACAGAATTGGTTTTGAAAGTTGGTGCGGAATCGAGCTCGTCGAAGTAGCAGGCTTTTATTCTCGCTCAATGAAAAAAATTGCGCGGAATTCGTGCAACTGCAGTAAGCGGGGAAAAGTGTTTGAGTTACCGGTGCACCGACTGCGCTGGTCCATAGAACACACTTTTTCAAAGAATTTTCATTGCTTGCAGATTTACGTTTACTTTCGATGGATAATTCTGCAATCGGCTTGTAAGTTTAAATAACGAAAGCGCGGAATCGTATGAATTTACGCGATGAAAATGTTGCGCAACCACGCTATACTAATTCTATATGTGTTTTCAAGTTTTATATATTAATTCAACGGAAAACTTCCCCATCCAGCCGAATAAATATGATCTTTGAAATTGCTCAACGTTTTACGCGGAACGTTTTTTGTGCTTCAATTTCCTTTTCTCGAAATTATACATTTTAACTAGCGGTGATTATAGCAAACGTCAATATAACTTCCATCTCTTGGTTAACGCCTCGATTGCAGTGTAAACACACACGGCAATGAGTTTGCCGAGATTTTCTATTTCACTCTATATATACTGTAGATAACCTTTGAAAAATACCTAATGGCAATTTAATAAGTAATACATATAGTGAACGTACATAACTTTGAAAAAAGCTTTCAATTACAGCTGAAGCAAACAATGTAATGCTCGTACACACGCGCGATTTTAATTCGCGCGCGGAAACGCGCCGGAAAGGGCGGGATTTAATTAGCGCTGCGCTTAAAAAATCTTCTGAAAACTAATTCCAACTCTCTTCGGGATAAGAAAGTGAGGTAAAATAATCGACACAGTTCATAAGCTGAAAGAATTAAATTTCGCTTTGAGAAGCGTTGAATCCTGAATTGACTACCGGCTTTTGATTTACAACCTTAGCAAAATGCTTTTCAATTTTATACGACTGCATTTACGAGGGGAGGAGGGGGGTGCTCGTGTATCGGAAAGCTCTGTATAGATTCTCGAGCAATACACCCGCCTCTTAGCTGTATATATCCATGCACGAGTGGACGTTAGATATGATTTGCATTTGGCCATCGTGAGCCAGAAGCTCTCCGCCTCTTCCTCCTCTCCACCTCCGATGCCATCTGCAGCGGATTGTTTAATCGAAGCACGCCGCGGAAGTCACGTAAGATAAAACCGGCGATAAATAAGGCTCGAGCGGAGCAGGGCGCAAGTTTATTATTTACGAGCGCTGGGGAGGGGGGGGGGGAGAAGCTGCGGGTATCGAAGTGCAGCGGCAGCAGCATGGAACAGAAGTTGGCCGTCCGAGATAAAGAGCGAAGAGGGACTATATACTGGTCATGTGAGCTAGGCATCCTCGATGTGTGTGTGTGTGTATACATATACGCATATACGATGACCGTATGGTCTTCATTATTTTTGCGTTAGACGGGGCTCCAGTTTTTCGAAGGGGAAGCCAGGAAACGTTTTATGGCGAGTTGGATCCTATCTGAAAGTCACCGTTGAGGACTGTCTTGTCAAACATTCATTCTGACTGATTTATTCTGACTATTCGTCTGAGTGCGTCAACATTTTTTATACAAAAGTTCATCTTAAGTATATTAAGTACAAAATTTAGAAATATTTTGTGACGTTTCGCAAATAAGTATAGGGTTGTCAACTATTTATTATAAAAATAATTCGATCAATGACGTTTTTTAGTACCTCATTGAATGGGCTCTGTAAGTACTTACGTACTATAACTAAATTAAAGAGGTTGCATTCGTTCTTTGATTGGTTATCCCTTGTACGCGATCTGCATAAGTAGGTGGTATGAATGTTTAACTATAAAAAGTTAAATTTGAGAAAGCAAATACAAAAACTCGTGAAGCACACTTGAAGTTGGGATCCGTGTTTTCGTAAGGAAAAAGGTGATCTTTGAGATTCAGTTTACTTATAGAAATGTATACAACTGATTTCTTGATCCACTCGCTCAGTAGCATTTGCTTCATGCGAAGTAATATAAATAAGCACTACATATAACTACTGATAAATTTACCAATAATATTGCAAGCCCAATTCATTAGGGTGTAAAATATTTGCAGAGCTAAAAGCAATATGTAACGTCGCAATGGATAAAAATAAATGTTAACACACAGCTCCGACGAAAATTAAAGTCAAAGAGTAGTAACTTTATATATATGGGTGATTCTCTGTGAAATCAACCAATCAAAATTAAAATTTTTTTCCAACCATATTAAATCACTTCAACTTGATGAAAAATCGATGAAAATGTCGAATTTTTATAATAAATTTTATGATAAATTTCTACATGTTCATTGATTTTTAGCTTGGAAACGAAGCGAAATTAAGAAAAATCTCAAGAATACTTTTTGTCTCAGAATTTTTTTTACCATTTAAATATATTTTTTTCAGATAAGAAATCCAATTTTTTGGTTTTGACAAGTGATTATTTTATTTTCAGCTTATCAGAGTAGCTTCATCTTGTTCTAGGAGTTTCGCAGGCATTTTTCTACTGAAAAAAGGTATCTTCAGAAATTTTTTGGTAATCGTAGTCCGGAGCGAACTTTCATTTTTGCTACTATCAAGGCATAAATGTATTATAACATAGTTGCAACATGCACATATGACTTTTAAAGTATTATTTTTTTGAAACTAGATAAAATTTTCTTAAAAAACTCTTATCCACGTTTATAGTGAAAAATGCTTCCCTGAGAAGATATGTATTTTTGAAAATCAGCAAAGAATGCAGAAAGACCTGATTTTACCTCCTGTAGCTCAGAGATAATCGATGCAAAAGAAAAAATTCAGGGAAGTGTATTTCATCAAGTTGAAGTGATTTAATATGATTGGAAAAAAATTTTTATTTTGATCGCTTGATTTCACAGAGAATCATCCATATATATATGTACAGAACACGAGTAATTTTTGGAATCGTTCTCTTTTAGCCGACCCTCAATGTTCAAGGCCGAGAAATATCAAGATAGATTGAGGTGGAAACGTTAGCGCACCAAAGAAAGCAAAATCTACTGCGCTGAGGTGGTCTGCTACCGTGCGGGAATGAAAAATGATAAGTGAGAGCGGAAGCGAGGCTATAGCAGGTAAAAAAAACGTAAGAGAGCAAAAGTGAGAGTAAATACGAGCGCACAAGAGAAAAAAAGTTGAAGGATATATATAATATACGGCGAAAAAAGTTTTCGATGCGGGTCACGGCGCAACGACACTCAAAGCTCTTGTTTTGGCGATTTATCGACTACGAGCTTAGTATACAGTTGCGCCGTTGCCGATTATTATTTTTACGTCCGTCGAGCGATCGACATTTTCGCCAACTCTCGCTCGTACACTGTTTGAACTATTGCGTAATACAGCGCAGGTTGACCGCGTTAACTTCAACTTGAATTTAAAAAATGTAGTGATTTGAAATAATGTTATACTAAAAAATGTACTATGATAAATCTAAATTTAATTGTAATTAAAATAATCTAAAATATGATGACAGATTAAAAACTTCGATTTGTAACATAATCTTTTATTAATTTGGTTCTTAAAATAAGTTTTTTTAATTGACGTCGAAAATTCCATTCCTATTGTAATACAACAGATATTGAAAGTCTTAATTCCGAGCAAGCAGATTTAAAATTCTATCGGAACTCTCGATCGAACATCGTTCGGCAGAAAAAAAGTAAATACAGAAAAACACATTGAGATCCCCATCGACGCAGTGGCGCGCGACGAGGGTCTCAGTAAAATATCGATCAAGTTGGAGAAATTCCAGCTCGCGCAAAAATAACGACGACCATCACTCGACGGAATCCACAGCGGAGACGCGTCCGTCAGAAATGGAAGCGGAAATGTTTCATTAGGGCGTAATACAATCGAGTCAATTTCCTGGCTCCCAGGCGAGAGAGGCTTCTCCCGCCAGCGCGCAAATGCAATTAAAAATAGTTACGCCCTTGCAAATTGAAGATTAATTCTTTCATCGCACTTTTGGAATTTCTCTCTCGTTTTCTCAAGGCAGATGAGGCGAGAAGGAAGCGCCAGCTCCGACGGAAATGAAGGCAAAGAAACGCCCGCGAGGGAAATGCGAGAAAAAGTGAAATCAGGAGAATCGAGGCAGCAGAAGCAGCAGAAGACGCTTTACCTCGGTTTTCTCGGCGGACTAATTTGAATGTCGAAGACCGGGTTTCATCTCCTTTCGTCCGCTTTGCGTCTTACCCAGCTCGGCGAGCCTTCTTTTTCTACTTAAGACGTATCAGCGCAATAATTCTTTCTTTTTCTTCCCCAGTCTTATTCTTTTCTTTTCGTTTCAGCCGCATTTTGAATATTCTCGAATGCCATCGGTTATTGCTTACGCCACCAGCTGGATTATTGATGAGACCTGCTGCTGTTGTTATAGCGCTCTTTGTATTGTGATTTATCGCTGACAAGGCAAACAATTTGAGAAAAGCGAAGAGCATTTAAGAAAATTAATTTTATAATAAGGTATATTTCAACATGTAGGTCAACAAACAAGTCAATATATAGGTTGTTCGATCTTTCTATAATTTTTAAAACGTTTTAAAACGTTGTCACTTGATTTAAGAGGTGGATTAAACGTTTTTGTTTATATTGTACTTACCAATATTATAGTCAAGTAGTCATTTAGCTATTATGTTTAACAAGACCAGGTTTGTCACTCACCTGAAACAGATAAGAATGAAAAAATGTCGTTACTTATTAGGTACTTAAGAGAATTGAATTCTAATTCGTACATATATTTCGATAGATCTAGAATTCCGTTATATAGCTAAACTTATAAAAGTAATTCCACAAGTTTTTTGAAGATTTGAATTAGTGAATGAGATAGTGTATAAAGACAGCAAATCTAATGATGCAATTTAAATTATATTCTTTGTTGACTTTATCGATCTCTCCGAGGCAGTGGTTCAGAAAGGGTTTAAGAAATCAAAATCCCTTTCTTTCGGCGATCATTGTCGCCCTCATCAGGAAACTGTCAAAAAACTTTATTACATAAACATACTAACTTAAAAAGACAGAGTAATACATACAAAGGCGATATTTTTGAAAACTTACATACTGGAGCAATTATGATTTGTGTACATTTCGATAATCCTTTCTCCCGGCTAGTTAACAGCGGGGGAAAACAGATGCAATTTAAATTCCTGCTTCTTTGTATCAGGTCATATATTTCTCACAAAACTTAGAAGTCTCGCTTTGAATTCTCGTTTGATATAACATTCAAAGCTGGAATTATCTTCAGCAGATAGCTTTCATGATCATCGCAAGTAAAGAACCTTTAATTTAAAATGTACTAATGTACGAATCTTGCAGTTTTTCAATGAAAATTCGCTAATGTTGTGGAATGTTCATTATTTACAAAATAGTTTCTAAATTTTTCATTATATTTATAGTTAAAAACGATCATTTTTTTTATAAAAGATATTTTTATTCCGAATTTCATTCATAAATATTTGAATAAAATCAATAAATTAACGAACAAAAACGGCATATTTCTTCTAGGTCAGAGCACGTATGTACACAGAGTTAACCTATTCCCATATGCGCCACGAGTACGACAATGTATGCTCTGTTAGTTTAATTATTAATATATTCCATTATTAATCCTAGGCGCCACATAGATATGCGGTCGAAAGAATCGATGCCCCCCAAGGAACTAATACGAATAGAGACGGCATTAGCTAGTATTCGATTCGCAAATGCTTAATTCACTTCTTAAATAAGCCACATAAACGCATACTTAATACTACAACGTTGAGCAAATGTGACATTAAAAATATATCGCTCTGTACAGAAGCGCGTCAACGGCTATAGAATAATTACATATCATTATCAGTGTCTATGCTTATATGGCGCTGAATAAAGCAAAAGATGAGCGCCATTAAAATACATGCAATTATAGCGATTATAGCAAAAAAAGGTTCGATAAAAAACGCTCATTCATTTCTAACCTTCTCATGTACATTAAAAGCCTACTCTACGCTACAAAAAAACCGTTCGTGTAGTACAAACACTAGAAACACGTGAGCAAGCACGTGTGAAACGTATATATTCGTCGACTTTTTCCTCTCAGCTCACGCGTACAATTTTTCGTGTAAAAATATTTTTACCAACTAAAAGTTAACACCTTTCGCGCATGCGAGAATCTCGCGACGTTTTCCGTCAACTCAGCGACCTAAAAATATGCACACATGCGTTCAAAGAGCCTCGCATTTATTTTCCTCAGCTATATGCAGTTGTCACGTTTGCTTCGACATTATCGTGGCTCGATGGGACTAGAAATTTTTGCACCAGAGCCGAGATTTTCTGTGTGCAAATGTTTCGTGCCTCTTTATCTTTGCGGCGAACAATTTGCGAGTGAGGCGTGTATCCTGAGTGAAAGGTATGCGTGATCGTACGTGTGCCGTCTATTTTTTTTTTATTTTTTTTTGTTTTGTTTAGACGTGAATGTCGTTATCGGCTCTATACGGTTCGATGAGTGCTCGCTATTCCGTTGATTTTTGGCGTGCGAAAAAGAAGGCCTATTTACGATATTTGCCACCAGTGTAAAACATGACATTCCTATTTCAAAATGTATGATATATTTAATATACATACATAATCGAAAAAATAGTTATGAAATATGAATAGAGTATTGCGGTTATTGAAAACTTCTATTCTAACACCGTGGTAAAACTCTTTTCACATTTTTAACTAGAAATGTCTCATAGCCAAAGAGCCGCTGCCCATTCGTTCGCACATTGTTTTCTCTAAATTTATCAATTGTCTAATGTAGTTGCTTCTAATGCTCGATGTTGGTAGAATAAATAAATAAATATACTTTAATCATCACTTCGAGCAAAGTTTTTAATTTTACTGTTGCCAACGTTCGTATTTTGTATATTTCATTTTGTATAGCCCCGAAGAGGAGCCTTACTGGGCTCGAAACGTTGGCAACAGTAAAATTAAAAATTTGGCTCGAAGTGATGATTAAAGTTTATTTATTTATTCATTTTATCAATTATTATTTATAAAGAAATTTATAATAAAGAAGGCATCCTCACCATCCCTCGAGAACCCTGTTAACTCTATTTTTAACAAAAGAACTTCTGAAAATTGAAACGTTGATTATACCACATAGCATACCAGAAAGAAAACTGAAAATTTGAAGTATTATATCTTCATTATGAATATATCAGTTAAATTTTTTAAAACTTTGTTCATGTATGTACATTGCTACAATTTTGAGATTATAAATTGTATGTATTCCATTATACATCTCAGTTTAATGGAAGTTTAGAAAAATCTACTATGGTAAAAAAAGTGAAAATTTCAACGTTGAGATCAACATGAGAATGATCATGAAAAATTCAATGTCTCATGTTGTCGTACACCTGAGAGTACTGAAACATAACAAAACTTGCCAAACAGAGAAACAAAATAAAATTCTGAAATTCTCGAAGTTCCACATGCGATGCCGCATGTCCATTTCAAGATCTAAGAATCGTTATGGCCACAGATAAGCAGTCATGCGTTTATCACGTGTACACGAAATCCATGGAAAATCCTTTAGGTTCATTCGGCATGAGGGAGACTTATATCAGACACATTCTCACCGCCATAAATTGTAGCTCGCGTTTTGGCCTTTTTCTAATGGTCATAATAATTGCGCCAGAGATTACCAGATGCCCTAATGGCATTGGTATTATTTATACTAGCGCTAGATGGCGGGAGGTGGGGGGAAGGCAGGTAGAGCTCAGCAAACCGTAAAGCAGGATTTAATTGTTGGTGAGCGAGGGGAAACTCTTAATTCCTTCAAGTGCCTCATTTGTAGAGTCACACACACATCCCTAGCTCCGTTCTACTAGTACGTACAATAATTAAAAGCTGAGAACTACGTGCGTGAGAGTCCTGTGCGTGTCTTGAGTCGCGCTATCACGGCTCCGCATATTCGCTTAAGGCTGCGAAGGGGATTTCATTTTTTAAGCGGGTTCTCTTGTTTGTTTTTGCGGTACATGCTCGACTTTTCACGCTACGATTATTTGGCTGAAAAATATGGTTACGGCAATCAAGATTTTCTATGTAGCTTGTTAGAATTTTTCTTTGTTTTTAATTATTTCTATAAATTATGTTAGTTGTATATAATTGCAGCAATAGCAGCAGTAGTATTGCGCTAGAAGACTGGTTTAAAAAGCTTCTGTTACATGGTCTAACTAAAAAGTTTCTATGTGTTACAATCTTGTCAAATGTAATTTTGAAAATGATGTGTCTTATAAGTACACTCGGTCAATTATAAAATATAAAGATTTCGCTTGAAGAACAGCTTTTCAAGATAGGATTTTCGAGATCTGATTCGTGAGATAAGTATTTTTTGAACCATAACAGCTATTTTCTCAACTGTTACCATAAACTAAATTTAAGAATGACTTTCAATAATCGTAAGTATTTACAAAAATAAACCAGTAAAATCTCTAATAAAAGAAAATATACTCCGGGAACTGTGCGTGTTACAAATCTTGTTATTTTCAATTATATTTCAACTTAGATAAGACAAAATCATAGAACTTTTTTCATTTTGCAGTAAGCAGATTATGGCTGTATCTTTACTAGATTTACTCTTCAGTAATACCCTTGGTAACACTAAATAATTATCAACATTAATAAATCTTGAATTCAAAAGTGAGAGTCAGCCCTTGTAAGTAATTAATAACCAAACTTCATCTTATTTCAGAAACGTTTCGTCCTTGGTTTAGGACCTTTTCAAACCTATTTATCATACAACAAAAGTATACACATTAAAAATCAACAAAATCATAACACAATAATAAAACAATTAACAAGCAACATATATATACCAGTTTAAAAATATCAAGGAAAATAAAAACTAAGAGGCAGATCGCCACGTGTCAACGCATGTTACAGATAGACAGTATAAGTGAGAATGAAAAGCTAAACATAGAACACACTTATTCACGCATACCTGGATAGTACACGAAAACATATAAATTACACAAAGCGGAGCCGAGCTCATTATTAATATTACTATTGCTGTTACTTTTACTATGTAGCTCATTACTTATTACAAAATACAGAATATACATTATAATAATTATCAGCATTGTATTAGTTATTATGAACAAACGTCAAATGTTATCAACGCATGTGAAACATTAAGTAATATTTGAATCAAAAAATATATTTTGTTATAGGAATGGTGCAAGTCCTTGAAACTGTTGGCATAATATTTTCTCAATAAAGAAAAAAGAATAACTCGATGCGATGAATAATTTTATTTTCAAAATTAATAAATATAATTTATCTTTTAAGGTTCATCCTTTAAATTATTTATAAACAATATTACACAGTGCAATAAGATATTGAAATTCAATTTGGTAACGCAATAATAACCGCAGAAATAATACGAAAAAAATGAAGCATTGTGCCAAGTTTATTGCAAATGATCCCTTAGCTGCAGCCAGACAATTGACATAACCGATAACCCACTCGCACCGCTGCTATTCCCGAATGAAAGGAAGCCGTGCGAAATTTTCGAGCACTTTAAAGCCTGCATCAGCTCACGTGATCTGATCGTTAGACGGGCGGGGAGGGAGGGGGGGGGGGGTAGAGGGGAGGCCAGTAATACGCGCGCTAAAGGAAAGGGCGCAGCATGTGGCAAATTAGAATGCCAGGAATAATTGCGGGCCATTTTCACGCGAGCGTGTAACTAACCAAAATCAGAACCGCGTTTATAACGGTCAGAAAATGCTTACGCGCGCACGCTGTGCACGCATGCGGGAGAGAAAGAGAGGCTGCGTTAACTCCCCGGCCTTTGAAGCTAGCGCTGCAGTCGAGTTCTCAGTAATGGCTTTTCCCGTGGAATGTACATTGCGCACGTTTGTACGAAAATATCGCCAGATTTTTGAACAGCTGTGATTTATGAATTTTGCGAGAAAAATTTGAGGAATTCTCTGGATTTACAATTTAGATGCTCTACGCGCGGAATGGATATTGGCTTTTGTAGAGGAAAATAAATATTCGCATTGGCTCGATGTTACACTAGTTTTTAAGAAAGGAAATTTATTTTTAACCATCGTTTGGAACATTTGCAAGTCCTCTGTAATAATATCAGCACAATCAAGTCATTAAGAGCTGGTAAGTAATTTTTATTTGACTAAGTTGCTGATGAAGAGCAAACGTTGTAGTAGTTTTAAAGTTAGTGGTAAACGAGTTAATATTATATAGTATATAGTTATACTTGCGGCGTCTTATCACGGATATGGCCATGGATTTATAATTAAATACATCATTTTCAGTAACCCTGATCAGTCTTATACTTGGTGTTGTGTAATTTGAGTTTACAAGACCTTTATCAGTTCGACACTGCACCCTTCTGCATGAGTTAGTTACAATCTGAAGTTGCTCGATGTTTCCTCTCTATCCATCAATTAACTTTTTTGATAAAGCTATAAAGACGCTCGTATAAAATCTAAATGTTCTAAAATAGCCCCTTCTGATGCTAACAACAACCTTCTTTTTAAAGACTTTTATTTTTTGTTGAGTGAAAACTGTAGCCATAAAGAGTTAAAAATGAATAAAAGTTGACCCTTTGTTTTTCCACTGAATGAAAAGTATTACTTCCTTTTTAATGAGTAATGGTCATTAGAATAGCCCATAAAAAGCCCGTTCTTAACCAAAAGGATCAATATTATAATTCCCTGGAACGCACTCCAACATCAGCCTTCGCATCCATTCACAACGCGCATCCCCTTCTCGCTCGATCAAAATGCATCGAATCCCATCAAAGCCATCAAACTCGGGCTCTCTCGTGCTCAGTCTGCCTTGCATTTTTTTCCCATCCCGCGCGTTACGGTAAATTCGAAATTCAAAAGAGCACTCGCATCGCACACGCGTAACTCCTAGCCGCGTTGAATGCCCCACTAAACCTCTGGGAGAATGGAGAAAGCCTTCCGATGTACAGAGGCGTAAAGAAAGGAAGCCTCCGTCGTGCCGTGCGGAGGCCTCGATTTATATTTCCAGACAAAATTTATTCATAAGGAGCGAGCGACTATTTTTCATTCCAGCGATACGCATCAGCCGTTCTTATACCTCGATTTGCCAATTTTATCGTATAAGAGATGGCGCGACAGCCGAGGGAGTCAAGTGCAGCCCAGCGTGCAGTTTCCGAATTTGGCGCCCAAGCGCTGCGATGGGGAGGGAGAGATTGCAGATCGAGCGATAACTCGGAGGGCTGTCGAATAGAAAGAGGCATATTGAGTTAGGCGAATTCGAGAAAATGTATTTTATTTATCGTGTAGGGGGCATTGTAATGGTAATTCTTTTGTGCAGCCGTTTTGGATACCAACCAAGGTGATAAGCTTAATTTAGGCACATTTTTTACTAGCATTTCATTAATTTATTTTTAGTACTAACATTCTTAATTTCTGCCTAACACTTACATCAATAAAAACTTCAAATTAATTGAGAATTTTAAGAACTAGCGGAAACAAACACCCAACTACATTGTTTAATCGTATAATATATATACAATATGTAACAATACATCTTGCAATGTATTAATTATATAATTTGTAGTAATGACATATAATATCAAATTGCAAATATCGCGAAACTCGTTGCTAGTAGCAAAAAATTGCGAATAAAATAGCGTAAAAATTTTTCTAGAAACAACAATATAGAATTAATTTCTTTAATTAAAATGTAAAATTTAGATCTAGTTTAAATAGAATATAGAAATGGTTTTGGCACTTATAACAATTGGAAAGCAATCTTTACTAACTAAATATAATAATCAGAGCCTGTATGTAATCATAAATGTGAAGATCAATTTATAAAATAAAAAATCTTTACAGTTTTGTAAAAAAATATGTTGAGAAAGGCTGATTCCATTATTCTGCTGCTAATTTTGAAACAGAGTTCAACAATTTGTAATATCAAAGTAATTTTAACGATAAATAAGTTTAAGAAAATTTGAATTCCATTTGTATGAAGTTTGTTGTTGTTGCTATGGCTACTCTTAGTCGTAACAAGGTCTCAAGTTTAATTACGTTGTCATATATTTTGCTTTGTAAATGTCGTATTTGCGAATTGCTGTAAGATTTGTATTTTTAACGACAATTTTGTATTTTATGCAATTGCAGGGCTTCTAAAACTCGTTCAATACGTAAATAACCATTCTGGCTAGTTACTCATCAAATATTAAATCTGCACGCTAATGTAAGAATGAAAACTGCGGAGCGCGTCTTATTAATGCGAAATTTTTTCGCAATTTTCTCACCTAAAAGCAGCGAAAGGCCATGAAGAGGAGAAAAAAAGGGAAAATGGGTAAATCGAGAGGAGCTTATTTTATGTAAGGGCCACTTTCGCACACTGCCAGATCGAGAGCAGCAGCCGACGCCGCAGCCACTGCCGGCGTTCGGTAATTAGTCGTAGATTTTAGTCGTTGCCGCAATTACTATAATGTACGTAGCGGTGGCGGACCGGACCGGCAGGCGCAGCAGTGCCCTCTGAACTGGGTTGCATCTGACACAGCGAAACCGAGTGAATACTAATCACGTCTATTATAGCAGAGGAAGTGCTGCTTCTCCCTCTCCCTTTTCCCTTCGTTCTCCCCATAGAATCGTAGCCCCAGCATTAGCCGTTTCGGGCCGAGCACTGCACACCATGGAGAGAACTTGCTCATGCTGGACCGGAGAAATTTTTTTAATAGCCGCGCGCGAAGCAAGTGTTTCTATTCGTGGGTTGTACAGCCCTCTCCTTTCGGTAGTCATCAGGCATCGATTGTGTACTTAGGACAGTCCTGCGGCTAACTTTGAACGCTACTGTTTGGAATTATAATGTTATCCCCTTGGTCTTTGCATTTAATGAAGAGCCTGAATATTCTCTGCTCTAGTCCGTCCGATTTGCATATTACCTGTTGTAATTTATTGGAAACTTTTTTCCGACTCGCTGTAATCGTAATGGCCAAAGTTTCAAGTACAGTCAACCGAATGTTTTGTGAACGTTGTTGTTCTGCAAAATAGCAAGACGACGAGATAAAGTCGATTATGCAAATATTATGAGATTTCTAAACAAAGTATCATGTATATTTTGGAAAGTCTCGAATAAAATTAAATCTATTAGGATAAATTTTCTTCGAACTCTTATATCGCTGGACCATTTATATCATTGTTCTCTACTCATACTACACATACTTGCGTCACATTGTTTTGTATGAAAATTTCAAGAAATTTTTAAAAATATTTTACTTATACACTATCGAAGTTTGTTATAGCGTTCAAACTGTTTTGGACACTTGAACAATTCTGTTTACAGTTTTCGATAGCGCGTAGAATTGTTGGATGGTGAATGTTTACTTCATGATAAAAAAAAGGAATGAAAAATAAGAAGAGGAAAGATGCGCATCACCTATGAAAGGTATAAATTATAAATTGCGTGAATCTTTATTTGGATACTGAGTGGACACACAAATTGCAGGTTGCATCAATGCTCCACTGCTTCATAATCAAAATTGCTATGAATGTACCAAATTATTACAACGTTACGAAAAAAAATGAATACTTGAGCTAAACATATATTTAAAATTATTTACATGCTTAAAACAACAGTTTTATATACTAAACGCAAAACAAATTTTGAATAAAAAAAATTATTAATATCAGGAAGACATAAATTACCTAGAAAACGACTTTGGTAAGTATTAATGAAGATTTGGAGATTTTCCCATAGTTATTGTCATAACCTTATTGTAATATACTACACATTTAATGATTGCTATAAATCATAATATAAACGATATACCTTTTCGAAAATGTGTATGAATGAACGAATAACTTTAATATGTAAATAATGACAGTAAAGAGAAAAATATATTTTTGGGTATACCGTAAATATTATATACACTTCTGTAATACAGAAAACTTCAATGTTGCATTCTAATAATTTTTATTTCATGCGAAATAATTGTGTCTGCAATGGTAGAAACGTTATGATTAAGGATGTATTCTAATGTATATTTTTTAATGTGTTTTTAATTTAACTAATTATTAATTAACCGTTAACTTCCTTCCAACCCACCACCCTATCCGATGCATCCACCCGAATCTTATGAAAATTTAAACTAACCCTTGATCAACGTTTTCACAGCGGTAGCGCTTAAAATTATCATTACAGTTAAGACATAATGAGCGCGTAAACTCATCCCATTAAAATTCAGTAAATCAAAGCAGGTACACCGAGGTGCTCAATAAAGCCATTGCGTAAAGGGTCTGAATATATATTCGGTTCTCGGAATCCTGCAGCGGCAGTGAGGCTGCTGCGGCAGCAAACAATCAAAGTTCTCCTAACTCTTGGGCTCAACACACGGAACGAACTGCTATAACGCCGAGGCTGCATATGCCCATCCCCCACCGCGAGCATACTGCCTAGATACATATACGAAAACTTTTCGACCGTTGCAATATACCTATGTGTAAGGCGTCATGCTACGGCAGATTAGAAACGGAAACGTTATTACGATCTAGGCTTCGCGCTAGTACTGCGCGCGGCTGAACGAGCTATACGTACGCACATACATGCACGTCAGTGTCTTTGCCCGTGTCTCTGTGTGCACACTGCACGTGCGGGGGAAGTGACTCGCAACGCAAATATATACCGCTGCGAGCGACGCGAATCCAGATGCGCGTTTCTCCGCGCGTCAAACCCGAAGGGGATGGGGAGGGGGAGATAAACATTTTTCTCGGACGGTATAGGAGATCGCTGGGGGACTGCTCTTTTTTCTCTTTTACCATGTATGCGTAACCTTGTTTCGCGCTTGTTGACTCGAGCCACCACGACTTGTGACAGATTCTAATTTATTTCCACGGCTTTGCATTCAATTAATTTCTGCTCAATGGTGTCCCAGACGTCAGCGGCACCGTCCCCGCGAGATTGATTAATTACACGCACCGCCGCCACGTCGACAAACACACATCGACAAAACGTCCTCGCCCCGCGAGAGCGTTTATTTCGGATCTTTTCCCGTGTCCGAAATTTCCCTCCCCCATCATTCCAGTGCTGAACACATTCCCTCACCGATTCTGCCCGGGCTCGTTGGTTCTCAATTTCGATCTATGCGGATGCGGAGAGCCAAAATGGCACGCGCTTTCATCAAGCTCTCTCTCTCTCTCTGTCTCTCTGACTCGTACGCGCGCGTACATATGTACGCCCAAGGCTGTGCATTATTAGTATTCAGTTTGTTTCGTGGCGGCAGATGCAGTTAACCCCCGCCGCGCCAACTCCTCCGCGAGCAGCATTGGGTCACAATGATATTTTGGAATTTCGAGGGCGTGGCAGCGCGAGACGGCTTCCCTTTCTCAGGAAGCGTCGGCGTCCTCGCCGTCGCGCGTCTAACGTCATTTTCTTCGGCCGCGGTGGGATGAGAAAATTATCGATAAACTCGTTAGGCGAGAGCGCCCCGACGCGCTAATGCCCTCGACTGTTCCGCTCGTTTTCTGGACGCCGCTCTGCTCTCCTGCCGCTCCCCCCTTCCACCCCCACCACCATGAAGCTCGATGCCGAGCGACGGCTTATTCCTATAGTGGTTTATATGGGATTACGACTGCGGTGACGTCGGGAAGTTCCAAAGGTTTTTTTCTCTCTATCTCTCTCTCTCAGCTTGACGCAGTGGATGATTGATGTATTTGAGATTCATAACGTTGACGCAAATATCCGCGCTTCAATTTATTTTGCGAGCCTATATGAGCTTACGAGTTAAGCAAGATTCAAGTTTACGATTTTAATTCTGTAAAATTTTGAAGACGGAAGTATACGCAGCTTCCTGATGGAGGTTACATAAAACACAATTTTACGGGGTACTAAAGCCTTGCGTAATAATTATAGCGATACATTTTTACGCTTGACATTAAACGGCATTTATTGATGCGATTTCGTATCAATTTTAATTAGAGCTAATATACGTTTTAAATTATTCGATGTATACGCGCGCTGTTTGATGTGCGCCGCAGGTAAATTTGGGATCACCAGCATAACGGGCTGTTAACAATGACACCGATGTGCCGAAAATCGGCTTTTTTTTAAAGTTTAACAGTATGGTACACAAACCGGTAAGGCTCGCGTACAATAAAAAGATAATTGGAATGACGGGATATAGTACAGATATATGCTTATATTAATCCAAAATCTTTAGACTGAAGGAGTTATTAGAATTGTACGATCGTTTTCATTCGAATATTATATTTACTGAATATGTTTTTTAAATCGGATATGAGAATACCCTACGCACATCATCTACAATTCAAAACTTCCGAATGGCTCCAAATAAGAGCAGCAAGAAAAAAGCTCAGATAAAGCAACACCGTTTCATAAAGAATAAGCGCACTATCGCTCGGCAGCAAAAAGATACAGAGTACACACTGAGAATCCCTCGACGTTTGGCTATACACAACGAAGCTAGACGGATCTATCCCCCTTTGCGATCCATTAAAATGCGCGTAATCAGCGATATAGCTCGCAAGTGCTCTAAAAGATCGCTCAATAATTGATGGCATAACCGTTTGCCGCGGCTTCTATATCCCTCCTCCTCGCGCTTGAAAAATGCAAAATGGCTTTCGTGCTTATCGGCTAAAATCCTGCGGCGATGAAGTGGGGAAGGGGGAAAAGGGAAGGGGGGTGGGGCGCTTGTGAGTGAAAAATGCTTGAGTAATCCTCTCGGCGCGCATCCGCATTGTGTAAAATGAAATCAGGAAATACGGCGGAAAAATCAAACGATAATATCAATCTTGTCTCTATGACTCTCTCGCGCTCTGAGTTGATTCGCAATCTGGGAATGAATTATTGTACAAGAACTAGTTTTCTAGAATGGCTATTCATAGACAGATAAAAATAAAAAATTTAACAATTAAACTATTTGTTGCTTGGTAAAATCGATATTTGAAAGTTATTACAGCATTCTAATTTACAAATTTTTAAAAACTCGCATCTAGTATGATTAACTATAGTATTTATACCAACCTCAATTATGTTTAGCTTTCCCTCCCCTGTTCAGCCTCTCATTTTATCTATCTTCTCGTGTCTCCTCCTTATTTTAGTTTCTTGATCCTCTCTTAGTATCCCCCTTACCTTGACTATCCCATTCACGCGATTCTTTCTTCCCCTTATTTTTCCTTTCCCTCCCCCACCCTTCATGTGACTTCTGATTTGGTTCTTTCTCACCTAGTCCTCCCCTTGTTTTGATTCTTCCTCACATGGTTCTCCTCCCTTACTTTGATTTCTCCTGATGTGGCTCCGTCTCCTGCGTTTTTATCTTTATCCATTGAATATAAGTGACTCCGTGTATAAAGACGTAGCACGCTTATGAGTGTCTGATAAAATCCGTGTATAATGTACTATTTTCTTAATTTGTTTCTATCAGGGTCCATTTGTGTGAATAAATGTGTGTGTGTGTGTGTGTGTGTAAGTTTGTATGTTTGCGTACATAAAGATGAGACGAATTTACTTTTATGTGCTGATTTTACATTTACTGCGAGTTAAATTACATTCACTATGAATTTGACTATTCATTAAAACTAAAAGAAATAAATTTGAATGACATTTTGAAAATGATAATACTATGATATATTATAACATTTTTATGATTCGTTGTGGCTCAGTAACTTAATTTACTATTCTACTGTTATAACTATAATGGGTGTTAATATCGTATTGACTAAGTCCCCCTTCCTCCCTCGCCATTCTGATAAAGGATTGAATTAGCTGACTGTAAATTTTAATTCAACATTCACGAGATAAAATTAGATGAACAAGAGCTCCGTGAAGTACGAAAATAACATGCAAATATCTTAATAAAAAAAATAACAATAATCGCGGAATCTTTAACAACATTAGGAGCCGCACATTAAAAAATTGCCGATGCCTTCGTTTTTGCGTGAAAAATCGAAAACTAAAAAATGATGTAATTGTCACTTTCTCACTTAATATTCGATATTAACATTTCAAAGAGAGACCAATCGTTCCCAATTTAATTGCCGGTAACGTAAATAATTGTATTATAACACAATTCTTATTATTTATTTAATAATCAATAAATTTATTTTTCGATCATTTCTAAGCTAATTTTGACCGTTCCTGTTCCCCGTTTCTACTTTCTAAGACGTTTGCGCGGGCGAACATAATTTGTAAACTTGAAGAAAAAGACGGTACCAACAAATGCAAGATGCATAACCTCAAAGACGTAGGGTAGATTAGTAATAGACGTAGTGCTTCAAGAAATAAAGGTTAAAATTGGAGTCTCCGAAAACGACAATATACCTACAGCTCAAGGAAAAATTAAATCAACGTATAACTGAATTTGGGTTAGCTCTTATGGCAAGAACGCCCGCGCAAACGTCTTGGAAAGTAGAAACGGGGAACAGGATCGGTCAAAATTAGCATAGAAATGATCGAAAAATAAATTTATTGATTATTAAATAAATAATAAGAATTGTGTTATAACACAATTATTTACGTTACCAGCAATTAAATTGGGAACAATTGGTCTCTCTTTGAAATGTTAATATCGAATATTAAGTGCGAGAAAGCGATAATTATATCATTTTTTAGTTTTTGATTTTTCACGCAAAAACGAAGGCATCGGCAATTTTTTAATGTACGGTTCCTAATGTTGTTAACAATTCCGCAATTAATGGTATTTTTTTTATTAATATATTTGCATGTTATTTTCGTATTTCACGGTGCTATGAACAAGATAAGATTAGGTAAAGATAAACAAGTCATATATAAATTTGTAATTTGATCATTTTTAATTCCAAATATTACGGAATATCTAAACGCCGCATAGCAGATGAACGTGAATAAATATCTAATCGAGCGGCAAAGAGCGCGAGCCACTGCACACTTTGTCATAAAAGCCGAACCTGTTTTGCCCGCTCACAATGCAGCGACCGATCTAAATATTTCGTGGCTGGCAGTGAACACGCGTAATATTTCCATAATCTGAGGGCCGACGTGAAAGTGGATCGTCGTTGTCGAAATTGTCGGTGGAATTATACGGAACCCTCGACTGTGCACAGCTGAGACAAGAAGTTTTTGTTCTTTTTTTGTCAGGTATCTCTTGTGGTTTTAATCGCGTGTAAACGAGGCAGTCTTAATATGCGTACAGCTCTAGAAGTTTCGAGGCGATCGACCTGGTGATTTTTAGGTTTAATGAAGGAGTGTCACGTCAGGCTGGAGAAGTAGCTTTTTATACGTTTTCGAGAAAATACGTTTATAAGTATTATGGAAATGCGAAAATAATTGCAGAGATTTGATATAAAGTCTGAGACTAAAAACAACCACGTAGATAGGCTGGAAGCAAGTAGATCAAGGACGGCAATGGTCAGACTCCGAAGAATTTTGTCTACTGATTTGATTTTGCTAATCAATTTGCCTTGGTAGAAAGTAAAACAACTAAAAGGGCTTGGTGATCAACTGCAGAGTAATTCTAAAAAAAGTAAGTGTGCCAATAGTTAAGAAAAATGAGGAAATACAATTTATTTCTAACCTAGAAATTCCAGCTCAATTTTTAGACTCAAGTAGTCATAACTCAAACTTGATATAGATGAATAAAAGATTTTTAGCTCATGTGATTTTTTCATTCACGGAAATCTCATTTAAGTTAAATGACCATTTTCCGCACTCGTTTCGAAATATTCTACTTCATAACAAGAGTGTGAAAAAAATGTTCCTCCCGTTACGATGGAAGTAATTATCGTAGATTGTTAAAATTTGTAAATATATTGAATTTTTGAAAGGAGAATGCCTTATAAAAAGTATTGTATCTAAGTCAGTAGGTGCCTGAAACTCCGATGTATAGATATACTTTAATATTTTTTTTCCATAATATATATCTATAGGTATAAATTGAGCAGATGAGTACAGCGTGAGCTAGAGAAATCTTTCGAGACAAACATTCCTCACAAAACATCCCTCACTAATAATTTCACCGGATGCTGTACAGCTGCACATTATAAATCCTCGGAAATCCCGAAACTATAACGATCATCAATTATAATATTTGCTGAAGCGGAGTTTATGAGAGACCCGTGGACAAACCCACGCAGAAACTTTTCCTAGTTTCTCATCTTACTCGCTCGTCGTCTCGGTAGAGCTATTTTCACGCACATGTCAGATGCAAAAATAATAGGCGAGGCTTGACCAATGAGTTTTTCCGCATTTTTCTAAAACCAATAATTAACTCAGTCTAATTGGTTTCATGTTAGTTTTGACGTTTATCAGGGTGTCGGCGAAACGAAATTTTG
Organism: Philotrypesis tridentata; assembly: GCA_018906965.1. Lineage (NCBI taxonomy): Eukaryota > Metazoa > Arthropoda > Insecta > Hymenoptera > Pteromalidae > Philotrypesis > Philotrypesis tridentata. The sequence continues at coordinate 358,261 of JACCIB010000036.1, forward strand.
TGGAAAAAATGTTCACTGTACAGTAGAAATTCGTTGATAAATATATTATTATAAAAAATTTTGTTTATATATTGTCAATACTCAATGACTAGTGAGAATTAGCTTATTTTCTTTCTATACATAAAAATTATTCATAATTTCTCGAAACCTAACCCACTACGCATGTTTCACATATATCGCACAATACTATATCCTTCCAATTATTCGTAGGCATAATTCTCACTGGTCACATAATTTTTCAATGAAATCTCGGAAGTAAAGTAGCTAGAGGCAAGACTATACAGTTCAATATACGACACGTAGAAAAGCCTGCTCATCTTCCTCCTCCTGATATAATACATCGAATTTCACGAGGCTCAACGGTAATACGATTACGCGTGGCCATCATCGGACGGACACAGAGAGACGCATCCTCCTGCTTTATTCCGAAGACCCTTATTCGCGCATGCCGAGCACGTGCGTGTGTATGACCCGTTCGCCGGCAGCACTGCTACTGCTGCTGCCGCCGCCGCTGCTGCTGTTGCTGTTGCACGATGAGGATGTGCGCCTCTGTATATTGCGGCTCTGTTCTCTGCAGCCTTGGCAATCTCAAAGCTATACCTATGCCGCAGCGCGGTGCAGCGACAGCCGGCCTCCCTTTAAAGGAGACGTCGTCAGTAGGTGGGTAGGCATGGCGCGCGCATTCTGCGGGATTCCCACTGTCGTCGGGGCCGAGCTATTACGCTATTATGTGGTGTTACAGCCTCGTTGAGACCTCAAAGTCTATACGTATGTCTGTGCATATCTGTGCATGTGCACTGCACCTCTATGAAGTGTTATACAAAGTCAGATTCGGAGATTGGTTGGAAATGGCTGAATTGTTTCTGGAAGCGAATGAACGGGGGAGAGATGGGATTGAGGTTACGCGTATTATGGACAAAAGTTAATCGCTATACATTTGCAGCATTTGCGTAGTTTCAGGTTGGAGTGCATTATGTCGTGGAATAATAAGTGTAAGTTTACCCATTTGTTTTAGATAAAAATGGTGTGTGGCATATACGATGTGATAATTCAACATTAATGGGAGGTCAGAACTAAGCTGATTGGTTCAAATCTTCTACCTCATTTATAACCTCAAAAACTTTAGAAATCGCATATAATAAATACAAGCACTTGCATATCGCACAAAAATGCTATGTCCGTGTTAGCTCGACATTACAATAAATTACATTAGCTAAGCCTCGTATTTGGGTACTTGTGCATAAGTTTGGCAAAAAAAGAGATAAGTACGGTTGAGATGACTCTGATGATGAAATTAAAAATCATTAAGATGTATGTAATTTAATAACAATAAAAGTAACCAGTAAAATAAAGTAATAGTTAACGGTTTCACCGTTGCGATGCTACATGAACTTATGAGAATATAAAAATTTAGTATGGCTTATCATTTTTCATTGCTGCATAGTAGTTAAAAAGGGGATTAAATAGCGTAAAAATGTGTGTGACTATATTGATTCCTTAACTGTCAAAATTTTCAATGACATCGAAATTTAGTATCAAATTTTAAAAATGGTTCTACTCCAGCTTTTATAAAGAGCATCTTTTAAATTTCAACTAAAAAAAACCTTAATGCATTCTCCTAGTTCAAAGACCGACCCGCACAGAGTGAATCTCCCAAAAGCTTACGACGTTGAGGACTCGTTCCGGAAAAGAGCATTGACGTTGTTACCTAAGAAAGTCTTGACTGTGCAGAACAACGGCGTCGTCGAGGGAAAATGAGTTACAACATTGGCAACAAAGACGCCACACACGCAAAATAAGTATACGAGCCTCACCACTGCAGAGGAGAAACGCTGAAACTACAGCACCAGATATATAGAGTGAAACACGCAGTGCTCGCTTTAGTCGCACTGCATGAAAGTACATAATCCGATTAGAATATCGCTGTCTCTGTCCCGAGCTCAGATCTCACGCTTCACCTGGCTCGTTCGCTCGCTCTTTGTGAGCCGGGCCTGTCGCGCGCGAGAAAATCTAATTAATTTTCCGCATCAATTTTCCAGGTCGGATAAAACTCAAAGCTGCCCTGCGCGCTGCTCAAACCGAAAAACTTTTTGTCGCGCTGCTATGAGGAGGGAAAGAGAGAGAGAGAGAGAGAGAGAGAGAGAGAAGAGAACGGGAATCTCATTTGCTGGGCTTTGAGGACAAGTTAAAGAGGAAGCAAGATTACGTGTGCAGGGTTGTGTTTAGAATACTCGACGATAATGAAGAGAGGGTTATGTAATTATCGGATTTCAGGCTCTTCGATAAGTTGAAAACAGTGAGTTCTTGTGGTTCTCACTATATCTGCAATAGATATCGAGGAAGCAATTGAATCGAAAATCTCGAAACTTTTACATTTTCCACTGGCTTCGTTGTGGTTTGGATATGACGCTGTTTTGGTTGTTAGAATTGAAGTAAATGTGAACAAACGGTGCTTTTATTATTATATGCACAAAGCAAAGAAAATTTAACAATAAAAGAGCTCCTATTTACCTAATTTCACTAATATGTTAACTGTTATGTTAATCATATGATACAGAAATACATTCGTTTGATCAGATCAAGAATATGGAAAGGGCTTGTGCATTATAGTAGGCAGTCAAGCCATTGCGTCATGGATAGAAGCTTACTCCCGGTCAAATACTAATTAACCTATTGTAGCCTCTCAGCATTTATGCTGAATCAGCTTACCACACCAAGGAAATGGAAACTTAGTGTCTTATGTCCCGAAACAAGAAGACTCCTAGGTTGTATAATGAAAAGCGTCGCTATATTGATTCGAGCAACCCCCGGAATTCTCGCTGTATCTCTTACCAAATATTGCGTATACGCCTAAGCACTAATTTTACTCAGGTAAAATTTACCTCGACATCATGTTTTTCAACTATATTCGCAAAAAAGTAAGCACCTGAGCGCCGCGTGAAAACGCGGTTAATGCTTAACCGTAAAGAACGTCAGGATTCCCATCTCGCGAGAAATCTTTATGAATTCAATTTATACGAGCGCTCTTATAGAATCGGTTATTGAATTTTTGTGGTGGGGTAGTTGCACACAACAGCCGCACGTAACAAAATATCGATATAATTGGACAGATATGTGAAACCTCTCGGGCCGGAAAGCCTTATATTGGAAAAGAAATCGCGGAAACTTTTATTTAATACAATATCCCCGTGGCATCGACTAAATCTGTCGTCTTGGAGGAGATTTACTACAAGCCGAGCAATAAACTTGGGAAGCAGGCTTATCAGCCGTCATTTCGCGGAAATAAATTAATAAACTCGCTGTTCTGCAGAGAGCGGAGTGGAGTGGGGTGAGAGAAGGAGGAGGGAATTTGAATCGATAAGCGCATTAAAATACAGTAGGGATAGGGTATAGGGCAGCGCGCAGCCCGGGGGATGATGGCAAATCCCATTGATTCCTTTTCCGCTCGTAAACTCATGTCAGAAGATGCGCGAGCGAACGAGTCAAGTCTACCGCGGCGAACGGAATCAATTATCGTTTTATAGCTTCGAGAGAAAGATATACACACGTTTTACGAGCGCGTCACGCGCGCGGAAGCATCACAACAAGACCGGCGAGGAACAAAGGACGACTCGCTGCTCTGAATTTCGCTCAATGCATCGGCTTTAATCGAGTCCAGATTCTGTTGAAGATCTCGGAGACGTAAAAGGAACGTAAAACTAGCGCAACCCTCTCTCTTTCTCCGGTTGTGCCGATCGAGCCGCTTTCCGCATGAGAGCATGCCGAGAGCGAGAGAGATAGAGAGAGGCCTGTCGTGATCGCGTAATTAAATGAGGCGGTTGCGCAGCTCGTCGATGCACAGAGAGTGAGAAAGCTCAGAGCTGGGGTAGAATATAGAAGAGCCGAAGCAGAGAAAGCAAGACAGAGAAGATTGATTGGTCGAGATCGATTGAATGAATTATATTGCCTTATATGCTTTACCCCTTTTTGTGCTGGAAAAATTAATGCATTCGGTTTTATAGCGATATTTTATTCTTCTTGATTAAAATATACTATACAAGATAATTCAGGTCAAACGAAGGGGTATTCTTAGAAATTTGGTAAGTTTGCCGGAATTATACGAATCCAATATATCACGAAGACAAAATACTAAAATATTTTCATAGTTTCTAATAGAAACTTTCTATTATATTTTACTGATTAATCATTAAATTTTATTTTTGCGAATAATAATAAATGACAAAATTTACTATACTTTCTAATAGCTTTGAGTTGAACTTTCCCAAATTCGCACATTCAGCTGATTCCCAAAAATTTCAGCACCACCACAGATTTTCTCATAATTTGTACATTTCATATCATATCTGTGGCATAGGGTTGGAAACCCAGACTTTACATTTAAAAAGTCATGACCATACATTGTGAAGCCAAAATAGACGTTATGTAATCGGTACTGCGTGTGCGTCTAAAAGTTTGTTCATTTTACGGTTGCATCCTGGTTTCAAATCTCATGGTTCAGTTAGAGATTATAACTGTTGTTGTTCTGGTGACTTCAAATTTTGTACAGTGATGGTTCATAATTTATACTAACGACTGATACCTTCCTCGCTCAAGCATGCTTGATCGTATTGTAGAGGTGTTCACATCATAGAAAACGTGCACAATTTTAATTTTTGTTACAATACGTTTTGATTAAAACTAGAGAACCATAATCGGCTTAATTTATAGTATGAGATAGAAGATCTTCCTAGCATCCGTTTTACCTGAACCACTCTTGAATCAAATTCTGAATATAATCTCATCATCTCTATACTTTAGTACTGTAAATGCCGTTAAAAGCTAAAAAAAATATACAATTTAAAAACCGAACATTCATTTTTAAACAATAATTTGCAGCATCTATTTTATCTGGACTATTCTTTCAATGACAATGTATAGCCTGCATGTACTGTTTAAGTACTAATTTGCTATTAATTACTAAAAATGTATAATCGAAACATAGAATAACAATTTATACGAATAATATTCGTAACATCCATTTCGTCTGAATCACTCTTGAAATAACATTTTGTTATTGTTTAGGAGTAGAACAATAATAAAACAAACATTTGTAATGTTACTTATGTACAACTCTACGAAATGGGCTGAAAGTAAAGTCTAGGTTTTGGATCCTCTGAGAATTATGACTTCTCGTGCTAGAAACTTGAATTCGACTCCATGATAAGACAGAAGTATTTTTATCAGTTTATTTCATCAAGTTAATTGTTTGATCATTTAATTGCTCAAAATTCCACTATTGCAATCACTAAAAGGTATTACTTTGATGATGGTCATAATATGGTTAAAAGTTACATATTATAAAGATGGCCTTAATAGATTAATTTTTAAAAAACTATTATGTCTATATAGTAAAATCTCATAAAAATGATGGACTGTGAATATCTCTGAAAAGTTGTAGATCACAACCCTCGTATAGAATTGTTGATATTGTGGCCATATAAAAATGATCAAATGTGTTGAAACCATTGCCTGTACATATTCGATTTTCGCAACGTTTCAGATTACAATTTTTTGTGTTCAACCATTTTTGAGAAGACGTTATGATTATTAATTCTGTTTAATTTTTTTCTCAAACATAGTATATGTAATTTTAATTATTATGTACTATTAAAATCACTTATTGAAGGTGTAGGATAATTACTGCGATTGGTAATACAACGAGTACTTAAGATTACGAATTTCGATTCCAGGGTGTAATAGCAACATAAAAAATGATGTCCATCATCATGCTGTGCTCAATTAAATTAGCCTGCACACGTAGCCCTATAAACTGTTGAGAAAAAGGAAAACAAGAGTATACCAGTATAATCTCCATGCACGAAGTAAAATTTTCTCTACGCAATACAAGACAGCCATTTTTCCGTGAACTCAACCGAGGTCATTCGAGAATCTAAAAGTATATTATAACGTTCGTATTCACAAATCAGGTTTCAGATATGAGAAAGCTTAAAAACAAAGCTCCAAGCATAGGCAATCCGTGAAAAGAGTCTTGCAAAAGAGCTGGGGGCAACATTGCGGCTCGTAACAAAAACGCGCCGTTGCTTTTCGCTCGCAAAAAACAATCTCGACTGGGAAATTCAATGTGAAATCCCGTGGCTATCTTTCTCTCCCTGTAGCACTAGCTCTCGTGGAAAACAGCTCCCGCCGGAGCAGCGGCGGCGGCGGCGGCGGCGGCAGCAGCGTAACACGCCAGGGAAATTGGGTCGTCGCGTGATCACTGTCGCCCTTTCTTCCAGCGGTGTCAATGACTGCCGTTCGCTGCATAGTATACCTACGTACATACTTTACAGGTGGGTTTAGGAGTATGTGCAAAGTCAAGAGGATGCCTTTGAAAGTTACTCAGGAGCGTGATTGACATGTTTAAAGGAAGCTTTGGCCTCAGCGATAATTCCAAGATCTTACGCTCTCTACTGGTCACTGCGCAAATTTCTTTTCTCATTTTCCTGCGGAGCGTTTTTACCGATACGCGTTGAGTCTAGAATTTAATCTTGGTATTTTTGTTTTCCGAATGTACAATTATGTGCATCGCGGATATAATTAGCAAACAGTTTGAAATTTTGCAACGGAACGAAATGTATTTCAGAATGCAATTATGCTAATATCCGAATACCTCCGTGTGCACACACGGTGGCGGCGGCAGCTGTACTCTCCGCGAAATTTCGTCAGTCTCCATAATGAGAAAGAGAGAGAGAGAGAGAAGGAGAAACATACTTCATAACGGCATTCGGCCAAACAGACGTCTCGCGCGAAAGCTCGGTATTTTCTCCGCGTAAGCGAGTTAGCTCGGCCGGAGACACAGAACCCAAGCCCTCTCTCTCTCTCTCTCTCACTCACTGGGTCTATACGTGTGTTTTCTCCCTCAGCTAGCTACTGTCGCGGTCGAGGCTCATGCATCGCGTGTAATTACACTGGATTTACTGGCGCGACGACGATTCTGTGAGAGGCCTTTATCTCGCGGCCTAGTTGTGTTATTCGCTACTACTGCCGCTGTTGTTGTTTTTTTTCTCCCTGCGGTTGCTCGTTGTTGTAGCTGCGCGATATGCATAATGCGTGTGTGTTTGCGCGCGCGCGTGTGTATATGTGTGTGAGCGTCGTGTGGTTTTTTTAAATTTTGAAGGTAACCACTGCGAAGCTCTATTGCTCATTGTATGCACTGAGAAAAGTATCCCAGAAAAAAGTACTATTTACATGGTAAAAATTGTCCTGAGTGGCAAATTATTAACTGGCGAGTAATATTTACGCCATGTAACGGGCCATACGCAATATACCTAAATACCCAATGACACTTGACCTTGCTGTTAGCAGTTGATTAATTTACCGTGAAGTTATAGCATACGAATGCAGTCAGTACGATATTTGCACACTGTGACAGAAAGTTAATTTTTAGTACGCAGTGTATTGAAAATTATAACATTATAAATAATTAAATTCTTATTTAACAAAAATTTTTTCATACGGTTTTTATGATGCATGGTTCACTTGTTTATACTACATAAATCTTAATTTTGTACTCAGACAGTTTTCTCAGTGTATATTTGAAAAAAAATAGTGATAAGTTGTTTTTGTACCAAGATTACGTAACATAGCATAGCCAGTTCTATTTTCTTGCTTTTCTGTTTTCTTTTTCTTTTTTTTTTGAAACAAGATCGAAAAATATATACACGTAGATAATAAAGACACATAAATAAATTCAGGGATGAGCCTCGCCAACGAATAAGTTTTCAATAAATTCTTCGGATATGAGTCTTTGCGTATTATCAGAAATGTAGTTCGAAAATATTTGGATCTTGTCTGCAGTTTATGGGATATAATACTTTCTGCTGAGCTGGCTTCATTATGTCTATTGCCTTGGCAAAACTCCCGACTATATTCCGACGTGGCAGCTGCTAGCCGATAGAAAAATCTAATTTGTCGCCACGTTTCAAATTCGCTCGACTTTATCGACGAATGCGATGTTTATGATAAATCGATTATTCTGCGCTTGCAACATTATTGTATAAGTTGCGTACTAGATATTATCATATTTTCTTTTTCGCTTGTATTATATATATTATAAGTTCGGATGAAGACTAGCTCAGTTCAGATTCGGAGTGATAAAATTTTTACGACGAAGAGTAATACAATTCACGTTCTCTCTCATGCAAAAACTAGCATACTTCGCAATTTCATCGTAATAATCATTCCAAATTTTCCACTCCTTTCGTGGGCAGTCGTCGAGTTAAAAAGTTTTAAAAAATAATGCATGACGGCAACTTTAGACTGTTAAAATTTCAACGGAATTGAGAGTGTTTCTTTCCTTTTAATTGTTGCAGAAAACAGAAAACCGAGTATTTCTACGTAATTTTGAAATTTTCATATTGCCACAGTTTTCATTTCTATATATTATTTTTTCAAACTCAGCTTTGGAACATTAAAAGATATAATCTAGTGACGTTTGCTAGTCGTCATGAGGAGAATATGAATATTGAAATTAGATATTTTTATAGGAACTATTTTTTATTTACTAGGTACTTTTCATTGGTAAAGTTATTCTACGGACTATTAAATATGAAAAAAAGTGAAGAAAAAATCGATATTTTCATAATTTTAACCCTGTCATAACCCCTTAATTGATAATATGAGTGACGATAGATTAGAAAAAAAGGCGCAAGGACTACACAGTTGACCATATGCCTCAAATAAGATTAGAATAGAAAAGGTATAAGGATGTCACCCCCTACCAGTCATCCCCTCAGTGGCGCCCCTAAATGGCGCCCTCAATGGGAGAAATGTCTTTTTAGGTTATAATTACGTAAAAAGAGAGACAATTCTCTCAATGCGGGGACGCCAATTGAGAGGGACCTAATTTCTGACACGGTGGCAGCGGCGGCGGCAATATCATTTTATTAATATAGAGAGATATATATATGCGTATTCATAAATACTGTTTCTACTTTTATAAAAGAATGATGAAAGCATTATGCAGATGCTTTATATTATTCAGAAGACCATAAAAAATGTAAGAATAGGAGAGACAACAAAAACATTATAAAGGAATCAACTAAAGGCCTTAAAACTAATAGGACTACTCTTACGCTATTTAGCTTGTTTGACTCTGGCTTTTGCAAGTAACAGAAGATTTAATTACAAAGATTTATTTTTCAAATGTCAGCTAGACGTCAGATGAATAAATTAAATATTGTTATACCAATACCACGCTGACTTGTTTATTTTATATTTTTTTAAATACTTTTTTCGTGATTTTTTAAATTTACTTACTACTGTTTAACCAGTTTCTTTCCCCTTTCCTTTCCCTGACACCTGCCCTGACCATGCTTTTATAATTGCAGTTCTCGAGTTTTGCACAACTTAGTAGATATAATAGTATAGGATACACGTGCGCTCGCTTCGCTCGTGCGGGGACGACCTATTTTACGCACTTGTAATGTACTAATCGTTTGATATTTCTCTCTGCATCGAACATAAATTGCAATAAAAAAGATTTTGAATATCGACTTTACTTCTATAAACCTTTCTTAAAAATACGAAGGCTTAAAGGAGGGGAGGTGGAAGAACTTCTTCCTCTTAATATTTCACCAGTTGACTCACCTGAAACAAAAATAAAATATTGAACATTAGTTTTCAGAATAATTTTCGATTTTGGGTAAAATCCTTAAAACTCATAGTTATTATTATTATTCTACATTATCACGCACATATTATTGTATAAGGTTTTTCGAACGCGCAATGTATTATCTCATAAATAAACAAAAGTAAACCATTTACACTTTCATACAAAGCCGCGTGAATGCTTTAACGAAGCTTAAAATTTTACTGTTATAAAGTTTCTTCGGTTTAAAGCAAGGGAAATCGAAAAAAATTCTAGTTATGCAGGAGGAAGTCGCAAATTGCAGCAGCAAGTACTCAGGAATAAAAGTCAATCTTCGGTCGGACGTCGCTAGCGTTATAGGCTTGAGGGACATTAGGAAGGCCTTTATACGCTTTAACAAGGCTTTCGAAGCTCGACGTCACGTAGCCTCCGGTGATTTCCCCCATGTTATAACGACGACTCGCGGAGATACGCACCTCCTTCAACCCGTCCCTCGCGTGCGATTAAGCGGCGCTTTTAGCGCGGCCATCTTCAACTATCACCTATACGTTCTTCTAAACTTCTTTCATAAAGTTTGGCAGACCGCTTACGAACGATTGCGAAGGGAACCAAGAGAGATAAAATCGAATCTCGAGCGATAAACTGCAATTTTAACGAAGTGTCTGCGATACGGGAACCAAGTTGAAAGAAGGAAACGGCCGCCGTTATTCTCCCCGGGGACTCGTTGTTTGTAACTCCAACCTTGTGAGATTTCTCCGAAGATTTTTTGCTCTTTTAGGTACTTGGCATTACAGAATTGTCTGTATCGCACCAATTTAGATGTAGACTGTCGATTAGGGTACTGTCGAATTTCAAATACAGCCGTACTTTTTAATAGAATCGTTATTACTACATGTGATACATTTTGTTGCCTGAATTACAACTTTAAATATTAAAAAAATGATAGCATTTGCTGGAATACATCCACCCACTATGTTTACACAATGACCTTAGCACGCCACATTAGCAGGTAAATAATGCAAGGAGGTAGCCAACGAAAACAAAACTATGCATTAATCAAGGCTTCCATTTACTCTAATTTTCTCGTAGCGAGGAACGAAAGAAAGGAGAGAAGCAAACACTTGTCTCGTGTTACTCAGAAGCTTGCGAGAGTAACCCGGACAAAGACTTCACGCAAATGATGCCAGGCATTATGAACCAGTGAATCGAGATTCACATTATCCCCCGCCGTCAGAAAATGCATCGTATTAGCTGGCAGGTGAGCAAGAGTTCAGAGGGAAGTAGCGGGGAAACATCATTTTTTATTAGTGTCAAGGTTCTCCCGACGATACAAGACCGAACATAAACAGAAGCCCGCACACACAAACATACGCACCAACCTACTCTTGCGACTGAGATACTCAACACCACACGCAACGAGGAGAGCAACGGCGAAACAAGCGTTGCGTCGTAGCTCCTCCTTATCCGGCCAGTCGGAAGAGAAACAAGGATTTATATACGTTAGCTTAAATTAAGGGCGCTCCATTAAGCTGGTTATGTTAGACATTTCTTTTCTCTCCCCCCCCCCCTCTCTCTCTCTCAACCCCCGTTTTTTCTCAGTCCGCGAAACAGCAATTCGTTAGCAGCAGCCATCGATGATTATTCCCTTTCTCGCAACGAGTTTACGCTCGTCGGCGCTAAATCACGCGCGTTATTGAAGGGGGTCTTGGAGAGGTGGGAGGCCGTGTCTTGCGATTACGCGCGCTCGCGCGAATTCAGCCGGGCTGGCCGAATGATTTAAGAGATTTTCGAGCGGCTAATTTCGCGTAATGGCCGGGAGTGTGGAAACGTTATGTTCACGGATGGCTTAAAAGGCTTTCTCGGCTGATTGCCTTTTTCTTGTTTTCGGAAGAGAAAGGGAGAAAACAAGTTCTGACAGATTGAGGCGCTGCAGTTTTATTAGCTCCCTCTCTGTAGAGCGCGCGCGCGCGGCAAGCAAATTGAGATTTAAAACTGGTAATATCCTCTATCAACAGCTGAGCAGGGAAAGAAGCCGAGGAAACGTATAAGGAGTCTTTATGGCGCACAAGGCTAATTTACCTGTCGTATTGCACGTATCGTCGTTATGAGGCATCGGTGTGCTTCTTCTCGACTTCTTATTTAAATAAACTAAACTTGAATTCACTGTGTAATGACATTTTCTTTTTTCAATTTTTTTGTTTTTATTAATATACGGCTAAGCGATTCACAAATTTTCAAGAGGTAATATTCGATTTCATCTGTTTAACTTAAGCTGTTGCAGAAAATGATGATGATATTCTTCAAGATTCTTTTGACAAAAGATATAAGTGCATAATCATAATAAGCTAAAAGATTTTTAGTCTCAATTCATCGAGCTGACCGTGTCAAAAACGATGTAGAACAAGTTTGTAAAATTATTATTCGTAGAAATCATGCCCAGCCAAGTTTTTTAGCACCCTCGTATTTTGAAAACAAAGAAAAACTAAAAAAAACTTATGCAATTTTGACTGGTATCGCAAGCTGAGAACTCTCTTAAGAAGAATATAAAAAAAAACAAGCAGCTGAATTACGACCTTCTTGAAGCGGCTTCTCAGATGCGACCTTCTTGCCGGCAACTTCTGAGAGACGCGACCTCGTTCCGCCGAGCCGTCGATTTGTTTGTTGCGGGGTATAAAACTTGCGGCTTTTTATTACACCGGCCGTATACCTATCTAAGCAATTCGTCCTACTGGACTGCCAGCTAAAAACGCATCGAGAGCAAAAAGCTCGAATGGCTATAAATCCTCCCGACTCTCTCTCTCTCTCTCTCTCTCTCTCTCACTCTCTCGGCGGCAGCTCACGCGGTCTATAAGAAAAGCACTCGAAATGATATTACAGAGAACGGTAGAGCCTCGGCACACAAGGGCGCGAGAAATTAGCAAACTCTCAACTAGTCGGAAACAGAGGGCACGAATAATTTATGCCCTCATAGCGAGCGAATTAAATCGCGCCGCAAGCCTCGAGTGTTGCCTCCTCCCACGCTTCTCCCCCAGCTCCCTCATTAAAAACTCATCGAGCGCGAAACTCGCGAGAGCATATATAGAGCTTCGATGCGGATGTGTAACGCGGGTATTTGCGCATTAGCGCGCTCGACTGTGTGCACGCCTCTGTCTATACAGCGCGCGACGTCGAGAGCCCACTGTGTGGGTACACACGCGGACGAGTTTTCCGATTCTTAAGGAAGTTTGCCGAGAGAGGGAGAGAGAGAGGGGGGGGGGGAGATGACGCCAAAACGGCGTAGATATACTGCAGTCTATTCGTAACACGATTATCGCTGGCCCATTGAACCAGTTTCGGAGGGAACGGCGGAGGGTTATTCTATACCGCTGTTTCTTTGTTTTACGTAATTTCGCATAGTTGTAGATTTCAATCGAGATGCCTTATTGAATTCACTTTATTAGTGAAATGTAGAACGTGTGGCAGAGTGCGACTGTATTTTGATAATCGATTTTTAAGTGCAGTTCAGCTCTTTGCATTTGTGTTTACGTTTGCGTGTGGGTACATGTTATCAGAGCATCCATTGTATATACGTTCATATCCGAGCGTATGCGAACTCACGCAGCAGCATGTGTGCATACGTTCTCTTATACGATTATTAATAATCTACCGCAAAACGAGCACCAACAGTTTGTACAAACTGCTGTCTATTCATCAGTCAAAAAGTTATGATATACTCAATATCTTCAGTTCGGTGTATTTGATTGAATTAAATCGGTCCAGTTTTTATGTATAGTATATGAAGTGGAAATTTAAAAAATAAAATTTTATACTCAAACGTATAAAGTGAAAAAGAAACAATAACGAGAACTAAAAAGCAAATTTGCCACGCAAACCATTCGCTTTAGAAGCAAATGCTTTTATAAATAACGAATGACTCGATTAGTTATGCTTAACGATGTCCATACAGGAAATGTTACTTTTTATACAGTAGTAGTGTAGTCCAGTTATTGTCTTTTTTCTGCGCGACAGCTGCGGCAAATCAATGTCACTTTCGCTATTGTAATTGTCATATGGCTTGGCGAGCAGAATCTCCAATTATGAATTACTGCTTTGAATTATAAAGTGGCGTCACACTAGTACCAGGTAGATTGGCCTACTTACGCATGTATGGCACATTACTTATGAACGCATGTGCGAGCATGTCTTTGAGAAACACTTGTATTGATACAATTCAGGTTGAATTGTACAAGCTAATGTAATTAGAAGCTATAGAGCTTTGAAAAATTGACATAAATTGTTGTCCGTGATTAGTGAATTATTTAGTGGTATTTGGATAAATATTTTAGTATGTCCAGGAAATTTTGGAAACAACTTGGACGGAAAAGTTGCAAAAAATTTTCTTGAAGGCACACCTACCAGACCAGTTTTTTCTTATTGCTTATAGGTAATTCTGAAAGAGAAAAAGCTGGCGTGCATGGCCGATCGTAGGGTATACTTTTTTCCGGAGCAAAAACGACTGGAAAAACAAGAAATAATTAAAAAACAGCAAATCATAGATTTTTTTTCTCGAAAACTATGGACTTTTAAAAATATTTCATTAGATCAAAAATATCTTAAAATCCATCAAAAAATGCTCTGAAATTTTTTCAGTTTTTTACGACGTTTTCCGAAATTTCGATTGCTTTAGATTTTCGAAAAATCAAAAATTGTATCGGATCAATCTGAAAAAATTTCAGAGCATTCTTTCATGAACTTCAAGACATTTTCGTTCTTATGAAATTTTTACAAAAGTTCATAGTTTTCGTGAAAAAATCTATGAATTCTTTTTTTCTTAATTATTTCTCTTTTTTTCGAGTCATTTTTGCTCCGGAAAAATGTATAACCAACGATCGGCCATGAACGCAAGCTTTTTCTCTTTCACAATGACCTAAGGAACGAGAAAAAACAGGTCTACTACGTGTGCCTTCAAGAAAATTTTTCGCAACTGTATCGTTCAAGTTGTTTCCGAAATTTCCTGGACATACTCATATGCAATTGTAATTTAACGCCGTTGACTTTCATTGGGAAATTCGCCACAGAGCGCTGCGTGAGAATTGCTGGCTCAAAAGAATGCGAAATATTTTAGTGGGTTGGGTTTGTTGAGAACTTTTCAAAGTTGGGAGAAGTGGTCACTGATGGGAAGAAATCCTTCAGGCTTAGAAACGATTCGTCTGGAAATGAATCTTTTTTTTTAGAATTTCGTTGAAACAGCATGTTTCGTAACAGTGAAAAAATATTTATTATGTTAAAATTCGACCAAGAGGTATCAGTTAGTGCTTCGAAATTTAATTTTAAATTTTATGCTAAACACAAGATTTGGGGTTGCAAATGTGATTACAATGTACACGCAAAATCCGCAGTTACAAACAATCAAACAAATAATGATAATTTAACCAATTTGATTAATCAACCAATTTCGAATAAAATGAATTTTTCTGTCCGAGCAAGGATACAAAATTAAATTTTTAACCCAAAAATCATCGATGAAAAATATTATTCCAGCATTCGTCAACTTTTAGAATTGTCACAGTCTCGAAATGCGCCCTTTATCGCAAGCAAAAAAAACTTCATCGAAAGCTTGCCCAACTAAAACGAAAACTCGTAAACAAATTCCCTTGTCTTCTCCCACGATCCTCTCGATAACAACGCACCGTTACGCCACAAAAGCTAGCTTGGAAAACGAAAAAGAGGAACAGAGGAAGAGAGAGAGAGAGAGAGAGAGAGAGAGAGAGAGAGAGAGAGAGAGAGAGAGAAGTGTGAGGGAAAGAAGTGGAAGGGAAAGAAAAAGAAGAAAATACTCGCTGTACACAAATAAAACGCGCGCTTGACTAATGGACGCATTCAGGCGGGATCAAAGCCGAACAAAGAGCGGGTAAGGAGAGATGGAGTAGACGGAAGAAGAAAGAGAGAATAAGAAAAAAAGGAAGAGTAGGCGCGAGCGTGCAAAGGTCGCCTAGGCCATATAACAAATAACGCGACGATGAATCAGCGGCCACCGCGTGCGCCTTATCCACGAAGCTGCTCCCTCCGCCCCCTTACCCCCTCCCCTTTCCCCTGCCTCCATCAAGCACAGCGAATTAGGGTCTCAAGCGCGAGTGAAAAGCTAGAAGAAGGTAGAAAAACGTGCCGCACTGGCAACTGCACATTCTTAAGCTCGAGATCCAAGGACGCCCCCGCTAATCACACCCCACGACGATGTATTATTGTCGCTGGCTCGAGTACTTCGTTTTGTAAAGCTGGATATAACCGGGATAAGTCAAGCGATGATTTTTCTGTACTAGCAGCTCTCTGCCCAAGGTATTTTCAGAATGCTATACAATTCTATTTCTGGAGTAAACGGCGTATACTTTTTTTTGTTTCACTCAATGTTCATTCTGCGTCAGATTTGCCAAGCTCTCATCTTCTTGATTAACCTAGTTATTCAGATGAGATAATTCAGAAATTAATACTTGTCATTAAATTAATTTTAAATAGCATTCTCGTAAATATATATTAACGTATTCCTTAACCATTTAAAAGTGTTTTAAAGTCAAAGTTAAACTTTCCAATAACGAGACATCAACACGTTTTTGCTATTATTTCTGACAACCTTCATGTTGATTCGACATAGAACAAACGATAGTAATGCATTATTAAGATGACTTTTGGACACTGATTATGAATTGTTCTCCTTATAAATTGCATTAAATACACTTACGTACATTTTTCCAGACTGCGGCATAATTTCATCTATTGCCAACGACAGTGTTGGTTTCCCTATTGTCACTAAACTCAACATTTTTTTCATTTACTACAATTGATGTTTTTTATACACAGTATAACATACTTACTTAATAAAGAAATTGATAATTTTTGTTTTTTCAATCATATCGCTGGATTCCAAGAGTATTTTAATCTTTCCCAAACACTCTTTTCTCGTACCACTTGAGGTTAGGTACAATTACGTTACGAATGTGAAACTTTAAAATTTTTACGCCATAAACAAAGTTTTTTGTATTAAAATAGTAAATTATTTCATAATCGTGTTATGGCAATAAACTTTTTTGATATTCTGTTATCTAAATTTGGTCTATATTATCTGAAAAAAAACTGTATAGCCTTTGAAAGATATGTCGTATAACATATTTTATATTCTTATCAGCATTGTTAAGTTTCTAATGTATTTTATACATTGTTCAATTTAAACCTAAAAAAAATTTTATTTTTGATAAAATTATTTTTATAAAAGAATTCTTTAAATTTATTTCTATTTTCCAGTCAAAACTTCGTGGACTGTCTTACACATTATTAGAACTTTCTGTACTTGATATAGCTTTAGTAACTTTGCTTTAAGAATTACACATGTTGATTGTCTCATAATTAACTGATGCAGATCTTGATTTAACTGAAAGATATTATATTTTTAATCATCCAATTTATCTAAAAACTAATGATATCTAGAAACTAATGATATCTGCTTTTACGAAATTATTCGGAACTAATAAAAGAGAAAATGTTGCTTTATTTCTGCGTTTAAAGTTTTATGCAGTTCTTAACAATCCTAGAAATTGCTGTCTTCTTAAGTTCAAAAGTTGATAGTCTGCAGAATCTGTATAATATCTATAAAAGTTTATACCTACAAAAGATTGACATTTCTGTGTTTAAAATTACTTATCAGAGAATGTTTTAAATGCCTTGATTTCTGAACATTCCAACCTTTATCAATAAAGACATATTTACTACGATAAAAATGAACTGATGAAATTCTGAAAAAAATATCACGAAATAACTTTGTCTCATTCATTTTCGCAAAGAAACATTTTCATTAATTTTAAGACACACTCGTCTGGCCATATTTGCCTCGTTTTACTTACCACTGCTCTCTACTTCACATTACTTCTTCTTTAATCAAAGTACCAAATAACATAGTGATCCGCCATGAAAACAAAACTAAGATAGTTCTATGGATGAAAAGACCACCTACTGCAGTCGCTCAAAGCCCATTCCTTTTACATCCCCTTTTGATTATATACGCAAGGCTTAGAAGCACTGCCCACTTTACTCACCTATCACATTTTCAAATCCCTACGTATATTTATACATACGCGCAGACACACGTACGCATACATATACACCACGAGTATGTGGACTTCCCTCATGTGCAGTGCGCGTTTCTTGGCTCTAATTCCGCCCTGAAGTTTTAATGCCTGGGATCGGCGCGAGTTTAATGGCCGAAGCTAAAACTGTGTGAGTATATGTATACACCTACACCTATGTATGAGGTCAAACGGAGTCGACTCAAGCTATGAGGAAAGAATGCGAGATACGCTTGGAAATTCGAAACGATTATTCGTCGTACGAGTCATTGCAAATTCCTTCGCATCACGCGTATACTTCACCCCATGCCATTCAACTCGGATCCCTACACTCAGCCATCAGCTTGAAACGAACGATAACCATTTATGATGCCATATATTCCTTATTAAAAAACAAGTCAAGTAAACATCCGTACATTTAAAAGTATCTAAAATCTTGGCTGGAAATTTATTGATCTTCTCGAGGCAAGTTAAGATTGAAGGAGAGGAGGAAACCATTAAATTTGTTCTTCGGTTCACCAATGGCAAAAAATTTACTTACTTTATTCATTGTATACAGATACTACTAATAGTAAATTAATTTAAAACTTTCGATGCAATTTATGTCTCCTTTCTCTGCCTATCCTGTAAAAAAGCTCTTTTACATCGTTACGTAGGGTTATTAGTGCACATAGTTGTACAGAGCCAATCAGGTCATCACTATCGTATACAATTTTATAGTACAACCTACCAATACGTAGAGATAATTATTCGTGATACAAGCAGTCGATTAGTTCTCTGTGAAGTTAACCCATTAGCACACCGAGGTCACGGACAGGTCATAAACGTGACTTAAGTGCAGATTTAGGTCACACTGCGCTATAAATTATTTTATTTAGTTTATAGAATTTGATAAAAAACGATTACATAGGCTCACATATTTTGAAAACACATTTCCAACATACCTAGCTTTGTGATGATACATTTCATGATTACAAACCTGTTACACGGAAGGAAGCAATTCACTCCTACAAATTAAGTTCCCTCACAATAATGAAGTAGTTTACTGTAACAACGTTTCCTTAGAAAGGACGCAACGTTTCGGAGATGAGAATAGTGACAGAAATAACAATCTTACAGTTCTGACTACAATGTCAATACATGGATGCTCAGCAATTCTCCCCCCCCCCCCTCTTTCTCTCTCTAGTTATTTATTCCGAATTCACGAGACAATTGATACAGCGAGGTTTATACACGTCATGCTCAGTATGCGCAAATAGAACCAAGCGAACCTCTATGGCAAGTGCACGCTAACACAGTGAGTTCTGAAGTAGAGACTCGCGGTGAGACTTTAAGGTACGATGATTATGACCGGCGTCGTCGAGTGCACGCCTGCGATCATTATCGAGCGAAACAGCCCAAGATCGCGTATTGTATGCAACGCCTCCACTCTCGGCGTATCGATGGATACTTATTTATCTCCAGATATAGACCAAGCATACAGATATATCCGTATTACGGCCCATCAAATCCAGCTGCGGAGGAGGTGAATTGTTAGTCCTAGTTTAGGCTGTGCGTGTAGCGCGAGCATTATGGATTCGGCTTCCCTTCTTCGGATGCGTGATGCTGCTGCTGCTGGATGAGAATGTATTTGCGTGTCGGTAGGCGAAGAAAGTGGATGCTTTCGAAGACGGTATGATGGCGGAGAGAGTGAGATGCATGTTTTCTTTCCTGACGGCACCTCTCAGGGATCGAGTGAATGACAGCTGATGTACAGCTTATTTAGAGCGTAGATTGGATTCAATTTACCGGGGGCGAGGTGACGCCCGCGTTAATAACGCGCTAGCGCGACAACTTTACCTCTACGGATAAACTGGCCTGCATGACAAATATTGGAGCAAAGGTAAAGTCGTAAAAATTTCGATGCTTTGACCAACTTTTTCTTCGCGGTCACTTTGGAAATGTTATACGCTTTTAAAATCTAAGAATTTAAAATGTGAATAAATTAGTACACGTACATTTTTATGGAATGGTAATATGTCTCTCAGTATAACTGAATGTATATGACATTCAATTTAAGCTGAATGTGATGCAGTCTTTGTTTAAGTAATTTATTTATTTATTTATTTATATTTTTATGCAGTTTTTAATACTTCTAAAAAACAAATAATTCTTTTTTTTTATAAAATATAAAATATCTTAGTCATATGCACAGTGCCAAAATTAAAGTCATTTCAATCTATTATATTCAATAAACGCAAATTATCCTGAAATCTAATCTAGCCATACATATCTAATCGTACATCATTAGTATCAACACTGCTTTTATTAATTTTATTAAAGTTATTAAGTTTATTGTGGATTTTATTCTATGCATGACTCCCTAATGTTATTGGAATCTTTTTTTTTAAATCAGCAAACCAGAATTATTTTTCTTCTGAATTGGATCTTGCATCAAGCTATAGGATCACGAATAATATGCATAGAATAAATTGTTCTCGTTCGAGAATACGCGAAAAGGTGCTAAAATAATAAGTAACTGAAATGCGGGTAAAATCAGTGATATTTAAAGGTATCTAGAGAAGCATTGGTCTTTTCAGCACCAAGTACATTTCTAGACTGATGGCAGCCGCTGTTGCAGTCGTCTTCGTCACCAGCACATCGAGCCCCTACTCGCCGCTGAACTTCGGAAAAATACTTTTTTCTACAACTCATGTATATGCGCATGTAAACAAAGGGTCCCATTCGGGACTTTCGCCGCGCTCGGATTTCGAGTCCGAGTCGTAAAATTCGACGCCTCGCTCTCGTCGTCGTCTCGCAGTACGCCGTGCGCCGCCACATGTTTTGGCTTAACGCAATCACCTCTGCTTTCCTTTGGGAAAACACTTTAGCTCGCTCGTTCGCGTCGCAGTCCGTGTTTATATAAAAAATATAATTTAAGTACTCGTTTCTTCCTCTCGCATTTGCCCAGGCTTAGTCTGTGACGTGAAAAACACTCAACGTTTTGTTTCGTCGAGAAAACCCAAGCCGAGGCGAGAAGCCACAATTTTTCGGCGTATTACTAGCCTACCCGTGCACTACCGATTATGTACACCCTTGTGTACCGACCTGAAACCGATTACGACCGATCCGCATGTGCTCAGCTGGCGGCGACAACAGCCATTTTGGAACGTGGAACCTACGGCGAGGGCGCAAAAATTGTGTCGTCCGACAGCTGAGCACATGCGGATCGGTCGTAATCGGTTTCCGTGACCGTCACATGTGCAGAATATATTTAACAAGGATGTATATGGATACGTTGCACTCAGTGTACCCCGCACTATGCCGCACTTCTTCAGGCATACCTCTCTCGAATACAACGTCTCTGTGGCTCCCAGAGCGCGAGAGAAAACCTTTGCATCTCTCGCCTAAGAACTACACGGCCAGTGTAGCGCCTTCTCTTATAAGTCGTTATTGCTTTGCGCATCGACTATGGGAGGTAGCGGTAATCACAGATCTGCAGACTGTGACCCGCGAGCCTATATTACGATATGTATAGAACCACAGTGGCGAGACGTTTACCCTGGGAGTATGCGGGGTGTCGGAAACATAAATCGTGCAATAACTTTGTTTGGTCTCGAGCAATGTTTCAGTTAGCTAGTACCTCACACTCACCGTAAAAAAGACGCTCATATTTCACATATTGCAAGTCAGTTGTTCCAAAATCCTATTCAAAATTTTGACTTTTAGCTTTATGGCGGGTTACCAGAGGGATATCACGAATCATTCAATATATTCTCATCTTAGATTGTTCGCTTTTAATAGAGCCTGGTTCCCTCTAATCAAATCACACGCGCAAGCGTCACTCCATAAAATGTTTAAAGCAAAATCGTACAACGCGTTTAAATATTTTGTTATCTTCACGACTATATTTCTTTAATATTGGATAAATATTAACATAAGAAAGAAGTAGGAGAGACAGAGTGAGTGAGAGAGCGAGAGAGAGAGAGAGAGAGAGAGAGAGAGAGAGAGAGAAGAGAGAGAAAGGTAGTGTGACTCTGCCAAAAACAAGATAATGACAACATTGTAGCAAAATTACGAGCTCAGGCTGTATTTAGCTTGCACTGTATTTTCGCGCTAATGAATTTTGCAATTTAGCGCGCCACAGTTTCCAAAGTAGAACCTTGAAATTAAACTGCGCTCCATTTATCGCGCTCCAATTGAGCTTTGTTCTCAATTCCCATCCCATCCCATACCCGAGTAGAATCTTGATTCCTATCTATAATCATGTACAACTCTGAAGTATCATCCAGACTTCTAGAACTAATGAAGCTCGGATAACGGCTGCGCACACCGGGCGTGCAACTTTCTTCAACTTTGCTCCTCGTTGCTCCAATAGTTGCCTCTAGATTAGCCTTCTTGATCAAATGATTAAACTAATAATTGCCATACGTAGAATATGTGGAATCTATTCAAGTTCGATCGCCCCGGCGAAATATGCGCGCGCGCTGTACTCGCGTCTTTCCAAACATTTGCACTGGAATGTTACATCGCGTACAGTGCGCCACTATGCCGACTACATACAACAGCTGTCACTTGAAGACCATTAACTCCAATTGCCGCTAATTTGATAACAATCTTTAGCGGCGAATTCATAATATTGACAGCGCGTACCAGCAGCATGTGGAAATCATCGTAACTTTGAAGTATAAATAATTGAGCGCCTTAATAACGCGATAAGGTGTCAAGGCGGAGGAAAAGAGAGGAGCTCCAATGGGACTGCGAGCCCTCTACTCTCAGGCTCATCTCTATATTTAGAGCGATCGATAATCGATTTATTTAAAAGAGAGATATAACGAGAGTCTGCGAGGTGCGCGCGATCGTGCAAATAAGAGCGCGCGTCCATTAGCCGCGCGCCAGCGCCGCGTATGTCGTTGTGTTAATTACACCAATGAACGACGAGAGAAGAATATGAGTGCGTCAAGGTACAGTGTATTTTTGCAGGCTTTTTCTCACTCGCTCTCCTAGTCTCGAATTTATGAGCGCGCGTTTCTTCTACCCCCGTCTAAGAGAGCTTGTGTACAGTTATGGCCCAAGTATTTTCTGTACCTTAGCTGCTGGTGAATTTCTATTGTACAGCTTGGAATTTGGGGCGGGCTGTATTATTTGATGGAGAAACGTATTTTGGAATGCATTTCGACTTGTTTTGTAAAAAATATTCAAAATCGATTTATTTTTGCTTGTGGTTACAATCGTCCCTTCTTTAAAAGGATGATGGCGAAAAATTAAAGCCGAAAATGAATTGGATGATACCAATGAATCGAAAAATCGTATTAGTTGAAAATTCCTTTTCAAGTCTACATAATAGTAATAAAAACAAATTGAACGTGACGAAGGCAGGAGCGAACATTTGTTAGTAAAAGTTTTTTTTCGAATTGCAAGTATACGAAAAAAAATCAAGGTTTCATCAAAAGCCTGGAAAAGCGAAAGTTCGCCATAAAAATTAGCAAACTCGGACCGTTAAGGTTTCATGCGATAGTAAAGAGCTGTTACACGTCCCGTTTTGCGAATACATCCGGGGCATGCATTTATCGGCGTTATAAATAAATATACGACGTACGAGAGTTAGTTGCTAGCGAAAATTGTGCGAGCCCAAAGTGGCTAGCGTCGAAATTTCGCCGAGAGGGAGAACACGGAACACCAGCGGTATAGCCGCGGTATATGCAGCGGGGGAGAGGGTTCATTCAGCCACTGCCACCGGACGTTCGGTCGAGCGAACCAGCGCAGCAGTGTAGGGAGGGGTGAATGAATTATTCGAGGGCGCGCTCGTTCGTTTTATATATATATTTTTTAATTTCGCTCTCACGGAAGGGAGCTTAAAAATGTGAATATTAATTTCTTTTGGCACGTCGCCGCTGGCAGGTTTACGCGATCGCGATTTTTTTTCTCTCTGCCGTTATTATTTTTAGCTTCGAATTCGGGCGAGACCGGCGACGGCGGCGCAAGAGTCCGTTTATTTATGGACGCGGGATATTGTTGATCGGAGCCTGTATTAATAACCCCGGAGATCGATTATTGAATTTGGTGCACTGCTATATGCCGCTGCTACTTCTACTGCTGCTACTACAACTGCTGCTACTGCTGCTGCTGCTGTTGTTGTTGCATCAGAGCGAATTTGCGTTCGCGTAATTGAGTGTCGGAGGTTGGTTGCGCGAAATGTTTCGAAAAATTATTTTCCGTTGGGCTTGTTGGCCAAATTGGATTCTGTGGTGTAACATTTTTGAATGCGTGTGGTGGTAAGTATCGATCTAGCATTACAGGATAAGAACTTCGAAGGTGAATAGGTCGAATCGGCAATGCAATATGAACTCTGCGGTATTGAGTATGCGATGCATTTTGAAAGCTGTCAGACGACTGCTATTACACTATTCATTTGTATATTGTAAATATTAGACAAAGAATTTTGATTGATAATTTTATTATTTTATATTATGTTCATTTTCTTATAACTTAATTGAACTCATTATTTAAAAATACTCTCACAGCTAAATAGAAGATTTCGAGAAAGATTCCGTTTTGTACAATTAATTTTCATTAAAAACTAAGAAGTCGTGAAAACCGGAATTTTTATCGAAAAGTGTATAATCATATTCTTAAAGCGCCTTTTTACACGGTTTGAACGAAATATCCCAAAGCACGTTGACGACACATTTTTATTAAAACATTAAATTTTAATATTATCAATTTTATAAAACTTGTTTTCAAAGTATTGATGAAATTTCACATTTTGTCCTAGCGCTCTAGAAGTATGTTTAAAGTATTTGCGTGCATGTACGCATAAATATGTAAGCACGGTGCACATAAACATTTTAAACTTCATATTTTACATTTATAATTAAAAAAATTTTTTATAATTAATAAATATATTATGGATTTTTAATGAAGCACTTTAGTAACATTGAAAAATCATCAATGATTCGTGTGTTCTAATATAGAAAATGTGACATTTTATCATTGAAACTGATAACGTTTTCATTTCTATAATGTAAAGTTTGGTATAGCGAAACTGCAGGAATTCCCAGAAAACCCAATCACCCGATTCCCAGGAACAACGATCCCAAGCATCAGTTGCGTATCTAGAAAGCCGCTGGTCAAGCTCCTCGCTAGCTCGCTACGAATGAATGCATCACCGTCTATTTCAACTAAAATGAAACACATAGCAGCAGGCGGCGGCGGCGGCGGCGGCAGCAGCAGCAGCAGCGCGTGCATACGGAAGCGCACGCTGATCATGTTTTTGATCGCGTGTTCGCGCCCTTGATTTAATGCACATATCGGTATGCGTGTTCGCTTGCTTTCAAAGGACCTATAGACCCGAAGCGAATATCGCCCGTGTAATCTGATTTTCGCCCGGCGAACATTGCCGGCTTGCGCGCAGTGTGCGAGTTTCAGACTCGGTAGTCTAGTTTCTCGTTTTGGCACACTGCATGAGAGTTCGGCTGCTGCTGCTGCTGCTGTTTCGCCCCGACGTCTCTCCGTAATGCCCTTTTAGTATTGCGGCTTCGAATTGATGACGAGATTCTGAGAGATCCAGAATTAATTGCTTCCTTCCACTGCTGTTTGAGTTCGACTGAGCAAATGTATAAGTTTCGCGACGCGCTGGGGAATTTTCAATGCGCAGCCTTTAGACCGAGGTGCACAGCCTATGCGTTATTGAAACGAACTATTTTACACCGACATTGTGCCGCATTTATCGTCGAATGGATTAGAAAGAAAATTATAAATGCACCGATAGCGAATAGATTGGAATTCTTTTTAACTCCAGTGAGCAT
Organism: Philotrypesis tridentata; assembly: GCA_018906965.1. Classification (NCBI taxonomy): domain Eukaryota; kingdom Metazoa; phylum Arthropoda; class Insecta; order Hymenoptera; family Pteromalidae; genus Philotrypesis; species Philotrypesis tridentata. Next base: position 383,769 of record JACCIB010000036.1, read on the forward strand.
AAAAGTTTGAAATTCAGCATCATTTCCAAGGAATTTGTATTCAATAGACTACTGCGCAATGCTTGAATCGTTTAGCAAAATGGAATTTGGCCTTAACTCCTGTAATATCTGCTTAAAATGCCATTGAAGCTACTAATAGATAAATTGCAATTTAAATTCGAATTCGAATCCTCCTCGACGCGCCTCCATCCTTACCTTCGCCGACTTTCTCCCTCTGTGCTCTCTCTCTCTCTCTCTCTCTCTCTCTTACCCTGCACCACCCTGAAATTGAAATTCTTTCCCCGATCTCTCGGGGGATCCGTTCCCTTTTGGGCTAGCGCTATTTTCGAAGGTAAACGAATGACCATAACAGCTGGGCCTGTAATGTAATTGTAAGACGGGAACACCTCGCGCGCCCAGGATGACGCATCCGGGGGCTACTCGAACTCGCGATTATAGCGCGCAAGGTTCCTTGCGAAATAGAGGGAGGCGTATTGCCGCACGTGGGTCGCGTAAATCACGCGACCGTATTCTCTCCGCGTCATATCGCCTCGTGACTTTTGAAATTGCCTTCTTCCAGCGCGAGCGCGCGCAGCTTTCTTCTCTCGCGTAATTAAACGGCTCTCTGCAACCGGTATGGGTTAGCGGCAAAAACATATACGCGCGCGCCCGCGCCGCACGCCGCTGGAATTTCACCTCGAAATGCAACACAACGACGCGCAGTGCATCAGGGGAAAAGGAGGAAAATGATTCGATCCTACAGCTCTCACGTACATACATTTCCCCGGGGACGCGGGAAGGCGCATACGTATATACCTACTTGTGCACAAGCGTCTTAAAAACTCGACTCGTTCTTTCAATACGCTCTCTCGGCCCGCCTCGCGATTCTCGGTTAAATTAAATAACAATAGAAGCGCTCTAATACGGTCTCTTGCGTTCAGCCCGTGCGCAGCGATATCGATCGTAATCACCATCCGTATGCGCACTTCTTGCGGTTATACTTCACTGCGGCAAGTTATCGCGAGTTACAGGTATACTTCCAGTGCGCGCGCACGAGGTCTTTTGAATTATACGGCTGCGAGCTTGTACGCTATACATCACTTTGCGTATACGTATGTATATGTGCTTGTGATATGCAAAAACATCAAAAACTCCTGGTTACGTATACACACGTACTGGCGTACTCGCGCACGTTTATACTAATTTACATGCGCAGCCGCGGATTATATCCGTCTACGACGGAAGTCAGCTTCAACGCCTGTCTACTCGCGTGCTCGCTCGCATTTATATAATGCTGATGCTCGTAAACGTTTTATGTGTACCAGCTACATACGTTTCCGCTGTATTTACGAGCGAAGATCGCATCTCGAGTGTATCCGATGTAAACGCGTCTTTGCGGGATTAATGCATGCCTGATGCGCAATCGCGGCGAATCGAGGCTTGTGATGCACGATGTCCGCGGAAAGTCGGGCTGCAGCGCCGCTCCGATTTTCGTTCTTTTATTTTTCGCTCGATATATTTTATTTTTTACTCTGTAAAACTTCCGATATAAAACCGAATAGAATATGCCATTCGATTTTGTGGCGCGATATTAGTTTGTACTAGATTGCGCGGGATTTACTAGAACATAAAAGAGCACACCATATACTGATTGGGGTAAAATATTAACTTGACGCGTAGACACAAAAAAATTTTAATTGCTCAATATCTTTAAATTGAATCGATTTTATGAGCAGCGAAAGAACTTAAGCCGGAGACGTATAAAAAAAATCTGTCATTTCCCAAAATTCAAAGTAAATCCGACCCTTTTTACACCCGATATCTCTCAACATGCAAAACTCGTTTTTTTTTCAATTTTCGATTCATTGCTCTTAAACTAGTCGATAAACTGGAATGAAATTTTCACTGCAGGCTTATATATTATTTCCGTGCGATTTTTTCATAAAAGTGTGCGTACTATTCAGTTTGAAAGTGAACAGCCTTAAAAACAAGTTCTTTAAGTATAGATATATTTTATTCTCTCAAAGCTGTCTTTTGCTTTGTGCCATATCGTGCAAATTATATGTATAATATCTCAATCTCATTTTGGAAGATGCAAACTCAGTTCAGAAATCTAAAACTGTTCGTAAACGAAAAAATCATCGGCCAAACGACAAAAGTGCGTATTTTTTCCTTTGCATTCAGCAGAGAGAAAAAGTTATATATACACTTCCATTTTAAAACTTTCTAAACTCACGTGTTTGGAAGCTAGAATCCGTCCAATCACATTTTTCGAGAGATCTAACTAGACTGCAGAGAATCCGAGGCAACGGGCACAAAGAAAAAGCCCAATCGCGAAGACTTATAAACAAAACTTGGCGCGTTCAACAAATAACAATGCTTCCGAGAGCTCAACAGCTGGTATTTAGTTACGCTCGTTTACAAAGCAAATGCGCGCTCTCGCGCTAATGAAAGTTCGCAACAATCTGCATTTATCTAAGCTGCGCTCTCTCCCCCTCCCCCTCTCTCTCGCCTTTGAAATAAACGCAGTGACGTAGATCACACGAGATCGCCTGAAAACATTCTCTTTGCGCAACTCCTCATCGCATTTCCTCTCCAATCCACACACACTTCTCACTATAAGCAAAAGAATAAACGGATACCCTATACGAGCAGTTTGACCCACCCACCTCCCACCTGCACCTCCTCTCACCTCCTCTGCGTCTAATCTCGGCAAAAGCCCTTAATCTCCGACAAACAATTTTCAAACAACAAATATGAACGCGCGCCCGCAGAAACCACGAGGGACTCAGTCGTAGTGCTAGAGAGAGAAAGAGAGAGAGAGAGAGAGAGAGAGAGAGAGAGAGAGAGCTCGCAGTTTTGCCGCATTGCTGCGGCTTCGTACTCGACACGCTAAAGCGCATGAGTATACTCTTGCGTTTATATTGAATTATATAACACACGCCAAAATGTGCCGGAGCTGCGCAGACTTGTAGCGCCGAGTGATGAACGAGAGGCTGCACGCTGGAAATATATGTAAGCGCAGCTGCGAATTTTCAAAGGGCTCTACATAACTCGAGCTTCAATTTCAAGAGGAATATATTTTTTTCAGTCCTCTTGCGCAGCAGCCCCGCAGTGCGAGACTGGATTTTTTCGCGCTTTTCCACGTTTGTCGGCGGCGAGGGGCTCCGTCGAATTTCATGCAGTCTTCAATAGACCAGCCGCGTCTACGTATAAACACAATAATTTTTAAGCAGTATCAGCAATGAAACTCCCAGTTCACAGAGCGTGTTTCGCAACGAACACAATCAACTCCCGAGCGCAAAAGTTCAGTTTTCAGAAAGGTAACGCGAAATATCAAGTTCGCGGCGAAGTCTATACATTTTGTCTGGATTTCGGGCGAGAGTTATTGTTCGTTATTGTTGCATTAAATATAAGAGACGCGTTGCTGGGAAAATCCGGCGCGAGAACGCGCTGGCCACGCAAGTTTCGACGGGTCCAGAAGTAACTCGACAATTCACAATTGTAATTACATCTAGGTCAGAGCTGCGCGGCCATCCTATATATTCCCGAGAACGCGAATATCGCAGCGAAGCCTGAAAACTTTTCAATTTCAACCCCTAGAGCAGCGGCGACGGCGACGACGCGCGCGGCAAACAAAGCCATTTCAAAATTCAGAAAATCTCGACTGCAACAAAGATCTTCATTGAAAGTGCAGCAGCTTGAACAATCTGGAGAGAGAGAGAGAGAGAGAGAGAGAGAGAGAGAGAGAGAGAGAGAGAGAAAGGGAGAGACCAGAAAAAAGAGGAACGAAGAATTCTCAGCCACCTCCTGGTTCCGTAGTCTCGTCTGCGCGAAAATGAAAAGAGCCCCGGAGACTTCGAGAAAGAAAAAGACGCTCCCGCTCCGGCTTCGAGATAATAGACTTACAGCGGAGCGGCTCCACGCATACGAACTATCGCACCATCTCGTATACGTACGTACCGGCGCACACGTGCAGCCGGATACTGCGCGCGCTGCGGCGCTTTTCTCCCCGTGTCTACCTACCTATATATACATACACATACACACACACACACAGGAAAGTTCACGTAAGCAGCGAAGCGTATTGAGACTCGTGCGGGAGTGTGTATCAGCGTACATTGGAAATCTTGGACGTGTATGCTGCTGCTAGCGACAATAGAGCGCGTCTGTTCGGATATTTTCCTCCTTACCTGCAACACCCCCCCCCCCCGGCCCCCGTGCTCTCGCTCTTCCTTATATGCTCTTTCCGTTTTCGCTCTTGCTCCTCTTCGTTTCGTTCCCGTTTATACACACTGCAGCGCACAATGGAGCCGAGGGTCTTTGTCTTGCTGCACGACGCTCGCGCGCGCGCGCAGCACTGCTACCGAGTGTTTGCGAAATAAATTGGCCTTTTTTTTCATAAGCGAAGCCCCCAAAGAAAGGGACTATATAGCTTCGCCTATAACCCGCGCCTCTAAAGAAGAGAAATACGCATCGCTTGCGGTTATATGCAGGTGTGTATACGGACTGTACAGCGCGCGGAGGCAGCTCTCGTACAGGCAAAGAAAACGATTAGGGTGCGTACATCAGTTAGATTGTGGCGTGCTAAGCGCAGAGGTTTATCGCGCGTTCGCGCGATTTACTGCGGCGAGTCGCTTTTGAGATATTCAGACGCGCGCGTGTGTTATGTTTGTGTGTGTGTGCGTGTGCGCGGTTAATGTGTGTGGATGGTGCGCGCCTGGATAAAAGAAGTAGATGTTGAGGGGCGAAGTTGGGAGCTGGAAAGGGAAAGTGAGCTACGAGGAATTCGCGTGGCGTGTTTCGAGGATAGCGCTCTCTCTCTCTCTCTCTCTCTCTCTCTCTCTCTCTCTCTCTGTGCGATGCGGTGAGCGGGAAGGAAACGAATTTATAACACGTGAAAGAACTTTTGCTGCTATTGAAATTGTCTGCGGATAGCAGTAGCTCAGGTTTTTCGGCGGTGCATTCTCGAGAGCCGGCGGGAGAAAATTTTAAAACTCCAACTTGTTCGCGAGAAATAACTGCCGAAAAGTTACAGACAGACGTATGTTCGATATACCCACTCACTCATTTATCGCTACTCAGGAGTTTTAAGTGCTGGACTTGGAGACTTCAGATAGTTTACTGGCACATGGTCCTGTAGAGGCGTGATGTAACGCCAATTCAGCCTTTCGGGGATGACAATGGATTATTAATGTATTTTTACCTTCATAACTTCCCAATGAAAAATTTTATCGCAATCCAGTTCTAAGATAAATATAACTTTCTGTACGCAGTTTAATCAGGAATTTGTGGATTTTATCTCTATTTTCTTCCCAGAGACTTACCATAAATCAGGCAAACATCCAGAAAATTTTGTGAATTCAGAGCTAATGAGATGTTGGACTTTTAAGTCATTTGAATTTTAGACTTGGTTTCCACAGATTGTTTCGTCTCAGATTTCATAGATTACGATTTCACACGTGGTTTTCGGATTTCAGGGGCTTAGAGTTCATGGGTTTTATTATTAATGAATTTAGGTCATAATCTTTGGATTCGTGCCAAATGGTCTATTTTTCTTTTGAAATAATAGAAATCGAGAATTTTTTTATCAATTAATTTATGTTCCATGATGTATTAGCTGTTTTAGACACCCTAGAAAAGATTAAGATCTGCAATATAACAATGATTCAGACAGAGCATAGATTGAGAATGAAATAGAATGAGTAAGAGATTAAGAATATAGAACACTTTCTGTAAAAAAAAATTTGATACAATCCTTGAGATACTTGCCTTGACCTAGAATTCGTTTAAAACTTTGTGACGAACAGAAAGATTTAAGTCAACGAAAGAATATTAGAAAGATTTAAAATTTAATTTTCAGATTTCAACAACAAAATATAGCTCGGCCCCTCAACATCGCCACCCCCCCGGAAAAATTCTTTCATCCAAATACCCAGTCAAACATACGCACCAGGAATCACGTATTCCCGATATCATCACGCACACGGAATATTTTGCAAACGGAGGCCGACTGTGCTCTTTCTTTTGACTTCCCGATCACGAATCGCGACCGTAGGATATTTTCGCATTCCTCTGGAGTTTGCCGCGCACAATGAATATGCGAGCGTCGATCGCCCCGGCTATTTATGCAATTCGCTCCCTCTTCAGCTCTTTTCTTTCTCTTTCACTCTCGAATGCACGGACGCTGCGGAAAATTGACAGGCGATCGCGATAAATATTGAACGAAGAGCCGGAGAGATGGATAGAGAGAGAGAGAGAGAGAGAGAGAGAGAGAGAGAGTGGGAGGGGGGGCGACTCGTTTATTGTATTACGATGCGGTGCGTGATTTTCCGTCGACTGCTGATTGAAATTCGCTGATTTTTCACAGCTCCAGCCGACATTCTCGTTTTATGCCGTGCTTTTTCGAGCTGCGAGCAAGCGCCACCGTGCGTGCGATGAGATTTGTGTATACAGAGGCGTTCGGCTGCTTTTTACGCTCTATTTTGAATCGAACGTAATTGGTTTTTGTTTGCCAATCGAATTTCATTTCGAAGTAAATAGTTTGGAAGGACGCTGACCGCGCTTGCGTGTCGCGAGCTTCCAAAGGCCTAGAAATAAATTGAAAAGGTGCCGCTGTCGACTCTTTATGTACGCAAGTGGAACGTATACGTTTATTCCACGAGCTCGTTTTATGAACCAGTTTACCCAGATGTTAGCTTATTTTTAGTATTTATTTCGAAAAGTCTATTTTCAATATTGAAAAAGTATTGTTTATTCTGTCATCGTATACTGTATTTACAGACCACTGACAATTGATCGACGCGTATACTTCTCCAAAATTAATACTCTAAATATAATTTAATACTTTACTTGTAATAACAGATACAAAAAATATCATATTTTAATGAAAAAGTTATTGTAAAAACTTGTCGATCGTTGGAAACACTGAAGTTTTCATTTACAAAACATATTTCATTTATAAAATTTTCGAAAAAATTTAAATTAAAATCATATTTATATCATGTGAATACCATGGATTTAAATTTTAAAAATTTATAACAATGCCAATTTTTTGCTGATCAAACAAAAAGCTAAGAAAAAATTTAAAAGAACTTTTTATTTCAAACTATTATTTTCGAATTTATTATTTTTTATTTTATATGAAAATGAATAGTTCTACTTCGAGAGAAATCCATCCAGTTAACGAATCATTTTGAGTTTTACGTTTCAAACGATCTTCTTTTCTATACTACAATTTTAAAATAATGTTTCAAGGTATGTCTTAAGATTCCATTTATGAGTCTAGAAAAAAGCATGTGAATATTGATTGCGTAATAGTACATTACTGTGGGATTCAGGGTGTAGGCGGGTTCAAGATGTGGATAGTAATCAGGGATTAACAGTAACAATACTTTATTCATAACAAGAAACAGACATTCAAGCTTAACTCGCACTTCAACGTCCGTATTCGCCCACGTCCCAAATCCAACAGTCCCGTTGGGCCTGCTGGCCCGCCGGAGCATCCCTCACTACGCCTCTCTCTCTCTCTCTCTCTCTCTCTCTCTCTCTCTCTCTCTCTCTCACACGCATCCCTCTAGCGTACCTACTCTAACCTTCTCTCTAGGGTTACTTCTAGGGAGAGGTTAGAGTAGTCTGTCTCTCTCACTCTAACACTCACAATCCCACACTACGATTCACATGACGTAAGTGGCCTATTATAAGCGTCCGAGCGTAGCGGTGAGAGTGATATTCACGGTGAAATAATCGACTACTTAGCTTACGGATAAGCGTAACTTCAGTGCAGATTTAGGTTTCATACAAATTTTTCAGTCATCATTAAATTAATAAACCGTACCATCTATCTGCAGAAAAATTATGAACCCATACATTTAGTATATATACATGACATGATGTGCTTTAAAATGTATTTGTATGTATAGCTGTGCACGTGTAGGTATTTGCAATAAGTATTTTATACACTGCAAAAGTTTTGTTTCGAGCAGATTCATTTAGAATTTGGTCGAGTACAAACACAATGAAAGAGAGCGCGAGATGCGTGATAACGACTTGAATAATTTCGAGCTGTTGATGAATACTTTTTGTACACATATGGTACACACACGTATCTACAGTCCAAACATTGCACGAGTCAATCACGTTAATTGCTTTTCGAGCAATATAAACGACAACAATAAATCGTCTTAATCAAAGTGAAGTGCTTCCAATCTGTATTATAAATGTTCATTTCCAGGCGTTTGCTAATTTCAGACTGGATGATGTTGACGTGCAAAACACGTATGGTATATATTTTCAAAAGCCCATGACGACTCATATTATTTCAGGTTTTCTTTGCGAAGCATTGGATACCATAATTAACAACGTTCTCAGTGATTACATTGAGTTTACTAGTTCACCCTAAAGAAACTAATTATACAGATTCATGAAGTTTTAAATTAGATCATCTTAATTGCGACTCGAAACGAGATTAATGAAAATTGTTAATAAAAGGTAAAGTTCATAAAGTGTGTATATATCCGACTAATATAAGAGGGATAAAATTCAGTGAGTGCAAAACAGTGTTCATAGCATGAGATTTAGTGTCTAGACTTGTGTATTTTTTTAGTTATGAAATAATATATAATGTACTTAATAAAGTCATAATGAGGAAACACCAAATTTCTACTAATGACCGTGTCATTCTTCCCAGTGTCATATTTCATATTGTAGTGATACATTCCTCTTGCGCTTTGTAGTATATGTAACGAAGGAAAAATTTTTTTTATTTATTTTCTCAGTTTGTCTCGTCCGACTACAAGTCACTCAATGCCTTCGACTTTGAAAATGATTTTTCTTATTGAAACATTCTCCTAGCAACCGCGTTCTATTTGTTTCTCGTTTAAACTTGTACTAATCGGCCTCGAAGTAACGTTATCTCGTACTCGGTGCAACGCGTTGTGATAATAGGTCGCTGTTATACAATCCACGCGCCAAGTTCACCAGAGAAACGATCGAAAGGGCTGCATCCATCTTTTTCGATCATTCGTCGGTCCCAATGATACTACTATCACTGTTCACGAGGCGTCTGGTTTCGAAATTGCTCGTCTCTTTCGTGTCCAGGGCAGCACGGATTGCTTAATTCTTATAAAACTTTAATATTATGACTCTTACCTATATATATATATATAGAGGTAAGAGGTATATATACACACACACACACACACACACACATACACATACACACACATATATTATATATACACACACATATGTGTGTGTGTGTGTCGTCTTAATTTTCTACAAGATCAGAATTGACGAACGAAATTAATCTGTAAATATACTACATTACTTAGATATTACCGCAATTAACTAACTTTTGCTTCACAACCTATTTGATACAAAATCCATCATCCGTGCATTCACGGCATATTAATTCAACGATCGTCTCAAGTTGATTCATAACACGAGATTTGAGAATGCCGTAAAAATGCTTTTCTACCGACAGAACACTTTCCATTTGACAAGAGGATTTCATTTCTTCCCAAGGAAAATATCGTTTCTATCAAGAAAAACGTTCTAAATCCTCTCGACACCAGACGCTAATCCTTCTTCCGGTAAACCAATTGATTTTCCAATTCACCAGCCCACCGAACAACTAATGCAATTACCAACTCTGACCTCGAAAATCGGCAAACTCCTCGCCTAATACCCGCCTGGGATTATACTATATGCGCACCGCCGATTCGATATACATAACCGATTAAAATTTTCAAATACATTGAAACTGCAGCGGACGCCGGGAGTGCATTTCACGCTCGATAGCCAGTACATTCTTGAGCCGACACGCAAAACTTTAAGCAGCGAATCCGAAGGAAATTTGCCGAACTCCCGCCGGCGGCAACTTGGAAGGAGAGAGTAAACGCGCAATCCAAAACGACGTCCGAGCGCGATAACGAATGCAAACTCTCCGACGAAATGAGGCATGCGCGAGATCAGGTGAGAAGAATCAACGGTAGCTGTTACTCCTCGCTGTACTCTGGAAAATTAATAGCGCTATATCAATTCAAAACTGTCTCTATATATAAAGCCAAGTCTTATTCTCCGCGAAGACTGAGGAACGTGAGCCGCGACCGTCTGTATAGGCTCTAAAATATACGCGATGTGCAGGAAACTCCTGCTGGAGTAGAGCAAAGGACTTTGTAATTTGCCAAGCAAATGAGCTTGCTGTTATTTAGACGGGAGTGAAAGAGGAAGTGATGAGTTTCGCGTATACGTATATATTTGTTTGTGTGCAGTATATATATATATATGTGTGTGTGTGTGTGTGCGTGTGTGTTGGTATAGGGAGTTTCGATTAATGCAGAAGCGCGCGAGAGACATATACATTAGGTGTGCAGAAATCGGTCCGGATATTGGAGAGTAGTGTCGTCGATGACGATTGGATAGAGGCAGGTCCTCTTTCATGGGCGGAGGCCCGTACAACATGCGCACTCACATGTATATATTTGTGAATGCGATGCGGGGACTGTGTGCACGCTAGGGTGATCTTGGCAGTGGTTCGATTTACGTAAGCTCGTGAGCCTCGATTACGAGCTTAGTTCGCAAGTTATTACGCTGTTTGATCAAAAGCTCCGATATTCCTGCGCTCGGTGCTCTCGCTCTCTCTCTCTCTCTCTCTCTCTCTCTCTCTCTCTCTCTCTCTCTCTCTCGCACACATACACATACTTTCTACTCTAAAGCAGCCTATTCTATGTGTATACAAAGCAGCTAATGCGGATGCATGTATAGTCTTTACACTTCGAGCTTGTTTATTAATTTCTCGTCGAACTAGGCTAGCCCTGCCTTACAGCCTTCGCGTGACTTATCTTAATGCATTATATTTTTCCTTTTATTGATATTTTTGATGCTCATGTAACTTCCAATATATAACATATAATGTGAAATCGCTTGTATTCAATTGCATTAGTAGTCGTTAAGAGAAGCCATTACTTTTAAAATCTGAAATCAATGATTTTAAACATTTGAAAGTCAATTTAAATGACACCGGACAAACTGTACACAAAAATCTGCCTGCACGGTACACGGAATAACCCTACACAAATAAATTCTACACAGAAAAACTGCACACAGATAATAACTACACGGAAGGACTCTACACCAAATTTACTACATCGCTAAATTCTATACAAGTTATTTTATCGCACTGAAAAAATTCTACACAGATACATCTGTGTACAGTTTGTCCGGTGTCTTTTAATTTAGCTGGAACATCCTTTATCTGAAAATATATCTAAAAAGCTATGAAATTTTTGTAACCGTTTTGAGCCTATTATAGTCTCAAGACAGAATAGGTAGTCTTCTATGACTTTTGGTACTTTTTATAGGATTTCAATAGTTATAGGGTTATAGGGTTATACAAACACACGAAGTCGATCAAAAATTTTCTTGCATACTTTTTATAGAATTCTTTTTGGTATGCTTGCAAGAATCTAGTTATTTAGTAATGATTTTTTATTTTTCAATATTCTGCTCAATTAATTTGCCATTATCAAAAGTCATTAACCACTGCCATACTTTAATACAATAGATTTTCATATATTTTTGAAATAAAAAATGTTCGAGTTCAATTAAAAATATTCGTAAAATTCAAAAAATCATTTTTAATTTCATATTAACTTTTTTATAGAGTCAACCCCGCGGGATTATTGAATGCTTATTAAATTAAATTTATGCCACACTAACCTAAAAATTGCCACTTCATTATACTACTTTGTAATATCGTATGGAACGTAAAGGGTTTTTTTCGAAACGAGAGGGCACGAGCCGAAGGTATTGATCTGGCATTTTGATATGAAACAATTATATATTTTTACTTAATTTAAGCATTGAAAAGTCTTGCAGAACAGCCACTCTACAAAATTAGAGAAAAAATAATATTTTCTCAGTTAATTGGCTTTCAATCTATGAATGAGGTGGTTTTCCCACTCAGCTATCGGCATGCTTAGAACAGCATAAATATCGTAATTATAGGTACAATATATGAGTAGATTCAAAGCTTTAACTTTTTTCAGATATTATTTTAATAGCGACAAATGAAAACATTTGATTATTTCTCTGATTTGAGTTTCGTGCATACAGTTCTTCAATATCAGCTTAAAACTATTTTTAAAAATTCACCTGTATAACGAATATGAAAATAAACAGAAACTTTTGCGTCTATAAAAAATTAAATCCCATGAAAGTGTCGCCCAAATAGTAACGTAATACCAAAAAATACACGGGACACAAAATAAGCTCAGTTCAGACAAATCGAATTTATAATAACAATAAAAAAAAAACCACCACGAAAACAAATTTGTTCGACCAACAAGTTTCTTGCGAACCAAACCTAGCGCAGACACTAATTAAAAAGCACTTCTTTTCCGAGCCCGCTGTAGATTTTCAATTATAAGCAAAAACCGAAAATTAAAATCTGTTTACAAACTCTCAATGGGGTGTACCAAAAAATTATTGTGCTCACGTCCAGTTTGGCGACTTAAAAAATCTAGTCACGCTTCGAGGCGAATTTTCGAGTCAGCCTCTCGCCAAGCGCATAATAAAAAAAAAAAGAACTGGTGGGAAGAGGGCTTAGGGTAAGCTCGCACTTTCACACTCCCCCCTTATTTATACATATATACTGTATTATATATATATATATATATGCACACACACACACACACACACACACACACACACACACACACATATATATATATATATATATATATGCATATATATATATAGATACACATAAACGAGGTCGCGCGGCGCCGCGAAATTGCGCGGCAATGAAAAGCTCCGCGGGGCGCTACGAATTGCGGCTCTGCTGCATTGCACTGGCATAACTGGAGCCGAGCGAGCCGCGACGATAATTGTAACGCCCCGCACGGTTGTTTGATTTACGCGGAAGCGCGCGCGGCCGCTTCGGTTTATAGTTTTTTACGCGCCTAGCCGTGCGAATCGTTACCGAGGCTTGCACGCTTCGCGATAATTTCTGTTTGTTCCGACCCCCTTTTCTCCTGCGGAGAAAAACTGAGTTTGATGCTTTTCTTTTTTTCGTAGTAAAGCGGGACTACCGTAATGCGCGTCGTTTTTACGGCTTTCGGCGAGGATAATTGGCGCTTTTCCTCTGCAATTTATAAACGTGGCATCTTTTAAAGATACCCCGCCACGCTATGCGCCTCTGTGCTCGTCTTTTTATGTGAATAATTAATTCAAAAATTCCATATGGTTTTCGCGCGAACGTATGCTTACGATAAATCGATTGTACTCACTCGCGGTGTGCGACATCGAAGCAAGCATTCTTAAAATAAGTTTGCAAACTCACGATTACTTAAACACTTTTCGGTTTTGTTGCTGCTTACCTAGAACAGAAAAAATTGTGTACTTAGTAATTGTCATAATTTTCTGAAGGAAATTAAATATTCTTTCTTATGCAATGTTTTGATCTATATAGAATCCTTTTATACTATTATTATTATAAAATATATAAAAAATATATTTATATTATTATTTCTATTATGATATGCGGTCGCATATGATTTTTCGATTAATTTCGCACACCAGGCATTAAACAGACAAATCAAACTTTGCTATTTAAATGCGCTGTCCTATGTGCCCAAACGACTCGAAGTATCACAAGCGTCTGATGTATATTTCATCGAAACCCACTTTCGACATTGGGATATGGAAATCTTAATTCGCTCACTAAGAACTTTGTGGTGAGACCGTATCATTGCATTTTCTTGGTAAGGTAAAACACTCTTTAGCTATAAAAAAAAATCAATCTCCCAACATAAAGTGTGCGCATAACAGCTGCAACGACAGCTACAACTCCTTATCTCTACAGCAGTGGTTTTTTTGACTTACTAAGTAGTGCCACAGCATCAGCAAGAGCATATAGACACCCGACGTCGGCGCTAAGTGGCCCTCATCAAAGATCTCGAGCCCGCGTTTTATTTCGTCCAATAAAAAAGCTGCGAAAGCTCGTGTGTGTATATATATATATATATATATATATATATATATATATTCCATTGTATGTGTGTGGGGGTGTGGGGAATATAGTTGGCTGGGAAGCAGGAACGAGAAAGAGAAAGGAAAAAAATATGCGGATGGTCCTCTTATCAGGCCCGACGTCGCCACTTCATCACTAGGCTTGGGGCGCCGGTATAAACGCGACTGTATGTATATAGCTGAGATTCCACGCTCTCCTTACCCTCGAGCTTTTTTCAAACACAAGCTTGCAATTGTTCTTGAAATTCGTTGGGCGCGCGCGTATACACGCAACGAGAACAATGAGAGAGAAAGGTGCCGTTGGAGAGAAAGAGAATAAAGCTAAGGCATCGCGACGGTAGCGCGCATTGCGGATACAGTATGAGGTGAGTAGAAGCCACTTACTTCTTCCACTCGCTCTCGCTAGAACCCTATCGTCAGATTTTTTACTGTAATTTTTTTTTGCTTCTGGCAGTTTTAGACTTTCTTTACTTATTTAGTTGTTTTATTTTCATTTTATATTTCTGGATTGCATTATTTTTTACTAATTAGAAGATGGACAGATAAAGAGGATTCTAGATAGTCGCTTTGCCTTCATATTTGCATAAATTTTTTGTTTCGCTTACTATTTTAAGGTTCAAGCGAATAGTCTCTTGCAAAGTCAATCTCTAGTATAAATCGAAATGAACTTGTGAGTGATAGAAATATTAAGTTAGTAATTGGGATTTTGAATACTATGATGGATTTAGTAATTTTCTTTTATTTAAAAGGACGTATGTAATAATCAGAGAAAGGGCGAAGAAATAATGCATAGTTTATAATAATTTCATGACACTCTAAACAACAAATTGGAAATTTTAACGGTTTCAATACTAATAGACAAAAAGAATTTTAGCTATTATGTCACTTTTCGTACTTGCATCACTCATGTGAATAGTTAAATTAATTGTAGGCCGAACTTTGTAATACTAACTTTCAAAGTCAGCAGCTTAAACCAGTCATAAGCAGAATTTCTGTAAATTATACAATAAATTCTAATTTAAACTATATTTAGGCATGCAAGTACAAGCCAAAGACGAGTACCGTAACTACATAATGACAAAAACTATTAGCCCTCGCTGTACACCATATTTGTTGAAACGCGTGTATTAATTTTTGCGTTTAGTTGTCCTTTTAAAAGAGACTATTGTTATGGATTGCAAGCACCGTAAAAATGTTTTTCTTTGAGAACTTAAAAATCATTTGAATTATTAATAATAATGCAACGTATGGCGTAGTATAAACATTTTAGCTCGAAGAGACGCATTTTATTAACCTTTCAATAATGCAACGAATTATAATTATCAAAATACGATAAAGAAGAGTACATTTTAAAACATTTTATAAGTGTCCCAGCTCTTTAACACCATTTATCTGTCTTAAATTCTATGAGCACTGAAAAATCATCAATGAGTATTGCGCTTAACAAAGGTTAAAATGTTTGTTTTTATGGATTTAAATTAAATTCTGCCCGATCTCTTTTAACTATAAATATTGTTATATTATAAAAAACTACTTGTATATTAATCATTTGTTCACGTTTTAGATCTTTAAGCGTTAAAAGTGGCTTGACCCCTTAAAGACGCAGAGCGAATCACGGCGTACTTTTTCCATTATCTAATGCACAAATCCAATCTTTTATTCAGCAGCTAGAATTTTCCAGTGGATTCTCTTTCTGACTGAAACTTTAGCATCTACTTCTTTAATGCACGCGCACTACTGCTACAAAGTTTCTGCGAAGACGTCTGCTATCCAATTTCATTATATGCCGCTATCAAACATAAAAAATATAACTTCCACTGCCAGCTCGCGATATTAAGCGTCTGTGCGTAACGTTATATTGACTAATGTACTTACAGTCTCTTTTTTATACGTCATCTGCAGAACTTGATACGTACTGTTATACTTCTTTAATGGTCTTCATGTCGTCGGTGATTTTACGTTTTTTTCGAAAACGACTGCTGTGAGAGAGTAAGTTGTCAAGCGTTTCAAAAAGCAATCATTCTTCCACAAAGGGATTTTTCTCTTCTTTTTTTGGGAGAGAAAGAATTCAGAAAGAGGACATTCTTTTATTTTGACTTTCATACAGTGTGCTTTATTATTTTTTTAATATTCGGGTTTATAGCCATCATAATAAACTGTTGAAATAATGGCTATACTTATACAAACTTATCGATTATATAAGAAATTAGACTTTTAATTTTTTAGTTCTTATTATTAAAAAAATTCAGACTGAATAAACCTGATTTAAACGCTAATAATTTCATGATTCTTTTTTTACTTAATGTACTTACACGCGATACATTAATATGTTATTAACTTGTATTCACACGTCTAACCAATTAAAATGATAGTCTAACTACAAAAAATTGGTTCTTGATTGTAAATTTTTTACCATATAATTAGGGACCATTCTACAATTTCCTAAATGTAAGTATACTTAAACTGTTTGATGGAAATCATGCATTTATTTTTTGAACTGTACTTGCAGTGACTAATACTTTTGTGATTTAACAAATTTTACATGCATATTTTTTCATCAGTTTTTTTGTATGAAGTCACGCAGTGACCAATTAATCATCTTGGTCTCGTTCGCATATACTCATTGTACTCATTCTTAAGGAGTTATGACAGGGTTAAATCCTGAAAAAAGACATAAATAGATTAGTGCCTGTAAAATATATATATATATAGCAATGCTCTAAAAATGATGTTTCCTTTTAAGTGTAAGTGTTACACAACACTATTATGCATAGAAAATATGCATTAATATTGCTTAACAATTACTTAACACTTTACTTACCAAAAATCATGATTTTCACTATTTTTGGCTACGGTCTGCAGCTTTCTGGAGGAACCGATCCATCTATTGAGGTGAACCAAAGAGGGAAATCTTATTTATTAGTGTGGCCACAAACTAAGTGAAACAGATTCCTGAAAAACATAAAATTCAAATAATTAATAATACTTACATTGGGAATATTTGTAATTATAGTGAATGTTATGTATGATAACATAACATATAACATTCACTTTTATCTTACCTTTTCCAATTCTGCTCCACTCAGTGCGTGGAAAAACATATCCCAAAGGTGTCTCTAAAATTTGAGCCAGATTAGTTCACCGGTTGCTGAGAAAACCTGCGGACCGTAAACTGAAATCATAAAAATACAGAAGTTTATTATGTAAATGATACGAATAAACTTAGTGATACTTACAGAAACTATCTGGCATATCTTGATTTGATTTTGGAGTGATCTATATAATGGAATAGAGGATTTCGAATGCCGCGCGCCTGATAGCTTATCTATAGGTGGAGCCACCGGATGAATATCGATATTGATTGATTGATTCTAATCAATAAAGGGGGCATGGATTAGCATGTTGATAGAGGATATAGAGGGCGATATAATTGATTTGTTAAACAATGATAAAATTGGATTTGAAAAAGGGGCGCTCGGAAAATGACAGATGGAGGTATTAATTAGTGGTCTATTAAAGACCAATAGAGGATTTCGGTAAGATAGAGGACCAATTGGAAATTTTGGCAGCCGGACCAACGCTTCCGTGAAGGAGGTCGGGTAGGAAAACGCGGTATCCTTCCTCGAGCGAAGCGTCGGCCTCGGCTACTCTGTCGCAGAATGCCTTGGAGGGCAGTCCGTACTCTGTTTCTAGATCTCGTTAAGAGTCAGCCACACACATAGAAATATTTTGTACAATAACTATAACAAATTACAAATTGTTACAAATTATAAATACATAAATAAATGTGTAACATAAATGTTTCTCTTTTTCCGTGAACATTTTTTTGAGTAAAATGTACAAAAATATACATTAGTAACCTAAAATTAATTTTTTTTTTCTGCATCATACACAGATTATACAAAAATTGTGCATGCTCATACCTCTACATAATTCTGTATAGTCTGCTGCGTATAACTTATACATTAGAGCTGTGTGAGATCAATCCGAGATCTCGTCTCGGTCCAGATCTCGGTTGAGAGTGAGAATTTCTCGACTTTGACCGAGATTTTTGGTCAAGATCGAGATTTCTCGACAGTTGACAAGATTTTATGTAAAAACGTTAGAAAAACAAAAATAAAATAAATTAGCGCGCCACGTGGGGCTTTGAGCACTTCTCGAGACAATGCATACAAAACGCTTCCCGTTTTGCAAATAGGGCACGATCGCGCGTAGCTTCGTGCTTGTCTGATCATCTAACATTCTTATTTCGCATCATCTCATACTACGAAATAGTGTATACTACGAAATAGTTGCGTTTAAATGCTCGATTTAAATAAGCATTTCTCAGCTTTGATGTAAACAGAAAAAAGTTTTACGTGTCTGGTGTAGATATCTACACGAAATCTCGGTTTCAAGGCGAGATCTCGTTTTCGACCGAGATCTCGAAACGAGACGAAATTATTTTTTTCCAAGACGAGATCGAGATTTCTCGTTTCGTCTCGCTGTCTCGCACAGTCCTACTATAAATACTTTAGACTTTATATTTTTACATGGGTAGACAATGAAGCAGAAGATGATAATAAAAATAAAAAATGTATCCGAACCTTTCATTATGTTTCGAGCGAAACGCATATACATAGTTGTACTTAAGTGTCTCCTCACTTTGGAGGACTATGGGAAGCCGCGGTCAAATCTTTCAAATTCCATTTTCATAGAGTAGTCGGCGAACATTTATTTACATTTGAAGAATTGAATACATACGCAATAATGATTGAAGCTGTCCTCAACTCCCGTCCTATCACTCCTATGTCGCAAGACCCCAATGACTTGCGAGCCCTCACACCATCTCATTTTTTAATCGGAGACTCCCTCACGAGTTTACCAGAGCACGACCACACTAATACTCCTGTTAACCGTCTATCAGCATGGGAACACATACAATCCATGAAAAGCCATTTTTGGAAACGCTGGACAAAGGAATATTTAAATCAAATGAATATTAGGTCCAAATGGCAGCTCAGAAGAGCTGATCTAATAAAAATTGGTACTCTTGTGCTGCTCAAGGAAGACAATACCCCGTCATTTTTATGGTCATTGGGTCGCATTGTAGAAGTCTTTCCAGGTAAAGATGGGACTATTCGCGTAGTCTCAGTCAAGACCAAAAATGGTACGTACAAGCGAAGTGTCACCTGCGTGGCACCTTTGCCGATCGAATGATATAAAATTTATTTTTAGAACTATGTTTTTTTTTCTACCATATAACTCGATTCATTTAAGATTTTATTATAAATATCAGCGTCATTATATTTCATTAGAATAAGCTATGCGATAATTCAATGTATCCTTATGTATAACTTACAACATCAATTGTTATTATTAGTACTGTGCTAAATATTCAAACACTATCTCCCTTATCCAAATTAACATAATTATATTTGTATTACACGTGTTTGTATATTGAACGAGGATCGTACAAGGCGGGCGGTATGTTTCGAGCGAAACGCATATACATAGTTGTACTTAAGTGTCGATACTGTAAAATTCGGGTTTTCCCCCTCATTATTTCCATAGCCTAATGTTTCTCAGTATTCCATCATAAATACATCCCTTCAAACATCTCTGTCATCGTCCGTCCTAGTTGCATTTCCTTTAAATCCGTGTCTCGCCAACTGAACCTCTAGGTCATAAAGTTCAATTTATAAGCGCGGGGAAAAACGCTCATTAAGAGACGAGCCTCGAAAATTGTCCACGTCCGGGGGCGTTCTTCCCTCACGTCATAGGCTATCGAAAGGGCGGGGACTTCAAGGTCCAGCCAATAGCTGCAATTTTTGCAGATGTTTGTAACGCACTTCAGATGGAGTGACATTCGTGCGAGGGCATGTGCCAGGTAAATTTTGTAAATGTAGGCTAGAATTATTGTGACCAGCGAGCTGAGAACTTCTCTCAATAAAGTTCATTTACCTACGACTCCAGTGCTTCTTCTTGTCCATCAAAAGGTGCGTCCGCCTACTAGCGCACGCACAGAGCTCCTACCAGCCACTTGCAAAGGTGTCTGAGCGAGACGCTTATACGAAAAACATTGGTCCTTCGAGCCGGATGCGGCACATTTCAAGTTCAAAGGCTCTGGAGTTAGTAAAGAATCATCACGGTGTCGCAAACTGAAGTGCGAATTCAGATCATTGTGAATTCGAAGCGTCTGCAAATTTTAATAACACATATACGTCGCGACATCGGGAAATATTCATCAAAGAGCAAGCTGTACCATTCACGTCTATAGCCACACGAGACGCTGAATAACACTCAATCTATACGAGACGCCATAATCCAGGACGTCCACATTTACAACTACACACGAGAAGTCTACACGATACAACACGGCACGCGCACAAGGGGCTTCGACACTGATCAACGGCGAAGCACCTACGCAGTCTACAACGAAGTCGTCAACACAGCAGCGTCACGCGAGACCAGTCACTACGGAGTAATACGCATCGAATAAAGCTAAGTAAACTCGTGAATCTTCCCATCTACTCCCACTCCTAGCTTCATCTCGCGTACGCATGTTAAATTCAAATATTCAATATCAAAAATGACAAACGAAGAGAGAATCAAAACTTTGAAGGCTCAACGCGCCGTCTTAAAAACTAAATTAACGAAATTCGGTAATTATATAAACGATCCATTCAATCGACTGAAAAAAACCGAAGTTAAATTGCGTCTTGAACGAGTAGAGCCAATTCTAAACGATTTTGAAGACCTTACCAATCAAATTGACGCGCTCGCCGGAGCCGCGTCCGATGACTTCGATGAATTCGAAAAGTTGTATTACGATACCTTAAGTAAAGCCCACGATTTGTGTCATAATGAGCAAGCGGCGTCTGTATCGCTGACGGCCGACCGCGTAAACGCGACTTCGAACGATGCGCCGCAATTTCGCTTGCCTCCTATCGAGCTGGCAACCTTTGACGGATCCTTTGACAAGTGGTTGTCTTTCGATAGCCAATTCGATTCAATGGTCCATGGAAATTCAAGTCTAAGTACTATCCAAAAATTTTATTACCGCAAAAGTTGTCTTAAAAATGAAGCGGAAGAGATTATTGGGTCTCTCGAATTAACAGACGCGAATTATGAAGTAGCGAGGCAACTGCTTAAAGTCCGTTATGATAATAAACGTGTTATAATCCAAAAACACGTTCGCGCGCTCATGGACTTGCCCGCAATTGCCAAAGAATCCGCGCCGGAATTACGTAAATTCATCGATACAACGAACACGCATTTACGCGCTTTGAAATCTTTAGGCCAACCCACCGAGGCATGGGACACACTGTTAATCCACGCGTTTACAGCAAAACTTGACCGCGCTACTCACCAAGAATGGGAGAGATCAGTCGTCGGTACCGAAATGCCAACGCGGAAAGAATTCACGAATTTTTTGGAAAAACGTTGCCAAATTTTGCAAGTGACTAGCATAAATATGACTACTAAAATCAATGCGACGACGAAACCGAACGTTGGCAAAAGGCAAGCCTTCGTGGCACAGAACGCAGACGCGTGCGCGATTTGTCAAGGTAATCATAAAATCTACGCGTGCGAGACTTTCAAGGGTCTCCAAATAAAGGAGCGTCTTGAAAAAATAAAGTCAAGTAAACTTTGTTTCAATTGCTTTCATCCGGGACACGTAAATTCAAATTGCAAATGGTCCGGGTGCAAAAAATGTGGCAAAAAACATAACACGATGCTGCACTATGAAGCCAAAGAAAGCGATAGCCTGCGAGATAATAAACAATCAAGTAAAGTCGAATCCATAGCAAATACGAGTACGAGTACTGATCCGAGTTTCAACGCTTTATCATGCAAAACTTACAACGCCGTCACTTCATCCCAAATAGTGCTCTCTACGGCCGTAGTTAATATGAAGGGCGAAGGCGGTGATTATTTGCCAGCTCGCGTTTTGTTGGATAGCGGAGCGCAATCCAATTTTATAACGGAGCGATTCGCGCAAATGTTGCACCTTCCACGCAAGCGCATAGACGTCCCGGTCGAAACGTTGAATCAAGTGGAGACTCGCGTCAAATGCTCAGTAGAAGCAGAAATCCACTCGCGATGCACCGGGTATAAAGAGACTGTCGAATTTCTTCTGCTACCGAGCATTTGCAATCGTTTGCCAAACGAGCAAATTGACCGAACCGGAATTAATATCGCGGTAGGTAAGCCTTTGGCGGATCCCGACTTTAACAAGCCAAAAGAAATCGACGCGTTAATAGGAGTCGAGCTATTTTTCCATTTAATTTCGATCGGGCAAGAAAAAATCCCAGGTTCCGCAGCTTTGTGGCAAAAAACAAAGCTGGGCTGGGTGCTCGCAGGTAAAATCGACTCGACTAAGCAAACTTCGCGACCAATACAATGCATGATGTCATTCAATACGCTGTATAAGTCGATGAACAAATTCTGGGAATTAGAGGAGTTGCCTGAACGGAAATTCCTCTCGCCTGAAGAATTTAAGGTCGAACAGTTTTTTAAAACCACGACGACGCGCGATTCGTTTACGGGTCATTATACCGTTCGTCTCCCGTTTAATGAGAAGATCGCCAAACTGGGCGAATCGCGTAAAATCGCAGAGCGACAATTCTATGCGCTCGAGCGAAAGTTCATGAAAAATCCTGAATGAAAATCTGAGTACGTACAAAGTATGTGCGAATCGATGCGATTGGGGCACATGGTCCCTATCGCGGAATCAGACATAAGGGACAAGCACTGCTTTCTACCTTACCACCTAGTCTGCAAAGAATCGAGCACTACCACTAAGTATCGCTTAGTCAACAATGCGTCGGCTAAGACTAGCACGGGCTTGTCGCTAAACGACTGTTTAATGGTAGGCGCCGTTGTACAAAATAGCAGTTTTGACATTACACTTCGTTTTCGTGAACATCAAATTGTTCTGCTCGCGGATACCGAAAAAATGTATAAACAGGTGAAGATTCACCCTGACGATGCACAATACCTGCTGGTACTGTGGCGCGAGAATAATAATGATACACTTAAACCCTTTATGATTCCGGTAGTATTATTCGGAAGTGCATCTGCACCACACTCAGCCACCCGTGTTCTCAATCAGCTCGCAGACGACGAGAGGGAAAAATTTCCGCTCGCGAGCGAAGTTTTAAAACGCGATTGCTATGTCGATGACATTTTGACGGGCGCGGACACGGTTGATGAAGCTTTGAATTTGCGCGACGAATTAATTAATCTGACAAGGGCGGGCGGATTCCGCTTGCGCAAGTGGATGTCGAACGATATGCACGTCGTAGAGACTCTACCCGATACGTTGACTAACGTCGACCTCTGGAAGGAGAATACTGAAACAAAGGCTCTAGGTATTCAATGGGACAGGGTCGCGGACGCGATTACTTACAAAGTAACTGAAAACTTTGACGCGAAAATTACAAAACGCACGATACTCTCTAACATTGCTCGTCTATACGATCCGATCGGCTTAATTGGGCCTGTGATCGTAACCGCGAAATTAATTATGCAAACGTTGTGGCAAAATGAAGTCGCTTGGGATGAGGCCGTGCCGCAAGATGTTTACGCAGCATGGCTGGAGTTAAAAAATCAACTCGTTAATCTAAATGAAATCAAGTTTCCTCGGAAAACCGTGATTCGCGGCGCAAGTCGTATAGAGCTTCACGGGTTTTGTGATGCAAGTGAGAAGGCGTACGGCGCGTGCCTGTATGTCCGATCAATCGACAGCGACGGTAAAATTTTTACAAATTTAGTATGCTCAAAAAATCGCGTAGCTCCACTAAAGACGATCTCTGTGCCGAAATTAGAATTGTGCGCGGCGTTCTTGTTGGCAAATCTCGTCAAGACCTTCACAAACGCGACTACTCTTAAATTTGACGACATATATCTCTGGTCAGACTCAACCATCACGTTGCAATGGATCAGCATGCAGCCTTATCTACTAAAAACATTTGTGGCCAATCGCGTCGCGGAAATTAAAGAGGCCACAAGTACCATGTTTTGGCGTCACGTACCAACGTCGGACAATATCGCGGATGTTCTCTCGCGCGGCACGTCTCCGGTTGATCTCGTGAATAATAAAGTTTGGCAAACCGGGCCCGCATGGCTTCGTAAAAATCCATCTGAATGGCCGCAAAGCGTAGTACGCCCAGTGCCGCTACCTGAATTGCGATCTACACAAGTGCTTCACGCCGCTACACAAAGGCACGACTTATTGCAAGATTTTTCGTCAATCAATAAGCTTAAACGCATCGTGGCGTACATCCTTCGTTTCAAACATAACGCATTGAGCAAAAGTCAAAAAACGAGTCGCCTCGACGGTTCGTTAAACGCACATGAGTTGAACAACGCGTTAAATTCTATCTTAAAAATGATGCAGCTCGAAACGTTCTCGAGCGACGTCAAGCAGTTAGCTAAAAATGGTAGCGTTGAATCAAACAGCCAACTGCGAGCACTCAACCCCTTTTTGAATGAACGTGGCTTGATTTGCGTGGGAGGCAGGTTGGAAAATTCCAGCTTGACTAACTCGCAAAAACATCCAATTATTCTGCCTAAAGACCATCACATCACGAAATTGATTGTCAGGGACAGCCATATGGCAAATCTACACGCTGGCATTCAAACCACCTTATACGCCGTCAGAGCACGGTATTGGCCGCTCGGAGGCAGGAACGCCGTGAAATCGGTAATACGAAGTTGCGTGACGTGTTTTAAAGTCAACCCGTCGAAATGCTCGCACATTATGGGCGATTTACCAAAGGATCGAGTCCGGCAAGCGCGTCCATTTTTGAACACAGGTCTCGATTACTGTGGTCCTTTTTACGTAAAGGAAAAGAAGTTCAGAAATCGCGGAAAGGTAAAGGTCTACGCGTGCATATTCGTGTGCTTCGCGACTAAGGCCGTGCACATAGAAATAGTGTCGGATCTTACGACCGACGCATTCCTTGCTTGCTTAAAACGTTTTTTCGCGAGACGAGGCCAATCTGCAAACCTCTACTCTGATAACGAGACAAATTTTGTTAGCGCACGCAATGAAATTGAGGCTATTGCCAAGTTGGTTCAATCGCAATCGCATAACAAAGTGGTCGACGAATTTCTTGCCACTTCGGGCATCCGCTGGCATTTTTCCCCGCCGCGATCTCCTCACTTTGGAGGACTATGGGAAGCCGCGGTCAAATCTTTCAAATTCCATTTTCATAGAGTAGTCGGCGAACATTTATTTACATTTGAAGAATTGAATACATACGCAATAATGATTGAAGCTGTCCTCAACTCCCGTCCTATCACTCCTATGTCGCAAGACCCCAATGACTTGCGAGCCCTCACACCATCTCATTTTTTAATCGGAGACTCCCTCACGAGTTTACCAGAGCACGACCACACTAATACTCCTGTTAACCGTCTATCAGCATGGGAACACATACAATCCATGAAAAGCCATTTTTGGAAACGCTGGACAAAGGAATATTTAAATCAAATGAATATTAGGTCCAAATGGCAGCTCAGAAGAGCTGATCTAATAAAAATTGGTACTCTTGTGCTGCTCAAGGAAGACAATACCCCGTCATTTTTATGGTCATTGGGTCGCATTGTAGAAGTCTTTCCAGGTAAAGATGGGACTATTCGCGTAGTCTCAGTCAAGACCAAAAATGGTACGTACAAGCGAAGTGTCACCTGCGTGGCACCTTTGCCGATCGAATGATATAAAATTTATTTTTAGAACTATGTTTTTTTTTCTACCATATAACTCGATTCATTTAAGATTTTATTATAAATATCAGCGTCATTATATTTCATTAGAATAAGCTATGCGATAATTCAATGTATCCTTATGTATAACTTACAACATCAATTGTTATTATTAGTACTGTGCTAAATATTCAAACACTATCTCCCTTATCCAAATTAACATAATTATATTTGTATTACACGTGTTTGTATATTGAACGAGGATCGTACAAGGCGGGCGGTATGTTTCGAGCGAAACGCATATACATAGTTGTACTTAAGTGTCGATACTGTAAAATTCGGGTTTTCCCCCTCATTATTTCCATAGCCTAATGTTTCTCAGTATTCCATCATAAATACATCCCTTCAAACATCTCTGTCATCGTCCGTCCTAGTTGCATTTCCTTTAAATCCGTGTCTCGCCAACTGAACCTCTAGGTCATAAAGTTCAATTTATAAGCGCGGGGAAAAACGCTCATTAAGAGACGAGCCTCGAAAATTGTCCACGTCCGGGGGCGTTCTTCCCTCACGTCATAGGCTATCGAAAGGGCGGGGACTTCAAGGTCCAGCCAATAGCTGCAATTTTTGCAGATGTTTGTAACGCACTTCAGATGGAGTGACATTCGTGCGAGGGCATGTGCCAGGTAAATTTTGTAAATGTAGGCTAGAATTATTGTGACCAGCGAGCTGAGAACTTCTCTCAATAAAGTTCATTTACCTACGACTCCAGTGCTTCTTCTTGTCCATCAAAAGGTGCGTCCGCCTACTAGCGCACGCACAGCGCTCCTACCAGCCACTTGCAAAGGTGTCTGAGCGAGACGCTTATACGAAAAACACATTATCCGAGACGTTTTGGAAAAGATTTATTCTAGAAAATGGAAGAAATCGATTTAAAAAAGAGTGGACAGATCATTTTAATGATTATTTTGAAAAGATGTACCCATTATGCGTAATTTCTATTAAAGACAATAGATTTTATTGGAATAAGAATAAAAATAAATATGTAATAAATAATAAATATGTAAACATTCGACGTATACAAAATTTAAATTCATTTCAAGTCACAGTTGGAGATCCTTTTCAAGATATCAATATGAATACATTAATAGAAAAAGATGTCGATCATAGTGCTAATGAAAAGCATCGAAGATTTATAAAAAGTGATAGAAGGAGTATACGCAAATGAATTAGAAAAACATTGTGCAACATTGTGAAAAACTTGCAAAAAATAGATAACATAAATAAGTTTAAGCTAGACTTGGATCGTGATTACTATATTGTCATGGAAAATTATAACAACAATATTATTACAGCTATGGCGACAATATATAAAAAGTTATATTCAACTGTACTGTTTAAACCCCTTGATGAATTTTTTATTCACCGAAGCCCAACTAAAATACTTGGCTTCTATTAAGAACATTTGCTTAAATATAGATGCTACTAACAGTTTTTTTGCGCAGCTATCATACGCCCATTCGCCGATGACTATATATTATTATTCTATATTTCTACCTGGGGACAATGAATTCAGTCCTTTGCAAGTCGCTGAAGCCGTATTATCAGTGCATACAGAAATTGCAATTAGTTTTTATTTTTATTTTTTTAGACAGCTTTTGTCAAATAAGCACGAAACTTATTTCTAAAGTAGAAACAGATTTTCAGTTTAGTATTTCTGAATTCATTCTGCGTAGTTTTTAATGGTATGAATTTGTAGATATATATTAATACTATTTGTGTAGCAGCAGAGTCACAAAAAGTTATTGACAAAAATTTAACAATATTGCACTATGCTCTTCACACGTAATAAAAACTTCCAGAAAGAAGATAATTAAAATTTTTCCTGACAAAAAAGATCAAATAGTTGAACGATACATCGCTTCTTAATTAATGAGTCAGCTCATTCATAGTAAAAATTTTGAGGACGCAAAACGTCCATTTGAACTATTTCATAAAACTTTACGGTTTGAAAAATAAGGTATCAGATTTTGAATAACTACTAAAAAATTTTCATTCACAATAAGTTGTTCAAATTGCATTAATGGTTGTCAGGAAAAAGAGCGTGTGGCTCGTTAGTTAAAATGCACAAATTTCATATTTACAATCTAGTTTTATCAGAAAACAAGTTGCAAACGTAATTATAGGACTATATAGAGTGAAAGAGAATCTTACATACAAGCAAGAAATATTTAAGTATTCTCAACTTAATTATATTTTTAAGAAATTAAAGAAGAAAGGGTATTCGTCGTATTTCAAGAAATACCTTATTTGACAGAAATGAAGAGTATTTCTCTGGAGCACCAGAAAAAATTTCTCCCTTGGGAGAAAAGTATGGCGCCCTTGACTACCGCTCGTGCTCAAATATTACGTTCGATGGTAAAAGTTAATTTTTTCTTTTAGTTACAATATATTATGTATATTATTCAAGAAATTAGATATTTTTCAAGAATATAGTCATGTTATTGTTACAAAATTATACAAATAAAATCTTAAAACAATCTAATAGACTCTAAAATGTAATGAGTTATAACTTAGCACTACTAAGTTAAGACAAACCTAAAGTGTTTGTAAAGTTTGAGCTCATTATATGCATCCGTTCAAGAGTTACGGTGGAGGTCCAAATTTAGTTTTGGACAAATATACATCCATACATCTCCTAAAATCTTTAATTCTAACTCAAGAAGTTTGAAAACATTAAAATCCAACAATACTTCCACTTCAAACTCAGACAACGTTGCGAGTCGCTCCCATGGAGAAAGCTGCGCAATAACGAAGAAAGCCAGGAAAAGCGAAATCTCAATAATCCATCTGGTATTTCCCGTAGATCAGGAAAATTTGAGAAAATGCGGGGAAATCCTCGGGAAGGAGAAATGGGTTCCTCGCCTGAAAAATACCCAGCCGGAAAAGTTAATAAAACGCAATAACACTCGAAGCATTTATCTCACTCCATCAGCCCCGCCGTCGTCGTCTACTAAACCCTTGGCCTAAACGCCGACGAGACTACGTCAAACTGACTGCGAAATCTCCTCGATTCGCGCGCTGGGCTTCGAAATTAATCTCAAACTCCACTACACACGTCTGTCTGTCCCACATCCACGCACACATATCCGCGCAGACGTATCCGCGTTAAGAGAGAAGGATAAAGAGCGTGGACGGCTGGCCCGTAGCGGAAAGTCGAATACGCGCGCGTCGGAAAATTGGATCGTCGTGCTCACTCCCTTGCTCTGCACTAGCCTGATAAGTGAGCGGAAGTGAGAGAGAGCGAGCTTGCGCATACGGGAGGCTCCCTAAAATTAACTCAGATTTTAAGGTCTCAAAAAGAAATGATATTCCCAGCAACATTTTTTCTTATTCTGTGTAAGTTGTGTTCCCTCAAAATTAAAAAAGTGACATCGATTTTTAAAGTTTAAATCGTCGCTTTCAAAGAAGACTAGCACAGTTCAAAAGGGGCGATTTTCAATGGTTAATGTTAGAGTGTTACAATAAATTTAAGCTACCACAACGTGATAAGTATTATGTACGTGCATGGTAGTAAAAATTTATGTCAGTCTAGATAAGTTTATATTATTTGCAGAAAATTCAATATAACATTGAATATATGTATTTTAAAGTGTGCTAGTCTTCGTTGGAAGCGACGATATATACTTCGTGTATGTGCGTATTTTAAGTATGCATATGTATATTACAGTTACATACTACAGAAATATAAAAAAATCGATGTCAATCCATCAATATCTCAGCGACCCTTTTTGCGCGTTCTGTAGGTCGATATCCTTTTCAAAAAAATAAAAAATGAATGTTACGGATTTTTGCATGTATCTTATATGGGATGAATGTGTATTATGATAGTAGTACTCGTTTCATTTTCGTGACATATAGTGTCGCCTATGGGAGGAATAGGACTTCTGAGAGCTAATCGCTGGATAATTCGTTACTCGTAAGTTACCTATATAGCCCTCTGTATTATGCCCGGGCGATATTGAACACGCAATTGCAGGGCGCAACTTAGAGATTTCGAGTTCTCAAGCCCGCTACGCTGCTGGATTAAAGATAAGATCGCCGACTGAATCTGATTGTATTTGGATTGACATAACTTTGCTCAAGAAAGACCTTAAATAACCTAACATTTATTTACCGTCGCATTGTACAGTTTGTGTTATGTACAAAAATTTTGTAAATAAAACTTCAAATCAACCACAGGACGTATTGGAGGTGAGAAAAAAATGCAGGGGGACATCTCTCTGTGTTAAAAATAGAGTTGACAGGGGTGTTCAAAATCAGTATTTCAGCGGTGTCAAAAATGAAAGGAGAGCTGAAGAGAATTGAGGAGGATTAAGCGAAAAATAAGAATGGGGTGAAGGAACGAGAAAAGTAAAGAAGTACCTTCTTCAAATGGAGGCATCGGCAGTGTTGACGTTTCTTTATAATATGGAGCGAAGAGATACCATGAAATTTTAAACTTTTCATTATTATTATTATTATTCAATTTTTTACTACCTGATTATATCAGGAAATTAAATAAAAATCCTCATTTTCTCTTAGAACAGAGATAGTCAACACATGGAATCAACCAAAAGAGCAGGCTGAATTATGTTTTTTGAAATAGCGCAAAATTCTTTTTTTTATGCACGAAAAATGTAACTGCCACGAAGCAAACTCAGTGTGCTGCATAATACATTTTAAGAATTAAATTTTGAAACAGCGTTGCGTTTAAAATTATATGATATTACAAACCGATGTACACAAAGAGTTGTAGCCCTTTGAACTAACATGTACTCTTAAAAAATGATAATAGTGATTCTAAAAACTTTCTATGTAAGGTTCCTAATGAGTTTTGTTTTGTAAAACTGTAATGATAATTATAACATGTTGAATGTTTTAAGAAGATAAGAATTTTATTTCAACAGAAAATATCATGACGGCCATGATATATCTGGAAAATACCTATATGATGGTATAGCATTCTTTATAATTATACGGTCGAAAAATCGTTCTGAATCAGAATTTATCTATATTAACTAGAAAAAAAGGTAGCGTTTATTTACGTTTTCAATTAAAGCTGTTATTATTTACTGAATATTGTTTATTTATTGTTAATTTGATGTCACAATGCGCATATATATATATATATATATATATATATATATATATAAAAGTATATGTGTATATATATACACACACACACACACATCAGGTTCGTATACAAATTCTATTTAGATATAGCACATTTCATGACGCCGCCGAATGTCAGGTTGAATTTTCGCTCAAACATAAAACAAACTTTATTTTTATTTTTAGTTCTATCAGAGTGTACACAAAATTAAGAATAAAAATATCCAACGAGTATAAAGTACAATTGAAATGAAAATTAATTTTTTTAAATATCTTAACTCTAAACTACCAAGTAATGTACACTTATAATTTAATTCAAAACAAATATGCTACTCTATTACTATTATCCAGAACAATTGAGAGCGTTAAAAGAATTAATTTTTACTGCACGGCGTTTCTCAGAACGCTCGGGGGCGAGTGCAGTGCTCCGTAAACGCATGTTTCCCATTAGCATATAACAGTCGGCGCGGCGGCTACACGTACACAGAGATCTGATCGGACAGCCTATCCCCGTGCATTTGCAGTTCTATCCATTCCACTTGACCGAGTATTTTAGTTAACAAGCGCACGTACAGTAGCCACGCGCGTAAGCACTTCTTCGTCAACTGCAGCGGATGGCCTTTTGTCGTTACCGCGGCGACGCTGTCCGGGCAGAGCCGAATTTATGGCTGATTGATGAGTACGTAATAATGGGCCGGAACCCCCTGCCGTGTGCATCGAAAACCGCCGTACAGGTTTAGAATGCCCGGGAATTTCGGCGTGTGTGTCGCAGAGTCTGACCGGAGAGCGCCACCACTCGCTTATGCGATTACTGCGCTCACTGACCATTTATGCGCAAAGCTTGTCGGTCGTTGCGTTGCGTTGCGTATTACGTTGCGTGTTTATTGAGATTATCACTTAGCTGTGTTTTTGGTGGAGAGAGAGAGAGAGAGAGAAAGAGAGAGAGAGAGAGAGAGAGAGAGAGAGAGAGAGAGTGAGAGAGAGAGAGAGATCGGGTTTCTTCATACTTGAATTGGCTGAGTGCGTTATTAATGTAAAATGATACAATTTTTATGCAACAATCGGTATAATTGGTGCATTTATTCTTTTTTATTTTTTTTTACTTTTATTTATTTATTTATTTATTTTTATAGGAAGCGTAAACGCTGACGGAAATGGCCGACGAAAGAATTCCCGCTTTCATCTTAATAGGCGGCTTTCTCCCCTTCTCGCAGAAGGCAATTCTTTTTGGGAGAGTTATTGGGCTTCTAACTCATGTGGTTTATTGATTACCCGTCCTTGTAATTGCGTTGTTATTAATAGCTGTACAGTTTTATCTTGTTATTTTAGCTTGAAAATTACTCTGGCTCTGGGACTTATCTTACGCTTTAATAAATATTTAATTTGGATCTAGCAGTTAAATAATCATGCACGAATTCTGGATAAGAGAAATTCATTTATTATTATGATTGATTTTGTATTACTGCAATTAAGTATTCTGTGTCCTACTTATAAAGTCAAATGTAAATATCCTTATTGAAAAGAGGTTAATTAAGAAATAAATGATCAATGAATTCAAAACTGTATTCCTGTGGATTTAAAAAACAATTCTTTGATGACTTGTTCCTTACTAAATGCCAATCTAAATTATTCGTATTTCTCTTAAAAAGCATACAATTATTTTCTCTTCATAAAGATTCGTATTCGCATTTTTCTATCGACAAAGGGGTTCTTTCATGAGTTTCGAAGGTTTCCCTTATTAACACAAGAATTATGCACTCGAACCCAAAACCTCTCACGTTATAGAGCAAATACGTATATTTGACTTCGCTGTAACGTACTTTACTATCTCAAACTAAATTCAACTCAAAAAAGGATCTCACATCACAGGTGACTTATCATCTAGAGAGTGAATTTTTGAAATCAATTTGTATATTACTATTTAATTGATTTGTTATAGGTAAAGGTAAATATTACAAGTTTTTGACAGTCTATCGATCTTCTCGAAGCAGTGAAGAAAGTGAAACAATTTTATTCCTTCATTTTTGAGTTCGGTGTTTTGATGAACATTATCGAACTAACTTGTGTGAGAAGACTCTATCGATCTCTCCGAGGTAGTTTGTAGGGAAAAATGATTACACAATTTTTCCCGTTTTCGACGTTTCGGTGAACATTGTCACCCTCATCAGGAAGATTTTAAAATCGTTAGAAAATAAGAAAATATCAACACACTTACAAGAATCGGCGCACATGTATCGAATGATTTATTTGCTCGGGATTATTTGCTGACATTGTCATGGACGATCTTGAGATGGAATGCATCTCAAAATTATCTTTTAATCCTATTTTCTTTTTCCGATACGTGGATGACATTATCACATGCATCTCCAAGTCAAAGTTGAATGAAATGCTGAATATATTTAACTCTTATAATAATAGATTACAGTTTACTCATAAAATTGAAAATGATAACTCCATAAGTTTCCTAGACGTTTTATTGATAAGAAAGACAGGAAAAATAAAAACTAACTGGTTTACAAAACCTACTTTTTCCGGCAGATTTTTAAATTACCTATCATAACATCCTAATTGACAAAAAATCGCAATGGTATATAGTCTAGTAGACAGAGCAATCAAACTATCTGACAAATGCTTTCATAAGAAAAACATTAGCATTATAAAAACACTGCTACTAGATAATAATTATCCTGTCGATTTTACCAATAAATATATAGAAAATGTCTAAAAACAATAAATTCGACTAGACATTTTCAACATCGTGACAATAGTGCAAATCATCGAAACATCCTTTCTTTGCCTTACGTAAATGGTTTCTATAAATGTACACAGAGTTCATTGAAACATAACTATATTACCACCATTCCGAAAATTCGTAGTCATATGAGTAACATCATTGTAAAAGGCAAAGACAAGAGAGACAAAAAACTTGAAAAAAATGTTGTATACAAGCTTGAATGTAATGATTGCACTACTAAATATGTTAGTCAAACGAAGAGGAGTCTGTGTATACGTATTGAGGAACATCAAAAATCGAATAATAATGTCATACAAGTTCATAGTAATAAACACAACCATACATTTAATTTCAATAAATTCCGCATATAAAGGACAGAGATAGTATATTACTACCCAAGGCCAGTAAAATAAGAAATGTCTCAGATCACATGTAATTGTCGGCCGAGGCGAAGCCGAGGTAGACAAACATGTGATCTGAGGCTTTCTTATTGACTGGCCATGGTTTGTATACTATTTTTCTTCTCGACGTTGCCGGAAAGCGGCAACTTCAATTCGCGCAGCGGCCAGAAAGTTGACGCTTTCCGGCCGGAGGGAAGAAAAAGTAATTTAAATAAACGGCTGATTTCTGAACTGCTACACATTCACATGCACACAGAAACTCAGTAACGCGTACACACACTTATTATATCGTTTGAAAAATAAAACTAAGGATAGAGGGACATAAGGTGTACACATGCGAATGCGAGAGACTGATCGACTATATGTAAACAAAACTTTTCTAAAGTGTGCGATTCTCGAAGGCATATAAAAGCGAGGATCGTTTATTACTTCCGTATTGCCGAAACAGTAGTCGACTAAGCCAGAATAATAACAGCCATCCTTGCCTTCAGCGCCCGCGAACGGCTGGGGAAGGATTAAATCATTTGATACATGTGCGCCGATTCTTGTAAGTTTGTTGATATTGTCTTATTTTCTAACAATTTAAAAATCTTGTATTAAATGACTTTTTAATAAAGTTTGACAGTTTCCTGATGAGGGTGGCAATGTTCACCGAAACGTCAAAAACGGGAAAAATTGTGTAATTATTTTTCCCTACAAACTGCCTTGGAGAGATCGATGGAGTCTTCTCACACAAATATCAAAGAATACCGAGGGATACATTCACGGTAGATAGTGTATACATTAATTTATACACAAATTATTATAAAAAAATGAATAGATGGATAGATATAAAAAAATGAAGAAATGGATAGATTCTGAAAAACTATGTACTATATAACCACAGAATCGTTTTTCATTTATCTTGTCATCAGAATTTATTAAACTAAGACTATTTTTATTTCTATTCTTGTGAAATCTCAGAGTAAATCACTCTAGATATCACTAAAGGTATATAGACAATTACATTTATAAATAAGGCACACAATACTGCATTTGCAAATTATAAAGTACTACTACCACCGAAAGATGGATAGTAAACTTGCTCTAAAATTAATAGAAAAAGACTATCGTTCTTTTCGAGCCACAAAATTAATTTTTGATTATAGGCTCTGCGCTGCATATTCTCACACGGTGAGATCTATATGCAGCGAAGCCTTCTAAAAAATTTTCGGCGTTTTGTCCGAGCTGTCAGAGTGGACTCTTTAGTAAGGCTCTAACAGTCTCCTTAGACGCCAAAGGAAGCGATATTTATATGATCTCGGCGTGCGTCTTTCTCTTGCAAGAACGTATTCTCGCATAGAGAAAAAGGTACGCCGCTATCTATCGGATACATTGAAGAACCAGTGTCAAAATTTAGATGTTGAAATGACTCTATCGCTCGAAAGTAAGTTTAATAGAAAAAGACTTTATCGTTCTCATCGAGCGACAAAAAATTGCTCTAAAATTTTTGCGAATAATAAAGGTGTATCCAAGATTTCTGCACTTTTTACATTCTTCTTTCATGGCAACAAGAGGATCGGAACATCGAAAAATAAGAGATCAATGAACTCTCAGTAAAATTTTAATTTTAAACTATATTTTTGGCCGGATTTTTTCATGATCGATTCATGTTTTTCAATTCCTTTTTAAAAAAAGTGATGGCCTTGATCGTAAAGCATTTAATACGAAATTCTGATTGGTTGCAAAGTAAACATGATTATGCTTACCATGATTCATAGTTCATGACTGATATAT
The DNA here is from genome assembly GCA_018906965.1 of Philotrypesis tridentata. NCBI lineage: Eukaryota > Metazoa > Arthropoda > Insecta > Hymenoptera > Pteromalidae > Philotrypesis > Philotrypesis tridentata. The sequence continues at coordinate 419,538 of JACCIB010000036.1, forward strand.
TGAGTGCAAAACATAACCCAAATCGCGCGCGAAGTATTCCTCTTTAAAAAAGTGATGCTAAGTAAATGTGATTATGGTTAGTATAATTGATAGTTTACGATTAATATACATGGAGTCCAAAAATAATAAGAATCTCGCGCGCAGCGTGCGCTGAATTTCTTGTTTCATAAAATCCATATATGATTATAATGTACGAATTCTGTTTGAAACGATCCCCGATTACTTCGTGCGCGGTCGTGTGAATATTAACTAACATGATGAATATTATTAACAATCGATAAAGTATAGTTTGAAAATATATTAGTAACAATCACCATGCACACTACGTTGATTTTCGAACAAAAAAGAAAAATAGAAAAATATATGGTCTTGTTCCTTTTAGCTTTCGAGCACACATGAATGGAACACCCTTTCAGCTAGCAACAATTCCGTGCTTTCATATACAGAAAGAGGAAGCAGAACGAAAAGAATGAAAAAAAAGCTTTCACAAAAGAAATGTCAACAAATAACGCGCATCGGCAGAAAAATCCGAAACAGCATGTTCCACCATCTGTAATATTGTAGGTGCATCAACATCGATGCCATAAAGAGGTAGGGGGGTAAGGAAAGAATAGCCCGATATTGGCAAAATAACTGGAAGCGCGCAGCGCGGAAGCACAAATATGGCCCTCCCGCCCGCGCGCGCGCGCAGCTAAGAAAACACGTCTCGGGTAGGTCTATCGAGTCACCCTAGGATTTTCTAGGATTTCCTTCCTCCGTCGCATATTTGCATTTCACCGATACTCCTCCCTCGAGGAGAAAAATCGTCCTCTCGACGACGGCTCTGCACACGTTGACAAATCGACGAGATAGGTTAGCGAGCTTCCCGCTGAATTACGGTGGAGTAAGAAAGGAACGGCAGCGATATTCTCTCGCTCTCTCTCTCTCTTTCTCTCTCTCTCTCTCTCTCTCTCTCTCTCTCTCTCTTGCTCCGCGTTGTCGCTCGTACAGTACAGATCTCCAGTTGAGTATCGATAAGAAGAGGCTCTCCTTCTCCCTCTCCCTGCCCCGCGTGGGGAGTGAGAACGGATAGGTCGAGAACGCGAGAGAGCGCTTTTGTACGTTCGGTATATGGACTATTGATTTTGCGATAAAAAAAATAGCCACGAAGAAAGGTGGGAGGATGATCCAGTTGATGAAAGGGTGAAAAAATCTCGGGATGGATTTAATGGCCGGCGTGATTCGCGTTGGCTCGCTCGTTTCTTCTTGAAAAAGCAGAGGTCTTTCGGCCTCTGGACACTCTCGCAGAATGCAGCTGTGCACCGGATTTACGAGGTATATGGCCGACTTTTTTCCGTGGTCCGGCCTGCTCGAATTGCTATTGTCAACTGTGACGAGCGACCCTTTTCCTGTAGATTCGGAGTATACTCCCTTGATTTAGAGCTGCGCGTCTTTGGGGAATTTAGTTGGCTAAATTTTTATACTACGCGTCTTCAAGGGGATGTCGAAAAGCCGCTATTTTACTTGCAATCAATTTCGAACATCAAAGCATCATATTACTCTCTAGAATATATAATTATCTATACCATTAGTTCACCAGTTTGAAGCTTACACCCTTAATCTTTACGAAGACTATAGAATTTTCGGAAAAGCCTATTTTCAATCGCGTAACATCTTTGACCATAGAAATTTATTGGAACTTTTGTAAACTTAGAATCCTATTCCAATCCTTCACATTTATTATCATTTACAGCTTTGTTTTATTATAAAGCTTTAAATCAACGATTATAACCGCTATTCTGAAGTAGAAAAGTCTAATTTGTACGGACCAACGTTGTGTAAATATCTCGTTGAATGACATTTGAATAATATCTGGCAATCATGTTATTTAAATCACATTTTAAGAGATTTGGCTTGAAAACCCCCGAGAAATAATTAAATTAAAGTATGCCTGTATGTGTGTATTTACAAACAAGTCACTACCAAAAATATTCGTAACCTCGCTTATTTACAGTTTTACTTGACTCTTGATTCTACAAAAGTATTTAAAATCTATTGAATTACGTAGTGACGGGTTAGTTTAGAGATGTGCTGTGCTTAACAGTTAATCGGCGTGAGTTGATTATGAGTATTATCGCGCGTCGTTGGTTTAGTGGTAAAACACGCGCCTAGAGATTTTGCGAGCAAGGTATGGAATTCCTCCCCATCGCTTAGCTTTTGTGCCATTTAGTTCTCCTACGATCCGTTGCAGTGTTTAGTGTATTCATCACAAGCAGCAAAACCAACATAATGGTTTTGAGTAAAATATTCACGCAATAGTAAAATAAAAGTTTTTATCACAAGACAGAGTGTGAGAGTAGTACTTCTCATATAGTTATATTTCTAGGTACTTTACATATGTTTGAATAAGATCTAGAAATAGTAGTTTGTAACAAAATGCACCAAAAATTTCTGATATTTTTGATAATATTTATTCTTAGAAATAGAAAATTTTTACCGACAATTCGGTCCTGTGTTTAACACGCACGACAAGTTTAACTCGTCAATTTTGAACGTGGGTATACACGGCTCTTATTTGTACTTTCGAAATATTACGCGCTCCCCAAGCACATTACACGGGCAACAAATGTAAACGGTGGCCAGTCGGCGCTACTTGCGCGCTGAGAAAATGAAATTTCCCCAGTCTCATTTCCACCATTTTCTCCAGGACTTTGAAAACTTTGCGAGTCTCAATACAAGATCGTCGTCGACGAAAGCACGAGCGAAAAGTCGTAGTCGCGGAAAAAAGTAGAGAGAGCGAGAGGGCGAGAGAGAGAGAGAGCGAGCGAGAGCGAGAGAGAGAGAGAGAGAGAGAGAGAGAGAGAGAGAGAGAGAGGAAGAGAGCGAAAGAGAGCACGGAAATGCGAGAAAACTTTTCAATTCGATTCGCGCGTAGCCAGAGTCCTTGAGCGAAGGACGAAATTGGCGTTTGCTATAAACGAGTCGTTACCTGGCGTCGCTGATAGCTTTCACCGAAACTAGCGCGAAAAAAAGCGGGTATTTGCAGTCGCGCGTGTAACGGTCATACCTCCTGGTTCCTTTCCCCTATATACCGCGTCGACGACTCTCGTTTCTCCTCGTTTATTTCCCTTTTTCACCTCCTTTCTTTCAGTCATTGTTCAACGCAAATTCGAGTCAGTGAATTTAATTATCGGACGCCTGAGAATCGATCTCGAGCTCTGCCTTTGACGTACTCTTTTTCTCCGTTCTCTCTCTCTCTCTCTCTCTCCCTCTGTACCGCGGGCATGTGGAGCACTAAACTTTTTCCCTCTCCGAACGCTTTTTTTCTTTTCCCTCCTCCGAAAAAGCAGCGGCTTCTAAATTGAAAAGGACAGAGCCGGACTTGCTGACCGAAGCGGTCTGACCTTGTTTACATTTAAAAATAATGCATCATTAAAAGTTGGAGAGGCAAAAGTTACGACCCGCGCCGAGTGAAATGTTTATGCGAGTGTTAAAAGGGCTTTTACGCTTTCACGTTTTGAAATAGCAGATGCAGAGTTAATGCGTTTCGCGCCGGTGGGGAAAAAAGACAATAATAATAAATCGTCGACCTATGCTCCTGTTTTTTTTTTCAAAACAAACGCGCCGCATCGCGAGAAATAAATTTCGTCCAAGTCCCATAAATTATTTGGCGGCATAGCCGGTCGACAGCGGAAATCTAAATAATAATACAACTCCTCGCAGATTCGAATCCTATCGACGCGCCCCCTTAAGCCTCACAAATAGCTTGCGCGGAAAAAAAGAATGCGATAGGCGCGAGAACTGTAAAACCCAGTCTTTATCTCTATCCGTGTAATTTTTCATCATCTATCAGAGGCGCGTAGTGTGCGCGCCCGGGTTGCGCCCACTGGGGAGCTGCTCTCCTTCCTTTTCTCCATCCTCGCCACGGCTCTGCGCGACGATTTATCGATTGCGCGACAGGTAAATTCGTCAGAAAGAGAGAGAGAGAGAGAGAGAGAGAGAGAGAGAGAGAGAGAGAAGCTCTCGACGCCCCGACGAAGATGTCATCGCGGCTGTTCTTCCAACTTCTATTTGCGACTTTGCGATTTCGGAACGAGGCTGGGGCTATTCAAGAGAAGAGAGAAAGTTCAGCTCGATAACGCTATGAGACATGAGCGCGACGAGCATGTGTTATCAGCAGGTGTGTATATGCATCTGGGTGTATCCGAAAGTTCTTCCAGGGGTATTCGATGTTCCGGCTATCCTGCAAGTTGAAGTCGTTCAAACTTTCATTGACTGAAGTGCGACGCTGAGTGAATAACGCTTGTAATTTGTTTGCATCTCTTCCGATGAACCAAGTATCGATTGCGAGTAGTACAAACCAGGCTATGGTCAGACAGGGAAAGGTAGATTTTAATTAGACACGGAAAATATTCCGCGGTTTGTGGGAAAGGGCATGAGCTCGTCAAGTTTAATGATAGAGGCTTCATAATTCGAGGGTTGATGGAAATTAAGCAATTTTGGTCATGCACATAACCATGGAATGCGGCCACTGCTATCGCGCTGCGGCTCTAATGCGCGTAATTACCCGCGGCTGCCTAACAGAAAGCTTGCGTTTACCCGTTTAGCAATCCGCATGATTTGTTTGTCAATTATTCCGAAAACTTTTGGGGTTGGGTTGACAAAACTTTTTATCCACAATAACTGTTTCCATTGATTGTCTTTTTATTCATTATTTTATACTTTGTTTTCATTTTTACAAGTCATAAAAAAAATAATAATTTCAAAAATCTAACACAATGTAAAAGAAATAAAAAGCAGTACTTAAAATATAGTCAAGGCGCACTGACGGTTAATGCAGATCAAGCATATATACAACATTTTTAACAAATAAATATCTCCCAGATGTAAACCAGCGGATATAATAGTTACTACGTGTGCAAGAGATGCAATCTTGTACTTCAAATAACTGCAGAGCTATAAACGTATACGTGTGCAGTAACTATGCTGTTGTGCTATGTACGTAGAGTACAGCTACATAGTTAAACTGCACAAGCGAGTATCGATGAGACACTTTATCGACTACATCTAGACGACTTTATTAAAACTAACAGCGCACACTGGCAAGAGAATCCTATACATGCACGCAGTGTTTATTTTGAAAGATTGTAATTGTGGTTAGCGAAGCCCAGTTACGATATGAATTTTGCATAAATATTTGTAACAACATCAAAGTAACTTTGTAGGGTTATAGGTACATACTTCCTTTGATATTTCGTGACTAGGATAGATATTACCAACTATGAACTATTCAAAATATGGCAGGCGAGAAGATGAAGCTGCTCTGATAAGCAATGATAATGAGGTACACAAAGCATTTCGGAACGGCACGTATCACAGAATATTCATCTCTATAGTTTCTCTCATTTTTAGGCACGACCGCAAGGCGGGAATGCCTTATAGTTTCACCATCGTAAAAATTGTAATCAGCGATATCTCAGCCAATTGTCGACCAATCGGGCTGAAAATTTAGGAGAATACAACTCTTATATGTACAAAAAAACGTTTTTTTTCTTTTCTCGAATACCGATATATTGTTGAAATAGTAGCTCTTTATGCTTAATTCTACAAACGGTTTTTTGATCATAACTCAAATTCTAAGCATTTTACACAAAAAGTTAAATGGAAATGTTGTACATCTCAAAAAAACACAACTTTTTCCTATTAACATGAACACTCGAAAATGCTTAGAGTTCAAATTAAGAAGCTAAAATCGAATTTTTTACATTGAAATAGTTCGTTTTTCATAATAAAACTTTTTACGCATATGTTTTACAGAAAAACGTTCAACATATAAGTTATAGATATTTTAAAAATACAATTTTTTACCGGAATAATTATACGCTTAGAATGATTCAATATTTTATAAAACCCCAAAACTGATTTTTTTTTAAATAAAAATTTTAGTTTATCTCGATTATCTCTGCGAAATTAACTCCAATCGAGCTAAATTTTTTTTTACAAACTCGACCTATGCTAATATCGTGACAGAAGGAAATTGGACTTAATCCCATTCATACAAAAAATATGCGAACATGTTTTAGAATTTCAAAAAACGGTCTTTTGGTCATAACTCAAATTCTAAGCATTTTACACAAAAAAGTTAAATATAAATGTTGTAAATCTTTAAAAAATACAACCTTTTCCTATTTACATAAATAATCGAAAATGCTTAGAATTCAAGTTAACAAGCCAAAATCGAATTTTAATACTAAAATAATTCGTTTTTCAAAATAAAACTTTTCAGGTATGTGTTTTACATAAAAATACTCAACATAAAACTTATAGATATTTCGAAAATACAACTTTTTACCGGAATAATTATACGCTTAGAATGATTTAACACATTATAAAACTAAAAAAACTGAATATTTAAAGAAAAATTTCAGTTGGCCACGATTATCTCTGCGAAATTAATTACAATCAATCCAAATTTTTTTTTATAAATTCTTTCTACATTGATATCACGACAGAATAAATTTGGGGTCAATCCCATTTATACAAAAAAACCAGGTGAGCGCGAAGCGCGAACAGTGGGCGAGCGCGAAGCGCGAGCGTCGGTCGTGCCTTAAATGCTTCGCGCGTTTCGTTTCGCGTTTTGCATGCCTTGCATCGCGGAGCGATGCAAGGCGGGGCAAGCCACGGAGGTCTTTCGGCCCGCAGGGCCGAAAACCGACTGTGGCGCGCTAGTTGAAATTCAATTTTATTCATTGAAACTACTTTTATGCCGGCATTAATTAATATTTTTAGTACTAAATAAAATGTCATTTTTAAGTTTGATCTTGCAACTTTATAAATTGTTAATAAAATGTGGTACACATTCTGTAAATTTGTTAATTTGTATTTTATGTAATTTAAAGTATCGCGACAATAAGGATCATCAGAGTTCTCAGTGAAGTAAATCTAATTGTTCTCGTTCGAGAATGCGTGAAAGGTGCTAAATAATAAGTGACTGAAAAACGAAGGTATGTGGTATATATTTGGTAGTAGCTAGAAATTTTGGTCTTTACAGCACCAAGTACATTTCTAGACTGACTGCAGCCGCTGCGCATCGAAAAAAAAACTTTTTTTCCTATATCGCATGTATATACATTTGAAACAAAGGGTCCCTTCGTGGACTTTCGCCGCGCTCATTCGAACCGTCGTGAAGCAATAAAATTCGACACCTCGCTGTATGCCTTCTCGCTAGTGCGCCGTGCGCCGCCACATGTTTTGACGCAGAGACGACGCACGGACGCAATTCTTTCTGTTTTCCTTCGAGAAAGCACTTTCGCTCGGTCGCAGTTACTCTTGTATATATAAAAAATATAATTTACGCGTATCTTCCTCTCGCATTTGCCCAGGCATAGCCTATGATGTGGGAAAAACTCGACGTGTTTGTTTCGTCGAGAAAACCCACACCGAGAGAAAGAATTACTATCTTTCGGCGCATCATATATATTAATCCTATCCGTACACTACCGACTATGTATAGTATACGTTGCATTCAGTATACCCCGCAATAGGCCGCACTTCTTCAGGCGTACCTCTCTCGGATCCAACGTCTCTGTGGCCCCTAGAGCACGAGAAAAAACCTTCGCATCTCTCACCTAAGAGCTACATGGCCAGTGTAGCGCCTCCGCTTATAAGTCGTTATTGCTTTGCGCATCGACTATGGGAGGTAGTGTCAATCTCAGATCTATAGACTGTGACCCGCGAGCCTACACTACGTTATCTGTAGAAACGTAGTGGCGAGACGTTTTCCTTGAGAGTATGTGCTGGGATGTCGGGAACAATAGTCTTCACCTTTCAATTACGTAACGTCAAAGTCAATTAGACATCGAAATTTCCGTTACAATGTAACAAACAAAAAAGTAATTAATTTGCTTATATAACAAGTAATACATTTTGGAAAGTCAAGACATAGCATTCCTTCAGTATATAACTAACTACCATTATACGAAGTTTGAAGTTAATATTTAAATATCTCTCCAAATGGCATTTGAATTACATGATTTTGAGATATTATTCAAATGCCGTTCTCCGTATATTTACATATAAGCTTTAAACTTATTGAAATTTAGATAACGTAGGCAACTTGGTCTTGGCTTTTGGAAATGTTGTTGTTACTATTTGTTAAGCAAATCAACTACTTTTTCATCTACTATACTATTGTGGCGAGAAATTTGAATTTTTAATGGACTTAGGCATTTCGTTAAGGACAAAAAATATTGTAGTAAATTTATCAGAATGAATACTAATCTGATCCGATACGAAATTTTAATGATAATTTAATTGTTATTAATTTAGTAAAACCTATAAATAGTACAGATTAAACTGTTATTATTTTTAAATAACTGAATAAAAAGTGTTTAATAAAAATAATCGCGCTTCAATTTCTAGGTAAATCACTGAAAAGTTTAATAAAAATCGTTTTTGAAAAATTAAAATCGAACCATGACATTTCTTAGAGTATTCCTGGCCCAACGAGTGAGGCAAAAGAGAAGAGACAGGGTCAAAGAATATACGAAGACAGAAGAAGCGATCGCTTGTAAAGGGCGGAAACACCGGGGGAAATTAGACTATACGTAACTAGACGGGGTAAAGAGAGTGAGAGAGAGAGAGGGAAAGACGCGTCGGTCACGGAAGAACCGCACGTGGACGTCCAGGAGCGAGGCAATCTTTTGATAGCATCGGGCTCGCCGTACTCTACCTTACAGTTTCTTCGTCTCCTTGCCCGCGCGTCCATCTGCGCGTGAGCTCTTTTGCTTTATATACGCTCTCGACCCTCCGCCTTGAGAGCATAAAGCGTTCGCTCGAGTATATTAGACTCTCCCTCCCTCTAGCTTTCTCCTCCTCCACCCTCCACCCCCCCCCCCCCATCACTCTTTCTGCGTATAAAAGGGGTCGGATTTGTCGCAGCAATTTTAGGTGAACTTTCGTCGAACCGAATGCTCATCTCTTCGCGTTTTTTGCACGCTCTTGATTCGTTTCATTCTTAAACATGAAGTGGAAAATGTTCTTCTATCCCACCGACGTATATACTCTTTTTCTTAATCGACATGCAGAAGAGAGAAGGAGAGAGCAGAGGAGCTCAAGTGGCGTTATAATTATGAAGCGAGGAAATTTCATGAATTTTTCAGTTATATTATTAGAAAAGTTCCGGAGAGCGGGGGATGGAGGAAGCGAGAGAGTTACACAAGTTTGTCGCGTCGAGATTAAAATGTAAATGACCAGCCTCGAACCTGTGCGCATCCGGAGGCATCAATTATGGAAGGAAAAAATTGAAAGCCCAAGCCCTTAAAAGCTGCATTTTTACGCCATCAAAGCTCAGCGCAGTTCAAGAACAAGACTCGCAAGCTCGGCCGTACGTCTTCCACTTGATCCCCGATAAATAGACGTCGCGTAACGATAGGTTTTTCGGCTTTTTATCCCGGTGAATGAACTATAAAGCCGAAAACGCCGCAGCTCTCTCTCTCTCTCTCTCTCTCTCTCTCTCTCTCTCTCTCTCTCTCTCTCTCTCTCTCTCTATCTGGCTAAAAAGTGGAGAGAAGAGAACGCAGAGGAATGTATTCAGCATCTGCCGCACACGCGCGAGGCGGCGGCGGCAAAGTTTTCTACTCGCTCACTCTCGACTATTTCCTCCTTCACGACTCTAGTTTCTTCGGCGGAGACGCTGCGTCTATCTGTCGCTCTATCTTTGCCGTTTATTCCGGTACGCTCTCGCACGCGGCCACGCGGTTACGTCCTCCTCCTTTTTCTCTTTTCGAGACTGCAGCTTTTATGGTTTTATCTCTCTTCCGACGCTAGCTGGGAATTTTCAACTCTTCGAAATCAGGTCCACTTTATTTCTTTTGGATCCGGACCGATGTTATTGAAGAGATAAAATATTTTGCGCGATCGGCTGCTTTCGCTGCTTCCAGTAATTCCGAACTTTCCTTGAGTGCACATTCTTTGATAAAAGACAAGGATAATTTGCCGAGGGCAGTCATGGTCAAGTAAGTACATATACATGCACTCTAAAAAAATACTTAAATTTAATGTGGATTTCAATAGCATATCTGCATAAACATTTATGTACACGGGACATAAAACAGAGCATTAACGTACATTGAACATAAAGTATTTGTGCATAAAATATAATGCAAATACATAAAAGATATGGTGGATGTCCGAAACTTTAATGAATTTTAATTCTACGTTTATGTTACATTTTTTCAAAAAAATATTAACTTTAAATTTGTGCATGACGCTCAATTAATGCCTGGAATGGAAATTTCCTTCCATTACTATTACATATTAATATTCATGCAGCTTTCTTTACAGTGTACGTCTGGATAAAAACTAACTTTGAAAGAAAAAAAGAGCAAAATCTACTGTATAGTAATAGGTATAGGATTACATTAGAATATTCTCATTAGATTCGTTGTAATCCCAATAAGTGACAAACAATATACAAAATCGATGCATACCTTTGATAAGGGCATCTTTCAATTCAAACATCCAAAATCTTAAATAAACATACCCTGTCTAATAATTTTATCTAGATAAAAAAAAATTTAATTTACTTATAGTTAATTATTTACGTTTTTCATCTAAAACAATCATGTGTATCTAGATATATAGATATGTTAGGTATACGGGCATTTAGAAAGAATACATTTCCATAAAAGAAACATTACAAAGCAAAGGTCGAAAAGAAAAGTTTTCGAATTCAAAACTTTGGATAATATATAGTGCCCAGAATATTATTTCCATTTTAAAAACGTCCGAACTCCTCTGATGAGAGAGAGAGAGAGAGATAGGGATAGAGAGAGCGGGAACAATTAACGCGTCAACGCATAATGCTATCCAAGCCTTCCTCGCTCACTTTACCCTTTCTTGCCTTCTTTTGCTTTAGCGCGTGTGAGAGCGACAGTCGTCCCGCAGCAGATGACGTATATATTTCCTACGTATCACGGGAGGGAGCTGGGAGGGGGATGACGCCCTTATTTTACATTCAGCGGCGCGCGCGCGTGCGGGCGTATATGCGCGGACAACTACGAGGGAGAGAATCTTTTATGGCGCGTTAAGTGACACCTCGTTACGGCCTTTCGCTCTCTGTTACTGCCGCCTACTATCCTTTCGGCCTGAGAGCTTATATAGGTGTGTAAATTGTGTGTCGCGAATGTTTTCACCGGTGAATGTGCGCCATTCTCCTTCTGAATGGTTTGCTTTGACTCGATTTCTAGTCCAGATTTTCAACATTACTCTCCGACTCGCATTCTTCGCAATTTTCCCTTACATATTTTCCAGACATTTATTGGGGGAGGAAGGGGGGGGGCGGGAAACTTGTGGTTCAAATGTTACAAACACTCTTACGGCGCGTTGTACATCAGAGCAGCGAGGCAGTCGCGCAACGGACTTCATGTCCGCGAAGAAGAGACGCGTACATCCAATCTGGCAAAAATCACGCTCCGAGCAATTACTCGAGCTCTCGCAGGATTTCAGGTCTCCGCAGACACGAGCCTCTTCGTCCTGTGCAATAACAATTCTCGAAAGCGCTTCGCGCAGCCATAGTTTCCACCTCACGTGCGGTTGAGCGTGCGCTCGGAGGTCAAAGCAGTATTCTCGCACGGCTTGGAAAATTAGGAGCGACGCAGCGAACGGCCGAATAATGCGAAAACGCTAATAACGCCTTCTCTCTCTCTCTCTCTCTCTCTCTCTCTCTCTCTCTCTCTCTCTCTCCGTCTGTCTTTCTCCCTCCATCAGGAGCACAGTTGGCCCGAGGGAGAAATCGCGAAACACGGCTGTATAGAGGCCGCCGTTACCGCCTCGAGGCTTGCGCTCTTACCGTTGTGTGAGCCTGCTGGGGCTCCGAGACTATGGAGGCTTTGTGAGGGGAAACGAAACGTTCTGTCGGGCCGATGTTGGAGGTATCCATGATTGCGGATTTTCGCTAGAAAAGTGCTTCGAGGCAGCTCCTCTGGAGGCGTGAATAAGTCAGCACATATGTCTACGAATGACATAGTTATATCCCTCTTTTTCTTCCAGGCCACTACGGCATTGGCTTTTGGGGTAACGTACTTTTTACTGAAATTCATATTCGCAAGCTAGTGAATTCTGCATGAGCATTTTCAATTTCTGATTCTCTTTCTTTAAAAAGAAAATCGATTCATCGCTACAAGTATGAAAAAAAATATTGTCAGTTTATTGGCAAGCAGTTTCCTTCATACTAATTTGCTGAAATTCATGTAACACAAACAGATAACTAATTTGAAATTTTCAATATTGATCTATCCTTTCTACCCCAATTATTTCCTTTTCCTTATTTTTGTTAATCAACTTTCTCCACTTTCGGAAATAATTCTCTGGTAGAAATGCTTAGTAACGGTTGGTGAATCGTTGGCCAATTTTGCAATTAAAAATGTCGCATCCCTGGTGGAAATCCAAATAAAATAAATGGTTGGGAAACTAAGAACTAAGTATAAAAAACATATAAAGATGTTTACACTTTTAATGCTTAAAAAGTGCTGAAGTCTTGGCTAGGTTTAATAGAGAAATATTTGAATAAATTTTGACCCATTTCAATACCTATGAAATAGTCACTAAATGATAATTGTAAACCAAGAAGATTTCCATCAATACTATTGATTTAATATCTAAAATGTAGCTAGTAAAAATATTTAAATTCTAGAAGTATATTATAGTAATCGCCATTTCCTGAGTTTTAAATAACTTGTTCGACCCAGCTGTTCGCGTCGATTTAAAACCGTTGACGCAACGCGCGCTAACCTACGAAGTACAACAAACCCCAAAATAGTCTGCTTCCGTACACGGAGCCGAGCAATTGTGTACTCGTGTGTATTACAGGTGTTTACTTACCTTTGGTCAACTCTTTTTTTTTTGCCGCTTGACTCAGTGTCAGAGCGAAATCCAGTGCAATCGTTTGTTTTATTATCCATCGCTATATTGCGATTTAATAGTTTATTAAACAAGGATATAAACAACTAGTTCGAACAAATATTTTTAAATTGTTATACTCCGTAAAATACGTTGATTAGATTGCTCCGAAACACACGTGCTCCAAAACGCACGTGCTCCAAAATAAATTTTTACTTCGAAATAAAAATAGTTTTATTTAAAAAAAATGTTAAAAATGCACAGTGATAATGTTTATTCTTCAAGTGAAAATGAAAATGTGCCAAGTGTTAGTATATCTGCATGTGAAATGGAAGAGCCAAATTTTGACATTGAAAATGTACTTAGTGATTGTAATAATGAATATGATATAACTTTAGAAGATGATTTTAGTAATGAGTATTATGATTATTTTTCTGATTGGGAGGAAAATAATTGTTTTAACGATGAAAATCGAGAAAACCCTGCTCAAAGAGAAAATTGGTCAAATGATGGAGATGATTTGTACGATGTAAATTACTGGAATTTTGAAAATGAAAATTTAGATGAAGAATTAAAGATCAGACAATTAAGAGTGTAGGCTGTGAAAAGCAGAATTCCCAGGAATCATCTAGATTCTTTGTTAAAAATTTTAAAGGCAAGACTTTTACCTTCTATTCCATCAAATTCCAAAACTTTTTTAATACCTCAAGTGCTCAATACCGTATTGATACTATGATGGACTCCGAAGAATCACAAGGAGAGTTCTCTTATGTGAGTATTAAGGGGTTATGACAGGGTTAGAATTATGAAAATATCAATTTTTTTATTCACTTTTTTCACAGTTAACAGTCCGTAGAATGTGGTCCTGAAAGCCGTTTTTTGCTAAAAACATTTCCCTCGAAGATATAGACAAAAAACTGATAAATCTGTTTCAAGTACATTTTTGAAAAATCGTGATTTTTAAATATTTTAATTAGGCCAAATTTGTGGAAAGGATTGTTCTACCACACTTTTTAAAGAGTAATTTCATGAGAAATCTGAAAATACGACTTAAAAACCGTTTTACAAACCGTTTTTTTCTCAAGATTTATTAATTTCTTTCCGTAAAATATAATAAAATCCGTAAAATTAATTTCTAAACTCAATGCGTTAAAGTAAAGGCATTCAACAAATTTGAATTTGCCACTGGAACAAGTTGTGCCTCACAGCGTCCGGTCGAGAATGAAGATTACTGTATGATCGGTATAGTAGAATTTTCTGTAAAGCAGCAGAAAGCAGCCAAACAGCTGTTTTTCATCCAAGACACTAGATCAGTGCAGTTAGTCTGCTAGCTGCTGTAATAATGCTTATAACCTCAGTGGTGTTGTAAAAGTGTAAGAGCTTCTGCAGAGAACAAAAATTATTCAGATAAGTATTGGAAATTATTTAGTAATAATTGTGTCCATAATGAGCTTTTTCTTTGTTAGTTTATTTTTTGCTTTTAGGTATACGGGTACAAGCCAGCAAGATGGGAGTTTATATTAACTATATGGATTATTGTTTTGCATGCTTTTCAACAACTTGAAGTGTATTTAATAATTGTAAGTATACCATGTAACTGTAATTCATAAGCTTAACTTGATTATGCATAGATAACGAAACATTTTATTTTATTTTCAGCTTCTAAATACTATTACCACACAGTATGATATGCGCGTACCACCAAATATACTTTATTGTATATATATTTGAGTACCAAAAGCAAATCAAGATATGCCAGATAGTTTCCTTAAGTATAGCTGAGTTCATTTGTATGATTTACATTATACACTTTAAATGCCTTTTACTCAAATTTAGTTTTTTCATACTTTTTGTGTACTTGCCGCAGCTTTCTGAAGGAACTGTACGATCAATCCGGGATGAACCAAATTGGAAAACCTTCCTTATGAGTATGGTCACAAACTGAGCGGAGCAGAATTGTCAAAGATAAGTTCAAAGTGAATGTTACGTATGTTTACATATGTAACATTCACTATAATTACTAATATTGTGAATATATGTTTAATTAATTATATTAATTTTGTGTTTTAGGCTTTTACTACATACGTGTTTAAGGCTTATTTTATAATAAATAAAAATAACTATTTTTTCAACATATTTTTAAATAATTTTTGAATTCATATTAGTTACATCAATTAACATATTGTAAAATATTAATTGTAATCATTAGAATTTATTAAATTATTAATAATTCAAAATACAATTCTAATGATTATTCATATTTTACAATAAGTTAATTGATGTAACTAATAATAATACTTCATAAATAACCACACCTATACGTTTGTGTGTGTGTATGTGTGTGTGTATATCTTGGTCCATTCAGGATAAGAAAGCTGTCAGAGCCTTACTGAGGAGTCCACTCTGACAGCTGGGAGGAAACACCAACAGAGAGAAATTTATATTTCGCTCTGTTTTATTTTTTTACACTTGCCTGCATACAGATCTCCATTGTGAGAATATGCAGTGCAGAGCCTATAATCTAAAATCATTTTTTAACTCGAGTAGAGCGATAGATTCATTTTCTATATACTATACTTTCGAGTGATAGAATCATATACCATCTAAATTTTGACACAGGCTCTTATAAGAGTCCGCTAGGTGGCGACCTGCCTATTCCCCTATGCTAGAGTTCTCTCTTGCAAGAAAAAAAGGCAGGCCAAGACCATATAAATGCCGCTTCTCTTCGAAGTGGCGGGCGTCTTGGTCGATTCAGGATAAGGAAGCTGTCAGAACCTTACTGAGGAGTCCACTCTGACAGCTGGGACGAAACGCCAACAGAGAGAAATTTATATTTCCCTCTTTTTTAAATTTTGAGGCCTGCCTGCATACAGATCTCCATTGTGCTAATATATAGTGCAGAGCCTATAATCTAAAACCATTTTTTGACTGGAGTAGAGCGATAGATTCATTTTCTATATACTATACTTTCGAGTGATAGAATCACATACCATCTAAATTTTGACACAGGCTCTTATAAGAGTCCGCTAGGTGGCGACCTGCCTTTTCCCCTATGCTAGAGTTCTCTCTTGCAAGAAAAAAAGGCAGGCCGAGACCATATAAATGCCGCTTCTCTTCGAAGTGGCGGGCGTCTTGGTGGATTCAGGATAAGGAAGCTGTCAGAACCTTACTGAGGAGTCCACTCTGACAGCTGGGACGAAACGCTAACAGAGAGAAATTTATATTTCCCTCTTTTTTATTTTTTGAGGCCTGCCTGCATACAGATCTCCATTGTGCTAATATGCAGTGCAGAGCTTATAATTTAAAACCATTTTTTGACTCGAGTAGAGCGATAGATTCTTTTTCTATATCTATAATTATATATTTTATAAAAGAGAGTCTATCGATCTCTCCGAGGCAAGTGTCGGGAAAAAAAGGTAAAAATTAATTTATACCATTTTTCCTTTTGTTTCAACGTTTCGGGGAACACTGTCACCCTCTTCAGGAAACTGTCAATTTTTATTTCAATAAATAAATGAGCACAATACAATTACAATATGTGACAAATTATGACTTACATATAGAGCAACAGCCTATAGATCGAACATGTTTCTTCCCCGGCCAATCTCAGGCGGGGGAAGGAGAAGCGAGAAGCAAGGAGTTATTGTTCCGACTTCCTCGACGACTGTTTCGATAATAAGGAAACAGTAGGTGTAGCCAACGCTTTTATATCAGCGAGGAGTCTCGCTAATTTTCGAGCGGTCTGTTTACAAGTGACATCAATGCTCGCCGCTCTCACGCATGTTTACAAATTTTAAAGTCGTCTATAATCCGTTTTGTTTTTTAATCGGTGTAATAAGTGTGTGTACACGTTATTGAGTTTCTGTGTATCTTCCATTTTATTGATACCATTATCCTGCGTTTTTATGTGTAACATTTCTGAAACAAGTCATTTATTTAAATTGCTTTCTTTATCTTTAATATTTATTTTTTCAAAATTGAAACTATGATTGAATTTACTATTGTGTTCATGTATGACATTGTTTTTAGATTTTTTATATTCCTCAATACGGGTACACACACTTCTCTTGGTTTGGCCCACATATGTAGCCGTACAATCATTACATTGCAACTTATATACAACATTCTTTTCTAATTGTTTTTCTCTTTTGTCTTTGCCTTTAACTATAATATTACACATATGATTGTGTATTTTCGGCACTGTCGTAATAAATTTTTCTTTTAAAGAATGTTGCATTTGTTCATAAAACCCTTTGACATAGGGTAAAGTAACAATGTTTTTAAAATTTGTGTCGTTATTACAACGTTGATATTGTGCATTTGAATTTATTTTGTCAATCCGTTTTTTTATAGCTAGTAATTTTTTTACAATATTGATGTTTTTCTTATGAAAACATTTGTTCGATAATTTAATAGCTTTATCAATAAGATTGTACACCATGGCGATTTTTTGAGATTCAGGATGTTGTGAATGATAATTTAAAAATCTACCAGAGAAGGTGGGTTTCGTGTACCAATCAGTCATTATTTTGCCTGTATTCTTTACCAACAAAACATCTAAGAAACTTATGAATTCATTTATTTCAATTTCATGTGTAAATTGTAACCGGCTATTGTATGAATTAAATATATTAAGTGTTTCATTAATTTTTGTTTTCGGGATGCATGTCATAATATCATCCACGTAACGGTAAAAAAATATCGGTTTAAATGAAAGTTTCGAAATGCAGTCTGTCTCGAGATCATCCATGACTAAATCAGCGAATAATCCCGAGATCTGAAGATCAGAAATTCTCAAGACAGAGCGTAGTCTGTATTATTGCCTCGCGTCTCAAATCTAGTCACGAAAATCGATACATGCAATGTGCAAATTGTATTCATTAATTCTACAAGATATCATAATCAATTGTAATGTCAGAAAAATAAAAATCCATCCATACGTTGTCTCTTCGACGAATCAAAACTAATATCGCGACTAATGAGAACACTAAGCTGCCAAATCGTTTATCTTTTAGGCGGAGAAATCAAGATCTCCAGATATAGATAGTCCGTACCGTTGGCCTGCGCCTCAAATAGAGTCACGAAAATCGATACGCAATACGCAAACGACTCGACCCACAAAAAAAAACCACAAAAGAGTTCAAGTCATTCGGGCTTGCGGTTTTTTCAATCGATTGAGCCCGGGAGTAAGTTCTCCACAGTATTAAAATATCTTTGGATTAATTGATCGTTATTCGCTTTGCTTTGCGTGTGCTTTTGAAGCCGTAGAGATGAAAAAGGCAGCACAAAAAGCTCTGGCGTTGTATAGCTCACATACGATGCCGCATTGCTATACCGTGTGAAAAATGGTAGCTTTATGACGTATAAAAACACATGCTGTTTTACGCGAGATAACAGGGAGTGTATTTTTACTTTTTGTTCTTTATGAAACAATTGAAATCGGGTACATGGAAAAATTGTTAGAAAAATATTTCGTATGAATGGGAAAAATGATAAAAATACGTGTGCGCTCGACGTAGCTCAAAGAGTGACGACAGTCAATGAGAAGTACTAACTTTGAAAAAAAAGAAGTAGGTATAAAACTCTTTAGTAAAAAGGTCTTAATGCCTAATATACATATAAAAGGAGGGAGGAAACTTAGTTGGTTATCGCGTCGACTTTTACGTTGTTTTAATTGGACATTATAATTTATAAGTTTTCTTATCCGATTGTAATTAAAATTAAAAGTGTTAATACGATCGTAAACGATTATTCAAAAAGTGGATTTAGAGGTTTATCAGTTTTATAACTTCATTTTATTAGCCGTAATAATATGTACGACCTATTTTAGTAGTTTTATCTCAGGCGCAATATTCATTTATTAACATTCTTATCTGACTTTTCATTCAACCCATGCTACTTTGGCAAGACGTAGAAATAACTTAGAAAAAAGAAATATCAAGCTTCGAAATATGAATTTGAACTCGTTTGAAATCTTAGAAACTGAGTTCTGCTTTTCGGAAATGAGAATCCCTTACTTTTAGTTTCATAGACTGCTAATATTAAAAAATGGGCTACTTTAGCCAAATCCATAATTAAATAGACTTTAACTGAAGTATTATTTATATATATCTTTTGCATAACTAACGGTAAATTATTTGTTCAGCATATTGAATGTAAATTAAGAATCCTTGTACTTGACCACCTGGAAAAGAGCAATATACTTATTTAGTGAAAGTGATTGACAGTAAAGTATACGTAAATAAAATGCAGTAATCCGAAACGTGAAGAATTCGATGCATAATTCATTTTACTTAGTCGAATTGAAGAATATTTTTTCGTCTTTAACGTATTTGGTGAAAATAAACGTTGTAGCTAAAGTAAACTATCATTCAGCAATAGTGAGCTGCAAAATGAAAGTGAAAGTAATTGGTTTCAGCTAATTTTCTGGAGCTTGGTAGTTCTTTGTTGGGAAAAATATTTTTAGAAGATTAACAATACTAGGATATACCTCTTCTTGTGGTTTCGGCCAGTGGAGTTCCCTACAGTTTAGACATGTTTTCATGGCCATGGTTCGAGCATACATACGTATGTGAGGAAATCTACGGACAGTTGAACATTTTTTGACCGAAAAGTGGGAAGTGAGTAACTTTGAGGACATACTAACCGAACTAGGTTTTTTACACTCATTAAGATATATAAAAACAGAAAACTGACCGAAATATATCGGTGCTCTGTGCCAATAAAAAGTTACGAGTCGCAAACGCTTTTTTTCATTCTCATAAAAGTTTAAGAATACGCCGAAGTTAAACAAAATTTTCGATCAATTAAAATAAAATACTTGGAATGACCTTTCATTTGGAAATATATTTGTCTAAATCAGATGTACTGGTCACAAGTTTTACACGTTTAATGATTAATATCATTTGAAGAAAGGGAAAAATCTCCGAATTTTCGAAAATCGATTGATTTCATGGAAAAAAACCGACTGCTTTTTAAAGTTTAATAGCTTAAATTAAAGCTCTTATATTGTACTTTTTTTAAAATTGTCGGCAGTTTAAGTTTCTTATGCGATACATTATATATATGCTTCTCAAAATCAGTAAAAAACAACCAACTTGAGAAGCTTATAATATAGATCATCGTACAACAAAATTGGAACAAAACTGGAGTTTTAAATTGAAGTTCTCTTAAGCTACAATGTAACTTATAGCAAAATCAAAAATAACCTATGAGGTAATTTTTAGCTACTTTCAGCTAATTTATTACCACAAAAAAAAATTTATAGCCGTTGCCGATCATATTTTAACACCTGTTTTTCTAACTTTAGATTTGAAGCTAACACGAAACGCTGTAGCTTTTGAACCATTTGCTGGAGCGGGAAGGTCTTAATTTTTTGCCCGACAAATACTAAAGGAATATATATTTCCAAATTGCAAAAACTAATTTGTTAATGCAAAAAATTGGAAAAAAACGTCCATTTCTCGTTAAAAAATTGATTTTACGCAAAAACGTGTATTATAATTTATGATTCTTATATGCATAGTAAAATGTAAAGCGGTCGGAAAATCGATTTAAAGAAAAAAAACGTTTTGAAAAAGTGCGTTTTCTCCATTATTTTTGATTTTTGATCAATACCATTAGAAAGAGTACCCTATTTTACATAAGATACAGTGATTCCCCAATTATTTCCACGCGAATTCATTATATGGTGATGATTCAAACTTAGATGTCAAAATCGGCTTGTTAATGGGTTATTAAGAAATTTAATTTACTAATAAGAAACAAACTTTTTTATACATTTTTAAGCAACTTACATTTTTGGTCGGCGTCTTTTCCTTAATATCGCGTCTTTTTTTTGCCACGGTTTTTCCAATTGTCATATTCTTTTAATGACAAAAGATGTTCCATGTTGTCAAGACAATCGCAATCAAAACATATCCGTTTTTGTCCGAAACCTTCTTCATCACCATTATAAGGATTCGAACAAAATGATAGCGCATGCACGGCTTTTTGGCATAATACACATTTATGTGCTCTAGCAGGCTTATTGCATCTTTGTATGCAAGGCACTCTGTTTCTCGAGATTCCTAAAAATGGTTTAATATTTTATTATTTTATTCCATGGAATATGGTTTAATAGAAAAAAAGAAACTCTATGAAGTGGTACTTACTTCCACAATTTTATAGGCTATGTCGTCATCATTAGAACTGTGACATCTATTTTCGAGATCAGAATCGTTTTCTAGTTCTTCTCGTTTTCTTTTCCTCTCATCAGAAACTATCTTGGCATTCAGTAGCAAACTTTTTCCTTTTAGATACTTACAGTGCTGATTTACAAAGTCGTCTACTCTAATTGGCAACTCTCCTTTTAGAAATACTAAGTTTATTAGTATTCGAAACTGTCCTTCTATTGGAGAGTTAGTGAGCGATGCAAACGGTAGATCGTACTTATAATTGAAAATTACCGACCACATAGGATATGTATCTATGTCAGTGATTAAATAGTCAGAAAATGTTAACTCCTTTAAAAATAAGAATAATTTTACTTATAACTCTCCGGGATAATATTTAATGTTAGAAGTGAAAGACTGAATCCTGTGTAGAAAAAAATTCAACCAAAAGCATTTGTACTGTGATTTGACTTCAAAATATAATTATGATGTGAAATTGTCTTATAAAATTTGGACTTCTGTCACTAACGGTCCTTTGTATATTTCCACTAAGTAAGGTTTCGTGAGTAATATGAGAATAGAAACAACCATTTCCTTACTCCATACGGAAACTTGTGGATATATTTAGAGTCTTTTCTTATAATGTTCCTATTTCTTCCACTAGATGGATCACAATTTTTCGTGATCCACTAGTTTAATTTATAATTCTTTTCCATAAGTTACACTCATTCCCGGTATATCATGTTGCATCTAAGATAGGACTACTCGTCATCTTACCAATGAGCCCAGCGAGTAGTCCGGGCGAAACGCACTTATATTATTCTTTGAAAAAATCATTAAATTTCAATGTTTTTTTTTTAATTTTTTTGGCTCAAAGAGACAGATAAATTTAGAATTATATTAAAATTAATATCGAGTAATAGAGTATTTGTCTTATAATTATGATGTGATTATGAGTATTATTGCTTCCTCCAAAAAGAAGCTTTTTGATAGTGATTTTCACAAATTTGCTTAAAAATATTCAAAATATGTATCTAAGACTATTGGAGGTGAAATCGAGCATTTTGAGAAAATGTCGAAAATGTATGAATCGTGTATATATCTAAATCTCAGCTTCTACTTATCGGATTTTACTGATTCAAAAAGTTTTAGATTCGTTTTTCTGTCAGAAGCGTGCAATTTTACTGCAGTTCATCTGTTTTTATTTTATTCTCGGTTTTTTATATTTGCAAAACAATTATTTTACTTTTTTAAATAAAAAGATCTAATATTAAAAACTATTAAAAGCATTTTTAAAAAAGTCTTCGATCGACTTGAAATTTCGGGAAAAGAAAGACTTTTTATATAGCTTAGATGAGTTCTTTTCCCAGCGTATCATGTTGAATATTTTCTGAGATATTAAGATTTAAAAATAGTTGAACTATTTCTATCCAGGGGTTACTCTCTCACAATTGACAGATTACTATGTATTATTATTATTAGGTATTTACCTTTAGATATAATCCGTTAAAGCCATTTCTCTCATTGATCAGTGCAAGAGCAATTTCATGGAGGTCTTTTGCCCTCTTACTCTAGAAATTATCTTTTGCATCATGGCTGCTTGACTGTATTTGACTGACTTGATTAGAATCGACTTCCAAAAATGGAAGGTAGTCGTCAGCATCTATAAAATATTATATAATATAGTACAATGTAATAACGTATAATGTATGAAATCATATGTAGAATATTTATAAGTATAAACAGTTTTACCTGTAATTTTTTATGTTAAAAATTGCGTAGCTACCTCGCACGCATTTGGAGAACCGTTAGTTTGCCATTGGTTTCCGATTGGGAGATAATAAATAGTTATTTTATTATCTCCTCGGCATCCGACATAGTTTGGCATTGCGTTTAATGCCCGATCGCTGCTAAGTAGAAAGTTTTTACTTTCCTACCTACATTTTTCAAAAATACAGAATACTTTTTAACGAAATGAGCTATATTAATCCTTATAAAGGACTTGATTATTACATATAAGCACTGGCACTTTTATAAGCACTGTTATAAGCACTATAAGACGTTATAAGCACTGGCATTTTTATACCCGGAGTATGCCCTTACAGCACCGCTTATTATTGTTTTACCTATTTATAAAACAGAAATAAATCTCAGTTTGTATAAACTGTACTAATTGGAAGTGCTAAATATAAAAAATTATTGCTTTACCCACATCCATAGTAATTTCATCAGGTATAGGTGCTCCGTCTGCATGGAAATTGAGTAAGCAGTTTTCGTAGCATAAGCTGGTCGAAGAATCTGCCAACATTTGGGTTACCAGAATTTTCCCTTCAGATACATTGCATCCCATTGCATGTAAAAAAATATGTTTCGACTCCACATTTGCTTCGTTACGAATCTTTCGCACGATTGAACCTGTGCTGTCGATACAGACACGAACCTTGCGTTCTGCGCTACATATTTTTTTATATGCTTGCATTTGCTGGTTTGTGGTATATCGGACATAGAATGGATCATGCCCGATATCCTGGATGCCATTCACATGTATCCCTGAAATCCAGTATTTGATAATAAATATAATTGACATTTATTAAATAAATAAATAGAAACCGTATTTCACTTGAATCAAGGCAGAAATTGCATTTTTATTCAAATGCCTTGAAGCCTTCTCCTGCCATTTACATGTTCACAGATGCTGTTGGTAAGGTTGTCGGTTCTTCACTATTCTCTAGCATAAACTCCTGTGCTTTTTCAGCACGCAACATTTCTACATATTTAAGCTGAAGCTGCTTTACTAACTCTTTGCGGAAGGGCTGACGAAGCGGGTATTTTACGCAAGTCCGATACGAGCCGGACTGCAGAGAGCAAATGCCAATCACATGTTTGCGGTCATACTCTTCATAAAAATTACACTTTAAGACAGTACCGCATTTACAATAACCTACAAGTATTATAATAGATTTGTGAGATATATAATCAACATTTTGAAGTATATAGTACCTTACATGGAAGGTATGAATGTGTACTTTACGAAAAAGAAAACTTCGTTATGAATATTTAAATAGAAAAATTTCTACAGTTTTACAAAGAAAACTATAATTACTAGTTAACCTAGACTGGTCCCCTTGATTTACCTAAAGTTCGTAACGTTCATCACAACAAAAGAATTTTTTCGATTTTCATGATTGAATCTCGTTAGAAGGTCCAAAATATGACTTATACCAATATTGGTGCAATCGGGACGTATGTGTAGTGTGTACTTTTCATTGTAAGTACGCGGTTTAAACAATGTTCCTCATCTTGGATTTCAATAAAATGTTTTTTGCTACTTATGTGTTGAACATTCAATAAACTGCAGAAATATTTTGTAGAATATGCTTTTCAAACTCTTATTATAGCGAAAATTATTAAAATTGGATTAAGAGTATATATATTTTTCAAAAATTTGTTTTTTTGATGAACGTTGCGAACTTCAGGTACACAATGTTCCACAGCTTTGATTTTGTGTGACATAGAAAATAATATCACTAAACATTTTTTTTCTGCATTGGGCAACACATATACTTTACAACATAACAAACGACAAAAAGCACACGTGCGAGTGAACTTTCTATGAAAATAACCCCTTTTTGCGCCAATAAGTACTATTCGAAATATTGGTACTCACCAGAAAACCTGATCCTTCTTTCACTACCACTAACACAGTGGTTCTGGAAGTTGAATACGCATGGCAAACCTGAAGTTATCAATCTCTGCATCATATCTTGTCATACTCCGGGCTTGAAGCATCTATATAATTACTTCCGGTGCTTATTATTTCACTGGGAAACTCTTCTGTATTTTGTTATTAAAATCTTATCAAATTCATCAACATCAATATTAATAATGATAGACGATACACTGTTATCAAACGTATCGTTTAACGTAAATGAATATCCTGCAGGAAAAATATCAGTTTATTTTATTTTATTTTAGTTTCATTAATAATCACACCATTATCATTTCTGCTAAAATTTTTCCCGCAGGATTCGCCTGAAAATTACACATCTTGCGTTTCCATAACTCCAAATAATTTATGCTTGACTCCGAACTTATTTACACAAATGTTACGTCGGAGATCAATAAAAATTAAACTTTTAGATTTCCCACGTATAAGTTGTTGAGAAGCACGTTGCGCTTCTCAACGTTGCCTCTTTTGAGCCTACCGTTTACGGGTAATAGCTCGGGACCTGGCTTAAACGTTACCGAGCGGGAAAAGAAAATTAAACCAAGAATTTAAAAGAACGTATCGGTGATTATAATTTTTCGGCAGAGTATCGCAGGGGTTCCTGAAACGAAACTGTACGAAACTTGTTTGAGATTTAAACGATGGGCACCAAACGGCTTTCACCTGAAGGTTCTACCACACGTTAAATCTATGTTTACGCGACCGACCGATGCTTCTATTTTTAATAGAAATTATCTATCGAGAGGAAACGGTACGAAACCAGACCCTTCGATAGGTAACCTATTGTATTTAGGAAAAATTTAGCGTATCGTCTGCCTTTAAGCGACCCGCCGACACCGGGTCCTAACGCGTACAAGAGAATAGGCGCGAGGGCTAGTTGCCCTAAAGAATTGAAATTAAAAGACGTAGAGAAAAAAAATTTGGTTTATTAAATTACACTTACTTTTGGTGTTGGTCTAATAGTTGAGAAGGTGGACAAGCGCGATTTAAATTGCTCCTACTGCCACACAGAGTATGCCGCTCTCGGGAAATGTAAGGAGAGGTAGTGTCCACAGGTTTACAGGAAAACTCGAACAACCGAAATCCAAGTGAAATGAATTTTTTTTATTGTAAAATTTTACAAAGAAACTCACGAATACAAAATTAGTGCTTGCAACTGGAGCAGAGGCCAGGAAACAACTAACTATGTGGAATTGTTCTGGAACAGAGGCCAGGAAACAAAACACACACACTGAGTGCGAGAGGCCAGAGGGGCCGATTTTAAAGGGCGACACAGCTCCACCCTTCTCATCCCCGGAAAAGTCCCTTCGGGTAAAAATTTTCCAATCAGAGAAATTGGAAAAGTTTACCTTTCGGTCTTCTCCAATGAGATCGCAAGAATCGTATTTGGGCCCCGCCTGTGCTCTGGCCTCAGGCCCTCCTTATTAGTGTAAGATAAACGCCGTAACGAGCGCAGGTATCTCCTATCAGGCGCCGGTCGGTCGCAACATAAGGGAGAATATCACGCTCGCAAATACAAATAGATTTTTCGGTTGGAGATAGGAGCGCAGACGCCGCACTTGAACTGACCGTCTGCAGTTTATTGCCTGCAGCTGTGTCAATCAGTGTACGTAGTCCTATCTCCTATCTCATCGAGGGAATCGTATCCCTTACTAATCTAGTTTACTCTGTCTTCCTAGGAAATAAGCATGGGAACTATTGTACTTATTTACTCGGTATATATTCTGTAAATATACGCGCGGAGGAAGGAAAAAAAATTATCGTACTTATTTACTATCATAAAGATGGGACTCGGTGAAGGGGCTGATAGCCTATGTACCTTGAGCTTAGGATTTCTAGTTATCATTATCGCCGAGGTTCGTGCATGAGAAAATGCGGGAGAACATGCGTGAGAAAATTTTCCGGAAAATTGCGGCGACGTTACACAAATCATAGTATAAATTGAGCACGGAGTTAATTTGTTATTAAGAGCTTCGCTAATCGTTTGCCAAATAGCGTTGCTCTTGGAAATAAGTTTGTTATCTACAACAATTTCATTTTGAAATCGTGTGATAACAGACAAGAATGTCTGTTCGATTACGGTTGGCCGACCTACTGGCTTCATTTTAGTTTTTAGAGCACTGCCGAATATATGAGTAAGTGGGGGGAGAGAGAGCGCGCTACTGGTACGCGACCGCGAAATGCGCGATCGCGTTAGATTGAATACCGGCTTCGAGAGACTCACGTTTCTCATACGATTTTCGCTATGCCCGGAAACCAGAGAGAAAACGCGCCGTCGCATCCGTTGTTGCTGTCACCAGCGCCCGAGTGCCGACGACGAGGCCCCAGCTTGCCTACGGTGCCGACGTTGCTACCGCGCCTTTACGGACGCCTTGCCGCCTACGACTGCTACCAACGCGTCCCGCCGAAGATTCTCGCCGTCGCAGCGCTACGCCACTGCTCCCACCGTCTTGACCAACAATATCATTTGCGTGGTCGCTAACGTCCGTGACTCGAACTGTAAGTGCCAGCTCTCTCTTTCTACACTGAGAAAAATTTTGATGTCTTTCTAAACTTCGGCTGGTATAGCTTCAGTTTCAGTACTGTGAAGGTCGGGCGATAGGTCACCAAAATTTTGATGCGCTACTGCTCAAAATACATAAGACGACTGCGTTCCAAAACAAACGAGCTGCGCTTCTGTATATCAACAGAGCTGGCGAGCTACTGTCCGAAATATTTTGTGGGATAGCTGCGCCGCTTTAGGACGACTACCGTATAATTTTTGGGCAGTAGCGCGTCAAAACTTTTGTGCTCGAAATGGCACTGGTTCAAAGCAGCAGCTCGTCGAAATTTTTCTCAGTGTATCTGCGTACCCGCTCTTACCAGCCGTCGTCTGGGCTTCTCACGCACACTACCTGCCTCTGCGTGCCCGTGAGCACGCTTGTATCCTTCCTTTATTGAATATACGTTGCTACCGTTTGCTATTATTCGGAGTGTTGTTACTTTTTTCCCTCACGCCTCCGGCTACCCTCTAGCTTCGGACCCAACGCCGCTACCGCGAGCTAGTCCTCCGGGTGGAAACGTGAACATCGGTCCCCGATTATAGCGGGAATTGCCACCCCGTTATAATATATATATATTTATATTAACGATAAAACTAAAAATTAACATTACTATAAATAACTAATTGTTATAAATAATAACACGCTCGTACGCACACACGCGCGCGTACACACACACACACACACACACACACACACACATATATATATATTGTTATGACCAGCGCGATTCGAGATGTTCGAATCGCGCATAGCAACCGCTGCAACTTCGCGGTTGTTATTGTTTTCGTTTATCAGTCTAGCGCAGACAGCTATTCGATTTGCATGTCTAAACTTAACTAATAAAGTCATTCTTGTCTATCTTTTCTATAAATAAGAGTGTCAATAATTATTATCCCAACCTGACCATAACATTTTGGGGGCTCGTCCGCAAGTGAACGTATTACCCAGTGCATGAAGTTAAGATCGGGCACGATGACCTTAACCCGTACACCGCCTCCTTCCCCGACCCTCATCATAGTCTCTGAGACTTCACAAGATGATACGCTTCCACCACCTACTCACACATCACCAACGGTGGAACAACTTTCACTCGCTGATGAAAATACCGAACTTCGACAACAACTCCGGCTTGCCGAATCTACACTTGAAGAGTGCACATTGGAAGTTACCCGCATATCAAAAGAACTCTGCATTCGTGAATCAGAGCTTCTTCAAGAACGTCACCTTCGTGAAGAAGAAGTCAAGAAGATCGAAGCTAAGTATTCTTCTCTTCTTACTGAGTCAACCGCAGAAATTTCTAGGCTTAATTCTCTCCACAGGGAGACATTGGCTGAAATTAACCGTCTCAAAACTACGTACGGTCGCCGCGAACTCTTTCCTCCTGAAGCTGACACATCACACCCAGTCACCAATAACTCCCGTCTACAACTTCTCAACAGAGCTCTTTTAGACGACGACGAATCTCTACGACAGCATTTACGAGAACTAAGTCGTTTACAATTTAAAGACACAAACATAGATAACAGACCAAACAACACTTTCGTTTTTAATCTTAGGATAGATGATTGTGATGATATTTATGAAAAGTATGGAGACAATTTACAGAAAACACAAGTTACACACAACAGTTCAGACACACAGATAACTAGAGATACACAAAATGAAAATGAGTTTAACA
Source organism: Philotrypesis tridentata (assembly GCA_018906965.1). NCBI lineage: Eukaryota > Metazoa > Arthropoda > Insecta > Hymenoptera > Pteromalidae > Philotrypesis > Philotrypesis tridentata. Next base: position 448,518 of record JACCIB010000036.1, read on the forward strand.
CTAGACAATCTAAGAGCATAATCAGTGTCTGTCACTCCATTGATATACTTCTTGCTAAACGAACTGATCTAATTCAGAAACGACTAGATCTTGAACAACATTTTATTAACTTAAACTGTTCAATGACGATTGTTACTGATATTTCTCATGACACAATCCGTAATCAAATAGGGTATTTTGAAAAGAGAGACAACTCCATAAAAACACATAAAATTATTTGTAAAAAAATTCTATTTCTGAATATGCCATTAATGAATGCCGTGGTTGATGACATCATTCTGAATCAAAATTTGAATGCAAACACACACATACTACAATCGGTAGTTCAGAAGACAGTAAGATCAGAGAGAATCAAAATTAATTCAATAACTAGATTTAAACCACTCGAATATGATTCTCACATGATAGTTAGGAATCGGAGTGTGTTAACAACGAATGCCGCTGTTGATAACACTATTCCGACAAAGGATAAAAGTATAGGTACACTTAGAAAAATTACAGAATCAGTTCTAGGTTATTTTTTGGACATTACGGAAATATCACTTAAAAATGTGATACTGCAGTTGTTGGGTTCGAGATGTTCGAATCGCGCATAGCAACCGCTGCAACTTCGCGGTTGTTATTGTTTTCGTTTATCAGTCTAGCGCAGACAGCTATTCGATTTGCATGTCTAAACTTAACTAATAAAGTCGTTCTTGTCTATCTTTTCTATAAATAAGAGTGTCAACAATTATTATCCCAACCTGACCATAACAATATATATATTTATATGAACCCTGTCAAAAAATTTGTAAAGATAGCTTTTTTCAACCCAAAAGTAACTGAATAAGTCTCATAAAACCAGTCAGAGTTAAAGAGCAGTTAATCAAAATATAATTTTTTTTTTTTGAATGGTTAGAATTCCTATCTAAAAAAATACAGATAAAAAGGAAAAAAAAACTAAAACAAAATTTCCACAAATTTTCTTTTCATTTAACGTGTTTTTTTTCTCAGTTTTAACATTATAGTAAATTCATTTTTATAGGCGCAATGCAAGCCCCCCAAATTAACAACTGTTCTGAAAAAAAATCTTTTCTGGCTATGTACATTTACTTTTACATGGATGAATTGCATTACTAATATAATAGAACAGATATTAATATTCAGCATGAAAATATTTAATAGTGCAATATATACATATAAAGGTTGTGTGCATAGCCAAAAAAGATTTTTTTTCAGAACAGTTGTTAATTTGGGGGGTTTGCATTGCACCTATAAAAATTAAATTACTATAATGTTAAAACTGAGAAAAAAACACGTTAAATGAAAAGAAAATTTATTGCAATAGCAGCCTTAGTTACCGAGATAATCGGATTAAAACTAACGTGTACAAACACTGTCCGCCGATGTACGGCGATCCCCCCCAATCACCGCGACACCCATCGGTAAAGCCGCTCGGCCGCGCTGACAGATTTCCAATTTGAAGTAAACCATTTAAAGTACTATTTCAACAAGCAGGGTACCAAATTTTATCTAAAAATATTAAGTAGTTTCGGCGTGAGCGTCGATTGAAAAAATTTTGTTATCTCGGTTCCTATTGGTCAGATCTCAACAAAATTTATATGAAAATTCATGGTTTTTTACGTACTTTAAGATGAATTTTATTGCGTTTCTCTAAAGTCAAAATTGGCGGAAATAAACATTATTTTTTGTTGGAAGTGTTGTTAAAAAAATACTAACTAAAAATTAACGTTATTTTTTTCAGGTTTCGGCCCTTAACTTTTTATTAGTATGGGGCGCCGATGTATTTCGATTAGTTTTATTTTTTTGTATGTCCTAACGAGTGTAAAAAACTTAGTCCGGTTGGTGTGCCCTCAAAATTATTCACTTCCCACTTTTCGGCCAAAAAATGCCCAACTCTCCGTAGATTTCCTTATTACATATATACTCGAAGTATTCTTGGACTACATGCCTAAACTGGACCTATGTGTACAATACATCCATAGATTGTATGCAGTAGAAATGTGTTCAACTTATGACCAGTGCATCCGATTTTTAAAATCTTAGGCTTCCTTTAAAACTCTTGAGTTGCACTTTCGTTCTCTATATAATAAGTAGAACGCCGGATCCAACGGGATTTACAATAGGCAAATAATACGGTTTATAGTAAAAATGTTAAAGAAAATGTATCAGTATTTTTGCATTTTTTCGATCGGAAAGCCGGGTGGCAACCAATAATCGAGTAACGAGCACGGTTTCTCAATGAGAGTTTTCAGAGTTTAGAAACTGTACCCTCGCGAAAACTATTTCTGTCTTCCAGCCCCCCAGAAGTTTCCAGTTGGCCGTGGAATTAATCATATACATGCATAATATGAGGCATTCCATAATGTGAACCATTGAATAATATCATTTTTTGAACTTCTTATTAAAAAGAAAATAATACACAGAAAAATTTTATTGCAGATACGCTAATATGTAAAATACAGTACAGCTTAGAACCACCATCGATTAGAGAAGCTGGCTATCTATTAGATTCTATTGTTTCTAAACATTGGGCCGCAGAAAGTAGGTGAGCTCACAATATTTCTCTAACAAATCCAGATATAAAATTCCATTAGATCGAGAAAGTTTCATAACGGCGATCCTCCCAGCAAGGATACTCCCATCAGCCGTTTCCTCGATCAATCAACCAGATGCGTGTATACGTCATGGATATTCCGAGTCGCGAGCGAATCGCGCGCCATTACCCGTTGCATTCCATCTGGAAAATTTCATAGAGCCAAACGACGGGCAGATCGTTTATTCCCACATCCCCCGCAGCAGCGAGTCCGGCATTTCGCTTTGCACGTGCAGAAAGTGGAGGCGCGCGCGATCAGCCTCGGAATTCCAACGATAACGACCATGGAACTTATCAACTCCCAATCGAGGCCTTCATCTCTCCGCGTCTTTCAGCTACTGCTCTGCTCTGCTGCTGCGCGCCAGCCACTCTCTCTCTCTCTCTCTCTCTCTCTCTCTCTCTCTTCTCTCTCTCTCACTCTCTCTCTCTCTCTCAAACATCGCCGATGGAAACTACTAGCACTCGAGAGAGTGAGAGGGCATCGAGGTCAATGCGCGCATTAAATTTGAGGAGAGGCTACGCGCGCCGCTATTTACCCGTTACGAGCTGCCCTCTGCGGCGCACTGGTCGAGACTAACGCCGGCGTTCAGAGCTGAGTAGCGCAAAGATGGCGTAGCGGCGGAAAAGAAGAGGCTGACAGAGAAAGGGAAAATTGAGGCGGAATGCCGCGCTAGCTGCTGAAATATATAGGGGAAACAGAGAGATGCGAGAAGAAAGAGCGGGCTGTCAATTTCCGGGAATCGCACGCTACGCGTGGATGCGTTATTGAGACAAATGCGTTTTGGGGATTCATGATTTCGCTGATGCAACGCGTCTTGAGAAATCTTCGCGTGTACTTCGCGCACTCTCTCCGTCTCTCTCTCTCTCTCTCTCTCTCTCTCTCGCTCTCTTTCTCAGCCTTAAGGAAACGGCGTTTCATTCTTCACGGGTTATTCTCGTCGGGACGACACGCGCGCTGAGAGAGACTCGCGGATGGAAAAATTATTTATTCAGTTGGATCTCGCAGCAGCAGAAGCAGCAGCAGCAGCGACAAGTGCTTATTGATCGCCGAAAAATATCGGCTCGTTTATTCCTCTCTATCCCCCCTCTTTCGAGGCAGCGATCTACATCGACCCATTTTCCCGAGATTGCCCTACTTTGCCCTACGCTCGCGAGCGCGTTTCTCGCAATCATACGGAAGGTTCAATTTTGAAGGAAAATATAACGATGAAAACGAAATATATAAAGGGAGCAGTCGCAGAGGGGAAAGGCAAGGATTTGCCAAGCTGCGGTAATAAATAGGAGAGAGGAGAGCCCGTCTCTCTCGCGAGCAGCAGCAGCAGCAGCAGCAGCAGCAGCTACACACACACACGCGCGCGCGCGCGCAGACACGTACATCTACACACATAAACGAGCGAGAGAAGGCCGAGTTATTGTACTTCTACTTGAGAAGATGAAATTTTAATGTGCCCAGCTGCAAACGCAACTCGCTTTTCTCTATATAGCGTATAGCGCGCGCTCTGCCGTTGCAGCCCCCGCCACAGCGTGTGCAGCAACACTCCCGCGTATACACACGTAACCCCGATGATACGCACAACAAGCAACGCTTGCGCCGGAGGTTCTCGCTCTCTTTTGCTTCGCGAGGTCCTTTTGCGAGAGAATAATCCTTGAACCACGCTCCAGCGATTTCTCAGCGGTGTGTTAGTTCGTTTCGCGCTCGCCGCGCCACGAGAGAGAGAGAGAGAGAGAGAGAGAGAGAGAGAGAGAGAGAGACGGCGAGCGCGCTTTTTCTCGAGCTTTCTTTCTTCTTCTGTTCGCGCTGGTTCGGGCATTCGTGCATGAGAATTCACTACTTGAAATGCCCGAGGTGTTTTCCATTGCTTTTTGTTGCTGATCGTTTTGGCCTTTGTTGAATTTGTTTGATGTACGCATCAACGAATGCTTTTATTTTTAACGCGCGATTTTGGGAGGGGGAAAATTGTTGACAGGCCAGTACGACCCCCGATGACCCTTCGAGAGAATAGTAGTACACGGAAGTTTGCCCAATCGACTTTTTAAACTATACGGCGCGGTTCGCGTATCGCGAATCTACGCTCACCGCGCGCAAGCTTAAATTAGCGATAAATAAAGGCTATAAAAAAGCAGCGACTAAATTGCCGATTATCTTATCCGTGAGGATATTTTAAATGTGCAATAATTTAAAATGCGCCATAAAAACCCGGGGAACTTTCCACGCGGTATTAACTTGCCTCGCGCGCGCCCGCCGGTTTGAAAATTATGTCAGAGCACATCGTTAACGCAGCAAAATGAAGAGCGGCTTTGACGTTCTCGTTTTTTTTCTTCCTTCTTTTTTTTTAATATAACGCGCACCGCACAGCCCTGGCTCTCCCGGCACAATAAACCATCATAAGACGCAGTATATACGGAAAAGTTGGACGAAAAATCGTTGCACTAGAGTGAAATATATAAATATGCTCGTAAGCTAGCAAAGAGACTGAAAGCACCACCTTACGCTGAACTTTAGCGCCTTATCACGGTCCAGCTGCCGTTGAGGTTTTTACGTGTGTCAGGTTTACGGATGCCGTTAAAAAGCAGGGAAAACCGGCTCTATCTACTTTGCGTGCTATACGCGTTCGCGAGGGAACTACGCTAACGCATTATCGTTTGCCGTGTGACGATTGCTGGCGCGTGTCTTTCTCTCACTCTCTATCTTTATCTCTCTCTCTCTCTCTCTCTCTCTCTCTCTCTCTCTCTCTCTCTCTTTCTCTCTTATACCCACACCGTAATAAAAAACTAAAGGCAACTTTTAAGACGAACAAAAAAAGCCTAATATGAATAAATTTCCGACTCGTTTTTCTCAGCCGCGTCATTGTGATGAGAGTTAACATTGTAAGTAGATTATACAGTACGTAAATATTCTTCTTAGTAAGAAGGAGAAGAAGTTATTAACGAGAGCAGCAGCGGTTCATAATTTCATCTCGACGACTCTCTAGACCACTGTATATTATTTTCCAGCATAAAACAGAATCTAAAATCAAAGCGTGAATTTCGTCTGACGTGGAGAAAATTCGGTTAAAAGATCATAAAAGATTATAATTGAAAATTCAATATTTTAAATTAGTTTAGATTCTTTACAGCAACCGCCCTAAAACAGAGAGGTCTTGAGAGGACTGATACACCTTTAAAATGTTAAAAAATGAAAAATTGAATTTTATTTTTTTATTAACTTGAAATCGTTTAAATAATGTTTGATATAATGGTATTAACTTATAAATAATGTTATCAACATAAAACAATCTTTGTATATGTCATATTCCAGGTACAACGAAGGCCAAAATCCATGAATTCCATTTTTTTCATTCGCCACAGATTGTAGTTGAATCTGGACATCAGAAAACACTCTGCCAAGTCCAGATCTACTTTAAAAACATATAGTTTCAGGATGAGTGTGGGGATTTCCAAATAATTAAGATTCAAAAAAGTTAGATAGGTGAATGAAAAAAATGGAATTCATGGGTTTTGGCCTTGCAAGACATGTTGTACCTGGAATATGGCATATATAAAAATTGTTTTATGTTGATCCAATGTCAAGTTAATAAAAAAATAAAATTCAATGTTTCATTTTTTAACATTTTAAAGGTGTATCCGTCCCCTTAACTGTAAAATTCTATTAAGCATTCAAATAAAACTGTAGCAGAAGCACATCTGAATAATCTAATCAATATTTGTACGAAATTATGTATATATGCCAATGCAAATAGTATTATAGTGACTTGATTAGATACGATCCAAAGCTCCGTCTCCTGATATTTAACTTTACATATAACTGACTGATTTTCATTTCCTTATCAAGATATTAAGGCAAAATTTATTATAATTATTAACATTTACTGTATTATATTGTTAATACATTCTAATTAATGTGGTATGAATAATTTGTATAAAAAAGTTAAATTTATAATAGTTTTTAACTTTTAATTAGGAAAATGAAGAAAGATTTGTTTTATTAATGTCTCATCTCATGTCTCATTCATTGAGGTGTTATGACATGGTTAACAGTCGAAAAAAAAATTTTTTTGGGGAAAGCTGTAAAAATATCATTATTTATGCAATCATAATGGAAACTGCTTTTATTTAAAATTTTGCGTCCAGGTCTTCAGTTTAGGCTATTGAACTCTTAAAAGTATTGATTTTTCATCTCACAAATCTATTATTAGTAGGACATGTTTTTTACTGGAATTTTTTGCGGCATGCACAATTCTAAGCGTTTGAGTAAACGAAATTAAATTTTTAATATCTCATTTTACTCCTTAAAACTTGCACTAAAACTTAAGTCGAGCACTTTTGTAATAAATATTTTTTTTTTCATTTTTTTCAAACATGTTTACATAACTTTTTATTAAATTTAATTTTTTATTTACGTTTTTTCAAACAAGATTATGTAAATTTTTATTAAATTTAATAAAAAGTTATGTAAACATGTTTGAAAAAAATGAAAAAAAAATTTATTACAAAAGTGCTCGACTTAAGTTTTAGTGCAAGTTTTAAGGAGTAAAATGAGATATTAAAAAATTGTGCATGCCGCAAAAAAAAATTTCAGTAAAAAACATGTCCTACTAATAGTAGATTTGAGATGAAAAATCAATACTTTTAAGAGTTGAATAGCTTAAATTGAAAGCCTGAATGAACACTAAAATAAAAGAAGTACCATTATGATTGCATGAATAATGATATTTTTACGGCTTTCTAAAAAAAAAAAAATTTTCGACTGCTAAACCTGTCATAACCCCTCAAGATTATAGAAATAAAAAAAATCGCTTATACATTGTCAGTCGCGAACCCGTTAAGTCACCAAGACATGCATGTGCCTAACAGTTAGTTTTTTGCCAAACCATTATCGGCAGTTTTCTAAAAGGCAATGCCATGTAGTTGACTATTAAATTAGTCAACTTAAAAAAAAATATAAATGAAAACATGTTTTTGTTAATAGTTGTACAGGAAAATATAGGGATTTTGATACTTTCAGTTTCTTTTCATATTTAAAAAATCATATAATTTTTTAATGAAAAATGAAAACAGTCATTAGTACTTGGCATAGAAAAATTAGACTTATAAATAGCGAGCTGTACACGAAGAAGTTTACACATTCAATTGACTCATATGATTTAACATTAAGCTATGTTTTTACACAACTTTCTACGCTGAAATGGGTGAAGGTAGGTTGAAATTGCAAAGCTTCGTGTGCGAGCCTGAAAAAGTAAGTAAAAAAAAGATGTTCAATCCTATACGCCTCGGTATGATATTACAAAGTACCTTCCATCACGCAAGCTCTCTTTGCATAAATCTTACAATGTGGTCCAGCAGCAGCAGTAGCTGCAGCAGGGAGACGGAGATATATGTACACAGCAGCAGCCTGAATCTCTCGTCAAGCGCGCCTCCGGGAGCGAGAAATAGATAGGACGAGAGAGAGTCTGCCGTGGTAAAAGTCATCGTGTTGGAGGAAAACGAGCGTGTGAGAGAAGGAGAGAGTCGGCAGATTAATTAAAAGGCAGCCTGGCTGCTAGTAACTTTCATTTATATTCCCGATACGTAACATCAGCACATAGGTATAAGCCGGCGAAGATTCGCCGCGAGAACCGGAGAGAAGGAGCCTCCATAACTAACGAGATAGTTTGTGCCGGCCGAGTGGCACCGCCGCGCTTGAATAAATTTACCCAAACGCAAGCGTTCAACCTATTACCCCCTCGTCCTTCTTATTCTCATTCTCCTTCGTTTGCGCGACGCGCGACGGCGAACGGCGACGCAGGAATGCTCAGTTTCTCTCCTGGATATAATATGTCCGCTGAATCGCGCAGCTGTCCTTAGATTCCGTCCCGACGAGCCAACTCCCAACTACTCGTAGAGTACAATATTTGTACTCTTCGTTATATGCGCGCTTCCGCAAAAGTTTCTTTTACAATATTTGCGCGTGCTGTTTACGCTCTCGTCGCGGATGATTTTACGTCGCGCATTTCGAGTGCGAATCCCCGAGAGAGAAAGAGAGATGGAGAGAGAGAGAGAGAGAGAGAGAGAGAGAGAGAGAAAGTTGTGAGTAAGTGAAAATTTTTTATCAGCGGTGGCCGCCTGGTTTTACACTTTTCTCGCCGTTCTCTCAAAACTTTTTACGAGTATATTGTCGTTTTCTTCCCACCGCAAGCTTCAGCGTATATCGCGCTTTAACGTTTATGTCGCAAGTTCGTATCCGATCCGGCTCTCCTCGGCCCCTGGGTTATGACTTCGAAAAATGCTAGCCTCTGCTGTTTTCGAATTCAAATGGTGTGTGATCCGCGAAGAGAGAGAAAGAGAGATAGGGAGATAGGGAGAGATAGAGAGAGAGAGAGAGAGAGAGAGAGAGAGAGAGAAACGAAAAATATCTCTCGAACGCGCAGAGAAATAATCTCTCGTTCGCGACAATGCGTTCACTCGAGATAGAGCAGCATCGAGCTAGTGTAATGCGCTCAACGAGCTGGAATTAATTAACGTTTCTTCATCCCCCAACTTTTCCAAGTCCAATAGTAGTAGCGAAGGCAACGTCTCTTTAAGAAAACAATATTCGAGTGCAGAGCAGCAGTAGCAGCAGCAGCAGGCAGGTAGACGACAGCCACGAGCCTTTGAAAAGTACTTGACCGATCTCAGGCCGACCTCATTTCCTCCCTCGAGAGTCAGGCGATCCAAAGAAACGGAGAGAGAATCGTATAGCGGCGGCAACGCCAGCGTAATCAAAATCGCTGAGATCCATCAATGACTGCGACAGTCTGCAAACACACGCGCGCGCTTGCACGCACACGCACAGTCCAGTATACAGCATGCAACCTTATATGGAGATGAAAGTTTCTACTTCTCGCGAACCATAAATACGAGCCATCTCAATCGCGCGCAAAACAAGACTATCCCTTTTCCCGGGCGTGTTCGCTCCCTTCTCTCTCGCTCTCTTTACGTCGAAACGAAGGCAGAGGGAGCTTTTATGTAACGACGTCCTTGGATTTGAAGGAATCGACACTCTCCACCTTCGAGCCCAGGACGCGTATAAATCGATCGAATCTTTTCTGTATATCACCCCCTTGGCTTGGTATTCTTTGCAGCTGCTAGAGCCGACTCATTGCACAATGCTACGGGGCTGTACTCTCTCTCTCTCTCTCTCTCTCTCTCTCTCTCTCTCTCTCTCTCTCTCAGAATGGTATTTGCCTCGAGCTTGTAATATCGCGTGTTCATGTGTATTACGTCTTGGGACGAATGTGTTTCGCGAGCGCTTTCGTGATATAAAGGAGTTTAGTGCACCGGGCTTTGTGATTGCGCTTTGCTGTGGAAAATAAAAAAATTGCCTCGACGTGTGTGTGTGTGCGCGCGCGTGTGTGTGTAAATGTCTGCGTGAGCGCGTGTGCAGATTGCTTTATTTTTGTCGCTGCTATTTGGTCGGATTTGCGACTTTAATACATCTCTCCACCAGTTCTGAGCAGCTTTATTGTATTCAATAATTTTTTTGTTTTGCGCTGTCGCTCTGTCTCTCTCACTATCTCGTTACTCATTTATACTCCGCCTGGCGCAGGATTGATTTTCGATTCTGCATATGTGCCTCACTGGTCAGAACATCGTATTGACTTTTGGCTTTTATTTAATCTATTATAACGAATATAAAAAACCATTCATCATTTCGAGATAAAAATATTTTAAATATTTGACATATTTTTGCGAACTCAGAAATTCCCCGTTAATTTGCAAAATTCCATGAATCAGAGCCTAAAAATGTTAGGATTTCGTTCGAACATTACTACAACAATTACCCCGTACTTGAGTTTTCCAAAAAACAGAGTTGTTTCACCCTCCCGATCGAGCACGAACTTTTTCTATTTCAATACATCTTTGGGAAACGGTGTAGCATTAGCATTGTGCAGAGGTAGTCCGTTCTCTGAAAAAACTTGAAAGCAAATAGAGACGGGAGAGGAAAAAGCGATTCTCGAAAAATATTACTCCCATAAATTGTGGAATTGATTCGTCAGAGAGAGAGAGAGAGAGAGAGAGAGAGGGGGGGGGGAGAAGCGTTATACTTCAGCCCCATTAAATACACAAAGCGCGCGCGCGCAGCTTACGTCGACACCTCTGCACCGTCGAGCAATCTCTTTTTATGCATTCCCATCCTTCTCTAACCGCTTCAAACGCCAATCCCGCGCACACATGCATATAGAGGCGCTCGTCGCCGGTGGACGACGAACGCGCGACGCTAACATTGCGCAGTAGAGAGCAGCTGCCGAAAAATTCGCGCGAGCGAGCCAGAAAAAAAGCCTGAAATATCACCTCTGTTTTTCATTTGCCGCGAGCTGCTTCCTGCTTATACAGCGCGCTGCAGAGACGACGCGGTGGAAAAAATCGAGAAAGAACCGAGAGAGGGTGCCTCTCTGCCCGCGGATAAAACTCGCCAGGGAGAAAATCATTCTTACTTGTCAACCGCTTTCTCCTGCGTCCCTCTCATTGACCCCAATGCTAGTACACGCCATTTGTCACAGCGCTTCGCGCGATTTTTCCGATTCGCCGAGCGCCAAAGCGCATGGCTCAAGGGCGCCGTGTCGAGAGAGAGAGAGAGAGAGAGAGAGAGAGAGAGAGAGAGACAGAAAATATAGTCAAAGTGTGTGACCGGACGCGCAAAATCGCGAGGCGCGCTGTACACTTTTCTCCTCCCTCGATCTGCTCGCCTCTGTGGTGAGAGAGGCGTTCTTCGCGAGGATAGAGTGCGCGAGAGAGAGAGAGAGAGAGAGAGAGAGAGAGAGAGAGAGAGAGTACTTTGAATATAAAGACCGTAGCAAGGGGCTGACCTATCGGATGGTAGATTGAGTGGAAAATGTCCGGTTTTCGTCACTTTAGCTTTGTCTTTCTCTTTCTTCATGCTGCTACTGCGCTGTCGATCTTGCACGAGACGTCTATACTTAGTGGGTGGCTTTTATGGAAAATTACTGGAGGGAGCTCTTTTCTTTTTGTACCGACGCGTTCAGGTTGGACTTGATGAATTCCAACTTAAGAACTCAATTGGCTACACTACAGATTAGAGAGAAAAAACTCCGAGGCGCAGTCAACTATTATTTTCGCAACCACCGTCGAATCTCTCTGAAATCCTCCAATCCTAAAAAAATGGATCGCACGTTGAAAACACTTTTTATTCTTTCCTCATTCGAAATAGGTCGAAAGCATCACATTGACTTTTGGGGATGGAGAAAACGTGATACTGTCGTTCCATTTTTATAATAAGTCATTTTTTCAATTTAATTATCAGTTGGCTTCGAAAATCGCGTCAATAAGGTAAATTCTAATACCATTATAATTATTATACCCTTCATAAACCCATTCCGTGCTTTTAACCGAGCCTTCTGTTTACACGTAATATTAAGCTGCTAATAGAGTTTATCTTTCGCACTCTCTCTCTCTCTCTCTCTCTTTGTCTTGTCTACCCGGCACCGATGCCAGATTGAGTGGAAAATATCTGACCCCCCCCCCCCCACTCTTCCCCTCGATCTTTACACGCGAATTCGCGCGTAGCCATCGACTCTCTCTCTCTCTCTATCTTTGGCACGCGCTCTCGTTTGCTTCCGCTAAGTATAGTCTCGTTCTTTTCTCTCATTCCGCGATCAGCGCTAATTAACGAGACCTTCTTTCCTCGGTGCAGAATCAACGAGTTACGCCCTTAATTAGACGTAAACAGAGGGTATCGATCAATTTTTCTGGTTTTGCCTCGCTTACTCCCGCTGCCTCGGCTGCTTCACTTTTTCCCCGTCGACCGTTGCCGCTTTTATCGCGGAGTTTGTTTTTCTAACATCGCGTGGTGGCTGTTATGACGCCCACGACGTTGGGTAAACCGATCGATGGAAAGGTTTGACGCTGTCAATCGCGGGCATTTTTGCCAGGTAGGTTAAAACGATTAGAGCGGCTTTGTGTACTAGTCGAGTTAGCGCAGAAGCACTTCTAGAAAGGGATCGTTTCGCATGTTTCGTGTATTAAATTAATTATGGCTTTTGTTCCAGCACAAAGCGGACCAAACGCAAACACTTTTGAAATGTAATGAAAGAGGACGCGAAAGTTTAGTTCATATTATTGGTACAATTATTCATCAATGTCTTTTGTCGTTAAAATGTACTGCATACATTTGTTATATAAAAACGTAAAATTTGAAATATATGATTCAAAGTAATCAAAATGTTCTTGAGGAAATTATAACTGCTCTGCTAATTCAGTTGAAAAATGTTTTTTCAATGCAGTAAACAATTATTAATTTAATATCTGATGATATGAAGTAAATTGCGTGTTACTATATAATGAACTATGTAAATGATAAGGTACAGCTCGCGAGGATGATGAATTTCCTTAATTAATACAGACGAATGAATGCTCGTAAAAAGTAAAGCGCGTGAAAAGTTTGGTTATTTAAATGTTCGTCGCTGCCGATGGAGATAGTAGAAAAGCTGTTCAGTTGACTTGTCAGTTGTTCTTAAAGGAGTTTCCATTTGGGAATCGATCTACGACGACGCACTCTCGAGCGTCGAGAAAAAAAAAATACGTTAACATCGAAAAGAGAACGAACTGCAAAGTTGGGGTATTTTTCATCGGAAGACTTGGCGCGCAATGATTACAAGCCGCAACTGGGTTACTCCGGCCATAAAACACATTGAAGGCAAAAGCAGGGCTTTGTTTCACGCGAAAACTTGCATATAGCTGGAGGCGCGGGCACGCGCTAAAGGGAAAAGGAGACGTTAATTTTGCTCCCTCGTTAAGACGGCCCGTAAATGTCGCGACAATCGAAAATATCCGCGTTTCGAAAACATGGTTCCGCGAATTTTGTCTGTCTCTCCCTTTCTCTCTCAGCAACGCGAGAGAACGACGACGTAATTGTCTCGAAATATCGTCCGCATATTTAACTTTTCTCATATATATCCCGTATGATTCCCGAGCGCGTCCATGAAGTTAGTCTTATTATGAACTTTGTTAACCTGTCGAGGAATTAGCGCACGCGCGGACTTGCCACTTATCTATACACCGCTCTCTGAGAGAGCGAGAGAGAGAGAAAGACAAACTTTGTTTTCGCGGTGCGGATCCGTAATTTTCCGTTCCATTAAGGTCGCAAACGAGAAGATAGACGTCAAGCAATGAATATTCAAGTTTTTTCCGCTTGTATTTCCGACTTTTGTCTTGACGTTGATGTAATGAGTGCTTAATTTGTGGAGCGCGAACAGCGCTGAGGGGCGAGCTTAAGTATGAATGGCGTTTCGAGCTGGCAACGCTTGAATGGCGACGCCTGAATTGCAATTCTCATAATTGGGGATATAGCATGGGCTCGAGCGTGTTATGAAATTTCCAAATTATGAATCAAATATATGGTCCATCAGGCCGTGTGTAATACGTAACTAGAATTGATGAAACATTAAAGCCGTAAGTATATAACGTAAATAGCCTGGACGTCGTTATACTAGATAGTTGAAGTTCGATGCCCTTGCAGACGAGGACTTGATCGCACGTTTATGTTGCGCTTGGTGGTAGCGAGGTGTTCAATGGTCATTGACTTGGACTACGAGGAGGAAGAATGTTCTTTATGTAAGCATCTTACAAAGAAAGGAGGGTGCGGAGAATCGCGTTGATCTTATTAAGAAAGTTTCCGCGAATCTTCGCTATCCCCTCTCCAACCCTTCTTCTCTCTTACTCTCTCTTGCTTGGCCTTCGTGTACCTCGGCGATATTAGCTCGTCGAGTCTTGTGATATAAACTTTTCTATTCGCCCTCTCTCTCTCGCGCGCTCTCTCTCTCTCTCTCTCTCTCTCTCTCTCGGTGTAATAATCTTCCGTGGCCGTGGAAAGTAGGATAAAGTTCGATAAATAAAGTTCAATTTCACTGACTCAATCGACTTTTTCTAGTTGTCCCAGTTTCCTGTTTTTCAGCCAATTTGATTGAAGTTCTAGTTTTGAGATTTTTATGTTAGAGATGAGAGAGAGAGAGAGAGAGAGAGAGAGAGAGAGAGAGAGAGAGAGAGAGAGAGAGAGAGTGAGAAAGAGATTTTAACTAACTTACAATTTCTTTGGACAAAGGCTATAACTGATCTATTCTGCGCATGCGTATTATAAATGTGCTCGACCAAAAAAGTGAACCGTTCAGCAGTTAAAACAGTTGTAGGATATCTTTTCGAAGTAAGAGAAAAATTTCAAGAAGCGGTAACTAACATAGTTAGAACGAAGTATTGTTATATGGAGATAGACAAATTTCCATATTTACGCATGTATGTAAAAGTTTATAGATTATTTTGAGATACACATTTTTAAAATTATGTAATCTATCTATTATTGATCTATTTTTGTAAAAATTATTCAGTACATGAATAAGATTGATTCGATTTTTAAGTTGTTGTGTAACACGTGTAAGTAGTAGTATGTGTTATTGGTCAGACATTGGGTTTGTATTTCAAAATTCCTGCGTTCGACAGTGCGAAAAGGCCTTAGAAAGCGCTTTTTCTCTTCGTTTGAAACTCGACCTCGACTACAATGTATCTATAAACAAGCAGTATATTTCCAAAGACATATCAAACCCAGGGAAGGAAGCAGAATACGACGGCAATTGCAGCAACAGCCTAGATTCGTAGGTAAAGCAGAAAAGGGAGAATCCCAATATCTCTGAGAGGGGTCGAAAAGTAGACCAAGAAGAAAAACACAAGGCTCGTCGAGAAGAAAGCGGACGTACTGGCGAAAAGATAAGAAGGCCGGCCGCCAGTGTCGACCAATTGACTGCGCATATTCAAGGACCTCTTTTTCTTTTTTCTCGTCTCTCTTTTGTTTCCTTTCTCTCTTTTCGCAAAGATTAAAATTTCGTGTTCCTTTCCCATGCAAGGTTGAAATTCGACTAAATCACTAACCGGTCTTCGTAGATATTTTATCAATATATTCTATTCTGCTGCGTATTCTGTGCGTGTCATAAATGCTGGCTTTACTTCACGTAATTCGCTGATACAACAATGCATTTCTGAAAGCGAGCGGTAGAAAGTTAAAAACCATTCCTTTACTCTTTGAGCTCCACACAAATGAGCACATTGAGCATCACCCCTTTCAACTCTTTTAGATCCAGTAACGATCCGCATCGCGATGAACTATACCCTCATTGCGTTAGTTTGTACTTTTATCCAAAACGAATAAGCAATATGCGAATCGTATCTCCAGTAAAAACTTCTTTACAATAATTTATAAAACTTTAATACATAGAGTTGTAGATGTTTGAGGTAAGATTCTAGATGCTATAAACAGATACGTTAGATACTCTTTTGAATTCCAACATCGTTTAGTAAACTTATTTTTAAATTTGTTCCAAGATATGTCATACTTTAAAATCAAGACATTTGTAGTTCTGAATAATACATATATACGCTAATACATAAATATTGTTACCTAGATGTATAGATACTTTATTATCTATATAGATGCATATAGATTCTTGAATATCCAGATACGTTGATACTTTAGTATTTAAATACTCATATAGATAAGATATTATACCTCAGATCGAAGTATCTATTATATATATTTTAAGTCACATGCCATATATCGTATATCTTTCTAGTACCTTTACATACTAAGTATTAAAATGTTAGTCTTATTTTTTCTTAATATTTATTTTTTTTTAACAAAAATACTTTTTGTTTGCTAATGCTTTGCTCATGATTAATTACACAGCTATGTTCACTATTCGCAAATCCGAATTACCTGTATTCCTAATGGACACAACAATTTTGTAAGTTATTTAACAAAATATTATAAGCAGGCATAGTCTTGCCAGGTAAACTCTGCCCCTCTCGATCAATAAGCCACGACCGGGCTATTATCGCACAGCATTGACGCATTTAGTTTAACCGTACCTCGCCGGAGGCCATTGTACGCTTGCGCTGCCGCGCAAAATATTCACGGGGTGCCATTGTCCTGAGCGCCAGTGTACTTGACACCGCGCCGCTTTAAAAGGAGTCAAAGATGCGCGCTTGCCTGGCCAAGAAAGTTATTACGTAGTGCAGCAGTAGCAGGCGCACTGGTATACGAGAGAAGAGAGATCAGGAGGTTGAACTTGTAATGTGTGGGAATTGTGTGTACAGAGAAAATGCGGGGAAAAGGTCAAGCGCAGTACGGCAGCTGCTGCTGCTGCTACTGCAGCGAAGGAATATAAGTGTGGAATGTAGAAAATAAACATGACCTATATAGGTGGAAACCTCTTTTTGGATTTTTCGAGTCTCTGCGCTCGAGCACACGGAAGGTTTTCATACTTTTCTTTTCGACCTGCCTCACTCTTGTTGGTGTTTTCTAAGAGAAATTCGAGAGTTTGGCGTACAATTGTATGCTCATCGATTATAAAATGTCGACTGAAAGATATAATCTATGCTCTAAATTGAATACCTTCAACATTATATTTTCTGAAGCTTATATAAATTTTAAACGTTGAAAATACTTCGTATTTAATTAGGATAGCTTTGTCAGAAACGAAACCAAAGCTCCTATTTCTTCCACTATTTTGGCCTGCTAATAATACTTAAAATTCTCATGTGCCTTTCCAGCAGTGTGGCGTTGTTAAGATTCGAAAAAAATATGCTGTGTAGGCAATTACACCGGGGTTACAATTTAGCGCGTACGCTTAGAACGAAAATAAAATTTAGGCAACATTGTAGGAAATTACGCTTGCATGTCACTAATAAGCGAGAAAAAAATTCGGCCGAAAAATTAAAGAATCGCGTGATAGTTATACTTATTTGACGGACTAATATGTCGTGTAGAAATAGTTTCAAATAAAGGTAGAACTTTGGGTGATCTTAATATCTGAGTCAAGCTCGTCCATATCTTAAAACTTATCATCGATCTTATCTAATTTATTTATCGACTGTGAATAAAAGTATACCAAATTATCTAAAATCTGATGAAAATTAATCGGATTTTAGATAAATGTACAAGACTTTCGCTATTTACAAAAAAAATAACGTCGATTATTCACGTATTACATCACAGGAATAATAAGGATAGTTAATACTTTTTAATTTCTATGTAACAAATCACGTAAGATAAGAGCAACGACAAAATAAATCGATTAACATTAAACATACGTTTTCTTACTTAATTTAAAATAATTCAAGAAAGATCATAAAAAAATAACGTTTATTACATGAAGTTGATGAAGTGTAATGAAATAAATCTATGTATTGCAGTATACAAAATGCAAAAACAAATAGTAACAGCGAAAAACTTCTGTATCACTTTATTTCTCCAATATCTAATAAAAAAAGTGAGCCCAAAATCAATTCGTTCCCTCTATTTTCTCCAGCATTTGCGTACGGTTACACGCATCAACTCCTGCTAAGCCACGAGAGAGCACAACAGCGCGCCGTTTTCCACCTTGACGAAGTTTCAAACGACGTTACAAATTAAATGTTGGCAAGGCCGATTCTAGTCGACGAGTTTTCCGGACGCTAATTAATTAATTCACAATCTCGACTGGTGGCGGCAACCCACACTCATGATTCCGGCGTATGCTCTTTCTCTCGCCGTGCACGACGGCATCCGTTAATTAGTGCCGTCCCAGAAAGCACAAAATACCGAAAAGAGAAGAAACAAGGATTCTCTCGCAGGTGCACCGACGTATTCACAAATATGCTAGTGTCTTTTCATCCGGCACCCCCTTGAAGCTTAGGTTTGCTCTTTGTCGTCACTGAGATGCTCTTCTTAAATGGCCGTATGTATTTTGAAAACTTAACAAATGTTTTACGGACCCGTCTGTATTAATATGCAATTCAAATGTTATTCGAATTATATCAAATTATTCGAGTGTTATTCGATTATATAATAAGATAATCTACAAATGATGTGTGTGCATATATATAAGTTGTTAATTAAGATCGCCGTAACTAATTTCTAACAATGTTGTTTCAATTATATTTATATTTTGTTGTAACTCAGCAAATACAAGCCTTTGTTATGTATGATTATAAAGAAAGTAATTTTGAAAATATAAATAACCTTAATGTTCAAATAATGTTTGTATACGTCACTCTGAAAGAAAATTAAAATACATTTTAAAGAGAAACTCAATTTACAATATTAAGAACATGATTTAAAAAAAAACTTGTAAATTAATTGCCAATCACAGAAAATTAATGAGAAATTGAAAAGATACTTTTCAGAGTTATAAATTTGAATTAATAAAAAAACGTTACACTTTTGTAATTAAGGTATTTTTTATAGGTTTTCGTTTGTTTTCTTTAAATACACTAAAGGATTGCCTTGAAATTACAATTCTTATTCTAAAATAGGGCCTTTGACAGTTTATTTTGCACTGTACAAGTCTGTAGCAGCTCAACAGCTATTCCATCAAGTTAACGTTGTTTTTAATTTAGAACCCCCTTATCTACATGAACAATAGTATCGATACAGTTAAAGTAAGCCATAAAAAATTCAACTCTATCACGCCGAATCGTAGAGTACGGACCTTCCGGCAGCCTCTAATTTGAGGTCGACGAATGGCTGCATGCATCAGAGAAAAAATTTATGCAGGCCACCGAGAAATTGATAGGCGACAGACGTTCGTGCATTGTCTGATATATACATCTATATAGCACAATGCGACGATTGAAGAATTCCCCAGCGCTGGCACTTGGCCCGCCGCGATTATGCCGTAAACGGCCGTCGATGTTAAACTTGGAATGCAGAAGTGCTCTATATAAAAAATATTTATGCGAAAAAAAATTCTGCGAGAGAAGAGTGCTACACTTTTTGTCAATTGTCTTTATCATTTTGAATTAAGATTCGTTAGCTGTGAAAAAATTCATTCACGAATCACACCTTGCGTGCATTTACATAATAATGGCAGCGTTTCATTCAGACAACTCGTAGCCTTGTAAAAGTAGGAACAATGGATAACGCCTCGACAAATCGATAGCGCACTTAAAACAAAGCAACGTCTTCCGAAACTTAAAAATTAAACTCTTTTGTGCAAGCAGAATTTTGCCTAGAAGGAACCTCCTTTTATAGTCAGACAGACGCATATAACTATCGCCATCTATTATTAAAAACTGACGCCGTTGACAACAAAACAAAAAAATTGCAGTCAACCGAAAATCAAAAATTTCCTCGTTAATTAGTTTAATTCAATTAATAATCTTCGCATTTGAACTAAGGCATCGAGACTATCTCCAAATTGTATCCTTTCACTGTCGCGGGATATCATTCTGTACTTCAATTAAATGAGAGGAGAGAATCCTGTCAGTGCAGCAATGGTGAGACAGAAGAAACAGAAACCGATGCGAGGACAGGGCAAATTCTCGACCAAAGGATAGAAAGAGGGCGCTGTAAGGGTAGAGAAGGCACCGCATCGTTAACGCTCAATGGCAAAGCTGCTGCGATAATTCCGCGTACTGCGCGTAGAGAAGCCGCGGGGCATCGTTCAATTTGCGATCTCGCACAGGTCCTCGTCCGTTATTCCTTTGTTTCTTTTTCCATCTCTCTCTCTCTCTCTCTCTCTCTCTCTCTCTCTCTCTCTCTCTCTCTCTCTCTCTCTCTCTCTGTCCCCCTCCCTCTATCTGTCTCTTCTTTTCTCTCGTTCTTCCGTGTTTTATATTCGACAAAGCCACCACCGTTACATCTTTCTATCCGTCTTTAACAACGTCGGAATTACTTTTCCTTGTATAACCGAGCCTCGTTTGCACTCGCGCTGCAGCCCATCCCTCTCGCGCTTCTATCTGCCTTTCTCTCACAAGACGTATATCAGAAAGTTCGTCATTTTTAACTCTCTCCCTCTTCCCGGGCGAGCGCGAATCTTGAAATTCGCGTAATTTGACTTTGATATCGCGCGCGCCAGGATGGATGAAAGGCCGAAAGTCTGCTCTGCTGCTGCTACTGCTGCTGATGCCGCTGCCGCTCCCGTTCCTGTACTCTGTTCGAGTTGAATAATTTGAAAGAGGTGAAACGTGCTATTTTAATTGGATTCAAGACGAAAATCATATATCTCTCCTGCACGTCAACGAACTTTCATTTCCTTGACCGAACTACTTTTCATCCTGTAACTATACGGTCGCCGGAAGCGTCGAAAAAAAGTTATGTCGCTTGTATTCAACTGCGTTTGGAAATTTTATCATTTGAGCCGTCACCTCTTCGAGTTATACTTTTATGCGACTCGCGTCAATGAAAATTAAATTGCTTTGGAGGATCGATACGAACGTTAAGTTGCACGCTCGTATAACTGCGCAATACACAGTATCACATGCAGCAACGTATAGTATTAGGTAGAAAGCACGCACCCATCTATTTTAAATCAGACGTCGCGACGCGATTCATGAATCGACTATGGCAGAAAAACAAGTCAGTAAAAATGAGGCTGCGCCATGAAATTGAAACAATCATACATACCGTCTAGAAGATAGACGTGTTTTCTCAAATAAATATAAAAAGAACAAAATTCAATGGAATGAAAATAAAAATATATACGAAACTGAGTTCACTTATTTTGAACAAAAATTTGTTTCAATAATAAAATCTAATTTTATCACTATTTCAAATCAAGTGGCTTTTATTAAAATCCACTTGCTTTAATGTAATTTTGAAAAATGTTCAAGTGAAGACTTTTCAGGTAAAGACAAGATTGGTTTAAGGAGACAAAATACCTCAATGATCTTAAAATTTTAAATACGCAAAAATTAATGCTATTTTATTCATAATATAAATTGAGTAAACATTCGAATCGAAAATTTCGTAACTATATCGAAATCTCGAATTCATCGTTTTTATTTCGTTTTTAGGCACGACCGCAAGGCGGGAATGCCTTATAGTTTCACCATCGTAAAAATTGTAATCAGTGATATCTCAGCCAATTGTCGACCAATCGGGCTGAAAATTTAGGAGAATATAACTCTTATATGTACAAAAAAACGCTTTTTTTCTTTTCTCGATTACCGATATATTGTTGAAATGGTAGCTCTTTATGCTTAATTCTACAAACGGTTTTTTGATCATAACTCAAATTCTAAGCATTTTACACAAAAATGTTAAATGGAAATGTTGTACATCTCAAAAAAACACAACTTTTTCCTATTAACATGAACACTCGAAAATGCTTAGAGTTCAAATTAAGAAGCTAAAATCGAATTTTTTACATTAAAATAGTTCGTTTTTCATAATAAAACTTTTTACGCATATGTTTTACAGAAAAACGTTCAACATATAAGTTATAGATATTTTAAAAATACAATTTTTTACCGGAATAATTATACGCTTAGAATGATTCAATATTTTATAAAACCCCAAAACTGATTTTTTTTTAAATAAAAATTTTAGTTTATCTCGATTATCTCTGCGAAATTAACTCCAATCGAGCTAAATTTTTTTTTACAAACTCGACCTATGCTAATATCGTGACAGAAGGAAATTGGACTTAATCCCATTCATACAAAAAATATGCGAACATGTTTTAGAATTTCGAAAAACGGTTTTTTGGTCATAACTCAAATTCTAAGCATTTTACACAAAAAAGTTAAATGTAAATGTTGTAAATCTTTAAAAAATACAACTTTTTTCTATTTACATAAATAATCGAAAATGCTTAGAATTCAAGTTAACAAGCCAAAATCGAATTTTAATACTAAAATAATTCGTTTTTCAAAATAAAACTTTTCAGGTATGTGTTTTACATAAAAATACTCAACATAAAACTTATAGATATTTCGAAAATACAACTTTTTACCGGAATAATTATACGCTTAGAATGATTTAACACATTATAAAACTAAAAAAACTGAATATTTAAAGAAAAATTTCAGTTGGCCACGATTATCTCTGCGAAATTAATTACAATCAATCCAAATTTTTTTTTATAAACTCTTTCTACATTGATATCACGACAGAATAAATTTGGGCTCAATCCCATTTATACAAAAAAACCAGGTGAGCGCGAAGCGCGAACGTAGAGGGATCAGGTGAGCGCGAAGCGCGAACAGTGGGCGAGCGCGAAGCGCGAGCGTCGGTCGTGCCTTAAATGCAAGACGCGAAGCGAAACGCGCGAAGCGCGTTTCGTTTCGCGTTTTGCATGCCTTGCATCGCGGAGCGATGCAAGGCGGGGCAAGCCACGGAGGTCTTTCGGCCCGCAGGGCCGAAAACCGACTGTGGCGCGCTAGTTATTTTCTATTGATATTTGCACGTTTAATATATTTATATTTATCAGATGAGTTGTCGACGAGACGATGCTATACGATTTATAATTAAGATTTTTTTTGTTTTTTACTAACACAAGGTTGATTTATTAACAATGCTTAAACAAATAAAATGAAACTAAACTTATCGGGGCGTATCAATTAATTTTCCCTTGAGTTGTCCAGTCTGCCCGGGTCTCCCCTAATATAATATTATAATATAATATATTTATAATAATATAATTATAGTATTCATTTACGAGATACAATTATTCGCTCCCTATGTTGCTTCGAGTTATTGATATTCGATTAATGGTAGTTACTGTAATTGCTCGAGTATCCTTGCTTAAACGGGCGTCTTGGTCTTTTGATTAAAGTAGATGTATCAATCATAAGTTACACGATCACATGATGCTTAATTTTTTTTCCACGAGCTACACCCAAGTACACAAGCTTCTATTCATTTAAAATCCCCAAAAACCACGTTCATTATGACGATTCTTTGGACACGATCTCACCGATAATTAATTATATTATCCACCCTTTATCCACATACTAAACCTCGAATCCAAGTTGTCGTCGTTGTCAGAATTATCCCACATCTTATCAAATTCATTTGGAAGTGGTCGTAAAATTTTTATGTCCCTATCAAGAGCGCAGGGCTGATTGATTAGACCCTCCGACTGTTTCCCTTGCGCTATTACTAGCTCATACACAAGGCGACGTGTAATTTCATTTCAGACACGGGAGCTATGCCACCGCAGCGCACGGCATCTCTCCACTCGTGCATCCAGCATACACAGATGCGTATACTGCAGACACGAGAGACAGAGTGTATACGCTGTACGTGGATCGTCCTTGCCGAGTTTACATGAGACCGGATAATTGGTTGTAAATGCGACATGAGTCACGTCAGGCTGGGCTGAACAACTTCTGTCTCCGTACATTCGAAAATCGATTAGTCAAGGATTATCGGAGACATCTGCAAGCAGAGGGATTACGAAAGGACCGCATGCCTTTATATGTGCGCGCGGGTACACGATATATCGGTCAAATGTTCGTCGACTGGAGAGGTTGAGAGAGGAGGGGGGGGGGGAGGGAGAGAGTCGAACAGGCAGGAGACAGCTGTCGAGGTAAAGGGTGACGAGAACCCGAAGACAGACAGAGGAGGTGAGAGTGCATTATGCGATTATAGCTGGCTGGGATTCGCTTTGCCTTTGGAGTTTCGGCGGAGATGACAGAGTTGCTTCTACAGAGATATATGAACTAAGGAATCCTCGGAGAAAGGGATTTGCGGCTTGCAGTTGATGCAGTTCCAGACCTCGAATGTGGTAACAATCAATCGAAATTATTAGTTTCGCGATTCACGATGCTTCTACTGACGCATTTCAACAACCTTTTTCTTTTTCCAGTCGTATCGCTTATTTATAATCTAAATGGGATTTCAGTTAGCAGTTCTTCTCACTTAGTTCACTAGTCGACTGCTGGAAACCAAAAGTAGCTCAATCTCATCAAAAGATACTACGAAAAAGTTTCTCTGTTTCTCTCACTCTTTCTCTCTCTAATATAGTCATCGACAAATGCGACGACAGACAAACTCACTTCCCTCGATTATTCAATTACATCACAAAAACTTAGTTTCCTTTCCACAACAGCAGATTAAGTACGCTGAACCGGTTGAACGTAAAAATGCCTTCAAAGTTTTAACTATGGAAACTATACTGCAACGAGCTTCGCGTAAGCATATAAATAGGCAACTTATAGCGAGGCATTACAGTGAAGCCTCGTTAGCATAATGCGTGGTGCGTCAGATTCGCGCAGCGAGGAAATGAGCTTTCTCCGCTGCATAAGCCTTGTAACAACGCAACCGAGTGACGAATACTTACTGACGCGAGCCGAGGAGAAAGTTTTTTGCGCGGATATTTTATTGAGGCAGGCGTGCGAGTTTTTCTTGCCTTTGAATCAGGATGATTCGATGTGGAGTGCTTTTGTGGTTATATTCTGGGCCCTTTATTCGAAGCGTATAAATCGTCGTTATTGTTCTTGTTCGGAAACTCGTTTGCACGCGCTTGGGTGGGGAGGGGTAGGGTAGGAAAAAATAAAAAAGAGGTGACGTACATGGCTTCACTCTATTATTCATCGGTGACGAGAAGAAATTCAATTCGACCTAACGCACTCACAGCGATGGGAAGATACTCTCTCGGCTGTGGACTTGACGATCCAATTTCAAATTTACATATTTATAGACTGTAGTAAATAAAAGCTTTAGGAGGCAAGCCTGAAAGATAGACTCGATGCAGTGAAAAACTGAGGATGTAAAAATCTCGACAGGCCGATTTAGGACATCATCGGAGTTAACCCAATGGCCTGCGTCATCGCCCGATTGCTCGCGACTCAAAAACAAACGAAACGACGACAGAGCGCTCGTAAATAGCACTTGGGGGAGCGATATCCTCTTCGACGTAGAGACGGAGAGAAGGGGGGAGGGAGGCCGAAGACACGCCCCGAGGGCATCCCTCATTTATGCAATCACGCGCCGCAAGCATGTAGTTAATTCAACGCCGGGGATCTCGTTAATTTTGATGGATTTTAGTTAAGCGATTATGCCTAATGCCGCGTAAACGAAGTTGCTGCTTACAACGGAGTCTGTCTACGCGCTATAGTAGGCTTTCGTCTTACTTACGGCATTAGACGAAGAGCACATGGCTATATCGCACTTCCTCACGCACATACGTTGACTTAGACGCAAGATATCGCTTACCTGAAACAAAGAAAACAGGGGGGAAAATGTAATTATTTGATTGGACATACTTTTATTTGTTACAATTTCTATTTTTTCTTCTCAAAATACAGACTGAGAAGAACAGGAGCATGCAATGTTTTTCTATCGTACAGTATGTATGTAAATGCGAGTGATAGTTCTGCCCGTCTACATAGGTTTTAGAATTACCAACAATATGGTACCATTTAATACACTCCGTTGACGTACCAAGAAATGTACATAGAATCCTCTCTGTTTTTCAAGTACGAAGATGCGAACATAAGTCCAGCAATGGTGAGTAGGTGTCAAAGTTAAGCGATGATTAGATTCAAATATAGAGCACTTTATAGTTTTTTTAAAATCCCGTATCCATATGAGTACGCATGAACCTGGTAATCAGACTTACAATGCAATATCCACTGGCTAATAGTCAACTCTACATAGCATTAGATAAGTGGATCTTACAAACAAATTTATAATATTTATTTGTTTAAATGCTATGTGCTAGAAGCCCTTTATAAGATATACATTATCAAATTGAGTTGCAAAAAAAATTATATATAAAAAAAATTCTTGTATCAAACACCTTTTCTTTTGAAACCTTCGAATAAAAGATTCACGCTCTCAGCATCAAGCCCACACGTCGACCAGCATCTACGCGCAACGCGTTATCAATAATACGAAACCTACACACACATGTGCTCTCGAGTCCGCGATTCAAAGCGCGCATATTGATATTCGTAGGCATAATGCATCTTATCTGCTCTTGCGCGCATAAGCGTGTGCGATATGCATAATGCATAAACAGCGCTGTACACAAGCCGCATATATATGTATACACACTATACCCATATGTAGCGAGAGAGGGCGAGACTTTAACGTCAAAACCGAAAACGGTGCCAACGAACTTTACACTCAACGAATTTTTCTCAATATATATATATATATATATATATATATATATATATATATATGCTCGATTTTATATTACACCATACCGACGCCACGCGTCCTCGTACTTTTGCGATCTAAACATTTACATACGGTTAAATTCCCCTTTTATGAATTATTCAAACGATATGTGGAGGAGTTGCACGCTGTGCGTGACGCGTTGCTTCCGCTTTTAATATTTCCTGCTTATATTCGTTCCATTTTTCAAGAGAAGAAGAGCACCGCAACAGATTTAATCGACAGACATGACGAGGTGCAATGAGTGCGACTTGCTATTGAAGTATTAACATGTGTCCCATCAAGCGATGATGCCTGAGGTGCAGGTTTGTTGCACAATTTAAGCTTCTGCAGATATTTTCTCTTCCCATATACAGTTGACATTTACTTGTTGTACTTGTCAATATTATTGATTTTACTCTCCCTTTGTTATGTGATTTATATACATATTTTACACAATTACTAAACAATAAGTTACGATGGAAATATATTCGGTAAATAAATGATCGAAAGCTGAAACCAGCTTCTTGACTGCTTAATATTCCATGAAATGTCTGAGAAATTTCCGGTCGTCTTTTAACAAAATCATTAATTTATTCGTTATAAATTGATTTTTGTAGATCACGAAGTATAATTAAAATGACACGTTACTTATTATACCATTCACCGTAAGAGTTCTGTTAATAGAAAACCTATTTTCTTGCGAATACATGGGACAATGCTGTCTGCAAACAAAATCGGAAATTCGGAGACTGCGGATGATACTTATGCTCCGAAAGACACAGAGTTCAATTTTTTGTATGATATTGAGCTCGATTATTTATATCCAAAAAGACATGATAAAACTGTTATTTCATTTCATTAGCCATGCAATGTTGCCTTACTTTTGCGAATGAAGTTTACAATCGATCAATGAATCAATTAATCTCCCTTACAAAGGCTTCGGGCATCCTGCTTTATTTACACTTATACAGTACTTCTATAATATTGACTGTAAATACTCAGTTGGAGTATACATATACACGGCACAGTTTTGAGTAATCGATAGTATAGGGGTTAAGTATGCCTCAGTTTAGATGCCGCGCGCGAGCCGTACCTATATTTGTGCACAAAATATTGAACGATTTGTTGCGCTACTTACGAGCAAAATCGAGATAGTAATGATTATGTTGCAAAGTGCACGCTGTGAAATGTGGTTGTTTACCACAGTGGGTACTTTATAAGCACCTGTCCCGAAAATTCCCCCGGAACGAGTATAACGAACCACGCACGTCCGGGACGTATATTTCGAAAAATTCGTCTCTTGCTTGTACCCTCTACCTCAGGCAGCGCTCAACTAAAGTTTCTGGCGACCCGCGTGCGCGCATTAGCATGTCGTCCATGCAGAAGCCATGCATCAATTTTACACACGAGAACAAATCGCGGTCGCTTTCTTCAGATGTGTATATATACATATAAAAAGCACAAACACACACACGCGCGCGCGCGCACGCACACACGAATTCTATGCTCACATTTAGCATTCTGTAATCTATATACTTTAACTCATTCAACCTTTTTACCTACCAAGTCTCTGTAAATAAGACAATTAAACATTTGACAAACTCTGCATACTCTTTTACGATCGAGTTAACTACCGTGAAATCCTCTGTACTGGCAGAAGTTACGAGCTCTTTGCGACTACTTCTATTTGAGTAAAAGCAGAAACTAGTAATGCCAATAATTACGGTTGGTTACACACGTCATCAAGCTCGACAGCAACCCATCGATTGTATAAAAACAATAATAATTACTAATCGTTTAATATGGACATTAACGAGACACGGAAGAAACGAAAAAAGATATCAATGCATAATTAATTTTTATAGCGGTAACTAAATATATTATTATTTGCCGACGTTCCGTCGAGTCATATTTTGCGAAAGTAAATATTATATAAATAAATGCATATTTTAATACAATGGCTAATAACGAGGAGGTAAGCTGTTATGGTTCTCAATCAATAATTAAAAATAAATATCTTGCACAGTTTAACTCTGTCAGTCCAAAACTAAGTTTTATTTGAAATAACTATTGCATATAATTGGTGCATAATTATGAAAATATAACGACTATAGATTTTTTTATTATCTAAGGAATTATTACTATTTTATATTAAAACTGTTTTAAATTATGTATGCAATTAATATGCGGTTGGGAATCAAAGATAATTTTAAAATTATTTATACTACTTTTAGAACATAATCGTCTTTAATTGCACATGCATATATGCATATAAAGCCAATATAAAAAGGTATACAGAGTAGTGTTACGAATTAATTATACTTTTTCTCGGCTAAAAGATATTATAATATAAATAAAATCTATAAATTTCCATTATATTTTTAACTAATTGGTTCTGCCCCTTTTTAAATGATGAAATATGATGTATACATTTGTGAGATCGATTCATGCAGCCGCAGTAGTTACATCAAATTAATTTAATCAGTCTCTACGCCTCTGTAATTATATAAGGCGCTTTGCGCAATCGGCTTTGCTTCTAGTGCGCTAATACGTTTTTTAAAGCTTTTATATGCACTCGTAATACGCGCTTATTACCCTGAAACAATAATTATTTTGAACTGTTCAAACATTTTAGACTAGTAAGAGTACAGTACAGTACAGCAAAGCGCTCTTTAACAAGGAGAAACTGATCCTGTGATCTTATTTTTAAATTTTTCCGTCACTTTAAAGAGAGCTGCCTTCCCTCCCAGATTTTCGCGCTACAGGGCAAAGGCAAAGAATACCATAGCAAATAAAAAAAGTGCCAAGCCGTGAAAAAGAGAGCAGCCGTGTACGACACTTTATCCCACCGTCGAGCTATCTCTATTTAACGAGGCTCGCTCTAAAAATCCTTGACCGATTTCAGGCGACGTCGTCGGTGGAAACTGCGCTTTAAAAACGAAACATTACGCGATCAAAGATTCACGACTGCGCGGTTAAACCGTCGACGATGAGCTTTGAAGGTATCGCGCTGTTGCAAGCTGACTCTTGGAAAGCTCGTCAGTCCTCAAGTAAAATCTCTGAGCAATTAAACCGAAAAATTTAATGCAGCTTGCAAACATTTTGAAAACTAGTTGTGATACGGAATTTATTATAAACATGAATTTCCTTAGCTTTTTGAAAATACGACTGTTGCGATGGAAGAGCTGGTAAAGTTATGTGCAAGTATACTTTAGTGTACGTTGTAATGCGCTACATTCGTATAGATATTATACGTGAAAATTCACGCCTATTGTATTATGAAAAGTTAGTCACAAGATAGTATTTTTTAGTAACCTCTGCTTAACAATTTGAATCGGTAAATGAAAAGATAACGTGTACGTAAATATAAAATTTGTATACGAGCTTGAAGTTAAAAATGATGTATTTCAGTCGGACATTGCAAATAAAAATAAATTATTTCATAAGACATTAATCTGCAATAGTTCAACATATTAAGATTTAATGAAAATATTTACAAACAGCAAAAAAGAAAATCTTAAGATATATACAAATAAATTTCACGCATACCACAAGTGCAGTAATAAAATTCGCTGGCCGGCGTGCGCAACGCAATAAATTTAATCCAAAACATTAATATCTTCAATTGTGTGTTTGGTCAGTGCTCTTACCTTTACCGTTATTGCAATATTTTTCAGCATCCCTACAAACAAAAGTCCCTCTCAAGTACCCGCATACACATACAAATATGCCGAGACCAAGAATTTGGTTTCATTATGAGTGCAATACTCGGCTCTTTCATGACTGAATCTTGCCTCAACAGACGATAAAAGTCGAATTCTTTGCGAGCAGTCGTCCGCGTGGACAAATATACGCTGCGCTGTTTTATTGCGTACGCGCGCTTAAGATTTTCTCGGCCGTCGCGCGTAAAGTGAATTTATGAACGCGCTTTGCTTAGAGCCTTTTTTTGGGCGCCGGGCGAATGAAAAAAACGTGACAAATCGCGGGAGCGCCCGCAGGAACAACTGCGGCTCATTTTGCCGGCCGGTATATAATGGAGCTCAAGTGTTTCAGCTGCCTGGCTTTGAATGAGACCCCTTTGTATAGGGAAAGGAAGACTCGGTTTAATTCGACTGTTTTAGTTGGGATTGGAATTAACTTTTTTACTCAAGGGCTTGAGCTTTCTTTGTGGAACACACTGCTTTTCTCTGAGGGGAGAGTCGAGCTTGACGCTGTGCACGACCTGATACAGAATTACTCGAATCGGTGCGTTTTTTTCGTACGAATTGTGACATCTGTTAAGGCGACAAAACGCACCATTCGTTTCCTGAAAAATGGAATCATGAAGAAATGAATGTATGTGCTTTTGTGTAAACAATTATGAAGAGTTCATATTGGAGAAAGGGAATTTGTCCATCTCCCCGAGGCAGGTTATTATTTAATATGAAAAATAACAAATAATTGGGGGTTATTTTTCGACGTTTCGGCGAAACACTGTCACTCTCTTCAAGAATCTGTTAATTTATTGAAAAAACATTTTAGAAAAATAATACAACAAGAACATGAAATTAAGATAGTCACAAACTTACAATAAATTGAGCATCTTCATTATTTTGACAACATCGAACAGCCTATTCTCTGACTAATTAGAAGTCAGATAAGGAAATGATTAACGGGTAGAGTTAAAGTTCATTTCATGTATTAATTTTTGCGACATTTCCTTGAATGGAAGTATGCTTAATGCTTAACTGGAGGTCTTTAAATAAATTTAGGGTTTTAACAGTGATCATAAAAGTCCAAACAAACACATAAATAGAATTTCGATACAAATGAAAACATTTTTAATTTGAATAGTTGGACATTTTTTTCTAACGAAGAAACTCAATTTTTCATTCATCAAGTTAACAAATTTGAAAAAATTTCATCCATTTGATTGTCTGGAATTCTAAAAACTGCCTAAGCTCGTTAAAACAAGCGGTCGCTAACCATACGTATCAACAAAAATTTATACAGATAATCATATAGTAGACTTATAATTTAAAGATCATTTTGTTTAGTTAAGTCAAAAAGATTACTTTATCAAAATTTTGTTTAAATAATATACAACACTAGTTTCTTCAAATTTTAATTTGTTAAGTAATCTGGAAGTTAATTTTTCAAGTGATAGGAGTGTTTTGTGCCCTTCTGAAAAATGCTTGGATCTCAATAAATATAACGAATAACGAAAATTCAAGAGATAGTTGCCTTCTGCGTCTCAGCATTATCTATCACTGTAAAAAATATCCAAACATTTTAGAGAGAACAATTGGAACAAAAAGCAGTAGCCGCATATATCCTGACCTGACCTGCTTCTACTGCGTCGGCTATACTGATTTTCGTTCGAATTGCTCTTTCTAAAATGTTTGACTATTTTTATTTTTAACTTTACATGCTAATAGGCTTCTCTTGGATTTATGTAATTTATTATATTTATTGAAATTTCATCGTGAGAACCTCTTAAAGTTTTCATCGAATCGAAAAGTAGATCATTCTTTACACTGATTGTTTGTCATTTGTACTTGAAATCATTTAAGTGCTATGATTTATGAAGGTATAAAATGATGATGGTTGACCAATCGATTTATTAACCTTGTCTAACCTTATTAGCAATGTATGGGATATAGAAGCGGACGCGAAACAGAAATTAAATAAGCTAAGCGAGTGGACTAATTGCTTCGACACTGATAGCCTATTTATAATCATTTTTGGACTCCCATTAGAGGAGACACGATAAACTCGACTGTCAAAGATCCCGCTTCTCTCCGAGTTTCATTTTGAATAAGCATTAATTCAAGCATAGAGCAGAGACGGTAGCAATATCTCGCAGCTCTTTTATCATCGTCGAAGAAAAGACGAGGACACGGAGAGAGAGAGAGAGAGAGAGAGAGAGAGAGAGAGGGAGAGAGAAGTAGAGCTGAAAAGCCGCGCGAAAATATCCCTCCAATTAAACATCTCGGGAAAAGCTTTGTTTGGCTCGGGTCATTAAAATTTATGCCCCAAAGGGGAGGACTTGTTTACGCTGCCTCGATTCGAGTGCAACTGCAGCATCCTTCTGCCTCTCTCTCCCATTTTGCCATCAGCCGATTCGGGAAGAATCAGCGCAAGCTCGAAGACGGATGCACGGCGATCTGCAACGACTGCACACTACTGTCTTTCTTAGCCTCTCGACTCTCTGTTGCACGAGAGCAAACGCCGAAGCCTCGCTCCGCTCTATCCATTATACCGACGGTTGACAGCACAAACAGTGGCTGCTGCCGCAACGGAGGACGTTCTCTCGCTCGCTCGCTCGCTCTCTGTCTCTCTCCTGCTCGTGTACTCGAGAGCAGCAGCAGCAGCAGCAGCAGCAGCAGCAACGACGACGACGACGACGACGACCAATGCATTTCAAATAGAGACGCGCGCGAGCTCACGGAGTGCACTGTCTGTTTCCCCGGGACAAATGCCGCTGGGAATGGGGATAGGTGGGTTGTCGTCGCCACGTAGCTGTGCACTCGCGATGTGTGTACAGCCGCGCGAAAGTGGGTCTATGGTCTTTCGGTAAATTACGCGCTGCATTTATTTAGCGCTGAGACAATGCCTGATAAATGTGGATGGGGGCTTTTCGCGTAATTTTTCGCAGGACTGCAATTTCAACCCTTTGTCGATATGCTATGCTGCTCTGATTAAATTCCGCTCGGTGTGTGTGTGTGTGTGTGTTTTATTTTTAATTTTATTTAGTTTGTTTTTTCTTTCTTTTTTTCAACAGACGGGAATTGAGTTTAACCTACATTTTATGAGTGGTAAAAGCGACGTGCCGAAAATTTCAAATGAAAAAAAAAGGAAAAAATATTTGCAATTTGAAAACTTTACTCTGAAGCTTTCACAGAATTTTCAGTTAAATATTCTGTTACATCCGATAAAGCTAAGGTTTTGTGTAGCATTCTTCGTTATTTTCGGTCACGTTCGCGCAATAGAGATATCGTATCAATGAATTTAATGGTATAGTCCAACATTGTCGTTGAAGAAGAAATGCGGAGACAACTGATACACTTGAATAATGGATGCAATTATCATTTATGGACAAGTAATGTGATATGTCCTAGTAGTCTTGAATACAGTGTCAATAAATGAATGAAAATTTGTTTTACATAAATAACAGCTTTTAATTATTTAATTTTATCTTTTTATGTTAGTAAATATTTTTCTGAACACCTAGTATAACAATCATAAAATTATCAATGTACATACTATCCGTTTAAAAAAAGAGTGCACCTCAGTTTCCCAGCAAATAACTTGCTGAAAAAAATCGCACAGAAAAATGAAAAGCCATACAAGAAAGAGAATTTATCTGCGCGTTGGTTGGTATAAGTCTCGATTAAAAATAATTATTAGAAGCTTCACAATTGCGAAAAGAAGAGAAAAAATGCAGATTTTTTGGCCCTTTTGAGAAAGGTCAACTTTAGACCGCTGCCATGGGTTCAAAAATGGAGTGTCATTGCCGTAAAAAATCAGGTAGATACTTGAAGGCTTTGAGAGCGGAATTGCGTTGGAACTTTTAAAAAATTATAAATAGTTTCGTTGTAAATGAGCAATTACAAAAAAAATTATCTCGGTAACGAAAAGTCGCATCAACATGGGA
Source organism: Philotrypesis tridentata (assembly GCA_018906965.1). Taxonomy (NCBI): domain Eukaryota; kingdom Metazoa; phylum Arthropoda; class Insecta; order Hymenoptera; family Pteromalidae; genus Philotrypesis; species Philotrypesis tridentata. The sequence continues at coordinate 482,643 of JACCIB010000036.1, forward strand.
CTAGGCTCAAAAAATTGGATAAAAATTACAGATACTTAAAATACTCGACTCGTTTTCATAATGTTGTTATCTTCCTTGTGAGAGCCGTCGAAAGTTAAGAATTTTTTTTTACCCGAGTCGCATACAAAAAATGGGAAAATAGCTATTAAAATCCAGATTCTCGTTATGACAAGTAGCCGGCGTGCTCCCGAGACAGTTCCGACCAAAAACAAAGTGCGTGGGATGGACACATTGTGGTTTAAGGGCCGAACGGAGAAGGACAATGCTTTTGCTTGGGACTGTCTCGGGAGCACGCCGGCTACTTGTCATAACGAGAATCTGGATTTTAATAGCTATTTTCCCATTTTTTGTATGCGACTCGGGTAAAAAAAAATTCTTAACTTTCGACGGCTCTCACAAGGAAGATAACAACATTATGAAAACGAGTCGTCGAGTATTTTAAGTATCTGTCATTTTTTTCTAATTTTTTGAGCCTAGTCCCATGTTGATGCGACTTTTCGTTACCGAGATAATTTTTTTTTTGTATTTGCTCATTTACAACGAAACTATTTATAATATTTTAAAAATTCCAAAGCAAATCCGCTCTCAGAGCCTTCAAGTATCTACTTGATTTTTTACGGCAATGATACTCCATTTTTGAGCCCATGTCAGCGGTCTAAAGTTGACCTTTCTCAAAAGGGCCAAAAAATCTGCATTTTTTCTCTTCTTTTCGCAATTGAAAAGCTTCTAATAATTATTTTTAATCGAGACTTATACCAATCAACGCGCAAATAAATTCTCTTTCTTGTATGGCTTTTCATTTTTCTGTGCGATTTTTTTTCAGCAAGTTATTCGCTATGAAACTGAGGTGTACTCTTTTTTAAACGGATAGTAGATATGTATATAGATCACTCCTTTGTTGATATTTATTTCAAAATTAAAATTACCCTTTATTTGACGAAATGATTACTTATAATTATTATACGTAAACAAATACAGTACAGTCTAGAATAATATACGATTCAAGTATATCTATTGAATATATTGCACTGAGCCTTAACCATATTTGATGAGCAATCTCATTATAGCAAATTGGTTGCATGTCCAATAATATCTTCCATCCTTGTTAATCTTACACTGCATTGCATCGTGCAATTCCAGTTAGTTGTTTTAACTTCCAATATTCAACAAATTATAAAATTAAATTGGCTATGTTTGCTGGGATAGTTGATGGTCATGGTGTAAATAATTGTATTGTTAAATTAACCTAAAATTAGCTAGAGGAAAATGAGTTCAATTTTGTTTTAAACCAACAATTAAGTTAAGTATTAGAATGCTAAAAAGGCACCTTATATTATATTACGATACGCGTGATGTAAATGGCGTATTATTGCGCAGCGTGTATTAAGCACTAGTGTACGGTTGATGTTCACTGTGTGGATTAAACCAGTTAGGTCACAAGTATCATATACAATTTTATAGCAAAGCCTACCTAAATCTGCAATCATACTTATTCGCAACATAAGCAGTTATATAAGTTGGTTTATTCATAGTGAAATTAATAATATTCGCGATGAAATAATCAACCTCTTACTTTGCAGATAAGCATAACTTAAATGCGGATTTAGGTCACACTGTGCTATAAAATATTTACTTACGGCCACAGCGAAAATAATCTTTCTTTTCTTTCCAAGTTATTTTATGCTTTCCATTTGATTCTATTTCAGGTACATCAACAAACCCTTAATCTCTCATTGTTCGTAAAGATATTCCAAAAGCTTGGATACCGACGATATCGACGCAAACACCGATAGCTTTAGGTCGTGACTCAAACAATGAACGAAGAAAGATAGAGGAAGTAAGGACACGAAGGAACCGGGAAGATTTCATTAGCAAAGTTTTCGAGTAGATGCAGTGCTCGACCGTTTAAAGAAATTACTCCGACAGGATCTTTCTCGTTACCTCGTTCTCTTTGCTCTACTCTTCAGTATTTGGCAAAGATTGTTACAAAAATGAGTAATGAAGGGAGAAGAAGTTAATGTAATATCTCAACTACTTCGAGATTGCATTAGTCTCGTCTAATATTTTCTTCCTGTTTGTTATGTGAGGGCTAACGAAGAAATTCATGGATACCATATTGCCGATAGAGCGGAAACGGCTCAGTAGACAGTGTTGTAATCGGAACCTAAAAGTTCTGGGTTTAAGACTCCCAGCTTTTTTGTCAATGGAACACCTTTATGTTTACATACACCTGTACGTATATGTGTAAATCCACCCGATTTCGGAAACAACTCACACAAGCAAGTCGCAAAATTTTTTATTAAAGGCATACCTACCAGACCTGATTTTTCTCGTTCCTTAGGTCATTCTGAAAGAGAAAAAGCTCGCGTACATGGCCAATCGCAGGCTATACTTTTTTCCGGAGTAAAAACGACACAAAAAGAATTCATAGATTTTTTTTCTCTAAAACTATGGACATTTATAAAAGTTTCATTAGAACAAATATATCTTAAAATTCATCAAAGAATGCTCTAAAATTTTTTTAGATTGATCCGATACAGTTTTTGATTTTTCGAAAATTTAAAATTTTCATTGTTCTATGAAATATTTTTAAAAGTCCATAGTTTTCGAGAAAAAAATCTATAAATTCTTTTTTTTTTAATTATTTCTCGTTTTTCGAGTCGTTTTTGCTCTGAAAAAAGTATACCCTGTCATTGGCCATGTACGTGAGGTTTTTCTCTTTCAGAATGACCTAAGGAACGAGAAAAATTAGGTCTGGTAGGTGTGCCTTCAATAAAAAATTTTGCGATTTGCTCGTGTGAGTTGTTTCCAAAATCAGGTGGATTTACACATATACTTTAGTGTCTTATAATGTCGAAGCTCGGTGGACGCGCGCCAAATTGTGTAGCTAAATTGTAGGTCCAGTCGGAATGCATGCCGATGTCATGCACATGTACCCCGACTATAAGGAATCTCACTGGCTGGTATCATTAAATGGTATTGGGATATAAGACTCGAAAAGAGGACTTGGGTGAGCTGTAATAATAATAATAATATAAATAAGAATAATAAAGAATAATAATAATAATAATAATAAGAAAATAATAACTAATAAAATAACATAAATAATAAAATATATAAAAAAATCATATTTCTGAAGTAAACAATCTACTAACTTTCTTGTTTAAGTTTCAGCAGATTGAAAATGACGATTCCCAAGTTGACTGCCTGATGTGGTGATACTTTTTAAGATGACACATAGTAATAAAGATTCGATTACAACGATTGTAATCTGATAATATCACGTGTATCTTAGATATATGGATAATTTATTTTGATTAAACGATCTGTACAGAAGACAAAATTAACTTAACTTCGAAAAAAATGGAGCTCTCAACAGCTTACACAAAAAAATGAACATTAGACTTAATGGAAACTCTCATCAAGGAAGTTTATGAATAAATTTCGAATCTCAGCCCTCCCTCTCCCGCCAAATTAATCGCAACTATCCCTCGACTTCCGCTTCTAATACGTTCGAGCACACCCTCCTCTGGCTCTCGTTAGCAAGCATAGAGCAGCGACGGAAATCGACGATCCGTGAGACGAGGCGCGAAGACGCGAACGTCAGCGCCTACAAACGCCCTCGCCTCCAGTCGAGCGAGGCAAAATCAAAGTGACGCGGCGCGCCAACGAAGTCGTGATAACAATTTATTAATAAAGTTCAACGCGACGGCCGATCGCTGTACAGTGAAGAGATTGCACGGTGAAAAGGAGGCGGGGTTGGTAAAAATGAACTGAGGGAGGTCAAAGTTTGCTTCGTAAAATTTGCTGGGCTTCTTTGTCGCTGACTGTATATAGAGAAGCAAAAATATCTCGATTGATGAGATGTTCCATGGAGTGAAAAAAAGTTGGCGGATGAGAGAGTGGTGGAGTTTTTATTGTTTGCTCTGAAATTTCTGTTGCAGTATTGATACTTTTCGAATTGCTTATTTGGATCATGATTGAAAAAGTTTTGCTTTAAAAATGGACGACACGGAAATCCTTTTGGAAAAACTGCGTTACGCGAATGAAAGAAGATGGATAGATATGAGTGCTCATAGTCTTGTCTCAATTTGTCTCTTTCTTGGAATAATATCTACTTTGAAGAAGTTGTTGTAGACGGAACTAATTTTAAGGTGTCAATAGTTCTCGGAAATGGGGATGATAGAATAGGAGTTTTAAAGAAGACATCTTATGCCTATAGTACGATTGCCTCACTAATGACCAAGTTGTATTTGTTGTATGTGGATCGTTCATTTCTCTTGTTATAATTTAAACTCAAATTTTTTATTTTAATATAATTTAAAAACTGTCTGCCTTGAATATTTTATACATTAATTATACAGAGTGATCTTTCTTATTTCTCATGCGATTTCAATATTTCAAAGTTTATATTGTTTCTTAGGAAATTTTAATTTAAATCATCATAGAATATACAGTTTCAAATATAATAATTAGAATCGCACGAAATTTTTTACGGTAAGAAGACGATACGCGTTAAATAACGTATTTACCAAGAGTTCACCAAAATAATATTGTAAAATTTAACGGTAAGAGCCATTAGGTCTGACCCATCATGTAGCAACGATAACTTTAGAAAACACACCACTGTCACATTCCTCATCAAAACGAAAGATTCGTAGTCTCAAGTTCTAGCACTATATCATAGACTATTTCATATACTATTTCCAGACTTACTAAATTCATAATAATAATTTCTCAAATTAAAATATTTATTTTATTGGTCCAAATCATTCTAAATCTTCGACCAAAATTCTTGCAAAAGTACTATCTTTAAAATTTTTAAAAATTAAAAAGACTTTCAGAATACAAGAAATAATCTTACAGATATACGGACATTTTCAATCTTGTGTAACCCGCTTACGAAATTCACTCATAACACAGTTATATTTTAAAATAAAAGCAGAAAAAATTTGAAAGTTTTGTGAAACAGGATATATGAAACGTCCTCGAAATGAGCGTCTTGCCATTCACTTGGGATGCACGGAACAAGAGCGTTTTTCATGCTCGCGTTAAAAGAACAAATTTAAAAACCAAGCGATCTTTTTCCCCGCGAATAAGAGACAGCTAAAGTTGATATCTCCCATGAAAAGAAAACAAGAGGCTCTCTCGCCAAAGGGAGATAGACTGTACGGACTGGAGCAGAGCGCAACGCGCTGACAGGGGGTCGACGGGGGATTAGCCACTGGCTGGGCTGGCATCTCCATCTGCAGTGCTGCGGAAGTTTCTCGCACGAAGCTTCCCAGCTACCTACTGCCAACTTGGAGCGTTGTTAAACCTTTGCTGATCTATACCGGAGCTCTTTCACTTCTTCTTCGTGATCCGAATGCCTGGGCACCTTTGTAAAATCCAGCGCGCTACGTCGCTCCAAAGGAACGCACTTTGCCCAGGTCTGCGTGCGCGTTCGTGAACCTCTTCAACCAGAGCGCTGCCAAGGTGTGTAATCAGGCTCCTAAGCAGCCTCCCCACGGATTCGCTTTCATCTGACTGACCATTTTTTTTGTTTTTTTTTTCCTCGAGTCAGACGGATGAGCCGCGGGAGGATCACGGGAAAGTTCGACTAACCCTGTCCTTAGTGTCTAAGGATGCGAGAAGGAGGTACAGAGTGAATGGGGTCGGCGCGCGTCCCACTGACTTTGATTTATGTCGAATTATCGATTGGACGTTTATTGAGTGTAGGCCGTGCCGAAATTGTGATCGTACTACTTATCGAGGTGATTTTTGCACTTTTTTTTCTCTTCTTCGTCGGCTTTCAAGGTCCTGACGTGATTGATTGTCGTGATAATGAATCCGGTGAGGTAGGTTTGAGTGATGCATCTCTGGCCTTTTAGTGGATTTTTTCGGAAATAGTTGAGTGCTCCTATATTGAATTGGGTCTATTTGCTAGCGCTGCGTTTGATGCTTTTTTTTAGAAGTGGTAGAGCCGGATAGGTAGAGTTGATTAGGAGCCGGGAAACATTTACTCACTTTACTTCTACTTTCAATTTACTGTTGCAGTCTGAATCGCTTTCATCTGTACAAACGAGCTTTGAAACAAAGGCAAAAGAGTTTAAATTTATAGATCGTAGTCAAAATTAAAGTTGATTAAAATTTGAAAAAATTATTCATTTCACGTAGCTGAACATTTAAAGCTACTATAAGCGGATGGACTTGTCTATGACGATTGCACTTGTAAGCTTAGTAAAAGTACTTTTAACGTAAAAACTTGATTAGTAGTCGGCAAAAGTTAACATTTAATTTATAAAATGAATTTCTCGTCTCTGTACCCTTCTCTAATTTAGAATTCATCTTCAGTTACGTGAATCTCTATATGGAGCAAGTCCATCGTATTATAATACCCAGCACGTATCACACTCAAGCTCATAGACACGGAGCGCTATATACAATCAATCAAAATTCTATTAAACAATTAATTCGACCTCCTCCCATACGTAGGCACTTTACGCGCACTTATACGTCCCCAGGTCCCACCAGACGCCAACAGGCCATGCCATACGCACGTACACGTCGAAAATCTCCTATGTACAACTATACCCCTATTGCAGTGAGGCAACGTAAGTAAAATATTTATTAACAAGCCTCGGCAAGTGGCGTTAACGATCCTTTCCCAGCGACACACCGCTTATACACTGGCAGTCAATTAACGCGCCGCAAACGACGGGCAGCAAGCGGTTAATCGCGTCTCACCCAACCGGCTACACACGCGCGCGCGCGCGCAAGCGCAGACACGCATACATACACACACGTGTGCGCCATTAACGAGGAGTGATTAGTTGAGACAGTTTGCGAGTCAAAGTCAAACAACCAACTGCGCATCCTGCGCACTCCTCCGTAGTTGCACCCCCACCCTTACCTTCTCTATCTCTCTCTCTCTCTCTCTCTCTCTCTCTCTCTCTCTCTCTCTTTCTCAGCCTCTCCTTGAGCTGCGACAATTAATTTGGCGATACGCTGGGGCCAAAACTCACGTGCGGTCCAACTCCTTTGGAGCGTCAAAGTAAGGAGAGCACTGTGGGCTCTCTATCTCTTCGGACCTTCTAGGATTAGCCTCGAGGAGATATTACATAGTTCGCCCAGTGAGAGAGAAAGTTTGACAACAGCATTGTACTCTCCTTAATGCCGTCCGTCTCGAGATATGACGCGCACACTAGTTGTGCGCCGGTATATAAACACTACCAACAGCAACTCGATGCAATTAGGCTATGACCACGAGAGCGCGGGCGAGCGGGAAGGGGGGGGGGGGTAGGGGGTTCCTTCTATGATGCATTATGCGTATAGTTGCCGCCTCTCTGCAGGCATATACGCGCTATATTTATAGACGTAAATACAGTTAGGAGAGCGCACACACGCGTGTCTAGGAGTGCTGCGGCCAAGCGGAAGACAAGTGCTGTCCAGATAGTTGACGATACAACAACTGCTGCTAGCTCTTCGTCATACGGAAGCTACTATGCACCGCAGCAGTACTACTCGAGGCCAGAGATGACATCGCCGACTAACAACTTGCGCAACACGTTGTGTAATCTCGCCGGGGTGAGGTGCCGCCGCCACCGAGACAGGGTGGGAGAGAGAGAGATGAAGTTCATATGCCCGGAGTTAAGTGCATTACGAGCCTCGGCGTATCGCAGTTCCCTTTCGCCGTCTAGCCCATACCCACTTCTCGACTATCTTTGTGCGCGAGTTTCGCCGGAACTTTGCTGTTCAGGATTTCGGGCCAGACGGGGGAGAGAGAACCGACTCGAGAGGGAAAGAGAAGCAGACATTGATAACTGATGGGACTTTCGTAGTTCGCACATTCATGTGAGAGGGAGAGAGGGAAAGCTTCGGGGTCGTTTGGAAATTGAAACCGAAATCGCGGGGATTGCTTCCAATGGCATTCCGGAAAAAGTGACGATTTTTCCACTTCAGACCAGAGATTGTTCTGCTTGTCAATACGGCAACGGTATTCTACACGGTTAAAAGTCCCGTTGACATCGCTAGTATAAGTTGTCGGATTTCAATTCGACATTCAGCGCGTAATGTTTGCCATCGCGAATTAAATATGCATTGCAGGCAATTAGATTGAGGAAATCGGATGCTTTTGAAATGCTAATGTACTTAAAGTAGTACAAATAAATGTTTTTTATTTAATTTAAATATGCTAAAGCCATATGCTTCAATTTCTCTAAATTCATCTGTCTGGCTTGAATCTTATGGACAGTGAAAAATTTATTGGTGAGTTGTGTGCTTACGATATGTTATAGCATAGAAAAACTAAATATGTACATAGTAGGCTTATCAAAATTTATTTATGCTATAACTTATGAACATTGTAGGTTTTCAAATTTCATATAGATAAAGCAGATCTTCTTAATTAGAGTGACTTATTTCCAATCGGCGTTGCCGCACAACTCTATTGAAGAATTTAATTATATCTTTTTCGGAGGAGATAATTTCACTCTGAATTATTTAGAGGGATGAACGAATTTCAGTAATGAATGAAAAAAAAGAAGAAAAAGAAGGAAAAGAGGAGCGAGAAAGAGAGGGAGAGAGAGAGAGAAGGGTATCTCATTCCGGCATTCCCTAGCGCGAGAGAGCTTCCGACCGTATGAGCTATTCGCTCGACCACAGCTTCAAACCACGTTCCTAACATCGCCTCGCACCATTGCCTAGTCTAGATAGGCAACTGATATATAGATATCAGTTAGAGCTGTCGTCGATTTCAAGATGGAAAAAGAGATATTGCGGGAAGTAGGTGGCTTTCATCCATCAAACCCCTGGAAACATGATGGTCTGGAGAGAGGAGGATAACGTAGTGCTTGGAAAGAAGGATTATTCTAAGACATCTTACTGATCCCGTCGGGTTATCTATTAATCTTGATTCATGAATCTTGTATTTCAAGAAGTCGATAAAAAAAATTTTAATACCATATCGGATTTCGCCGCGCCGGGTTAATAGAGAAGAAAATTTTGGCTTTAACATTGTGGAAAACAGTTCTTTATTTTTTATCGAAGAACAGTGGAGGCTATGCGCGGATCGCGAAGAGAAGGAAAAGGGAGGCAGGATAGCGTAATACAATGTAGAACTCGGTTACATTGAATGATTAATGAATCCTGTTTACGAAAGCGTTGCGAATATCGAATAATGATGGATCGGACTGTGCTACATCGAATTTATACGTGAGCCATCATACCAAGCTTTTTTGCTAAATCACGATGAAGAAATTTATCGACTTTTCTATTTGAATGTAAATTTCCTATGAAATTTTAACCTGCTAGTCCACTTTTTGCAGAAATATTCCGAGACGGCGTTATATTTTACAATAACAACGCCGGAAATACACGTGTCTTCGTTCGAAAAATAGTCAGCAGCTGGCATATAAAAAATTGAAGCGTAATCTAAAATGAACGAGTTATTTACATATTCCGCGAGAGCCAGGGACTGCTCGACAAGCATCGCATTTACGAATGATATTAATTCAATCGGCATTCAGCTCAAAACGATCTGCAGGAAAAAGTCGCTCTCTCGAGCTTTCATTATCCGAAATAAATAAAAAGAAAGCTTCAGCGCTGTAATAGCAGCGACAGATCGAGCGAAGCGTACGGACGCGGGCGCGCGCAGGAGGAAAGAAAAGGGGAACGAGGGGGGCGGGGATAGAGGGGTGGAGGACAAGTCTTTCGAGGCGGTAAACGCCAATATCTGCAAACGGATCAACGGAACTCGGACAAACTGGAACTGCTCGGCCGCTCGTCGAAGCATTTAACGGATCGCCTGCAGCAAAACGAGACTCCAGCTTATCTGACGCATTAAAACTTGGAAGCTGCAGCAGCTCTGGCCTGTGTGTACATGTATACATACATCTATATATCGCCTGTCGACTTTAATATCGTCTCTTTTTACTTCGCAGAGAAGCTCCACTTACTTTCCTCTATAAATGATTTGCCAACCATCGCTGTGCTCGAGACGAATTAAAAGTACTCGGTTGATGACGATCATGAGCGAGAGAAGAAATTCGACGCGAGGCGAGAAAAACAGGGGAACGAGAGAAGCTTGGCTGGAATAACGCAAAGCCTCGCTAATGCCCGAGGCTTCGTCGATCGAATTTTCACTAGATACGCTTGACAAACGATGCGGTTGAAAAAGTACTCGAAACATTTCATGCGCGCACCGTTTCTCTCGCCACAGAACTGCAACGATGATTGAAGTATTCAAAATATACTCTCGAAAAATGTCGTGCATATATAGTATATACGTACGTGTATATATACATATAGAGCCGCGAACACCCGTCAACGCGCTCGCAAGAGTATAGGCTTTTATATACCTTTCGTTTTGGGGGGAATCGCGTCCGTTCCAGCCTGTCACCCGAGTACTGTTCGCCGCATCCCCTCCTCGCGACTCTCGTTTCGCGTGATCGATCATTATTGAACTCTTTCTCGCACAGCGGAAATGTTCTGGCTCCGTCTCGCTCCTCTTCAACTCTTCTATTTCCTCTTCACGTACGGCTATTTCTATCTCTCTCGCCCAATAGACTCGAGCCTGCAATCATGGCACTCTTCCTCCTCGTCCGCTATTTTCCTCTTCAGCTCACGCAGTGGAAACTCGGATACGCATACGCGTCGGCCCCCCCGACGAGTTTTCATTTTTCTCACTGCGTTAATGGCGTACTTCTGAAGCCCATACCTCGCGTGCAATTTGACTTGTTGATTAGTTTTTTTTTCTTTTTTTTTGCTTTGATTGACATTGGTATTTACGCTCTGCTATGTAATCATTTTTTTAATGGGTGGACGCAGCCCTAATAATCAAAAAGTTTAATTTTTTTTTCATATTCCCTTTATGATTTAAACAGCGACATAAAAAAACCCCTTCGAGAAACAGAAATTAATTTTCATTAAAATACTATTTTATCATGATTTGTTTATAGTTTAATAATACTCGAAAATATTACTTATCAATCGATTTTTATTTTGAAACTTAATTTGAACTTAATTAAAATGTTATTAGTTAAATAATCAAAATAAATAATTTTGGGATTCGTCACGTACGTGAGGCGGCTGTATAGGTGTAACACGACGGGCTAAGTGATAAGAGGAGTAGTGCTACAATGCACAAAACTGCATCGTAGACGTTAGCTCCGTGGTTAGTGCACAGGCTTCTGGCTCTCGGGTCCGCGAGTTCGAGTCCCGTCATCTACCTTTTTCTTTCGCTTTCCTATCCCCGTCCAACATTCATACGTTACATCCGTCACAGAATTATTCAAAACTTTTGTTGAAAGTAAAGTTTATCTTTGCATCTAAAAAAACTTATTAAACTGCACACAGTAACTACATGTTCATAAAGAGCTCATGAATCAACTATTTATTCTACTGTGCATAGCATTTTTAAAAAATATAATAAAATTAAGAAAAAATTTAAGAATTGACAGACTGAAATTAAATATATAGACTTTAGAATTAACAAATGAATTTAATAAAAGTTTTTTTCTTGTGTTGTTACAAAAAGTTCTGTACTCTGCTTGCATGCAGATTTTTTGTATTCATCCTTTTTTCCCTTAAAATTTTTTAACATAAAATTATAATATATTCTCACAATTAATTTTTCAATATAAAGTAAAGTACGAAATCAGAATGAGATTATAGATATAAACTTATAGACATATAAGTGGTTGAAAGCGGATGTATATGGCTCTCGATCAGCCTTGACGCATGCGCACGACATGAACCAATCACATACAGTTCAGATGCTTCAAAAGATCCGGCCATGACTTTTTTAAAGGGGGAAATGAATGTTCTAGACACATCATTTTTTAATGTCTAGAATGCACAATTTAATTTTTCAGTAACTATTAACTTATATTGGATTCGGATATCCAGTTATCAGAGGTATTTTGGTTATAATATTTATAGATGAAGCAACAATCTAATTGTTTACTTTATATTATAACATATTAGATTCTATGCTTCGCTTACAAATACTATATTACAATAATATCTGAGAAACTTGCATTGAAATTTTGCAAGGAACAAAATAAGATTTGGGTCATTGAAGTCGGATGAACACATTTATCTTTAATGAGCAAATATAACACACAATATCTCAAATGGTTAAAATAAAGTTATTCTATTCTCGGTGCCTACGTCTTGTAAGCTGTACTTATCATCCTCCTTAAAAAAGTGATGGCCTTTGTTGTGAAGCATTTAATATAAAATTATGATCGGTTGCTTAGTAAACTTGACTATGGTTGCCATGATTCATAGTTCATAATTATATTGAGTGCAAAGCATAACCCAAATCGCGCGCGAAGTGTCCTCTTTAAAAAAGTGATGCTAAGTAAATTTGAGTATGGTTAGCGTAATTCATAGTTTATGATTGATATACATGGAGCCCAAAACATAATTTGAATCAAATAAGTAAGTAAATAACATGAATTTTTTATTTTCAAAATTGATTTCATCCGCTGATGATTTATTTTAAAACGACCTTCTTCTATAAAAATGATCATTTAATTCCTAAATCCAGTCTGCTGTAGTTAAAGTTCATGCCGACGTTTAGTACATTATTGAAGTAAATTAAGATAGGATATAAGAATAAAATTCAATTTATAATTTTTTACATTTGAAGGTACATCCATTTCCTCAGCTTCCAATCTAAAATGCAATGTTCAATAATGACGTTAAAAGTGATGTGCAGAATTCACCAAAGAACAGAATCGATGAAAAGTTATCTTCAAAGTGGCCACTTCGAATAGCTCAAAACTTGTAATTTTAACGTCGACTCTCACACCCAACAACAATCCATCTCATCGCCTGACCGGAAACTTACGCTCCCACGGCTCTACATTTTTCGCACCATCGTCTCCCCTGCGATGAGTCTTCATTTCGCATGGGTGGTGAGACCTCAAGAAAGTATCGATCATCCTACTTTCTCTCTCCCCATCGTCAAATGCCATCATTCTCCTCTGTTCGCATTCTTTACTTCATCTTCGATCTTCAGTACACAACCTAAACGTCAGGCCACCTCCATTTGTATCCTTTTCGCCGAATGTATCAAATCCGGATATACAACAGCTTGTTTTGTTGAGTTTTTATGAGTTATCCAGCTAGGCACGAGTGCTTCCATCAGCTTTAAGCGTAAATCAAATAAGCTCGAATGTGCCTAAAGTCTTGCGCCCTTATTTAAGTAATAGTGAAAGTTCAGTCTGACTGTTGAAATACGAGCTTTGATCGATTTAACGTTTTAGCGGTGTTTCGGGAAATGAATAGTCATAAATATAATATAATAACTAAAATGGTTCATGATCATTTTTTATACAATATTCAAGATTTTAATAAATTGAACATTAATCATCTTATGTTAATCACGATACGTTACCGTAATATCAAAAGCTAACTAATATTAACAACGCCAGTTTCACAGTAAATATTCATGCGTAAAGTTTTATAATCTTGAATAATTCATAAGCTGCATATCATTACATCTCCAAACTCCGAGCAAAAATCAAGGGAATCCACTTCCGAAAGCGCGGAATCCAAAAGAATCTCCGTAGCTGAACATCACGAAGCAATCGGTGTTTTGTCGCTTGCCAACTCATGGTCTAATTACGTTCGCCAGTGGATCCTTGACTATTCCAGATTTCGGCTATTTTCACGCTTCGCTTGGGTATTCGACGTTCGGCCACCTCTCGACTGCTCTTGATTCGACGCTATATATACGCACACGCACGCACACACACATACATGCGCACACGTACACACTTAAGCTGCTCTGTCGTGGCGACGTCTCATGCATACATGCATGAGAGGACCGCATATCCCATCGGTATAGCCAGTCAGACAGAGAGGGAAAGAGTGTACAAGCGGTGAGTGCCTCTCGGTAATTCGGAAGTCCGTACTGTCCGCAGAGCTCATTTCTGCGACTACTTGGCTAAATGAGCTATACTTTTTGAAAGTTTATTCTATGCGACCACAGACTTTTTTCTATCGATCACGCGATCCGCTGCGTTTCCTTTGGCAGTTCCTGCCATATGTGCTATGTACTTACGGTAACATATCTGTGCAATTGGCTCGCGTAGTGGATAACAGATTATTTTCAATTGTGAATCAGAATTATGCACTACTTGTTGTTTATACTTGCCATGAAAAAAATCAATCAAAATCCAGAGACTAGAGGGACTACGGTCCTTAGTATCCTCCGATTAAATTTACCACTTCTATCCGTAAGTACTACTTCTCTAGCTTACCATGTCGCGTCTAAGATAGGACCAGTCGTCATCTTACTGATGAGCTTGCAGCGAGTGGTCTAGAGCAAAACGCATTTATATTATAGTCTTTTTTGAAATTTAACACTTAGTATAACCTTTTATCTTTATAGAATTTTGGCTTAAAGGACAAATCGAGCATTTGAATAGAAGCAAAATCTAACCAGCGAGAACCAACATTGAAGCTATTTAATGAACAGTTATGCACTGACCAATCTCAAGTCAATTTCTGCCAGAGTAATAATTGGTTCGAATCGATGTTCAAACTTTTCACATATAATCATTGATGGGAATACCGCAACTCATTCTCGAACAAGATTAATGAAAAAACTTTTAGTACCGTGGATTAGCGAGTACATTTTAAACGTTTTTAATAAATAAATACAAAAACAAATAAATGAAGTATTATAAAACGACTAAATTGTTTTCTGTCCAATAGAAGCAAATTCCGCCTACAAGTAAAAGAGTGAAGAAAGCGAAATCTCCGGCAACGTTTTAATTTTTCACCGAGACAATTGCGAAGATAAACAGATTAACAGGTACACCAAAAAAACTCGAGCGTCGAGGGTGTCGCTAAAAAAAAGACAAGGAGCGAACGTGTAAAAATAGGAAACAGAGCCAGCTCACAGGAAAGCATGATAAAACGAAGAAAAAAGCCTGCAAGTGAGAGAGCAACAAAAGTAGAGGGAGAAGTGTGGCCATTCGAGTGTCTACCAAGGAATTTATCGGATTACCTCTCCTCCCTCGACTGTGTACCAGTACAATGTATACCCAATGCCTGTCCTTTTCTTCCGTTACGGCGCGTGCGAGGCCTGGTTCTATGTTTCTGGTTGGATCGAAGACCGGAAACAGCCTTGTTTTGAAAGAAATTTCAAGGCATAAGGTGTGCACACCAGCAGAACTCACGCGACTCTTTGAACTTTTGACCCTTTGATAAACGCGAAACTTCCACCAGGTTCTGCGCCCTCGCTCGTTCTTCCCCTGTGTATACATATATATATTTATCAAGAGAGACGCGGTCACCTTTTTTTGTCAGCTTCGTCTAGCTACTTGATGGAACATGTTTTATTTATGCCAGCGAATTACACACGTTGAATAAACGGCTTTAGCTGCGGGGAAATATGTTAATCTACGCGCGAGAAGGAGCGTTGCAGGACTTTTTCGGAAGAAAAATTGCTCCACGCAGTGGGTGCTCAGGCGTTTCATCCCGTACTCCCAGAATTCGTATCCCTAAAATTACCGCTCATATCAACAGATGGAAAAGAAATGCATGAGAATCAGCTCAAGCGCACACGTGGGAAGGACTGTGGTTTAATCCATCGATTTGGGGGTATAGGATATTCGACGACAAAGACGCCAGGTGTCTCTGCGCATTTCTGCTTGCCATGCATACGAGAGAGCTGTCGTAATCGTATTATACCCACCGTCTAGCCCCCTACCCTGCGAACTCCTCAATCTCCCTTAAATTCCGAGCTAAGCGGAAAAATTTTCATTCCCCGCCGACGGCGCCGCCACTGCCGGGATTAAGAAACTCTCCGAATCGACTCTCAAAACATTCCGCAATCAAACTTTCACAGGCTGAGCTCGGAAAAACGAGTGGCGCGAGGCAGCCCCGAGAAAAAGTAGACTAGCGCGAGCAACAACAAAGCCCATCAAACGCTTAAATACACGCGAGCGCCGAATCAGCCAATCCCCACTGGCGGAAACATCGTTTGCCCTAATCGCCAGCTCCTCTACTTGCACCCGGCCTGCTTGTTAGTCTCAGCCCGTGTGTATTTTTGTGGATAAAAGTTTAAAGGATCGGAGCGATGCGCGCGCGGGCGGAGGGCTATAGTTAAGCGAAAAATTTGCTCGCTACTCCATTTAGTTTTATGCCCGAGTGCTCGGTGCATCGAGTGAGAGTTGATTTTTTTAAAATTAACTTGCCGACATTCAGAAACGTGTTAACAATTTTTTCAAAGCATATCTTATTTGCATGTATAATCGCGTTCCTCAATTAGCAAGTAAAACGTTATCTAATATGGAGAAAATTTAGCATTTACAATAGGAGGAAGAAAACGCGAAGAAATAAATGCGTAAGCGTGAGAATTGCCGGGTATAGAAAAGATATGAGACAAATATATGGTACTCGTCTCGAGGGGATCGAAGGAAATTCATAAAATTAATTCAGTTTTCAAGTCTTCAAATTTAAGAAAATCTTGTGCTGCACCTCCCGGGGCACTATTTTCTTGTTCTGTAGGACCCGCAGAACTTGAAAAAATAGTGTTCTTCAGAAATCGATGAAGCTGCACTGCATTTTTTATATTTACATACATTTTATATTTATGCGTTATAAATACACAAATACATTATTTCGATTCATAGGATCGGTTTTTTGCATTTTGTGAGTCCTATTTTGGTATTGTAAAAATTGAATTAATTTTATGGATTTTTCGATGATATTAAAAATAATTTTCAACTCATATTATTAATAAAGTTACTTTACTTACCTTTGTATGATAAAGAAATTTATTGATTAGAAAGGCATTACCCACTCACCTGAAACATAAAAATAATAAGGTGTTATATATACTATGTACTGTCTGTACAGTAAAATAAAATTCTAAATTGATTAAATTATTATCTATAAGTGTTATCTCAAATGTGATTTCTTAGACATTCTATTAAAGGAAATCAAAAGTTTTACGACAGATACGCCAGCTTTATCAAAATTAAATCTCAACAAGAATTTTCAATTTTAGATTAACGAATAATGAACCTCCGAGCTTGTCAAAGTTAACATTCTGCAGTATAATAGCATTGTTATTCGGAATTTATTGCTATTAGAGTAGAATTTCATTCTAACTATCATCGCTATTGATACCTCAACGAAAGGATATTATATCGGAATATTGCTGAATAGTTCAACATATAAGTCTATCAAAAAATTAATATCAGAAAACTAATTTTTTTGTGTGCAACTATTTATGCCTTCCTAAATAAAGGCATTAAACAAATGTTAAAGTATGCAATGTTATTGCCAAAAATTCTGATTTATTTCAATAGCTCAAAATAAGCATTAAAATCAATAGTTAATATAATATTTTTCATTTGGATTTGGCAATTACTCGTTAGAAACCGTATATTTTTTCGCACATTCAAAAAAATAATTACAGAACGATGACGAACCACATTTATTAAACATCTCTAACATGTATCAAAGAAAATGCAAGCACCGCAGGATCTTATACAGAGAAGTACACGGTAAGCGCAGAATTTTTGTCGCTCATATCCAGCCAATAGTAAAGCAATATGGGAGTCGCGACTAGAACTGGATGCCAAGGCGTACTTATATCGAATTCCAGGCCAGACTCTATTCCTGTTATTGGCGAATACCACGAGGCTCAACAGCGTACGATCGAATCCCTTCTTTGTCTCGATGCAACTTCTCCTCTCGGCTTTTTTCTTCTTCATCGTTAGGTCCCTCGCAAGATTTTTAGTATTTCTTTGTTCTTTACTCCGATATATATTTTCGGCTCCATGCTTTCGCTTATTTTCCCTATTTTTCGTCGTTCCCAGTCACATGCGTAAAAGAATTTAATTTGTTTGCATGGTTGTTGAATTAATGAATTGACAGGAGCATATAGACTATACTAGACAGGGCTTTACCAAGAGAGAAGTATACGAGAATTTTATCAGGTGTTAGGGAATTCGTACGTGCCATTTACTGGGCTGTCTTCCGTTAAATATGTTGTGCACTAATTTTTTGGAAAATTAAATCCTTTTATTTGTAACTTCGAAGAAGTATATATTTTAGAATCTATGTATTACCCCTTATTCGCTAAGTGCATATAAAATACTCGTACGCCATTTCTATCATCATTAAATTATTCAGCTTGCCAGAGTATAAAAAATATTTCGAGTACAATGAGTACAATAGAAGAAAGAAATAAATGCGCGGCGAAGCGAAAGTGCAGAGCGGAATAATTTCTGGAAATTGAATGAATAACTGGGTACAGCGCACGTTTCGATGGATAAAATTAACGAAACAGAGAGAAACTTTTAGAGACTGGGGGTGCACACGAGCAAAGTCGAAGATAAAAACAACACGCGCGCGAAACTCTATTAGAGAAAGAAAGCAGCGGAAACTTTCAATCGCGCTAGCCAAAGCGAAATTTCGCACCACGTAAGTTTACAACGATTCCTACGGCTGCTGCTGCTGCTGCAGAACAGAGTAATGCCTTCTTCTTGCTCACCAAGGCTGTATCCTGTATGCTCAGGACACGACAGCGGCTTGACGTGGCACGCGCTCGAATCTTAATCGACTAGCTACTGCTGCTGCTGCTTCTGCTGCTTCCACTGCAGCGAGCGCTAGACATGTCTGTCACGATTCTGCGGAAGTGTAATTAGACCTAACTTTATGACTTAAAAACTTTAATTTTCGTACAAAGCCCTAACTAGTTTCAGCTGCCAAGTTACATTTAAGTAAGTTTTTGGCCTCAGCCCATCGCGGCTTGTTCCTTATACCTAGACCACATCCTCCTCGGCTGGAGTTAACCGAGATTCGAGAGCTGGGCTGCTTTGTCTGTGCGAACGTCGAAGCTCCTTTCTTTGAATAGACGATGTGCGGCAGACTAGCGCAAGATGTGCGCGACCCGGCCTTGCTGAGATTTAGAGATTTAGAACGAAATCTTGAGCAGGAGTTGCTGCTATACCGGTAGCTAAGTTCGTTTCCTAATGTGCGACGGACTTTGAGCACTCTGCGTTGGCTATATTGTTTTAGTTTCTCAATGGTCTATAGCTGTCAGCATTCGATTGATTCAAAACAGTAACAGCTGCAGAGTTGTTGACTCTGTGACTGCTCTCGATACAGGGTGCTCAAACAGTATTATTATTCTAAAATTTGTCGTCCTAGATAACTGTCATAATGGAGAATTACCAAATCTGATCTTTGATGATGTGAAGTAAACTGGATATGGACTCACAATTCAAAGCCTAAAACAATACCGAAACTGATTACGAATTACATGTATTACATTTCCGTATTTCAATGTTTTGATCAGAATGTTAATAAAAACGAAAATTGGAAAAGCTCTTTGACATTAAACATCAGCGATCTTCAATTAAACCAGTGAATTTCATTTTTTTTTATAACACGACAATTTCGTCCCCTTCTCGCAATAATTTCGTAATAATAGCCATTCCAGTTTTCAATCATCAAGTCAACGAATGCCTGCTAGTTAACAAACATACCGCGCGCGTTGATATAAATACATTCTTCGCATGCGAAATCGGCGTTCTATTGAAGAATTCCTCTTCACGTCGGAATAATTCATGCACGCGCTGCTCATCCCACTCGGGCCACCACCGGTACTATACTATTACAGATAGCGCGCAAACTGACTAACCAGCAGCGCCATTATCGATTCGACCATATTTCTCTCCTATAAATGTAATTCTCGCCGTCTGGCCTGGCTCCGCGCATATTCCAGCCACTCGATGAGAAACGAGCTTCTGAATTATTCGCCGCGCGCCGAAGAAAGTACGTATACACTGGCTAGATCCTGCATACGTATAGTTGCATAGGCACACACACACCCGCTGCATGCATGTACACAAACGCGCTCACGTATACGAGAAAGCCGAGACGAAAACTCGTACTTTCTAATTAATACAAAGGTGAAGCGTTGAAATTATGTTGGGGTGAGCAACTCTGTAAGCAAGTCCTTTCGTTGAGAGTCTTAAGATCACTTTATACCAGTGTGCGACGATCGAAGTCTACGTATAAATTAGCTGATCGGATCGATGTAACAAAGGAGGTGGGTATTTTTTTAAGTTTCTGGTTTGACAACTATGATATGGCTGCACTGGTTACTAAATTATTTTTAATGGAAATTATTGTAAGAATTGGTAAGTTATTGCCTAGAGACTTAATCAATCCTATTGAGATTTAGAAAAAACAAGGAATATGTCTAGGAATGTTTATGGCTATCACTATTTGGAAATTTAAAAGAAAAAACAGATTGGAAGGATTCAATAATCTCCCAATTCTTCACGGACAGTATACAAGAAAGAAAGTCTGCGGATTAAAGTCAGTTTTAAAACTGTAAGTATCTATAGACGACTGGAATCAACTGTATGCTTGAAACAAGTAAAATTCTATTTTCTGTAAACGGATGGACTTGAAGCAAAATCAGTAATCTGCTACAAGCTCTGCTGCTCGTGGAATTGATTTTTATCGCAGATAGACTGGAGTGATAAAATATAGATTTATGATGAATGGACAAAAAATCAAGAACGTTAACAGTAATTGAAGACTAAAAAATACACCCACAAATAATATCCATAATTATCGGCTGAATTCAACAATTCAAATGTAAAATAATACCATGCATATGTAGGAATTTTCTGTGAAATAGCAAATATAACGTGATATACGAGTCTTGAAATGGGTGGTTGAGTATACTACAACAACCTATTCGACATAAATGTTTGAGTATACAAAACTATTCGAATAGCGTGCGCGAGGTAAACAGCAAAGCAACGTCCAAACGAACGTTCAATGTCACGTGAATTCCCGACCAGACGAAATCTAATTCAAACTCCCACGTATACGTGTACGCATACAAACATCTGCAATTCCCGTGGCAAACGCGACACCTCTGCAATGAAACTGGAACACGAGAAACAAGAACAGATATAGAAATGAAGCTTTCGAATGATATAAAGCGTTACATTTTTCAATTGATGGAATAAGACAACACCTATAGATGATGATTCCAATTTTCTAAACTTAACCGACTTTTCAGAATGTCTGTTTGACCGAGATGGTGCAATATATATTTTACATTTTGTGGGAATCATTTATTGATAGGCCGAGATAGACAGAGGTAGTTGTGGGAAGAATTAAAAGCATTAGTTTACTCAGTCATCAATAATTGATCGAGTCAATAACGTTTTTGCAGAATTATCAATCTGAAGAAAATACGAGAAGACTGTAAGGTGAGAGTGGAAATATGAGTTCTCTCAGTTTAGTTTGTAATTGGTTCATTCCCAACAATCGGACGAAGAAATGAACTTTTGAAAGAGATTTCGATTTAATTCATTTCCAATTCTGTTCCAAGCGGCTGAACCTATAAGGAATCGGGCTTCGTGAAGTTCCATCATCCCGAGTTGATTGTTATCCGCATTGTATCACGGCAAATATTTTGTCGATCGAAATTCCTTCTCAGCCGTATTTGATTCGACCGACTGCGACTACGTCTTTATTCCAATGCGCTGTAGACGTCATTTCCATTTGTTCCGAGTAAAATTGAATTTGAAAAAATGCTGGGCCTTACCCTTAGAAACAATGATTTCCATAGTGTCAAAGCAAATGAATAAATTCATCCATTAGGGAATATTATGCATTTGTATACAAATCGTTAAAATAATCACATGCGATCATGCGAACTTGATTACACTCCAGTTCGTATTACGCAGTTTAGTAAACAGTTAAACATACATTTCAACAGCGTCGCATGACAGTCCGCTTGATCTATAGATGAGTGTTATCATCCTTTACGTGATTATAAGCAATATTAAAACTACTACACTCAGAAAACTATCCTCCTGTAACAACGCAAATCCGCCTGTCGTAGGAGGATATTCTTCTAAAAAATTTTCCGCCTGAGGATGGAGGAATATCAGCTTGGCGCAACGATTACATTGAAATAAAAGAAATTCCTCCTGTTACAACCGAAAAATGACATTGTGCAACAAGAAGAGTTTTATGAATTTTCTGAGTGTAGTTATATCGAAAACGTTTAAGTCTTTGTTCATTGAGTAGTCAATTTATTTCGAAGCCCTACAATGGTTAAAGCTTATTTAAGCTCGTATAATTACTGTGGATATAGATGATGTGGGGATGTATTGTCACACATAACACAATATCGCCTCCGTTTCAAAAAGGATATACGCGAACTTGGCGAGCGGAGATAAGGCGACTGTTAATCCAGCCATTAGGATGATCGATTAGCTCTAAAGTGATTTCGGAAATTAATTGAAAATCGTCGATTGGAAATTCCAATCCAAGAAATCCCAAAGTCCCATATTAGCCAAAGAGATAGAGCAACGAGTGTATAGACATACTGCAGGCACACATGCGCAGTCGTTAATCTCGCGATGCCAATTTCAATACTTTTCCAAGTAGGACACCAGGTGCAGGAGCATCGGGGTAGGGAAAATCGGGGAGTGTGAATCCATTGGGATCGCGGCGATTTTCGAGGAAAATTAAGCTTTAGCAGTGTCGATGTTACGCTACGGAATCGTAATAGCGAGGACGCGGCCATGCGAGAGACTAACGAGCTACAGAAGAATGGCTAATTGAATCTCCGGCGCAGCCGCGCCCCTCACTTTCTCGTAGCGGATTCTACCCTATCCCTCTGTCCCAATGGGAAACATTCCTTTCTCTCTTTCGTTTATCCTCTTGTAACGCTCGCATTTGCTCTGTCTCGTTCATCTCGCGCGGCAACTCTTCTTTTTGTGTTGTACCTATAGTCATGGAGGAACAAGCAGCCGCCATTATTGAACTGGGACGATACGTGTGGTCCTTTAAATCGGATTCCAATATTGAATAACGAGATGTGACCAGCTGTTTGGGTTTCATGACTCGAGCTTGAGAATGACACCAGGCAATTATTGAGAGGTATTTTACTGGCGCTGTTTTAGGCTGTAGCCACTGCGAATATAACGTTCGATTCATCGTTTTGAACTGAACATTTTTTTCCTCGCGTACCGTCGAATAGTGATTTCAATTTTAATCAGTTGAACATTCAACGATTTTCGAAAATTTCGTCACTCAGAATTTGCTCCTATACAGTTTGAGTTCCATCGGATTTTTATTTTTTATATAAAATTTATTTCAGCATTATTAGAAAAAATGTCAGTATTCATTTTTTTCAACAAAACTATAGAGCGGCAGCACTCGTCTGTCTGCATTATAAAAACAACATTGGAAAAATGTATCAATCTAAACTCTCTCTCTCGCTCCCCCCCCCTCTCTCTCTCTCTTTTAGAAACAAAGAAATGCTGCGAGAAACTATCCAAATATATATATAAAATAGACAAAAGCGGAATTCTCCACAAGTTTGCAGTATCGGCGTTTGATTAAACATCGATCACTCTCCGTTCACCTAACCTAATACGCGAATCTCAGTAGCACCTTAAACAATAGCGCGAGTAGCGATATGAAATTGCCTGTTCTGATAGGCCACTCGTGCAAGTGCAAACAGAACTATCGCAAAATCAAATACTCTTCTCTTGTGAGAGAGCAAGAGAGAGGGAAAGGGGCAGAGGGGGGAGTGTGTGTGAGAGAGAGAGAGAGAGAGAGAGAGAGAGAGAGAGAGAAGCAAATGCATATTTCACAGAGACCGACATCTTTCACTGGCTCGGCACTCGGGTGGCTGCAGTGTATCACGCTTAACTTTTGGCTGGTGCCGCTGGTCGGCACAGTCCGCACGTCGGGGAATCGCTCGCCGATATATCACGCGCGTGCCCCGCGTGTTCTCTGACTTGACGTGATTTCGAATTCCAGTCTCTCTCTCTCTCTCTCTCTCTCTCTCTCTCTCTCTACTCTATGCACACGCATGTGATGCTATAGGTGCGGAGAGCTGCAGCTCTGTCTATGTCGGATGTATCGGTTAAAGCGCCAGAACTGCTATGCTGCTGTCTTTGTCCACTGATTTCGGTCGAAAGGTGCGGTTTGATGGAACTGAAGCGACTGGAGAATATTTAATGTGTCTATATGGCGAGAGAGAGAGAGAGAGAGAGAGAGAGAGAGAGAGAGAGAGAGAGAGAGAGTATTGTGGTTTACATCGAGACGCGAAGCTACGCATTGTCCCATTTGGGTGGCTCATTTTGTACTTTTCCATTAAATCAAATTCATGGGATGGGTTGGATTCAAATGGCTCAAATACAGCAGATTTTGAATGTTTTTGGAAAATATTGTACAAAATGCGAAAAAACGCAAATGGTGTCAAAGTATTTTATTGCAATAGCCTTCATTGATTATTTCATTTGCTCGTTGCAATGCGCAAACGAGCCTTCAAAGCTGCAAAAAAATAAAATTTACGAAGCTTACAGAGGAAAAAAATACGCGTCGCCGAATATGTACACTCTGATCAATGCTTAATTTGTAGCGCCGTCAGAACTGTGTGCGCATACAAACGCATTGTGCGTACGCGCGCGCGCGCACAAAGAGCCGTAAAACAGAAATTTAATTTCGTCCAAAACACAATGTTTTGAAATGCAGTTTTTACCGCGCGCACCCGTGCAACCCTCCCATTTTTCGCTCTTCCCTTTTCCACAGAGCTCTCTCTTTCTCTCTCTCTCTCTCTCTCTCTCTCTCTCTCTCTCTCTCTCTCTCTCTCTCTCTGCATATGCATGCAGCCCACAGTAGTAGCCCTCCTCTACGGTCTCTCCCCCTCTCACCTTCCTCTCTTTCCCACTCGACACGTATGTATATATAGCAGACTAGGCTGCTTTGCATTTGTCCGTTTTTTTTATTACGCGCGCGGCGGCTTCTATTTGTCGTCTCCAAGTTTACGCGGGCTTTTTACGCGAGATAAAAGCGCCGCTGAACCCGTGCTTATGCGCTTTTATGTCGGCGGTGTGGGACGACGAGTCTGCAGTGCAGTACAGGGAGCCTAATTCAGAGTAGGGGGGAGAGAGCCGGCTTTTTACCTCAGCCGGTTCCGAGTGATTTTCGCATAAAGCGCAAGTCGGCGGATATATGCGCGTATGCGCGCGCCGAATATTTACGACTGCAGCGCGCGGAATTTAGGACTTGGATTCGGGGGAGCTATGGGCACTTTGCGAACTATACGCCTGCGGAGTTGGGTAATTGGCGTCCCTGTGGTATGCGCAGTTTTGGGGTTTTTGGTGAACGAGCTACAACACTGCTCCTGATGCTGCTGCTGGTGCGGGAACCACTGCTATACGGCTCTTTGAGACTTTGGACGTTTCGAAACTGAATGTAATTTGCGAAACGTTAAGAGATTGTTTTCAACCTCGTCACGAGCAATCTCGCTGAGAAACTCCACTGTGCGCAGCAAATCGAACTCGCAATGGGAATTGGCGCATCGATCGAGCTATAATTAAGGTTGATTTAGTTTAGAGAATTCGATTATATTTGAGTTAATTGTTTGAATTTCAATAGGGGGCGGACTCTTTGCTATGCGACAAAAGCTCGACTGCGCTGTGTGTATAAACTGCGCATAAACTGTGTATACAACGGTATATCATGTATAATTCAGCAGAGCCGACTGACACTGGTGACAACTATCGCAAAATGCGCGACGTGCTAAATTGATGTTTCCCTTTTCTGATGGGGACCAATAAAATTCCCTGCATATTGGTTAGCCGTTCGATTCTCGCTCGCCTGCAGCGACCATCTGCCCTGCATTTTCAAAAATCTCGTACACGTTGTATCGGAACAGACGCACGACAGAGCAGACTATTTTGCCTAATCATGGAAATGCGAAAGCCGACAAAGCGGAAGAAAATCCAAAATAAGCGTGATGGTGGCCGTGTCCCGAGCGGCGGCTAAGATCTAGGTAAGCCCAGAAATGGCAACCACTGCAAAATAACCGAGCGCTGCGCAGCAGAGAGAAAAAGAGAATGGAGAGGGATCCGAAACACTCTGTTCAAGATTTTCCAACCACCGCGACGAAGCTCAAAAGCACATTACCCACACGCGCGGACGCATTTCGCAGGAAAAGTTCTCGTGGCCGAGGACGTCGACGTCACCTCGTTACAGCCGACCCTCCCCCCCCCCCACCTTCCTCCCCCGAGGGCGTACCCCCCGGCTTACGCGACTTGCGCTACTACGTCGACGTCGACGTCGACGACGACGACGACGACGACGACGACGACGACGACTTCATTGTGCACGCGATTTTTCTCGTCCAGCCGACTCCTGTTATTACGACTTAAACGGCTGGCGCTTTAACTTTTCAGCGCTCTGCTTCTGCCACTTTTTTCAGCTGCTACTTCTGGAGCAACGAACTTATTATATCGCGTGCATTAAGGGATGGAGAAATTTGCCTGGCAATGTATTTTTTCACAAGTCTGTGTGAGCTCCCACTGCAGACTTCGTGCTAACGATATTTTCTATTAATGTGTGTGGATTTGCTGGTATAAGTAGTCCTTGCGTTTGCATATTATAGATTTTCAAATGATTGTGCTTTCTCATTAAATGATTGAAATTATGAATTATGAATTGTAAAAAACGATACTTTAGTTCAACACTCTACGTGCTTGAGTTTCAAAACTAATCCCCTAATGTTCTCCATGAATGGATTGATTTCAGAATTTATTTCTCTACTTATTATTAAGCATTTAATAAATAAATTATTAAGCGTTTACTTGACTACAAATGTCAAAAATTCGTGCTTTGAAAAATGCGCGAGCAGTTTATGTTTCCGACATACGTTTTTTATACCGAGTACATATTTTACCTAACACTGTTATTACTGCAGAGCAAGTTAAAGTAAAATATTTCTGCGGTCCATATTACGAATATACTTTATCTGTTTTTTTGCCAGAATTTACAGTAAAAATTTAAATTATTCTTTTACAAACGTGCATCAGATTTCGTATTTCTTCGCGGCAAATAAATTATGCAATTGTATAAAAATATATATCATATTTATTTTTAGACTTCATGAAAATGTTGGAACTGGAGGAGAGTACATCGAATTTAACAAGGTTGTTCATTAGACGAGACATATTTAAGACATACAAAAAGAAGCATACAATGAATATGGAGCGCTGTGAAGAAACAACATAGGAAGACGTGAACAGGTGATATCAAAAGAATCACGCTGGAGGTAGAAAGCTTGGAAAAAAGAATGAATTGCAAATAAAGGGCTACCGCGCGTGGTAAAGTATATAAAGGAATATATACAAAGTAAAATATAGCAAATACAAAAAAGGGGGCGAGTTAACAAAATTTTTTTGTAAAAAGTAGGAAAAGCCGACAGTGTCAAATCCATAAATTTATAAGAGTGCAGGGGGAAAAAGTTTCCATCGTGGTTTTTTTTTCATTTTAGGCATGCTCACGTTATGAAAAATTCTTTGAGAAAAATCACGTGCGCCAAATGATCCTTTGCCTACTTCAGAATATACTGAGAAATTCCGTACTTCAAAATTTCCATTTGGCTTCCTTAAAGATTTGCATCTTCCTGCGAACTCAATTTTCTACTCAGAGGATCCGGAAGTAAGCAATATTTTCCTTATACAAAGACTTCTTTTCTTCGAAGACGTACAGGAGAGCAACGAATGCATTTGGCGAAGGCGTGCGCACACATTTGAGGTACTTTAAATTTAAATTTCGAGTATAAAATCTCGAGAATGGGGGAAAAGCTCGGCGCGGCCGCGCTCTCGCGCCCGAAGAGAAAAAAGAGAAGCGAATGGCCCGATGAGAACGCACGAGGGCGCAGAGAGGTGATTAGGTCATCATGCGCACGAGCGCGAGAGAGAGAGAGAGAGAGAGAGAGAGAGAGAGAGAAACCAGCAGCGAAGCAGTAGCAGCAGCAGCACTGACGAGGTCGTAAAGCAAAAATCGTCGGGTCTACGTGCGAGAAAATCTCGCGCGAACGTGTACATACCAGTGGCGTTTACCATCGTGTGGTACCACTGTATATATAAAAGAGGTGCAAGCCCTGCGTGACCTCTCTCTCTCGCTCTCTCTCTCTCTCTCTCTCTCTCTCTCTCTCTCTCTCTCTCTTTCTCCTTCTCACTCACTCCCCCTCCCACCCTTTCTAGGTAGACGTATACACATAAGTATATATGTGTGTGTGTGTGTGTGTGTGTACAGTATACACAGAAATATATATATATATATATATGTGTGTGTGTGTGTGTATGTATATATAAGCAGCAGCTTTTTACGGTCGCCACTAAACCTTTTCTTTACACCGTCATGTTGCGGGAAGCGACGAGGCAGGGAGGGATGGGCGCGTTGTGATTCTTCTTCGTCTTTTAACGCTTCTCCGTCGTCGACGTGCTCGTATCTCTTCCTTTCTCTTGCTACTGCTGCTGCTGCTGCTTCTGCTGCTGCTTCTGCTGCTGCTTCTGCTGCTGCTGCTGCCGCCACTGCTACTGCTACTTCATTCCCACTTTTTTCTGTCGTCGTCGGCACAGTTTTTTTACGCTCCGCTGAGTTTTGCGAGGAGAAGCATATCTTGCGCCAAGGAACACGGGCCGAAAAGCTGTGAGCCGCCCCCGGGATTGACGAGTCTGACGCGATAGCGGCTTTTAATGCACTTCATTATGAAGCAAGTTTTGACAGTTTTTCCTCCCTCGGATATCGTACGCTTTATGCCCAGCCCATTATATAAATACGACTACTATGTACTGTTGCGCTTTGCTTCGTGAAATTGATTCTGCAGCGTTCGCAGAATTTTTTCCCCAGCGCGAGAGTTAAAATTAATTTTGCCAGCCGCGCGCAGAGACGTATGCGTATACGTGCCGCGAAAAAGATCGATTAAGAAATCAGTTCTGAAACAGCCGGGCTTCCCCTTATAACTGCGAGGAAAAAAGTAAATAATACTGTTTAAATCCTCACACGAGTACACATTACGCAGCCCCCACTCGAGCGAATGAAAAGTACACGCTAGCTCTCGCCGCCCTCTCTCGGGCGCATATAGTCACGCGAGAGCTTCTCTCTCTCTCTCTCTCTTGCAAACTTCTCCCGCCCAAAATACAAAAACACGGACGAAAACTCTCTCTCTCTCTCTCTCTCTCTCTCTCTTTCTCATCCTCTCGAGAACACCTCGTACACCAGCGGGTATAATTGAAAAGGCTAACAAACACGCAAGGGGGCGTTAGCAGTAGCTTCTTCCGTTAAACTTGGCGAGTACAAGCTTTCTCTCTCTGAGACTCCCCGCGAGGGCGCGTACGCAAAGCCCGTTTAAATGAATAATGCATGGAACAGCATCGAGAAAACAAGCGGCGCACCAAGTTCAAGAAACTCCAGACGTGCACGCATGCGTCTGCGGGTGTACGGCTGCTTGCCTGTCATTGAATTCGGAATAAAGAAGCTGAAATGCTGTGCACGCGGCGCGTGACGCGATGATAGAGGGGAAAATTGTTGTGTCTCGCATCATCGCGTGGAGATTTTTAAAAACAGAGTCGCTTTAGCTCCGCCTGAGCTGCTCTCACGTCTTGCATGATTCTTCAACGATATCAAAGTAGATTTGCTTAATAATGTTATTTATTGTTGGCGGTTTTGAAGCTTGCAAGGACAGTCAGTAATCTCCGCGTTATGAGACTAGGCTTTAACGGAGGAAATTATTGAACTTTTTTCACTGTTTCAAATCACTCTATATTCATCGACTACCAAATCAAAGCTGTCAACAACATGTTTCGTAAACCTCGATATAATCAAATCCTAATAACGGTCATCCTTGAATCAATAACGTTTCCAGCTATCAAACTGCTGACATAGTCAGACGTTTCCTCCCCCCCATAGCCTTCCTCAAAGCGACATCTCTCACGCGCTCAGATGATAAATCGCTGCTCACCATCTCCGTGTATTTCAACGTCCCGTCCATTATCGACGTCGTACATAGGAAACTTCCTTTTTTTCTCTCAGGAAAGCAAGGAGCATCTTATACACAGAGTTGAACTTTTGGCATAAATTGATCCGCGCAGCAGCAGTAGCAGCACAGCAGAAGCGTCACTGCAGCAGCGTTGCTATGCGCGCCCGAA
This sequence comes from Philotrypesis tridentata, assembly GCA_018906965.1. Classification (NCBI taxonomy): domain Eukaryota; kingdom Metazoa; phylum Arthropoda; class Insecta; order Hymenoptera; family Pteromalidae; genus Philotrypesis; species Philotrypesis tridentata. Next base: position 512,645 of record JACCIB010000036.1, read on the forward strand.
AGTCCGCGTGCGGATGACGGCTTTATCTCGGTCTCTATACCTCGGAAACAGTGCATTATTAAGCAGCTTTGAGGTCGGTCTGCCTTGGGGCAAAACGCAAGGCGCACTAGCCTCTCTTTTCTCGGCTCTGCACACCGCATTCTCCGCCCGGAGAATATCCCCACTGGCTCGTGTTTTTCCTCTCTGCTCTTTTTTCCGCACCGTGCGGCCAATGTATGCCCCACTACTTTTCACGGAGTCCGATCGCCTTAGTCCTTCGATATACATAAAGGGAGAGGAAAAGAGGTGGAGCGAGAGACTTGACCGGTTTACCCGTCGCCTCTTCCATTTACTGCCGGATACACACACGGGCCTCGCTCCAGCCTGCTGGCTTTTACTTGCGGGACTCGGCGTTCGGTGCGGTCATTCTTTTTCTCTGCCTCGTCTGAGTGCGGCATGGGTAGAGAGGGAGACAGCAGCCATTTATTGCGATTAGGCTTTTATGCATGTTTCGCGCGAACGCGCAATAAAACGCGCGCTCGGAGAAATGCATGCCTTGCGATTTTTCTCTTCCGGGCGTGGAAGCGCAGGAGTCGTGGGCGGGGGGGGGGGGATAGGCTACGTTTAATGAAATGTGATTCGCGCCACTTTATCTTCGGACTCGCTGTGCGTGCGCGAGCGTTTGCACGTGCGTCTATTGTGCGAATGTAATCGAGTTTACGCTCCTTTTTACGTCCCTCGCGCGCGCGCGCATTATATCCTTGTACGTTCCTTTCATCTCCGTGAACGAGCGTTAAAAAAAAAATCGTCACTCGACGAAAAATCTAGTACACTCGACTCGCAAGTTGCATCGGGCATACAAAGCTAATAACGCCAGCTTTTTCTCAGCTACAACCCGTTCTTCCCTTCTCTCGGCGTCGGAATAAAAATCTGGAAGTGGATATATACGTAGAGTCTTGCCTATCAAGGGGAATCACGTGGGGCTTCTTTGCGGACCACCGAGAGACTAATCCGTGGCCGTGCTTACGAGAATACGTCCGGATTCATTCTCATCCCCCTTTCTCCAAACATATTGGCGGAGGTGAGTTGGCTATATGTACTACCACTCTGCTCCTTTCTTCGAGATCCGTTTGTGCGGATGCTTTCTTAGATTTGTATCTTGTCCTATCTCTCCCCCCCCCCTCTCTCTTTTTCTTTCTTTCTATTACGAACTCGTTCGTCTGGACTTTTCTGCCATTAGCTTGTGTCTTTTTACAATATACGTTGAATCGTTATCGAAGTAGCTATTTTTATAGTATTTCATTCGAACTCACTGTACTATGAAAATTACGTGGACTATAACAACTTGAAGCAAAATTTTCTAATAATTTTTCAATTTACACTTTTTGTGCTTGAGAATTAGAACGTACGCAGAAATAAAGCGTCAAAAAGAAAGATTTGAATGAAATAAAATTTTGCTAACTTGTATATTTATATATAGGCCCTGGTAGAAATTCTCAGCAACGGTTGGCCAATCGTTGGCCAATTTTGGAGTTAAAAATGTCACACCATGATTATTTTATTACTATTAACTACAAGCAAATGTTGACAAGCTTATTATAGTGTATGCACCTTAATATTAGATTTTAAATTTAGATATTAATATTCGGCAAAAATGCTTCCATTTAATTAACACCAGGGGAGAATCTTAACTTTTATATTTAATCAAGATATATAGGTACTTATCACTCATTGTACTTTTAGATAGGATGAATGATTTATTTGAGATAATTTCGTCAGAGAATTATTAGGAAGACAGAGTTGCACGCTTTTTTCTTTATCTATTGAAGATTTAAGAAAGATGATTCGACTTACTAACAACACGAATGCATTTTTTAGTAGATCGTCTATACATAAGCTTTTTAATTATTCATATTGGCTATTTGCACGTATGTATAATCTCTCTTATTAATATTTGTTGCATTACAGTCGTTATTAACCTAAAACAACAGTGCAGATCTCAATAAAATTTTGAAACTTACAACAAATACCGCCAATACTTATTTCCGCAAATTACTAGAATCCCAACACCATTATTATTATATAGTACATTGGCGAAAACACACGAGCAAATAGTATCGTAGGCAATCTATTCTCGTGCTCTAAGTTCGCTTTCCTCTCCGCCCCACCCCGGCTCTTTTTCCATTTGTCCCGGCGCTCTTTGTCCCTGTCTCGCTGTTGTATCCAATTATAGCAGCAGGTGTAGAAATGCGCAGTCGTGCACCCCCCGTACATACACTTGGCTATTTTTCTCTTTCTCTTTGGATATATACTCTATGTTCTAGAGCACACGCACGCACGTGCACACACATACGGCGATACATCGAATCAGCCGCTCAACAGCGATATCGAAATTGGCTATAAACCCTATCTCAATGGCTGCAGTCCCCACTGGCATAGATTGGCTTTAATCGCGCTTTATATTCAATTACTCGCGCCACAAAGCTTGAAAATGACGTGGACCGCGAATTGTTTTGCGCTCGGGCATAACGAATGGGAGGATAGGTGAGAGGGATAGGGGGAGGGCGAGAGTAACAATTTCGCGTGCGGCGACGCGCAGTTCGAGAGTAGGCTATCGCGCGCGCCTCATTCGTAAATATAGACGTCGCAATGTTTGCATGTTCCGTCAGTCTCTCTCTTTCTCTGTGATGCCGCTCTCTCTCCCACACTTTGTGTCTCTGCGCGAGCGAGTGAATTTCTCTCCTTTATGTTTTATTTCGAAAGATATAGAGCGTATACCAGCTCGCGCTGTACTGAAAAATAAAACTTTCTATCTGATCGTTCAATTTCGTGCGCCAACGCGCGGCTGCCGGGGAGTGGGGGGGGGGGCAAACTTTCGCGCCACGCACGGCCACCGCGATAAAACTCGCGTAACTCTTTCTAAAGGAAAATAACGATTCATCAGTTGGCATTATTCAAATTAGTTTTCGAACAGAGGCGAGATTTTTTCTTTTCAGCTCTGGCGCGCGCGCGCTCGATATAGAGGTCAAGTCTCGATTTTTCGTGAATTGAGCCAGTAGGCCGCGAGATATATTTGTAACCCCCTCCCCCCCCCCCTGGTTAGCAATTGGTATGCGGTTCTGAATACAGCGAAAGCGTTTCGGTTACATCAGTAATAAATGCCATTCAAAAGCAGCGGATATCTCTCGTTTCATTTTGTCTCTCCGCAATAACTGAATAATGCGTTGTATATGTATGTGGTCGTTTTAGATGATCCAGTATTTAGAAACATGCACTTATAGTGTTAATACCCAATAGAAAGCACCAAATACATGTGCAACAACATCACTGCTACTCTCGTATAATTCGCAAGGTTTTCCGAAGCAAAACAGCGGGAGAAGCGTTTTTAGAGCAACGAATTAGCCGAGAAGTGCGGCAGTGAATAAGCTCATACGGCGCTGCCATCCGGAGTAGGGAAACGAGTACACGTCTGACTGTGCGCAACTCGCACTACTTAAACTGCTAACAAGTTTCTGACTACTTTCCTTAACAAGTGGCTAAGACACAAGCATCGCTCTTGTCATTATTTAAGACGGTGCTAAATACCGGCCCATTAACTTCTAATAGTCATCACTTAGATGATGCGCGTGCGCGCACTGCAAAACTTCGTCGCGCCTTATCTAATCAGCATCGGGTTTCTAGATTAACACCCCCGCGCAGTCGCTCCGCCATTCGCTTGTTTTAAATAAAGTCCCAAGAACTTGCGCCTGGCGCAATCAATAATGATTTTCGCTGCACTCAAGGTAACAGCAATTGGCGAAACGGGTCTCCCTTGTCAACGAAATGCCGACCTCCAGCTAATGCACTCGAGGAGAGAAACAAAAGCTACTTTCTCGCTGGATAATTCGTTCTGACCCACCCTACCATGGCAACCATCACTACTGCGTATACACCTTATCACAAGCTTGGACATCAAACTGAAGTGTCGAGTCTAACGAGAAAAGTCAAAAAAGAAAGAATCGGCCGTCGTCTTTGGCATTTTTGAAATTACTTCTCGAGCGCATTCACCTAAGAATAGAGCAGGATAAAAAACGGTGAGAAGAAAAGATAAGTTAGTAATCGAGAAAAATAATTGAAAGAAAGAAAAATACTGAGAAATGTGAGATAAGCATCCAAACTTTCGTAATTAGCATTATCAGACTCATTTTCTAATATATATTGTGTGGTCAATTTTAAATCTCCTCAAAAGTATTTTTAAAATATTTTTCAAACTCTCTTGAGTTTTCTCTTACTTTTTCAGTTTTTTTTTTTTTTTTTTTTTTTTGAGTTACAGATAATCATAGTTTCATTAATTTGCTTATTAAGAGTACAAAATTATTTAGTTAAAGAATCAGCATTCAGAGACAGCAGTTTTCTTGTGATTTTTTTACGTTGAAGAATGTTATCCTGGGAGCTTCACTTTGAAATAATAGAAAAAAATCCTATTTTTACAAACTTTAAGCCTCTACCATACGAAGACACTTCACGAAAAAAAACTAAAAGAATTCAAGACATTCGCAGATCTCTAAAGAAAATTTTAAAAATACTTTTGGAGAGGGTTCAAAAATTGATCACACAATTTGTTAAACAACTGTCCAATACATTTATATTTGTCATATATCTTCTCATTTTAAAGAATATATATATATATGATTACTCTACCAGCTTTTTCTTGTCTAATCAAAGCAGTAGTCCTACAGTCAATTTTACGCTTGAGCTATTTGAATGAAATTTAGAACCTTCATTTGAGTAATTTTCTAAAATCTGCGATAAAAATGAATATTTAAGAATAAAGGGAAAAATAGTTAAAATCTTAGTGGAAAGACACAGGTGAAACTCGGAAAACGAGTACATAGGAAATGGAAATGTAAGAAATGAAGTAAGTACCTCTTGCTGCACGAGCACCGCTGTAAGAAAATACGTTTGCTCCGACTAAATTCCTTGACCGCTGCACCTGAGACTGTGATGTAGCTAGTTTTCCTAGTTCGCTGATTAACTGCCCATGCCAAAATGTCAGAAAAAAATCGAAAGACATCTCTCAGTGTGACAGCAAAAGCTCGTAGGGTGCAAATACCAATTAAAATGAAGAGATTATAAATGCATTTGCAGTATAAGTGTAAATCAAAGCTTGAGAGATAGAGAGTGGAGGGAGGAAAGAAAGAGGAAGAGAGAGTATAACATAACATAGAATACACAGTGACACTAAGTAAAATAAAAATATTTGCATGTACATTTAAGATAAAGCAAGGACCTGAAAACGAGGTGAAGGGTAGAAACGGGATATCCCGAAATAAAGGGAGAAGGAAGGTAAGCAATAAAGAGAGAGAGAGAAGCAAAACAAGCTAATGCCAGACATCTCCCTCGTTCTATCCGCCTTCCGCTGGAAGACTGGTCAGTCTCTTAGAGGGTGCGCTTGGATATCGCGTGGGGCGATGCAGAAAATACGATCTCTGCTTCTTGTATTCGCTTTACTGCCTATCACAACGACACCCTCGTCACTAGCTCTACTATTTTCTCCTCGCTCTATTCAACGCGTGTAGACGCGCGAGCGTTGCCCCTCTCTTCTCTTTATCTTTTGCCTTCTTTTTGCTTAGCGACGGAAAAGTCGTATTCCGTTTGGATGTATTTAAGGCACAAGAAACTACGGGCCGGGAGCCGAGGATAAGGAAGTAACGACGTTGCGCCGTTCATGCGGATGACGAGGCGCTGATGCGCGCATCTTGCGTTTTATTGATGATAGATTACGATCAAGGGCGGCGGGCGAGCAATCTCAGGTGGTCGTTTTTTTTCAGGGAATGAGATTGCCAGACTGACTAATATGTATACAGATGATGCTTATATTTGTTCTCAGGTGTTCTGCTATCACGTATCTTATATTTCTTTTTATGTTGAAAAATTATTTTATTATTGCATCTATTAGTAACCCTATTATTATTGTTGAAATATCCTTCCAGAAACATATATTTACTTCCATCCTTGTACTTAATAAACAAATTCATTAGAGATTTTGAAAAAAATTTCAATTCTTTTCTCAGTTATTATCACATCACAGGTCAATATCAATGTGAACGATTAACAATTACAACTACTCACTTACGCTTATTTATGATTATCTCGAATCCGATAAAAAATAAAAAATAAAAGGCGTTCCGTAATTTTGGAAGCACTAGTTCTTTTGATTTTTCTCTACTTGACGCAAAACTGGATTATTTTCTGCTAAAGAGGAGACAAATAGGAATAACGAATATAATCATCACTACGAGCCAAAGTTTTTAATTTTATTTAGCGTGCCGACGTTTCGAGTCACACGGGGCTCCTCTTCAGGGCTACAGAACAATTCAAAACTATAAATACTAAATTACAATCAATTTACAAACAATAAACAAACAATATTTACCAAAAAATGTTAAAACACCGTACAAATACACGGCGTCGCAAGAAATTATTTTTCTTTTTCAAACTAAATTACAAGCAAAATAAAGTGTAGTAGCCCTGAAGAGGATCCCCGTGTGGCTCGAAACGTTGGCACGATAAATAAAGTAAAAAACTTTGGCTCGTATAGTGATGATTTATATTCATTATTCCTATTACCAATAACGAGCGATAGAATCAATTTTTCAAGAGGACACAAATACTTTACACAACGATGGTGTTTCTTTTTTCTACAAAAATAGCCATTGGTCCTTCAAAGACAGACGTACTTAATTCTTTTAATACTATAAATATAGCTCATATACGAGTTATTTAATCTTTAAATACACGAATATTAATCTCACTTGATTTACTAAGAGAGAGAGAGAGAGAGAGAGAGAGAGAGAGGGGGGGGAGAAAGATATATTTATATATATAAAAGAGAGCAGTGAACCAGGTGCAAAATAACAGACGCATCGACCAGACACATTGGTTTATCGAGTAGAATTTAAAATATCAGGCTAATTGCGTCCACTTGTTCCAGTCATTAATATTGAATCCATAACAATACTGAAGTTGATTAGTAGAGACGAAAACAAAAATGCTAATATCAATCTTAGTGTCTAGTTTTCCATGCTGCATGTGACGCGATGCAATCTTCTTTAACTAATTCAAGAATCAACAACACGATACCGCTATAAACATAGAAACATCGGTCACCAATATCCGCCTTACGCATCATAAATAATGTAAAGTCGCTCCACATTTCACATTCCACACTCTATAACCAGCATCAAACGAGGGCAGCAACGCGGAAGTCAAGTTGTTAAAGATTAGGCAAATCCTCCGGCAGGCGCTGAGCTTTTAATTAAAATCCCACTCAGCCGTCGTACAAATCAAATTGGGAAATTGCAAATTCACGCAATCGAGTTATACAGCGGTCGCGTGAGCGCGTATTTTATCGCGAATGCAGATACGCGCATCGAAAGATAAACGATACCGAGGCTGTACAAGCGGACCCGCGAAAGCACACCGAGTCAGTGAGCGAGCGAGTGAGTGAGAGTGAGAGAGATAGAGAGAGAGAGAGAGAGAGAGAGAGAGAGAGAGAGAGAGAAAACGAGGCCTATACTGTGGCGCGTTTAATTGTGCCATTTCCCAGGCCAGCAACATTGGATGAGATCTGTCGGGGAGGAGCGCGGTTCGACTGGCTATTGGCTCGGTGTAAATAGAAGGTTTCGGCAGAGGAGTGTATGTAAAATGAACTCGGGTTTGGATGAGGAGATATCGGTGAAGAGATAGAGAGTAGGAGAGAGAGAGAGAGAGAGAGAGAGAGAGAGAGAGAGAGAGAGAGAGAGAGAGAGATGAAGAGAAACGCAGATAAAACGGTTTTAGTAAAGTGATTTGAAAGCTATCAGCTATTTTAGCTTTTTCTTTAATTTAAAGTCGCATCCCCCATGATAGGTATCAGCGACATAATTTGCTATGTACATAATTTTTACATTGTCAGACTTACATAATAGTATAATTTTCTTAGTAATACATCTTTTAATTTACATATAATTTGATACTCGTGGTTTACATAGAAATACATTTTTCTTGTTATTTATTATTATACAGTTAGAAGAATACATATATTTGTAGAACATATTTTGGTTTGATTTGATATATTAATATGGTATATTATTAGATTTGGTGGTAAAGGTTAGTGTCGAAAAGGAATTGGATTATTGCTTCACATTGTGTTCGATCGTTTATCTTTTTAGTTTTGCTTTTTTTATATGTAATTTATTGATAGCTGTGATTTACAATGTTCGCACTTTGCTTTGTCTATTTTTGTGAGGATATGTTGATGTATAATCTTTATGTGATCAATACGTAGTCTCGTGATGAGTAATTAGTCTTTGCGGTTGAGGTGTATGGTTGGATTTTTTTCGAAAACGTTGTTTTTGATCTGGCGTAGTTTGCATTTGTTGTTAGTGTCAATCCACGCGTTGTTCCATGTTGTATTTATTTTACTGTCTATAGTTTTTAGTATATTAGTAGAAGGCGTAATTTGGTAAGTTTGGAGTTTGGCTATGGTTTATATTGATTTCGTATTTTTCGTATAGAGATTTTGCCTGGTAGAAGAATGGATATTTTGTTACATTCAGAATTTATCTGTCACTTCGAACCAAAGAAATTAAAATTACAAAGGTTAAATTTACTGATTTATAAAAAAAAAACTTAATATTAGTGCGTTTCGCCCCAGACTACTCGTTGGGCTCATCAGTAAGATGATGAGTAGTCCTATATCTCAGACGCAACATGATATACCAGAATGGGTGTTACTTATGAAAAAAAGTTGGAAATTAAGCTGATGGGACACAAAAATTGTGATCCATCTAGCGGAACAAAAAGGAACATTATGAAAAAGACTCTAAATATATTTATATCCACAAGTATCTATGCAGAGTAAGGAAATGGATATTTTGTTTTCGTTTTAGAATTTTTGAGGATGTCGGTGTTTTTTTTTTGTATTTTTTAGGTTTAGTAATAATCTGATACCATAATTCATTATTAATTTATTTCGTCTTAGATTGAGGGGGAGCATATTACTTTCACTAAGAATACTTATTGTAGGACTGGTGCGATATCCTCCTACTGCTATTCTGATGCTGGTGTTAAGAATGGTATCTTATTTTTTAAGGTTATATTCGTTTGCTGAATTATATATCATACAGCCATAGTCTAATTTTGATTGCAGTAGAGCTTTGTATGTGTTGCTTAAAATTTTTTAGGAGGATCCCCAGTTCTTGGTGGTTAGATCTTTGATAATATTTATTCTTATATTTTTATTATAGAATGCTTATATTTTTTAGGTGGTCTAATTGAGTTTTCCACAACAGTTTACTATCGAATATAAGCCCTAGGATTTTAATTTATTCGACTATTTCGATTTTGGTATTGTCAATTTTTAGTTCTATATTGTTTGTGTTTTTCTTGGATTTGTCAAAAACTATGGCTTGTCTTTTTGTTTGCGATATTTTGAATCCGACAATTTTGGTATATTTTACAATCTTGTCTAGGGTTTGCTATAGAATTTTTGCACTGGTTTTTGTATTTTTACCAATTACAAAGATGGCTACGTCATCTGCGAAGATAGTACTTACTACAAGAAAGTCAATTTGTTTCTGGATGTCGTTTATGGCCAGTAGGAAGAGCGTTACACTTATGACTGACCTTGTGGAAGACTGTTCTGTATATTGACAGGTCTGGAATAGCAATTGTTCGCTCTTACTTTTATTTTCCTGTTTTTTAGGAAATTATTTATGAAATGCCATATATTTTGTGTTGAGTAAGAATATCTATAATCCTACGGTGCCAGATCAGATCATAGGCTTTTTCCATGTCCAAACATGTTGTAATTAGGTGTTGTTTTTTTGCAAATGCTTGGCATATGTTGGCTTCGAGAATAACTAGGTAATCTGTTGTTGACCAGTTTTCGCGAAATCCACTCCAGGTACCAGCGGTGCCTTTTGTTCATCATTTTTTCTAGGATTTTGCAAGTGCAGCAAGTAAATGATATGGGCCTGTAGCTTTCTTTACTGTTTGTCTTTTCCTGGTTTCGCGATTGAAATTACGGTGGCTTCATTCCAAATCCTTGGGAATATTTTTTTGTTCCATATGCGGTTGTAAATTTTTAATAGAATATTTGGTATACCATCTGGTCCAGGGCTGGTATTTTTGCTTGTAGACAGTAAACCTTTTAGTTCGTTTATGGTGAAATCGATATTCAGGGAATTGCCGTGGTTTTCATTGGGATTGTCTAGGTTGAAGGCAACTTTTTCTATTTCAGTTTTGTAGACTAAAAATTCATTATTTAGGTTGTTGTTACTTGAGTTATTTGCAAAATGTTAAGCTAATATATTTGTTATGGTGTACTAGTCGTTTATTATTTTTTCTTTTTCTATTAAAGTTGTTATTGGAATGTGCTGTTGTCCTTCTATGAATTTTATTTTTTTCCAAATTTCGCCTGCTGATAAATGATAATGGATCAATGTTAGAAACTAGAGCCACGATTTTTTACAGTTTTTTATTGTTCTCTTGGCGTTAGCTTTAGATTTTTTATATTTGATTTTGGTTTCGATGGTTGTCTTTTTTTTTTGAATTAATTAAATCCTTTTTTGGAATTTTTAACGGCTTTTTTGCATTTTTCGTTCCACCATGGGACTGTTTTCTTGTGTGGGAACCCTTTTGATATTGGTATGCTAGAGTTGGCGGTTTCATTAAGGATATTAATTAGCTGATCTATTATGTCATCTATGTCGTAGGAGTTTGCGCTTATGCCCTTATCTATGGCTACGTCTAAAACATCGATTGTAAGTGATATGCTTTGTTTGTATTTTGCCCAGTCTGCTTGTTCAATTTTTCATATAAGTGTGTGCGTGTGTGTGTGTATGTGTGTGTGTGTGTGTGTGTGTGTGTTTGTTTGTTCGATTATTCTTCCGGACTATATCTCCCGGACTAATTGGCTTTTTAAACTATTGATGTTCCATTGCGTTATCATCGTCTTTGTTAGTTTTTAAGGAGAATTTTTCGTTTTCACTGTCTGAATGGTCGGAGTGCCGTGCTAGTGATAGGTGAGAGTTGTTGAATTTGTTGTTGACTAATGTTGTGCATCTACGTTTAATACTACTATCTCGTATGTTGAGGCGGATTTCTTCGTTTAAAATTTTTATGCATTCTTGTAAATTTGGTATGTATTGTAGTACTATTTCTGTGGGATTTTGTATACCTTTTGTATTTTCTAATATGCTTTTAAATTGGATGTAGTTGAGTAGTGTATAGCCTTAATCAAGGTATGTGCTGATGCTAGTTAGTTTTTTATCCAATTCCTCTTCTGATTGAGTAGGTGTTGTTGGTTTTTTGAATTTTGATTGTTTTGTTGCGCTACTGTTAAGTGAGGTTGTAAATAAAAGATATTCATTGAGGATGGCTTTAGTGGTATTAGGTTTCTTTTTTTGATTTAGTTCTTTACCAGTCTGTGAGTCGGTGGCGCTTCCTTGTGAGTATGGTCGTTTGTGTATAGTTTCGTATGTTAAGCTGTGAGTATTATCCGGTTTGTGTAAACTCTGGTATTGTAGGTGATTGAAAATTATATGTTTAGATTAGAGGTTCTATAGTGTTTGTACAATCTTTGGCTAAGTTACCTTCTAATTTACATGTAGCAACGTAAAGAGTCGGTGCTTCCATGTATAAAATAATTCATATCGTCGAGATTAATTTTGAAGGTTTTGAGTATTTTTTAGGTATTTTCGAGTTTGACATAAACTTGGCTCCTGAAACTTCTCACGTGTTTGTATTCGTCTTTAGCTGAGGAGGCTCTAATATATGAGATCTGAGAGCCACGCTGGATATTTAATTTTTCTAAAATATCTTCTAATACAAAGTTAGGAATGTCGGGAGATACATTTGAAAAAATAACTCTTTTGAGCTTGGAGATCCTTATTTTTTAATTGTTAAGGTGGAGTTCTACTAAAATACAAATTTTTTTTTGCGATTGCACTTGAGACATTCAATATTTCTGAGCATAATTATTATATGAAAAGAAAATTTTTTGCAATTTTTGGATTATTTATCCTGTTTACATTAAAAGTTATTGCATAAAATGGATTAATATTTAAGAAAATAAGGTAATATTGAAAATGTCCCCTGCGCACTGGATTTTGACTGTTGGTTGTGCACTGGAGTTTGAATGTTTCTATCAATTCAAAATGAAGAAAGTTACGAACTTCAATTTTTTTATCCTAAATATGAATTCTTAATAAATACACAATTTACAAGAACTTGAATTTAACAAAAAACACTGTATTTTGGTTATGATAGTACATACAACTTTTTTTCTATAGCTGGATTGAAAAAATGGAGTTCGTAACTCTTTTCATCTTGAATTGATAGAACTATAAAAAGAAATTTTAGTCGCTTAAGTCAAAATCCAGTGCGCAGGGGACTTTTTAAGTATTCGGAAAATGAATCTTGAGAAAAACACAATTTCAGAAAAAACGGAGATGTAGCACAAATTTATATTTATATTTTTAAACCACTTGTCTGAATTATTTTGGTGGCTTTACCATATGCAACTAATCACAAAGCAAACTTATATCTTTCCAACGATTTTTTTTTTTTTTTTTTTGAAAAACGGATTTCAGAATTGTATTGTATAGGAAATTTTCGATATAAAAGAACTATTAAAAAATCGATTTTTGGACGAAAAATTGGTAGAACTCCACCTTAATTTCTACTGATTCAAATTGGTCAGTGAGTTCATTTACCATTTCCTTGGTTCCAAGGTAGATGCATACTCTGTTATTTGATATTCTGGAAGCGAATAGGACTTTCCTCGGTTCAACTATGTTGCCGATGGCGTACATGTAGTCGACTAAGTTTAATTCTCCGACGGAGTCTATGACGAGGCCTTAGTCCCTTTTTGGAGCTTAGATTCGTTGAGTTACTTTGAATAGCTTGAGTCATGACTTTTGGCGAAGGTTGAAATCACAGTATGTGTAGTTTGGCTTCCACTATCTGGAGCCATGATTGTATCAACGCGTTACACTCGCGTGTTGCGGAGACTTCAGGGCTGAGCCCTGTGATGGTATTTCTTTTAATGTTTATATACTCGTCTAGAATTTAGGAGCGATTTATAAGCACGTCTGCTCTCTATGAGTTGCTGACGAGAACGGTATTTTAGTTTCTGTTAATTAATTGGAACATATAGCATTTATAATATTACATTTGGAATAAAATGTTGGAGTAGTTGTTGAGTGTGCAGGAATTTATCATCGGAATTATTATTATTCAAATTTTCGAATGTGTTACTATATTACCGTTTATTATTCAATCGCATTGACACCATGATAGTACAGTGTACACGATAATACAGATGAAACAATGATTTAAGCCTCTATCGATTTCAATTTCTTTTAAATATATACGTATAAATGAATGTCTGAGAAATTCGGTCGGCTTACAGTCAACCAAAACTCCAAAACTTTTTAACATTAATATTACTACTTAATATTAATATTAATATTACTTGAAGATGAGATGAAGAATGAATAACTAAAAATAGCCATGTGAAAACTCATTAAAGAAACAAACAATTAAACGAGACACTCGTCACTCAGACGCCATGTTTGAATAATATAGGGTGAATAACGAAACACTTGAATTTGGAATTCCAGCTACTCGCAGTAGCTTAGCATTAAAGCAACTCTCCGATATACAGTGCCGCTCGCGAGGCGCGCGCGAACGACATTAGTCGGCGTACGTGCCTTAACAGCGCTGCGCAGTAGCACCTTAAATAATTGTACGCTTCATTAAAACGAGTACACAAAATTACTGGCAAGAAGCTTATAATAGCAATAGCAGTGCATTCGCGAGAGCTATCCCAGCGAGGGACATAGCCGAACAAACAGCGTCGGTTCGCCGTATAAATGCGCAACCGAGAGAGAATCAATTCGTCCCGTAACACGTTCGGCAAAGAGTTTAGATCGTGCGCAGCAGGCATAATTAATCGAGGCGCGAGCGCATGATAGCATCGGGAAAAAGAGAAGAATAGAAAGAGAGTAAAAGCTTCGATTCGCTCGGTCGGGCAAGGCGCACCGGGTAATTAATAGCGTGATTATTAAAACTCGTTACTTTCCTCGTTATGAGGCCGCGATGGCAGCGAGGTTCTTTACTTCGGCTTCGCTCGCCACCGCGCGCTACATTGCTTTCGTTTTTTACCTCTACTTTCTCTAGAAGAAGAAGAAGAAGAAGAATTAAGGTTTCCTCCTCTCCGTCTACGGCTTCGCTTTCTTCTTATTTGAATTGTCATAATTTAATCTCGCGTGTTAGAACTTTTATGAGGGTGAATTATTGAAATCCGTTAATGAGCCGATACGCCGACGGGGCTTCTAGGGTGTTAGGCACGAAATTAGATTGATTCATTTTCAATTTCTTCATATAAATCATTCGATAGTTTTATTTTGTTATTTTTGTCATCGTTTAGAAAACATGTGTCAAGTCTGACCATTCATGTATCTTTTCTACTTAGACGTGCGGTGTGATTTTTCAGACGTAGCGAACGATTACCTTTATTACCGCAGTTTGTCACAGCTGGCTCAAAAATTAGAAATTATTGTAGAACAAACGTTTACTCACCTGAAACAAAAAAAAGGATCACGATTAGCCATGACTAACGATATTGGTAAGAACAATAATACTTATAATCATTAAATCTCCAGTTTACCCGAAAGGAAGAATTTCGCTTGCCTTATGATGATTACAAATTACACGCGAGAATATTTTCGTTCCGCTCTATTAGGCCGTCCGTTTTGTCTTCCGCGTTCAAGCGAGAAAAAACGCGCACGCAAACGACGCGATTAAATTGACCACGAGCGCGTCTTGTTAACGATGCGACTGCGCGCGTAATTACGACGATATTTCTTTGAATTAAATTTTTATTGCCAGCGACGCGCTCAACAGGTTTACTTTTTGCAATCTTTGTATTTATGCATGTCGTTGAAGTGTCGGGCTGAGTGACCCTCTTTTTTTTCATTTTGTGAAATAGCAAACGTGGCAGAAAATAAAGTAACCAGAATGGTTTAAGCTTTCTTTATTAGCCTATGTTTGGTCCTTTTCATATAAAAACACGTTATGAAATATATATATATATATAAACGTGAATCTCACGGAACCCTATTTCTGCCTACGAATATTGTTAAAATATTGTGAAAAAACAAGTAACTTAATTTCGTCTCTTACGTGGTGTTTGTCAAAGTTGAAAAATATTTAAATATTTAATCTTACATCAAATATCTTCTATGAATTCACATAATTTCTATGTGCTATGTATGAAAGAATTGATTAGTATGACACTAGAAACTTGTGGAAACCGCATAATATCCTCGCCATTAGGTTATGGTTATTGTCATTCTCAGACCGGACTAATAATCCAGAAGTTCTCTATTTAAACCTGTTGTTTTTTGAGAAACTATAGTTATTCAAATTCCATTACTAATTTCATTGGGCACATTACATTGTACATATAATTAAAAAGTAGATTTAATACACCTAAAAAGCAAAGTAATAATAAAAAAATATTTGAAAATATAAATTAAGATTAATAACGTTATTACCATATACAAACCATACGCAAACCACGTGATAATAATGAAGGTAATTCAACCTCGCAATTACTACAAACTATATGCTATTAAAATAAAACATATTTATCATTTTTAATTGTAACAAATGCTTCTATCGCTCAAATATTATTTAAGGTGTAAGGATAAAAAATTTATGCATCCTTTCGAGCAAACGTATTTATTTTCAGTCAACGTTTCGAGCTAACTGGAGCTCCTCATCAGGGCTTAAAAAAACGTCAATTTAACTTATACATCTACATTACACAGCCGGAAAGCAGGAAAACCAGTTTTTTGCCAGAACCGATCAACAATCTGGCGACACCGGCACTGTTTATTATACACACTTTTAAACAGTCGTTATGAGCATAAGAAATACATACAAAATACAATTTACACAAATGCCGTTATGAGCATAAGAAATGCGGATAAAATATAACATAATCTACAATAAAAATGAACTGTTTAATAGTGTGTACGAATTGTTTGGAGAATGGAATTGAAAAAGTTATAAAACTTTTTTAAAAGACTTCTACGTATAGGTGTTTTATGCTGAACAATCTGAAATAAATATCACAATAAAGATGTTTATACCAGAACATTGAGTATAAATTTGAACGATAATTTATTTCTCCTTTATTGCTGTAATTAACATTGTTTGATGCCGCTGCTTGTTTCCACACTTATAAGCTTGACTCAAAACGTACTTTAGTAGACAGCAATTAACGGCAGCCTTCAGATCTGCGCAACACTCAAATCGACAGCAGAACAAGGAAAACGCAAAAACAACGAATAATCTAAAGCCAGCTGAAACGCCTTAACGAGCACTGCAACTCGTTGATTGATATTGAATCCTCCCGGGAGATTGTTTACTCTCGTTGAAGTAGACAGCAACAGCATCTCTGAACTTCGATACTCTAAGATACAAAAGAAGGAGAAAACGTGGGAGCGAGAGGGAGAGAGAGAGAGAGATAAGAGAAAAATACGCGTGAATCCCACGGAAATACGAGAACCAGTCACCATTTTCGTCGCTGCAAACTAAAATTAAATAAGCTCAAAGTATCCTTTTGCTGCGACTCACCGATCTTTGTGCTCGTGTACATACAGAAATAGAGGTAGAGAGGAACCTCGAGGGAATTTTGAAGGAAAGGGAAAAGGTGCAAAAAAGGATGGAGCAGTGGCAGTAGTCAGACAGACAAAGAGGGGATAAGGGAGAAGGGAAAGAGGACAACGAAGTTTACTTAAGTCGCCAATGGATTCTACTGCCGCGGTAAAATCAGATTTGCTGTCTCGACGCGAGGCAGATCGAGTCTCTCTCTTCCTCTCTTTCACTCTCTTCTTTTTCTCTTAATTTCGAAGAGAAGAGGAGTCATATTCTGTTTCTCATAAAGTTAGCCACAGATTCGAATAAATTACGTTGTGTCTTCCTATACTTAAGTTTAACGAATAAAAAATAAGAAACCAAACACTGAAACTTAGATGGCCAATGAATGCTTTAATTTATGTTGCCTTTTTACTTAATTCTATTGTAGGTGAGACCTTTCTGCGTCACTAAAGGGTAAAGATGACAATTGTTTTTCGGCAGCCTTAAGTCAGCGTTCACATCTGATCATCAGAATTACCCATCTGATTTTAGAATCAATGAATGTTTTTCCGAGAAAAACTTTCTATGCGTAGATCTTAACTTAATCTAACTTTTTAATTTGATTGATGAGCTTCGGTTATCTCCTTGCTACTGAATCATTCATTTGATAAAAGTCACTTTTTTAAAACGTCGTCTGCTTCGGTTATCGAATTTCCATTAATCAAGCACTTCCATCCATCTTATAATTAAAACAATTTAATAGTGGATCTAAAGTGAGTAACCCAAATGATTACAGGTCAGATAATCAGGACCGAACTAGCGAATTCAATAGTGATGAACAGCGAATTTAATTAGTGCCAATTCGAACCGGCTGAAAGTATTTCACCTATAGACGTCCTAAAACAAGAAATGCTCACGACTATAGCTAACAGCAATATCTCACAACCAACAGATTTTCTAATCGACGAAATTTGAACGTTAGGATTTTCCTAAAGTCTCTATAAGATCATCGTATTTCTCGAAATCAGTATCAGCTCTCATACGTGTATAACGCCGACGGCAACGACAGTGGTTTTAGCTATAGCTCCTTCTTGTCCAGCAATATTCTATGCACTTTCACGCAGGCGCACACGTTATGTGCAGATGAATGTCCAGGCGCACACAGCTAGAGTCTATGCAAGGAGAGAAGGGGGGAGAGAGGAGAGAGAAGCATAGTGGTGATATTTGATCGTTTGGAGAAAAGCCAATACCTCTATTACATTCCGTCTAATGTCCAAGGCTGCTCGGCCGTATCGCCGGAGCAGACGCTTGTATTTGCCAGTCCCACCTTATATGCCTTGCTCTGCCATATGAAGATCGTGCACATGCGAACAAATAGCTACTGCCACTGCATAAGTGGACAGGGTTATGACAAATCGCCTCGGGGCATAATTGATGCGCGAATCTTGATACACTGGAGAGACTTCAATATTGCGATGATTTCACCGCAAGTGGAATGATTTTGTGCTCAGTGGCGCATTGCTGTTGTTTAGTGGACAATGTAATAACACAGTACAACCCTGAAATCTAGTAGAAATGTTTATGCAGGAGCATAAATCTTTTCGTAAAAGATATTAAAGAATATTGCACAAAAGAAATATTCATGCTAAAATGTTTTGCTCTGCCATGGAAACCATAGCTTTGAGACATGGAATTGGGTAAAATTTTCTACAATTTATTATTTGTTGTTTTGAAAAATTGAGATCATTCAGGATCTAGTTCCATAGGCCATAATTCTGGAAGTTATATATTCGATAACGTAGATATGCAGTACAAGTGCATCCATTGTTTGGACAGGAAAATATAGTTTTGCAAAGAAAAGGAGATTGAAAAGTAAAACTCACGTTAACGGCTATTAATTACCCTTTTAAATAGGCTTCATTTATTAAAAAAAAAAAATTATTATATCTGCGTATAATAGTATATTACACAACTAGGGGCGAAAGTTGATTTTTTCAAGCGAGGATGATCATCATCCGAGTCTGAAAAAGTCATTCGCCCCTTGTTGTGTACACTGCTTTTTATAATTAGTGCCTCGAAGGGCTCTTTTACGCAACAACCAAAGCTCTTGGACATTGGCTTTTACACAACATATTTATGCATGTGTATTATGTGTTTAAAAAATTTTGAAATTTTTGAAAGTTTTGAAATTTTATTATTTATGTACATCTGGATCTGTTGTCTTATTTTTATTATATGTATGTATGGATGTATACATATGTATATCTCGCAGCGGGAGGTAAAAATTTGTCCTCTCGCTCCGACACTGCATAGAAAAACTCGACTTTCCACGGAGTTTTGAGGCAGCGAAAAGAGCCCTTTCGATGCACGTGTTATGAAAATACAAATTTAATCCTCTGAAACTAAAATATGTCGAAGCCCGTACAAAAATTTTCTCTTTCTCAAACACTAAGTAGTTTACTACGAACAATTTTCGATAAGTTTTGAATACCTAAATGTTGAAGACGACCCGCTCTACATTGTCATATAATAGATTCTTTGTTAAACGCACCGATGAACAACATTCAAATCAATCTATTCAAGTATTTGGATCATTGCCAAAAGAAGTAGCTGTATACCTGAAATTACATAAAGCTGCTTCCGTATACAGAACACAGTTTTCACAGAACATCTGTTACTTTCTTGGTCGACACTAGAGTGGATGTTTTATTGCAAAAATAAGATTTACCATTATTTTAAATCCCCTAGGAAACACGGTTATTAAAGGAGAATGTAGTCTGTGTGTCAACTTCAGGTGATCACAACCACGCAAATCAAGAATCTGGACAGCATATCGATTTCAGATAATCAGAGCCACGATGTATGTTTACTTCATATCATAAAATGAATCCGATTTTCAGGCACTTCAAATATCCCTTTCCTAAACTAAAAATACGATGAAACAAAACTTTTTTATAAAAATAATTAAAAATCAATTCTGTACAATCTTCATAAATAAATACTACTTTAGAGCTTATAGAGCTTGCTTAATCCTCGCATGATTATGCCTCTTACTCGTGTCATTTACTCTTCTTATCAAGAGTTTCTGGCTTTTGTATCGTTTGGAGCCTTTTTATTTAAAATTCAGTTTGCGGGAATCTTTTTCACATCTTTATACTAGGTAGAATGTAATAAGTATTTCGGAGTCCTTTTCTGTTTTTTTTTACCACCCACGGTGCCACCCACTCACTGTACTCAATTATAATGCATACATCATTTTAGCAGGTTTACAAAATTTCGATGTACTTAACTTATTGATATGCATTTTTTTTATATGTATAAAACTCCTATGCATTACGTTTATTCGAGTGATGGACATTTCATTGTATAGAAATGAATGAATTAATTGCAGAAGCTTGTCAGCTGACAGCGATACTTCATCTCAAGAAGATGCATCAACAACGAGGACGAACTCGTGACAGGTGAGTACTCGTCAAGCTGGCTTTTTTGCAACATTAGCATTGAAATTAAGATTAACCGGCTGGCGCTGGTCGAAGAACGGCCCAGTTTAAGCGAGATAACCGTGTAACTGACGCGCGAGCTTGCAACGCTCAACTGATTAATATTCAGAACGTCTAAGAGGGCGCCGCACACGGGTTGTCACGCCCAGTGGATTGGCACTAAGGGCTCTACATTATTCACCAATTAACTCCGGGGCCACAGCAAGCGCTCGTCTCTTCCAGAGAGCGTCGACCTTAAGTGGCGCCGTCTAGAAAGTAAAATTGGCGATGAACTTTTCGATATATGTGCCGAATGGATGAGTTCGCAATCCGGAGCAAAAGGTGAGTACTAAGTTGCTTCCGCTTGATTTGTGAACGTTCTGGAAACGCTTCTCTACGTACAGCGAGTTGATAAACCTGTTTGAAAAGTTTTCGACTATAACGGTAATGAACGAAGGATAAGAATTAGGGATTTAAAATGGGCAAAGTTATCGAATTTTGTTATTGTCGTTTTTAACTTGTCTATAAATGAGATCACCAATTTCAATGTATCACACTGAATGTGCATAATCATACTTATTACTGTAAAAAATGTATGTTACTGAGTAAAGTCCAGCAGATTAATTAGTTGCATCAAGCGGAAAGAGAGAGAAGCACTTGACCTAGATTTTAGATTGTCTTTTTAGTGATCACGCGAATAATTACGAACAATGCAGAGAAGTTTAGTTACATTGCACAATCCTGGTCGAATCAACGAATTTCTCATTTGCCACCGCAGAGAAATTTCCATCGCAAGGTAAGTTACTTCCTACGCACCCCGACTATGACTTCAAAGACTGATCGATTTCTAATCACAAAGTTTTAATCGAAAATCTCGGCAGACTGTTGTAGCTCCTGATGAATCTTGGAAATCGATAAGATCTAAAAACTCGTCAATATGCTCGCCATGTTTACCAAACGGAACTGTACTTACACTCTCGCTATATATACGAGCAAACTTTACGCGAAATCGTATACGCGACTTATGATTTTGCATACTTTTATAAGTTTTTGAATAAAAAGGATGGATATGCATCATCAAGTTTTGGAAGACTGCAGCTACGAGAGAGAACATCCACAGAAGGACATTCTTATTCGTTAAGTACATTGCGAAAGTACCCTTTGAGGTTATCAAAGAGGCATGTCATCCAGGCACTGATTATTTATTCAAAATTCAAAATGGTGAAGGCTCATAGAATAAGCAGAGCGCCGTGAATAATAAACTCACGACCCTTCGACAAAATCCATCTTCGTGGTTGCGCTTAAACTTTTAAGTTAATTCGACATAAAGCCGGAAAGCTTCGCTCATCTACACCGAAAAAGCTCTAGAGCGGAGCAGTGCTGCATCTCAGACTGTTTTCTCTCCCGAAGCTAAGCCCGCACGCATAGCGTCATTAATAGAATAACGCGAGAGAAAATGCGAAAGTCGTAGCTCGAGTCGAAAGAGGGACGTCGGGTGGGGAGAATGCCAAGGAAAACATACATCTGAAAAAGGAGTAAAAGTGCCGGGAAACGTTTGCGAGCGGGAGAGAGAAGGCGCGCGAATGTGTTGGAAATAGTTTGGAGAGTCAGAGCAGCTCCAAAGTTTCTTCAACAATCTCGATCAGAATTGGCTGATTTTTCTGGACTATTGCTTTCCCTTGGAGCTCCGAGAGTTTCACCCTATAGCAAAAAGTTGGCCGAACACGGCTACGAATGTCGTTACGACTGCGCTGTGGAAAAAGGATGAGGCCGCATGTATAGGCTGCAGGCGCGCTTGCGCCCAAAGACGATCCATTTTCGGCAAAGCTTCGATTACGGCGCGACCGAGAATATCGGTTCGCGCGCTTCTTCCCTCGCAGCGACTATCCCAAACAGCGGGACTCACCTCTCGACAATCCGGGATCAGAGCGTCGCCGACAGCGACTTTCGGCACGACTCCCGAATTCACTGCTACAGCGGGGATATCCGCACGTCGGCCTTATCCATATATATTCGCGCGGCTTAAACCTCGCCATGACTGCGAGCGAGTCGTCGCATTGGCCCTGTGTACACTACACTAGGTAAGGGGCTCTCTCTCGCTCTCTCCGTGTTCGTATACACATCGCAGCTATATATATCGGCATAGGTGTGTACACCGAAGCACCAGCACCAGCACCAGCATCAGCAGCAGTGGAGGCGGCGACGACCGTTTACTCAAGAGATTTAGGTCGGCATACGATAGTGGGCTTAACAAACTATCATAAATTGCCGGAGTAGCGTCTCTCTACCTGCCGAGTCTATAAGAAAGGAGAGAGGAGAAATGGAACATTATACGTGTAATCTTCTCTAAATCGATGCATCCACTTACGCGTTTTAGTCTTAGCGCTGCTGCTGCTGCTGCTGCTGCTGCTGTTGCTATTGCTCTACCGTAAGGCAGCCTGCTTATACAGCTATAAGGTTGTCTGTGTACTCGCGACATTTTTACGACGAGAGAAGAGGAAGAGACGCGCTGGAAGAACGCCGGCTAATCTTTACCCTGCATGCTCGCAAACAGGCAGCGAAACGATGATGAACAAACTGCTAGAGACCATGCGTCGAGTTGTGGGAGTTGGTGAGTGTATGCTCGAAAAGCTTGCAAGAGTGCACTTGGCAACTTTTTTAAGGCTCCGCGGAGAGAAAAATCGATTCTGAACATCCCGCCGAAGATTGCTTAAAATATAACGCGTGGACCAACTTTTTCATCGCTATAGAGAAGCTACTGCGCACGATGTCACTGGACCGCGCGTTTAATTCCATGCAAAAATTCAACTCAACACATACTGAATATTCGCGAGTCATTTATTATTGCTTCAAAGAATGCATGCGCGCAAAGCGTCGCAGTGTCCCTTTTTCTATACCACGGCATTTTTGCGTTATGAATGTTTTATAAAGCAATATATAACAATAAATTCCGAAGAGCTGGAGTAGCAACCAGCGCCACGGTATTTCCTTTGTTCAAAGTGAATCGATCTCTGGGCAATAAATAAATTGCCGCACAAAGAGGAAAAAAAGCCGACGACAACCCGGAACCTGCATATTTGTTTAAAAAAAGAAGAGAAGAGAGAGAGAGAGAGAGAGAGAGAGAGAGACAGAAAGCCGAGAAAAAATGTATGCCGCGGCGAATCGCATGTTGCTGGGTATACACCCAAAAAGGATATCGGATCGTTGACGAAAACCCAGATTTCTTCTTGGTATACTGCGAGGTTCATTTAATTAGCGAAAGCCTTATACGCACAGAACTGGTCGATTTGTTGGGACGTGCGATAAGCCGCCGGAAGCGAAGTAGCCGATGCGCAAATTGAAACAGCTTTCAAGCTCAGATTGTGTGGACCCGGTGTATAACTTTAAGTTTCTTTCCCGATTCAAAGCTCGCCCGGGCTTCTTTTCTCTTCTTGTTTTCCTCGCCATCCTCAACGAGGAGGCTGCAGAGAGAAAGAGGGAGTGAGAGGGAAGAGCGCCGGCACGAAATGAAAGCAGGTCGCGTCGGCTGCTCGTCGCTACTCGCTCCTTACCTTTTTTCATTTATTTTTACTTCTGGCTCATTGGCTGTTAAATTCATTCGGCTGTACAGTGAAATCCGCGTCGTGTACAAGGCTATACGTCTACGACTGGGAGGACGGGTATAGATAGAGGAATCGCACGCTCCGAGCATTTTCGAGTACTCGAAATTCCGACTCGGCTTCTCTTTTCGGCGCAGCGCTGCTGCCTGCTGCTGCTCTGCGGACGAATGGCGCAGAAAAAGGCGGAAAGAAAGAGCGATGGCGTGCTGCGCCGAACATCTGATTTTTCAGAACAAACATTTTCCTTTTTTTTAGCCTCTCGCTTTCTCGGCTGTACGGCGCAGTTTTATTCATTAAAAATTTTCCACACGGGTTTTCGGACGAGAAGAGCAAAACAAAAGGAAGGAAAAGCTGCGTGTATTTTTCTATTGCGTTGGCAAGGGGCTCTTTCAGTTTCACGTAAACGCTCGAGAGAGTTAATGACGCGCTGCACGGAGGAGCCCTACTGCAACGGTTTTATTCGTTCAAAATTTTAAATATCTTTGCAGCAGACGCTGCTGCTCCTTGTTTCGAACTTCAAAGGTACACTTGAAATATTGAATGCTTGATGATCTGCATAGTTAAGCAGATACTTTGAGAGGGTAGCAGATGTTTCCGCGCTTTTCGCTTCTTTTTCCCTTGCCCCCTTTTTTTCTTCCTTTAATGAGTGATGAGCTATAACTAAAGCCTCGCAAGCACATTTTTTATGTAGAATAGAAAAGTTAAACGAACAACTGCAAGTAAATTCGTGGTTCTACGAAACTTTTGGAGGTAGTGGGAACGAGAGCGGAGAGGGAGAAAGAGAGAGAGAGGGCGAGATGACTGGAGAAGTTTTAATCGCGCTTTCGCGTAAAAGAAAGCCGGTGCGATAAGAAGCCAAAGTCGTGTAGCACTATGGAAAAGTTTGTTTTCGTTGAGAGCTGTCGATTTAAAGTGATTTCCTACTCCTCCTCCTCCTCCTCCACTCCCAACTCCGCTTTTTCCTCGCTACGTTGAGAAGCATAAAAATTGACACGACTTATTTGCGATTGTGCAGGAATCCGCTGTTCAACTTTAAATTGTAACATTTTCAATAAATGTAAGTCTCGATTGTAACTTTCTTCTCCTCTTATGGCGAAAATCATTTCGGAAGTATTGATTCGTTAAATTACCGGGCTCAAATCTGTCGCCCAGACATCGAATTCGGATAATTCGATTATGTTCAAGATGAACAGAGCCAACTTGAGGTGTCTGCAGATAAACACAATTTTCCGAAGGCGATTGGATTAGACAGACAATTGACCCCCGCAGTAACTCCTCAAATGTTGCGTTTGACCTCATCGGTAATCGACTTTGGAATCTGCCGTAGAATCGCTTTAACAGATCAGCGATCATCAATCGTTTATTATTGATCATATTAGCTGGTCCACAGTATATATGCTTGACAGCCATTTAATGCTACCTGATTAACGCATTCTAACGATTTGGACGAATCGCCAGTCCAGCTATCATTGATAACGAATCAGCAATGACTATTAACCACGGATTCATACGTCAAATCTGTTCTAAATACAACGGTCGAACGTATAATATACAACAGTAGTACACTGTATGCTAAGGGTCGAGTTACCGCATATAAACTTGCCGGTTGTTAATAGGCAGTAATATATAATTTGAATATTTTAATTTAATTCCATACATCAATCTTATAAACTGTATCCTATAATAAAAATTCACATGTAAAATATAAGGACATAAAGGGAATTATAAAAAAAGTAAGGAATACAAACGAGAAATTTAATCATTAATCTACTAATCACAGATAAAAATGTCTTCATAATTTTGATTTAATTAAAAATATAAACAAGCATTGTTTAACATTTATTTTATTAAATTAGGAACGGTCTCCATTTCCAAAACTAAGCCTGAAAATGAGCCAACAATGGACAATTTGACAGCAGCAGTTCAACAAGAACCCCTTGAGCATGCAAATCAGAAATTGGTCAATTCACGAAAAAGTGTGATTGATATTGATCATCTGATGAGCACAAAGGAAAGTTATTTATATATAATTCAAATAAAATGCATGATTTCTAACATAAATGTATTACTTTTATAGGCACTTAATTGCAAAAGACATTAGAATCTTCAAACATTTATCTGCGGATGGAAAAAAATATTTTCATGATTATAATAATAATAATTACTTTTACAATCACATTTTAATGTGTAACGTCCCATTTTTAATAGAAATGAAATAACTGATAAGTGGATAGAATACTTTTATAAAACATATTAAGACTTCGTCAATGATGTGACTGCATCTCATAAGTCAAACGAATGAGCTCGAGCGTTATTCAGATCTGTTTTACAAATCTCGCTTTAAAAACACATTCATTGGCAGGGAAAAAGAAAAATGTCGATAGAAATGATAATGTCCGCCCTGGTTTACCTGATTATGCAATTGACGCAATTGTAAATAAAAGTTCTTCAAGACTTTGATATTCTAGATTTTAATTTCTGATCGAAGTCAAATACAAAGTTATGTTCTGTAGTACATGCTCATAAATATCAGCAGAAAAATGAATATGTTCAATAAGTAATTCGCGAATTCGAACAAACGTTCGCCGATTACTGCAAGAGCTAGAAAGTGTGCACGAAGTCAGTTATTCGTTGATATTACAAAAATATTGTTAAGTATTTATAAGCTCATTTTTGCATAAAGTCCTCATAAAAGTTCTATTATTTAATTCTTATGAAAATTTATATTCCGAAATTTTCGAATCGACTGCATGCTCAATTTATATTTGGATTAATAATATAATATCATTAACAATAATATTAAGAATATTTAGAAATAATGTTGTATTATAACGCTACATCTTTTTATCAATAATTGACGGAATAACAGCCATGTATTTATATTTGACTACAGATTTATTAGTAATACAAAAATATCAATTTTATTTCTGACGTGCATAAACCCATTTTCGTTTCACATTATTGATAGTCAAGACATTTCTTTTTTTAACATTTAAAATTTACTTTATTTAATTCATTCACGTCGTACACGTGAAACGTTGGCATTCCCCTTCCAACACGAAAAAATTTCAAGAATACAGCCGCATAAAGTTCCTTCTAAAAAATTCAGGTCCGCGGAAAAAAATTGTCTAAAAAAGAATAAGCGTGAGCAGCTAGCGCTCAGAGCTAATCCCGCGCGGCTCACTGCCCAGGCATGACCACCCTGAAAATTCCACTTTTCTCCGGGCGTCCACTCAAATCTTCGCATTTTTTACGCCTGCCGCGAAATCTTCATCCCCGCTGTTTGTTGTTTCCAGAGAACTAATTTCCCTAATGAGCGGAGTCCACGACGCGAGACGCACGTCGCACCAGGACACCATTGTTTTGTCTCCGGCAGCGGCCTTCTGACGACGTTTGTCATCGCGTGTTCCTCTCGCAAGCGGCTTCTGCGTGCGCACACGAGAGAGAAGGAAAAAACTTTTTCCGGGGATTCGGACTAACTTCTTGCTTGCGAGACTTTGCGCGTCTTTGTTTCGTTAATGCGAGTTGGTCGTCACAAAAAAAAGCGCCCTTCTTGGTGAAAACTCACAGGAACACAGTCGTATATAATCAAACAAAAGTTCCAGTTTATGTGAATATTTTGGGTCTATTCCTTGACTGTTTTAGTGCGTGTCTTTTTTTAACTTAGGTGGCATTTAATAACAATTAAGATAAAAATAAATTTTCTAAAAATGACCAGGAAATTTAAGCTTTTTTTTAACCATATGAAGAGTCATATTTCACTAGACCTTCGAAAAAAGTGAATTAAAATAAAGATTTGAAGAAGGAAAAGTAACAAAGCCTGGCCAAAAAAGACAAACTTGAGGATCTCGAAAATACAATTCTGGCAAAGTGTCCCAAGAAAAACATTTGCAGTACTTTTTTGCACGACTTTTATGAAATATGGACCAGATATTATTCTTTCTCAAAAATTATATGAAAAATAAAAATACTGCTTTAGTTTGTCAAATAAATATAAAATAATAGTACTAAATTTAATAATATTTTCGACTAGAGATCTCTGCATTCATGTGTATGACAGATAAAAAAAAACTAAAACTCATGGAAAAAATAAAATCATTCGTCGATCTCTTTACTCGCAATCAGTTTACGAAAAATTGAATCGAAACACACGTTATATGCGCATAGTCATCTCGACTGGTTGTCACTGCAATTTTAGAAATCAAGAGAGAACTGACTCCCCGAACGGACATACGACGCGGCCATTTTGGCACAGCGTCATCGGGTCAGCATCGATCGGCACCGCAGCATATCCCTCCCCGGATAATGTTATATGTTTACGGCTTAATATTACGGACTGCAATGAAGAGGCGGGAGGAAGGCAGGGAGGCAAATGTCACGGTTCAAGGATTGCAGGATTTAGAGAGAGAGAGAGAGAGAGAGAGAGAGAGAGAGAGAGAGAGAGAGAGAGGACGTCGAGGTCGATCATAGCGGCCTGGCCTACTGCGGGCTTTTATGCAAAGCTTATATATCTTCTTGCCGAATTATGATGATGCGGCGGACCGAGGGCGGATGCCCCCGAGTTCCCAATTCGCCTACTTTCATTCTTTTATTTATCCTGATGATATACAGATTCAGAGCTGGAACTTTTGATTTTCTTATACTTCATCCTTAGAAAATGTATCAGCTTTCTTTTTTTTCAGTACTTATTCCTCAAATTAAGTAGTCACATTTTTCTTTACAACCTGGTGTGAAAATACTTGCAATCAATTGGCGACGAATCATTGGTAAAGTTCGTAATTACAGATACTTACAGGTAACTTCCTGGCACAGGAATCTAATTACTGGCCGAATTTCGAGTTTGGTTTATTATTGTTGAATATCAAAAGCAGTAGTACAATGCGACACAGGTAACTTAAGTGGCCCATTATTTCACGGCGCACTGTTAGAGCCCGAACACGACGAAAGCAATATTCATACCTCAGTACTTCACATACTGGTCAGTTACGTCACTAGTATCGTATACAATTTTACAGCAAAGCATAGTTAAATTGTCATTCATACCCATCCACGATATAAGCAGTTGATTTTAGACACGTGAAATCAGCAAGTATGCACTGAAATAATCGGCTACTCATTTCACGAATATGCAGAACTTAAATGCGGATTTAGGTCACACTGCCTTATAAATATTGCTGAAGGTAACCTTGCAATGGAAATAATATTTAACTCAGCAGCAAATTTAAATTTAAATGATGTTCATATTCTATACTAATGAATGTTCCATTTAATTAAAATTTAACGTTTGCGCATATAATTATATAACTATCCTTTTTGGGGTCCCGCCTTTCGTAGATACATAAAAGTGTAAATATATAAATACACAGTAAAAAGATTTTATTAAAAAATTATAACAAGGATTTTTTGATTATTTGAATAAAAAATCTCAATCTCTGAGCCATCGACAAGCAGAGTTGAAAATGATCTTATACTTCATACGGCGATGCATGTAAAGCCCCAGGGAGCCGTAACCCAGCAGAAGTGGAAGGAGAGGAAATCGATCATCTTGACCGCAGTAACCTTTTATGCAAATTGGTCTTTATGACCCTTCGCCATGTGTCCCGCGCTTGATATTCGTACATATTACAAAGCTCTCGTAGCACCGTATGCATGCACCTCATCTTGATCATAGAACGAAATGATGATCGAAATTTAAAAATTGATTTCCTAAAGAAAGCATAGAACCTCAGAAGAAAGACTAGGTTACTATAAAAAAAATCTTCTCTTTACATAACAGTTTGATTATGAAACTATGCATTAATGAATGCAGGTTTTTAAAAAATAATTTACACAATTGAGTTTGACAGCGATATAACGCAGGAAAATGAAATTTTATAGAAACAGTCAATATGCGAAATTCGTTCCACAAAGTTCGAGAGTTTAATATATATGCTTAGCTCGATGCAATTGTCAATTTTAGTGACTTCATTTAATTGTAACTGCAACGGTATATGCATATGCGTACAAATGCAATTATACGTGATGTTATTAAAATTAAATGTAATACGTGACCTCTGTACTTACAATATACAGTTCTGACATATTTTCAGCGAATCAAAGAGGCTTACCTGGAACAAATGAATAAGATAGACATAAATTATTGTATAGAATGTATACATTTTTGTAAGTAAATAGAACTAATAGCTAATACTAACATGTATTTCACAACATTGTAATTATCTTCAGAGTAGGGAAAATAGCAGCGCATTAAATTTGTAATAACAAAAATTTTAATAATCTGCAATTTTATGAAATAGCTGTTCAGGCAGACTCTGCGGAATATTACAATTTTCGTGTTTTATGCACAGCCGCGTCCTTTTCATTGCAAGTGAATTAATGAAGACAATATTTTCGTTCGATTTTGCTCTCAAGCCTGGCACTGGTTCAGAGATAGGCTTTCACGCGGAGATTCAACTTTTACCGTATTTCAATTTCTAGCATCTAATGAATAATCATCTCGTATTATGAACCATTTAAATGCGCGAACACTCAAACTCGCCAAATTGGCTCGACGATGTGCCAAATGAGATTACTGCTCTTCTAGTCTACATATTTTCTATTGGTATAATTTACGATAATATTTTATGAACTCGAAAACATTAAGATTTAATGAATTCATCTCTATGTACGTAGTAAGTTATGACTGAATTTTTGAAAGAACCTTGAAATGATCAATATTATAGTGAAGATTTGATTTTTTAAACCGAAAATTTTGTAATAATAAATTTTTAAGTTTCGTTATAAGTTACTTTTGAAAACGCGTTCGGTAATGTTATCAGATTTAAATAGGCTTTGTTACAATCGCATCATAATATACTATCTCCAAAAGAAAAAAAATTATACTAGTCATTGTGGTTTCTTTGTTCGTACCTAACAGCCCTCCCTTTTGTGCGACATTTATGCTAAGGCACTCCTCTATAGAGGTATACCTCTTATAGCGCGCCCCTCCTTTGCACGGCTTTTCATTCTTTACATAACACCCTCCCTTTTTACGGAGAACTTTCCTTTTAATGATACTCTCTTGCTTTATAGCACCTTTCCCTTTTATTAACACTTCTTTCCTATACATGACATCCCTCCTTTTTAATGACACCCCTCCGTTCTACATAATAGCATCCTTTTGATTTTCTTTCCTATTACATAATGCCTTTCTTATCTTTTTCTTATTTTCTACATAATTACCACGCTTTTAAAGGACATTTTTTATAATAACCCTCCTACGTGTCAACCCTTTCTTTAATCTGACTTAAAGGTATCATGCAATAAAAATAAACTAAGTATATGTAATCAACTGATCATATAACGTACTCCTTTAAGAATAATATACATAAGCAATAGTCTAGTACATGTAACATTACAATAAACCCTCAAGAATGTCAACCAAATTTCAATAAGAATAAGCATTACTCAAATTTAAGAGAATACTTTTCACAAAAATGACCACTCATCGTTCTATCTCTCTAGCCGTCATATTCTCTCCTCTCACCAATTCGACTCTTCTTCTTGCGTACAGTCAGCATAATCAAAATCCCATAAATCCCGCAAGTTTGGCTGTATTTATTCTTGCGCCGATGGTCGAACGCGGAAGCGCAAGGGAAAAAAGTGGGACGGACGAAACACAAAAAAAAGCGAGCCGACGAGCGAATGGACGGCGGCAGCAGTCGGTAATGAAAGCGTCCATCCATCAAACGACTGCCGAGCTGCGCGAGCGTAATCGAGCGTTTGTACCGAAATGAAGTCACGGGGCCCTCTCTCGCTTATCAATCAAAAGGGTGCCGTTCCTGGCGATTTGTCGTCGTGAAGCTATCGCCAGTAATCGCTTCTAATGCTCACGTGCACCTGATTGACGATGTACCCTTGCTTCAAAGGAGTCGTAGAAATGCAGATACACAATATAGGCTATTGAGAACTGATACTCTTGCGCGTCCGTCGTACGTACATGCCTGAATGTTTACGGGATAAATTCGTGTCAATAACCTACACGATAACCGATGAAATGCCCGGAATGAAGTAATAACTCATTTTTATGAAGAAATGTTCTCGAAGCTATGTATGTTCCTTGATATTGATGGAGCTAAAATAAGCGTATGCTATAGCTTCAGTTACATTGTGATATTGTACTGGCACAAAGCTCGATAATTCGTACATATATCGCGAAGAGAAATTGGAAATATCCTTCAAAATCTATTTTCATCAAAACTTATCATTTTATTCAATCTTTTTATTTTTGTGTTGCAGTATGGATAAGAATAATCAACTGCACGATTCTTAACATTTTTTTTCAAAATTAACAAGAAAATTTTGCATAAACATGTAAACGTAAGCTCGGACTCGCCCATATAATGTACAAAGGCGAATTCAAACGGCTTCAAAATAAAAGACTCAAGTGTACTTTGCTTATGTTTACGAGCGATTTGGTCTACGCGCGCAAAGGCAAAAGACGCCTGTTCAGCGAAATCTTGAGTGAACGAAGTAGAAAAGCGAATGTGTCCTCCCGATTGATATCGGTTCTGACGGCCATAGCGCTCTGTATGGCCAGCTTTCTCAAAGGAAAAGGAGAGGAACGAAGGGGAAGAAGGTCCAGCAAAAGCTATGAGATAACAGCGCAGAAGATAGGCAAATGGTAAAGCAAGTACCTAGTGACCGGTAGAGAGGATAGACATATTGAGACTAATAGCGACGAAACGCTACTTTTCCATTGGTTCCCCATCTTCTTATAAGAATTTTATAATGAAATCGAGAATTTGTTCGATATGCGGTAAAACTTTAGGTACGCGTTAAGTGAAGGTTAAGACGCGTTAAGTAAATATGCCGATGCATGCCCACATCTTCGAGTTTAAGCTACTACATACTTTGGAAATCAATACTTGTCAACAATTAAGAAATATGGAAAAGCCAAAAGTTATGGAAGTGGTATCAGAGCGCTTCTTATCTAAGCTTCAAATTTTAACTTGGGATTCAAGCACACAGATTCTAACTTACAGTCAGTGTAAAAATTAAAGCTCACATAACTAACAAAAAAATACTTTTATACTTTTAGAGGGTAATAATAAGCATTATTCTCAATATTCATTATGAATAATAAAAAATGTTTATAGAAGTGGTGGTATATAATATGTGCTTTTATGTAAAGTAAAATAACACGGCTTTTAGGGTACTTGCGCCAAATCATCAATTTATTTACTGTTATTTCACATGTATAATATTTGGACCATTTTTAAAGCACGCTAATTGTGAATGTAATGTTTTCTAATGAAAGTAAATAGTTCTATTACAGTGCTTATGCATTTTTTCCTAGTGGATATTTAAATATGTAAAGTGGATTAAAAATTTTAAAATACTTCGTAGCATAATGAAATGAACACAAGAGATCATCACATTAATAAAACATACATGTGTATGGTTTGAAAAGGGATTAATTCGACAATCTTTCATTTTTTTCACTGCCTCATTGGAGTAAATTTTGGATAATGCTTTTATCTATTAAAAATGTGTCGCTATCACATTACTCTGGCTAATCCAATATAGCTTTTTAAAATTAAAAATGCCATGTGTAATACGATTTAGTAACATCTCGCACAATGTTTTTCCTGAAAATAATGATTCATCCTTTTCCATTGATGCGAGGAATTTAACTAGCCTCGGAATATCCATCAAGCTTGCTTTCCAATATAAATTACAATTAACTTCTTGCTCTCATTCCATAGTGAATTCTTCGTCCGATCGCAACATCAAAGTGCCATCATATTCCCGCGCAATTAACGCCACGATGCGCTCACTTCGGAAATATGTTTTGCGCAAAATTTGCAGCAGCAGTAGTAGCAGCAGCGGCGGCGGCCACAGCGGTATCAAAGCCCAAAGAAATTCTGCCGAGAGAAATTAAAGGCAAGATAACGAGGGAAAGACTGAGAGCGAAAAAACGCGAGACGAGAAAAATCGCCCCGACGATAAAAAGAAGCCTCTAGATTCGTCTTTTCTCTCTCTCTCTCTCTCTCTCTCTCTCTCTCTCTCTCTCTCTCTTACTGTCTCTGTCTCTCTTTTCTCTCAACTCCCATTCTCGAAAAGGGAAGGGTCGTCGTTTTGCCGCGCGCGCGATACGTAGGTCAGCGTGTTTGGATCGATCGTCGCGGACACGTAGCAGTGCGAGATTTGTCGCTCGCGTTCGCGTACCAGAGAAAGACTCTCTCTCTCTCTCTCTCTCTCTCTCTCTCGTTTCTGTGCATGTGCCGTACCGTGAGCTTTCTGCGCCAACGCTACTTCTTCCTTTCGATCGGTCGCTTTTCGTGCGCCCCTTCCAGCACGCGAAATTACCTTTCTTTTGGTGGAACTGCGTGGAACAAATGCCCGCCGATTCACAAGATTTTTATTCGGTGCTGAACGTCCTGTGGTTCTGACAGTTTTTTCGAATAAAAATTGGCGTATTATAGTTTCGAATCAGAGAGGTAGATTTTTAAATTTCTCGAAATAAAAGTATCGATTTTTCCGATATTTTATCACTTCAGCGTTGAGCATTATTTTTCGACTGCCTATTTTCTGAAAATGTTCGTCCCGCAAAGGTGTATCTACGTAAAATTTGATCATTGAAAAAGATGATGCACGAAAAGAGAAACGTAAATATCAACCGCAGTTGTATTACCCGGTATGTTTCAACACTGTGTTTCAGCTTGCGAAAATAGAGATCAAAAGGGAAACTAAAAAATTTTCAATTTAAAAGTAAAAAAATTTTAAAACAGAATTAATTTTAAAAAAGTATGAAGGAGAATATTTCTTTTGCTAATGGAAAAATCATCATTTCATGTTTTTTCGAATAAAATGTATACTTTCATATTGTGCACGCTGCATTTAAATTTGAAAAACAATTCTGTAAAAAAGTTATTGTCACGCTGTAAGACAAAGGGTATGCATCCAAAATACAGCTGACCTACATTTTGATTGTATATTACAAAATTAACGTCCCTTCAAAAGGTATTGTTATTGTACAAAATTTGCCAACCAAGCCGTTAAGAGCTATTTGAAATTTCAAATGAAACCGCTCACGTCAAAATAATAAGCTAATTAACTCCTTTAAAACAGAATAGACTTATAGGCATTATTCTTCGACAATAATACCAGATAATATACTCTCCATTATTGCTTCAATATATGTATATCAATAAAAAAATGTACTTTGCTGACTTGAAAATTGTTGTTCTTTCATGAGCATGCAAAGGAAATGTCTAGAGTAACTAAACGAAAGCAGCAAACAAGGAAAAAAAACGATCAACCTACGGGAAATCGAAAGTGTACGAGGTGAAAAAAAGAGGAAGAGCAGCCTCTCGAAATATTGTAAGCAGCTGCCTTCCGAAACTGCGACGGCGGCAGCAGCAGCTCACTCTCCTGCGCGCAGCCGGCGAACTGAGCACCACAAAGAGGAGGGCCGTTAGCGCGGATCAGCCGTCTCTTCGTAATGAGCGTAAATCTCGTGAGCGCGTTCGCTTGGGAAACGTGTTAACGCGCGAGCCGGGGATTTGCAGTAACGGCTGATCCTTCGTTCGCTCCTTATCTATACCATCCCTGCCGAAATTCGAGCTGCAAGTCCACCTGTATATAGGTATATAAGCGAACAGCCGCCCTGTATCAATTGGTTTTGTAATCTAGAGCCACTGTTTGGCGCTCCGATTTCTTTTTTCTCTGACTGACAACTCGCCGAGGGCACACGCGCCGACAGGCAGCTGGGACTCGAAGAGGGTGTAATGTGTAAATACCCGTGAGGGGGATGAAATTTAAGAAGCTTCGGTAAATAAAGCGTATGGCTCTCATAGCCGTATGCCGTATATACGGATGATCGACGGCAATTACCCTCGTGGTTTTATGCGACGGTTTAATTTTTCTGACCGATATCTCGGATATACAAGTTTGCTCGCTCGCTGGAAAAGACCACTTTGCATTTCTCTGATGGTACGAGCCGCGCGCTCGAGCTTTCATTATTTTTCAATGCTTAATCTAGTTTTTCCCGCGCACACGCGGCGCAGTTTTATTGTTCGCTTTCACATCCCGCGCGCATATACTGAAACACTTAGCGATGCAGGTCAGCGTGACGTCAAAGGCGGCTCTTCGCTCGAAAAACAGCGCACGCGCTCTCGGCGCGACTATTACTAATAAATTAGTTTTAATTCGGGGAAGTATCATAGACTTGAGAGATCTGCGCACTTGTTTCGACAAAGCTCCGACTGGCACTTCCTAGATTATTTAAACAATAAAAAAAAGACTTCGCGAAACTGCTGCGCAACTCGTCCTGATGGCGCAGTTGTAGAACAGAGAACGAGTTTAGCCATCGTTGAAAGGTAGGTGTATAGGACTGCTTATCCCAAAGTTTCAGCATGACTGATTGTTCTCGTACGTATTATAATTTGCGTTATCCTTAAGCAGAAACACGTATACGGAGAGAGAGAGAGAGAGAGAGAGAGAGGAAAGAGAGAAAGAGCAGCGCGACGGAATAAATTAGCGCGTTTCCCGTTAAAAAGATAACTCGCCGCCGTCGTCGTCTGAAAAAGCTTCGCTCCCGCGTACGAACTCGAATCAGTAATTTTAATCAAGTATACACAGCCGCGGGCGTTTTACATCTCGTTAAAACAAACGCACAACGCGAGCACATGAGAGAGAGAGAGAGAGAGAGAGAGCGAGAGAGAAACAGAAGATACGCACGCTATTCTAGAAGCCTCCCCCCGCCCTCCACCCCTCCCTGAAATTCTCGCGCTTGGATAACGGCTCGACTACTTCCCTCGCTCGTCGTATCCCCCCCCCCTCTAGGCATACAATAAAACTTATACGGGCGATTAATTTTTGCGGGCCTATAGCGCTGTAATTTTCACCAAAAAAATTCAAGTACATATAGTTGTCGTGCTCCGCAATTACATGCAATTATATTTTGATTCGCGTTACATCGGTAGGAGAGAAAGAAGGTGCTGAGAGAGAGAGAGAGAGAGAGAGAGAGAGAGAGAGAGAGAGAGAGAGACGCAGACGACATGCGCGCGAGCTTACGCCCCTTACCCGACTATGCTCGTACCGCATACACAATATTCACATTTAACGACACACGAGCTGCCCCGGCTCGTTTTATGCTAGCGTCAATGGGGGCCTTCTATAACGGCGTACACGCGCGCGAAATTTAAGATTGCTGGCTACACACACACGCGCGCGCGCGCGCTCAAAATTTAAGATGCCGGCTGCGCACGCACGTAAATACAGAGCATACACAAGCCCATCAGCGACTTTAAGGTTTATATTGTGACCACCGTAGGCGCGTGCGAGCTCTATGCAGGAAAGGTACGCGCGGGAGGCGGCCGTAAAGTTTTTAATAGCTCGACGACGGCTTTGTGCTCTCTCGGTCTCTCCCCCCCCCCCTCGTCCGTACTGTCGAGAAACTGAGTTGGTGAAGAGACCAAGCTCGAAGAATACTGAGATTCAGATGAAGTATGAAAGGTGGAACTAGTTTTAGGTGGATTGAAGGAAGGTCACCGTATATTTCGCAGATTATGTAGAAAGTTGTGTGCTACCAACTTGAACTAATAAATTTATTAGTACTCCGTTTGAATCACTTTAATAAATGTTTCACGTGGCATAATCCTCCGCATCAATATGTACAATACCTAACGAAACATCGCGCATCAAAAGTGAATAAAAACCCATCGAAGATCAAAATGAAAAAAAAAAAACGAGTTTTAAAAAGCTCATAAAATTTCACTTTCAAGTAACCTTTTTTCAATATTGATTTTGACTCATCCCAATTTTAAAGTTTACACGTGCTAGTCCGAAAAGCGAAATCCGTTCTTAACCTTTTATTTTCATCGTATATGAATTAAAAGGTGTGTTTGAAATATCAAAATTAGTCATGTTGCACTTGCATCTGTACAAGTATTTGTTTTAAATGTCAGTCTTGACAATCACGAATCGTTTTTTTATTTACAAAAGTTAGGACAAAAAAGAACATTCACCTTGCAATTTGGATTATTTCGTCTTATTAATTCGAAGATGTGTTCAAAATAGTTATTTATAATCATACTGGGCGACTCACCCCTAATGAAAGGAGGGGTAGAACAAAGCACAGGAGAAAAAGTCATTTAGAAAGCAAGTCGAAAGAATGAAAATGTAAAATATACAGCGAGGACAGTCGGTAATAGAGAGAGAAAGATTATGAAACAAGTAGGCGACGAGAGAAAGAACAACAGTGGCGGAGTAAGTAAAGTTAGACTTTTTTTAGCAGATGACTCTTTTCCCTCGGTGTCTTCGCATTCCGTCTTATTCTTATATATGTATATATTATAAAGTTTTGTGATTCCTGCCTTTTCTTTCTATACACTTTTTTTTAAGTCTGTAACGCAACATCTTCGCATCTGGGATCTCGTGACCTATAACAATTTGCCGTGTATTCTTTTGCGAAGAAAATCATAAGGCATATTTGAAAAAACCAAGTTTTGAGCTTTCCGTCCTTAGGAAAATAATCATTTGACTTTCTGCACAATAATATTTTCAAAATAATTAGCTATATTAAAAGAAAATCCAATAAATAATATTCTCCGAAAGCAATATTATTTTTTTATGCGGTGATTTTGAGGGATATTATTTATGTGATTACAATAAAAGAAACGTAATTTTAATTTCAGAATACATTTTAAGTACAACTTTTATAAATGCAGCAGAAACGTTAGCCACCTTCATCTCTAGAATTTTCAATAATTAAAGCCAACTGTCGCCGTACTTAAGCTTTACGTACATGCAGGGGTTGTAACTTATTCGTAGCTTTATTAGTCCTAAATGACCACAATCTGAATATTCATTGCTTGCACGTACGAGGCACGTCATAAAGTCAAGGTAAATTTCTGACAAATACTAAAATTTAAATTTTTGAAATGTTCAATTTTAAAATTTTAAGTAGGTCTTAAAGCCAATTGAAAATTCCTACTTCGCGCTACAAGTTTTAAAAAATAATAAAGCTTCTCTTGATTAATGCGGAATAAAACAATACTAAAAATGGTAAAAAATATTTTGTTTGGTTTTCGGGAAAGCACTTTTTCCTTAATTCTGAAATTGAGTAAATCGAAACATGTTTTTAATTGTAGACTTGGATCTAGGTAACTAATATTAACCATATGAGTTATAAAAAATGCAAAATATTTTGAAATTTCTGGAATTTCAACTTTGAAAATTGGGGTCTTTTCTTGCATAACATCATTGACTTGAAAAGTTTTAGAAAAAATAATTAAATGCAAATAAGTATTAATCGTGCATTTATAAAAACTTTTAGTTTAATGATTTTCTTAAAAGCAGAATTTTGTGTAAGTTACTTGGCAACTGAAGAAATAGAGATGGCCGCATTTAACTGTACACCAAGTTAAATCTGCTCAAGTGGAATTGCAGTTAGAGAAGTTTTAGCTCACAAGACTTATGTTGCTTGTAATAAAATTGTCATTAGCTAGACCCAGAGAGATTTGGATAGAATTATAACGCACTGTGTCATTAGCCTACACCTATATTTTTATTTAAATCGTTATTCTCAGTAATAATTTGATGCTATATTCTTGTATTTATATCTTAACGTAGAATTTATTCCGGATAGAAACAATATTGATTTATTACTAGCGAATATATAATTTGTCAAATGTGCGCTGTAGAAATGCTTGTAGAAAACTTTATAGCTACTCCAAAC
The DNA here is from genome assembly GCA_018906965.1 of Philotrypesis tridentata. Classification (NCBI taxonomy): domain Eukaryota; kingdom Metazoa; phylum Arthropoda; class Insecta; order Hymenoptera; family Pteromalidae; genus Philotrypesis; species Philotrypesis tridentata. The sequence goes on from JACCIB010000036.1 coordinate 552,103, forward strand.
TTTGTGCTGGTTTCTTAGACTGCAGTCGTAGTAGTGTTTAAACATGAGCCGTTAGAAAAAATTTAGAAGATATGTAATCGATCAAAATGTAACTCTGAGTTTATAGTTAAATTTTAGTTACGAAACAGCCTGAAAATAAGATTTTAGTTTCTTTTAAAGTACTTGGAGGACATAAATCCGCACTTATGCCATGGCTATCGGTGGTATAAGTAGTCGACGATGGCACCATGCTCATCACTGCACTCGCTGCGCTCGGACGCTAACCTCACGGTGCGAGAATGGACTGCTAATGACACTGCGGATAGCTCTGGCAGCGGATTTATGCTTGTCAGTGCTGTAAAATATCGTACGATACGCGCGTCATGTTCTTCATGGCACGACTCTAACCTCACTAGCTACGCTCGTGCGCTGTAAAGTACAACTTACGCCACTAGTACCGTAATATACGATAAATGAACTCGACTTCTTTTTATAGAGTACAAGGGTTATTGAATTTAAAAATTATTTGTGCGATTAAAATCCGCATAGAGAAAAAACATGTAACCTTCAAATCGGTGAAAAAGTATTCAAACGGTTCTTTCCAAGTTAAACAAACTATTTCTTGACTTTTTAAAATAGCCTTGTTCGAGCGTACTTGAAGCTGGAGTGCGAAATGTAAAAAAAAAACAAAAAACTAACGTATTAATTCGTTTTTTATCTCAGTTACGTTCACAGAAAAATCCCACTTCAACTGTTACGACTCGCATTAAATATTCCAGGATTTCTCGAAGAGTCCCACTGCGTAAACCAATTACGCCACCTTCGCCGAGCATACTTCACCGGAAATATCCAGTAAATCTCGTGAACCCGGCATTTAAGTCCAGCGACGGGAGTCGTTCACTCTTTAGCCAGGCTCACGCACTCTCAACTCTGCCCATACTAGGCAGGCGCGTATTTCGCTGGAGAAACCCGCACCTGTTTACCGGCGATTCGCTCGCAACATTTCGCGAGCCTCATTAACGTCAGAACCATTTCGAAGTCCCAGGGCGGCAGCTGCCGACCCTCTCGCGCGGTGGCTCTCTCTCTCTCTCTCTCTCTCTCTCTCTCTCTCCCCTTACGTAAGGAACGAGGCAGTAAGTGGTTGCTCACGCGCGCATGCCACGACGTTAATTTGCGCTCACTCCCGGGCTCTCACCGCGCTTCGCGGCTACGCGTCAATCGTGATTTACTGAGATTCTGCTACTCCGCGTCTCTCTGTGCTCACGTGAAAGTATGAAGTATTTCGAAGAGTACGTGGCCGGTTGGCCGGACGAGTTCGGATGTACTTGGTCCGAGGAAAAGCGAAAGGGAGAAAGGCGCATAATAACTCAAAAACTTTTGTTGCCAAATGGGGACCAAAATCCGCGAGTACACAATTTTCCCGGGCTTCAAACTCCGTCAAGCAATTTTAAAGGCTGATTTTATCATCATTTTATGACTCTAAGGTCTTTCCCGTAGAATTTATCGTCGGCTATTGTTCCGGATGAAGCCTTTAATTGTCGAGGACAGAAGTGAGTACGACCCACGATTTCGTACGTATAAATTTTGAATCTCAGTAATTGTTCTTCCGGATTTCGAGCCAACCATATTAGATGTGATGCTTTTAATCACTCTGAGACTATCCTGACCTCGATTTCAAATAAATATACATCAAACAAAATAAATTTGCTGGTTATGCTCGATGATCAATATAGATACTTTGTACCTTATCGAGTGGAGAACAACCGTGACAATATGCTCGACTTACCTTATTTTTCTCTATTTGCGTGATACGTCTAAGTCAACCTCCAGTGCAAAACAGTCGCAAGCTTGTGGCTCTCCAAGATTATAGAGGGCTAAGTGGTGGGAAAGCGTTTGGTACGTAAACGCACGTTAACGTCTTTAGAGGAAAGACAGACTGTAGAAGCTAGTTCCTCACTTTATTATACGCCCTCTTCTCGGACACTTCCAAAAGCCGACGCGTTGGACTTTTAAGACGTATTTGAGTTAGATGCAGACTTTTACTTTTAGCTTCATATCGTTTACTATTTTCGGCGTTATTTTTAAATGTATCTTTTAAAGCATCCGTTTCTTATTTCTTCATTATTTTTATTCATTTTAATTGCATAATTCATGCCCGTTCAATTTCGCCTTTTACTTCTTTGCCTTACTCTCGCACTTTATCCCTGGACGCAGAGCTATATTACTCGAGCCAGTGCACTTTGTTATTACAGAATGTAAAGTTACAGTCATTACACAATCCGGAAAAAATTTTAATGCAGTTCTATTTCAGTACGAAGCATCTGGTTTACGAGAGCTTTTCACCTCTATTTGCGCACTTATCGAATAAGATCCTGTTTGCAATGAAATTCGCGCAATATTTCAAGCCAAAGTATCGCTGGCATAGCCTGCCACGTAAATTTATCCAGTAGAGTGTTCGTGTGTAAAAGTTATTTATTCACGCTAAACTCAATTATCAGTACATGAGAATCTCAAAATATTACACTTCAGCTTATAGGAGTGAGATTTCTCAATTCTAACTCGATATAGAGACATAAGCTCTCCAACAAAGCAGGAACATAAAACTCTAAAAGATAACGCGTAAAAGATTTGTACGCGCTCGCGCGCACAGACACACACATATAGATACACACAAGGGAAATGAAAATGTCTTCCTAAGTAAAGCTAGCTTGGTCTTAGCTCGCCCATGAAAACTTTCTCCGTCGCGAAATTTTCGTCTCTCCCTTACCGGCACTTATTTCAATCTCTTCCATCGTTCTCTTCCTCTCTCTCTCTCTCTCTCTCTCTCTCTCTCTCTCTCTTATTCCTCGTGTGCGCGCGCACGTGCAATCATCCATCTTTATTTATCTTAGTTGCACCATTTAGCCGTTACAGGGTCTCTGTCCCCGTCGTGGCATAAACTACTCGTTCCGGGCACATATACAGTAGCGGGGCCCGGACTTTTTTACGAGTCTGCGCAGCGTGGACGATCTCGTAAAACGTTCGCGCAAGCTCGACACGCCACTGGCGTACGTAGACGCACGCGGGGTTTACGAGGCAGCGGGATCCGCAGGAGAATCACTCCTGCTAGCGTCTTCTCGGGGAGGTGGGGCTCTACGAGGATGTGCAGGGACTGCTCGGTGGCACGACCATATCGGACTCGAGAGAAAAAATGCGTATTACCGCGCGAGAGTAACTCCCCAGCAGTGCAGTCGTCTGTTCTGAGGGACCGGTTTATCATCCAAGTGGTATTTGTTTTTTCTCTCTTTGAATACGGAGCGCCATTTACGCCGTGGAATCCGAGAGGTGAATCGCTGGAGATAGAAAAAGTTGGCTCGTAAGTGCTGCTGGGACAATTACATGGAACGCTTGTACACTGATAAACGGTGTTCCAGACCGTAAACTTCTTCGGCTAGTTATCAACGATTTTCTTAACGACTGGGATTCAGCGTCAGCGAAAAGGAACAACTGCTCTGCGAGTCGCAAAACAATGTAATTCGAGGCTATTCTCTTAAATGTTCGCGAAAGCATACGCAAGGAATCTTTAGCAATGTGTTTATTGATTTCCAAATCACTTGGAGGCTAGGGGATTCCATTGTTTTCATATTCAAAGGTTAATTGCAAGACAATTTTGTAAATCAATTCCAATTTTTCGGTGATCTTGCAAGAAATGTAAAGAACCTTTACGGATAATAAATTTTTTTCGCACTTAGGAACTGTTTGCACAATATAGTCTAGTAGAATGTTTACATTTTGCAATCTCCAACTCATCATCATTGATTTTACAATTGTTTTGGGTTATCGATTTTAAAAATATACGAGAAGCAAAAAGATGTACAGAAAATACGTCAGTTGGTAAGCGTTATTCCAACTTTCATATTTTATTTGACTACTGTTCTCGGTAATTGAAATACACACCACGTCGTGTCAGTTTCGCGCGTGGCACACATTCCAATTTGATTCGGAAAACGCCTAAGGTTTAATATCGTCGGAAAAGTCGGTATAAATCATGAAGTGCGACACGATATAAGGCGAACGCGCTCTTTTACAAGATAAGAATCGTACATGAAGGGACTGCCGTTGCTTTGCTTTTTACACAAAAGATTTATAACTTTGTTCTATTGATGGATTACAGGTTATTAACTTTTTCTTTATCTTGTAACAAGATTTACGAAGTTGCTTTTTTAAATTGGGCGAGTGCACAACAGTAAACAGTACGTACATGGAAAGAAAGTAGTATGTACGCAAATTAGTAGTTTACGTGCAGATATGATCAGACATATTGTTGATTGACACTATGAATACTCATAATGCAAAACTCAAATATACAAACAAGATTACGAATAAAATGTATCTAGATACTGTGTATTTTGATTCTTCAATTACAGATACAATATCTTAACTAAAATTTATTTTTCTACTACTGCTATTCTTCTTGGTGCCTTGTGACATTACCTTGTTACTCCCCGTGGCGAGGCAGAAATCAAATTCAAATACTAGAATTTGCAATGAAATAAGATAACTCTTGGTTCATTTCATATAGGTGATGCTCTTTGTTGTGAAACATTTAATAAGTAATTCTGATTGGTTGCTAGGTGAATGCGATTGATTAACATCGTCTTTGTTGCGAAACATTTAAGTGAGTTTGAACGGTTGCCATGATTCATGGTTCATGACAAGATATTCATTATGTCGCATATCTGAACGCTCAAATTTCAACCTACTCTCACTCTTGATTCCACTTTTGCTTGTGCACATCTCGGCATTATCACCAACTTCTTAATACAGGTACAGGTTAATCGTTTTATCCTGAACAAGTTCAATCACCTTTCGCTCCGAAAATCTCGCCACTGTTCTCTTGCAACCGGTCTCGCTTCTCGTAAGCTGAATTATGTTACCAAATTAATTATAGGAAATTATATCCCATTTAATAAATAAAAGACAGCGACAAACGTCATCCAATGCGCACGAAGTTACTCGAATCGTGCAAACAAAGAAATTTTACGCAGCAGCACCTGTAAGATTTGTTTAGCGAGATAAAAATCTTAGGTAACTAGTTACCCTGAAATCCACACAGTTGTCTACTAAATCTAGCCCAAGTCAGCCAGATAATCACTTAGAAAAGACTAGAAAACCAGCGGTAGTGATCGTCGCAGAGTCACAATCACGTCTATCAGAAGCTTTTAAGGTGTCGGCGCATAAGAATCGTCTTGTTAGAGCAGATGTCCGCGAAATTCTGAAATTCTAATGCTCTGGAATGATAGGCAGGTCAATAATTTGCAGATAATTCCAAATGAAACTCAGAATTTTGAAATCCGTAATAATTCACAGTACCATGCGCCGACGTTAGGACCCTCGACTCGAATGAGTACCTGTTATTAAGGACACTTTCTCAAGTCATAATTGTAATTGGTAATGTTCCGCAGCCGCGCTCTTTACATTGGTGCAGTGCTTCCTCAACCAGCGGTATAAGCGTCATATCGAACTTTAGATTTTTGTTCCCTGTTTCCTAGCACCTCTCCTCTCTTGCTCAAAAGTCAACATCTTGGCTGACTATTCAATCGTCCTCTTTTATTCACACAGCCCTAAGATACTATGCACCGACGACTCTCTTTTACCATATCACAAAGTAACTAGACAGATGTACTAGAAATGAGTGATTATTATTTAAAAATAAAAAAGCAGTAGTTTCAAAAATAGTATCAAATCATAATACAACTTCCATTTAAATACATGCAAAATTTTTATTTAAAAAGTTTAAACTCACAACTACACATGAATGAATTCCATAAAATTTTAAGACCCTTTTATATCTCGATACGTATACTCATATCTAATTAGTCTGCGAATTTAACACACAGCCCTTCAAGAACATCCCCGCGAGTGCACTCCAACCAGCCTTCAAACTTTGCTTTGCTGCTGCAAAAAACAAACTTTCTCCACCGTGAACGAGAAAAAAAATAACAATAACCACGGCGCGGCAAAAGATAAAGCGCAGTGTCCTCCCAGGAAAATTATACCCCTGTGGGGTGCGTGTACAGCGCTCAGTGTTGTCCGTTTACACTTCCCGCAGACACCACGTAAAAAACAAAACGTCACATGCGTCATCCCCCTGGCAGGCGAAATTGCGGCGATTTCACTTTATTCCATGCGCGCTATGCTCTTTAAAAAGTCATTAGTACAAGCGCAGCGCTCCCGAGATGTGCCCGCTTGGTTCATTATTGCTCATGGAAAAGTTTCATTACAGAGCAAGCACATAATCCACTGCTTCACCATGCACGCCGGTTATCTTCTGATCAGAGTTGTGTACGAGTGATTCGAGCGAAAAATCACTCGGATCTTATTTAGACTACATTGAACGTGCATGTCCCTTCTTCATTTATTCTAAGATTTTTTCTCGTGAAAATAGTTTATCCAAAGTTTTTTTTATTTTACACCAAAAATTCGAAAAAAACCGTTTACCGGCAAAGCTCTCTTCTTCGCACGGCGAAGTACTGAAACTTTTCCATTTTCCAAAAGCAATCTCGTCGATCTTGCCAGGATGGATTTCACACCAGTCATCAAAGGCCGCGTTTCTCGCGGTCCAGGATGAAACCGCCAATCGTCAAAACTACACGAGTAAAGCGTACAGCGGCTCCACTTCCGTCTAATTCGTCGCAGCGAAGCCGAGAAGAAAGAAAAAGTCAGCGCGTGAGCAAAGTAAAATAATAGCGGCAGCTGCAGAGACTCAGCCGACTCGGTTGCACCGGAAGAAGGCGAGCGGAAGAAAAGTATCGGAAGTGAAAAGTGGAAAAGGAAGAATGGCGCGCTGCCTATATACACTCACGCATCCCGAGCTCTTGCGGCGGAGGCATGGCTGAGAGACCAGAGCAGTGAAAGAGTGAGGAGGGGAGAGAGAGGAGAGAGAGAGAGAGAGAGAGAGAGAGAGAGAGAGAGAGAACAAGAGACAAAAAGAATTTGTCCCCAGAGGAATATGTGTCAAGTAAGAAAGTTTGTCGCAGTGGCGGTGGCGGAAACTTTATTTGACTTGGCTCTGAAGAATCGACGTATCGAATCAGACTGCTTAACTTAAATAAGTTTGCTCCTCTCCTCCGTGGATGAGCGCAAAGATACATAACGCTTTCGGTGCAGAGAACGAGAGGAAAGAGAGAGAGAGAGGGAGAGAGATTGTCCGCTCTCTTCCATTGGTCCCAGCGCGCGCTTTGTAAAGCCGAGAGAGATCCTTCCGAGCGATTGTACGTTTATATATATATATACACCTATATATATGAGGATATCGACGTGGCTGCTGCGGAGGAGAGCTTCTACTGCTATATAGAATGAAAGTAGCTTTCCAGCTGATACGGGCCGCACCACTTGCTCTGTTGCTCTCTCCTCTCTCTCTCTCTCTCTCCCCCCCCCTCCCTCTCCCTTCTCTATCTCGCAATTCCATGTACACGTGTGTAAGTAATGCTCTTCTAGACCTGTGTGTAAAATACGTGCAGACGTTCGTTTTCTCTAACCAAACAGGAGAGAGTAGATTCTAAGATTTGATCAAACGTCGGAGTATAAGTTGCAGAGAGTCGTTTTGCTGTTCGTTCGCTGGTGCTGACTAAAACGGATAGATTTCCTTCGAGCTATACGTGTAGCATTCTGTATGTACGCTAGTAGTCGTCGTCAGTATTACAAAAATTCGAAAGTGGCTTTCTTAACTTTTCAGTTGATCGACTGGGCAGCTTTCAGATTTTGGGTCAACGGAGTTTGACGGATGTTTGGATTTTCTCACGGCTGATGTTTGCTCGGAGAAATTCAATCCCCGTATATATCTGCAGGCACATCCCTGTATAATGTGCAGAAAACTTTTTGGATACATCTCGTGCTTTATGAACTTCGAGAAAAAGCCATTTGTATCGTGGGATTCTACTTTCGAAATAAAATAATCTGTATAATGCCTATTAGAGTCCGCATTAAATACGTTTTCAAATCTTCATTACGCATGGTAAGCGAAAGTCGTAAAAAAATCTAGCCTCCAATGATTTTTTCTTTCCTAGTTCGCCATCTGATATGCCATTCAAAAAACGATGTCCAGCTTCGAACTATTTGCGCGTTCGATAGCATACAGACACTTTCGCAGAAAAGATCGAGAGAAACTGTAATGGAAGAGAACGTTATTACGGCAGCCAGCGAATTTCTATTACTGTGTGATGGCCGGCTAGAGCTACCCAAGCCTGTGTTTACTATTTTCTTCGAGGTTTTAGATGCTCTCGAACCCAACCCTGGCTCCGACTAGTTACACTGAATTATAAGGCATACGCAGATATACAGATATACAGACACTCGTTGAATGTTACTTCAAAGCTAAATAAAGAAAATAAGGATGGATCAAGCGCGTTCGCATCTACTATCACCCCAAGAGAATATTTACCGAAAAGACATTTTGAGGTACATAAGTTACGACAATATTTTGAATACAAGAGTTACTCTAGAGTAACTATTAATTCAAAAATCCAAAAAAATCGAAATTTCGGAAAACGTCTTCACAAATTTGAATAAATTCCGAAGCATTCTTTAATGAATTTTAAGACACTTTTATTCTAATGAAATTTTTATAAAAGTCCACAGTTTTCAAGAAAAAAAATCTATGAATTCTTGTTTTTTAATCATTTCTCGTTTTTACGAATCGTTTTTGCTCCTAAAAAAGGTATACCCTCCGATCGACCATGCAGGCGAGGCTTTTCTCTTTCAGAATTACCTAAAGAACGAGAAAAAACAGGTCTGGTAGGTGTGCCTTCAAGAAAATTTTTTGCAACTTTTCCGTCCGAGTTGTTTCCGAAATTTCCTGGACATACTCATATAGAAATTTTAAGGCATAGGCTTCTTCCAAGCCTTGCAAAACGTACGAAAACACTTTTAGAAAATAATATTCGAGTAGAAACTACAAAGATGTTAGTGTCTGATGGCTCATACGCAGAGTTGGATTTGAGGTTAAATGAAAAAATGAATGGGTTTCTAGCTGGAAACCCTGCTAAAAAGGTACCCCGGATAGCGGATTTCCAGCTTAAAACCTGCTAAAAAGGTACCCCTGGATAGCGGGTTTCCTGCGAATTAATAGCTATTTTTTAATAAAACCCGCTAATTTCTAGATGAATTCCTGTTAAGATTTCTACCAGGGCTGCTATAGCCAGTTTACAAAAAAGGAACAGTTTCAATCTTGATTCATATTTTTGCGTAAGATTCAAAAAACACAATCAAAATAGTATTTCTACAAAAGAAAAAGTCCTTTGACGACAAGTATAGGGTGAACCTAAAAAAAACAGACATTCATCAATACAAAGCCACATAACTGATCGTCCTGTCATTACAAATGTTATTACAAATATTGCGGTTGCTATTATAATTATTGCGGTGAAAAAGAGTTTGGAAAACCGCATCGACTGTCGATCTGTCCACGTCCCTCGCTATTGAAAATAGATTTGCTTGACCTTTTCCGCGCGCAGCAAACTGTATGAAATTTCTGCACATGCATTCCACTGATGAAGGTTTCAAAAGCGTACCATACTCATCTAATAAATTATTTTGGAGGTTTTGTACTTAAAAATTAGATCAAAGTCTATTCACAGTTTTTTATATGCATCAATCTATAGAGAGACTGGCTAAATCTTTTTCACGTGGGAATCGGTATAGGCTAAGGCACCCACTCGCCCAATAAACTACCACTCTATATATAACTATAAGTTAAAAAGTGCTTCATTCTGCTTAAGTATAAACTTAAAGAAAACAGCGCAGTTCCTAGATTGGCAACTCAAAAACTTTCCTAACTGGGTTACTGTTCCCACCGCAGCACATACCTTCATAAAACAACGATTAAAGCCGCTTTTGGTTTTCCATTTTCCTGAATAGCGTAGCTTACTGCGTTCATCATTCCAATGGACAAAAAAATATCCATTAGCGATTCTGCAGCTAAGAAAGAGCGCGAAACGCAAATCCAAATAAGACTAACTTGATATTCAATGAGCCCGACCCCCGGCAGCGATAAGACACGGCACAAAGACGTAGCCGAGGTAAAGTTGAAAACGCGAAAAAAAAATATATGGCACACGAGCTTTTTTCATTTCGTTTCTAAAAACGAAACTCGTTTCATCCGCGCCGTGGGCTAACAAAAAGACAGAGTAAAAGGGAAGCGCAGCTAGCGTGCTGATAATTAAAAAACGCGCGCGCTCGTTTGAAATCGACGCGCTGCAGCCGCGAATGTATTTAAGATCTTTTCTCTTTTGCTCTGCACAGAGAGGGAGAGAGAGCGAAAGAGAGAGGGAGAGAGAGAGAAGAAAGCTTGAGCGAGCGAGAGCGTCTAAAGTATTCATATCGCGCGGATGCGTTTTCGTCGTGTTTACTCTCCGTGTATATTTGTTTCTGCTTATTTCTGCGCAGCTCTCTCTCTCTCTCTCTATGCGTTGCTGGAGCTTTATGCGTCACTTCTCCGCTTGTAATTTTATCATTGCTGCCCGAGCAGCTCTTGTTTGCCAGGTTAATTAATGAAGCGAAATCAATCTTTTTACCTACGCGAGACATGGGCGCTTATTTTCTTTTGATTAAAGCCGCTCGCCTCGGTTCGGACTTTTCTTCTAGTGCTCGTTAGTTTGCCTTTCATTTTCTAATTAAATATGACGTACGCTCGGGCGAGCTTAAATAATTTTTTATTAATCGAAAGTCTAGTTAAACACCGTTTTGATTTTATAATTGTGGTAATCCTGCGTAAAACTAAAAATATTCATCATTAGCTCACTGCACATATTCGGTCTCAATTATCATAGCAATTCGAAAGGAAAGTCTGCGATGTCTACGGCGTAAGATTATCATAGTCTGGCATAATCTCTGGCAAAGTCTAGGTTAAGCGGCTACCAAGGGGAGCTGGCAGAGAACTCATGTACTGACGAGTTATTATGAAAGGGTGACTAGAGCAGGTGAATGTCCGGTAATGTGTGAACAATGTCGCAAGATGGCGTGAACTGACGACAGCGTTGACGAGACATTACTCTCTGTATAAAGGACAGCGTTGTGATTTCGCGCATGTGCCTTGCAAAAGGGTTCTCTTATTACTCGTAATTTAAAATAGAATGTTTGTTCATGGAACGTTCCGTGACTTAGCTGACTAAGGCCAAGGAGTCCAGGACTTCCAACGTACATAAACACATACGCACACTCTGGCAATAATAAATACAATAGTAAAAACCTTACCACGTGTGAAAATAGATTTTTATACGATTCAAAGGCAATCAGCACATTTTATTAATAACATTGGTGATAGACTCTAATGTCAAAAATACCTGGAGCTCTCAGAGCTGAAGGCATTAAGTTCTTACAATCTAACAAATCCATGGTCAACAATTATTACAGACCATCTCAGCATAAAAGTTGACAGGAAATAATAGTAAAAATAAATTTATTGATATAGTTAGTTAATAGATGCACTAGTTTATTTAAAAGGAATCCAAGCGTACCTCGCTGCGCTCAGGCACTATTCACACGCCGTGTAATAATGGACCACTACAGAGTACTATAACTAATATTATAAAATTCCCAAAAAATCTGGCGAATAAAATTAAAACTCTCATTCAGTCAGCCATATTTAATAATATACATTCAGGGTAGAGGAAAAAGGACGACAGTCTCACATAACATAAAACGAATTTAAGGCTCACGAAACTACTAAAATGGCCAGCGCATAGATAGCGTGAAATATAATGCAGACGTGTGATTGTAGGCAAAAAAGCAGTGGCAAAAATTCACTAGGGAAAACAAGCTTCGCATACCTCGGAAAAAATACCTCAGAGAAGGAGAATAGTTTCTCTAGAAATTCTCTCATCGGTGTCGAAAATATACTATATTTAATGCATCGTTTGCACTGGTCTCTGCTGGGATTTTCTCAACTTTACTAAAGTCTGTCCTATAAATGGGAACTAGAAGCAACTGAAACGAATCAAAAGGAGAAGAAGTTGACTTTTTCCTTATAAGCCAGTTTCTCCAACACTTGACTTACAAGCATGAATTTTGCTAATTATTTATTTTTGAAGTTAAAAACATCATATTAATATGATTATGGGATTGAAGGTAGTAATGCCATTTTTATTTGGTTTAGGTATATTTTGTAATCCTTTACAGTCTTCTTATTGATTTTGCACGAAAAGGCTTTCACTTCTTTAACACTTTATCAAAAGTTTTCAAAATTTCTTGGTAGCAACTGGTGATTTTTCAACATTGAACATTTCCGACGCAAAAGTATAAATCGACCTATAACCCAAATAAAGAAAATAAAAAAGCACTTCTCAAGCCGCTATGCTCCTATAAAAAAAAGCCATGAATGCATGCTATGAAGCCAAGATTAACGGCTATACGAGATTGGCTCATATTATTCGCATGCATGTAGAGTTATAGCCATTCTTTTTGAATAGCACTAAATTCAAAAAGGCAACCGGACAATTTAATTCTAATATTTATGTTTTTCTCCAACTGCTTACAAAATAGATACTTATTTCTGTATCAAATTCACGTATTTAAGACTTGTTTAATTGGAAAATCAGTTGATGAGTGCTTTCGTTATGGTCACCCTTTTAAATCTCGATGCAGCGTTTAAAACGATGCTCACATATACGCGGATTTTACCAAGGATAAAGATGGTAATTACTGCAGACGATTAACGCTAATCCATACCGTCATAAACAAAAGATTGTATGCTCTAGCCCAAAGCACTCGCTCACAGCTCAGCCCAGTTGAAGCATGTACGGCTCAAACGCACGCTGGAGATAACTTGTTAATAGCTCATTTCATAGCTTGATGCGATGACGTCGTATAAAAGTTCGACCATCGATCGTTGTGGACTCATCTTACCCTCAGAACGTGGTTTCGATTTACCTTAGCAAAACATTTTTACAGTTAAAGGGTTATGCCTGAGTTAAATCTGAAAAAAATAATTATCAGTTCATAGGCTAAAAAAATTATTTATAAATAGCAGACAAAAAAGTATTTTTCCTAATTAAAGTATAGATATTAATTGTAATTTTACATATTTAAAAAATATTATATATCTATACTTACTATGAAAACAATCCCAAGAAATGGTGAAATACTAAATTTCAGCATTTTTTTCCTTTGTCGTAAGAATTCTCAGCATCCGGGTGAGGAAATCAGACCAGACTAGATGGAATATCTTCTAAATGTGTTTCTCCTCAGCTTAAACGGAAGGCTTTACTGAAAAATATTAATTTTAAATATTTAGTAAAACAAATTCATAATATTAATAATTATAGTGAATGTTGCATATGTTTACATGCGTAACATTCACTTTTATCTTATCTTATCCAATTCTGCTCCGTTCAAGCAGTGAAGAAGGGTTTCCTGGAGTTCTCTAAGAAATTTCAGCTTGATCGATCCCATAATGGCTAAGAAATCCTGCGGCAACTGACTTATAATCATGTAAATACAAAAGCCGAGTAAAATGCAATTAAAGTCTACATATGTAAATCATAGAAATAAACTGAGTAATACTTACGGGTACTAGCTAGCATACTTTAATCCGGTTTTTATACTTAAATATACATGCATTTAAGTATATTTGGTGACCTGGGTACAGGATACAGATCTATAATGGTATCTCGATACTGAAAATAACATAGAAATTATCAAAACCAATTAGTAATAAAATTATTTTAACGTTAACTATTATTTTTGCTACTCACCATTATTATATACTCTAAAGATTCTTGTAAACATGCAAATTGGTACTCTTCACACTCATATGAAAGTCCATTTGGATATGAATGAAACCATTTACTTACAAAGAAAATGGAAACACAAAGAAATAATTCTTTAAAGATGCAACGTCTATTTGTTAGTCTACGATACTCATCTGAATTCTTGATGTAGAAGTTTTTGAACTATCTATCCACATTAGAGGCAGGTTATAAGTAGCAGTAGACAAATGTATTTCCAAATGAAGACTTGAAGAAGAGATCAAAATGAAAACAGTTGTTTCTTATAGAACTATAATTGTACTTATCGATAAAATAGAACTTAATCTTCTTTATCCTCGCTGTGCGGCGCAACATATTCGGTGGCAATTTCAAATCGATTCATTGTTTTTACTGTTTTCAGATTTGAATTACCTTTCAGATTGTCGTTTTTTGTCGTTTAAGAAAAGCAAACAAAGAAAAAAGTGCTGTTTTACGAAAATTGGTTATTTTGAGGATTGTACTAGGTTAATTATTTTTTGAGAAAGAATCTTTTGACAAAACGGCTTTTTATATAGTATTTTAGGTAAAATATCATATAAAAATCGTATACTACAGGTGTTAAGTAATTCTGTTTAATAATTGATGTGCAATCGAACTGATATCGAAAATCTATAATTTTCGGAATATTTGCAAAAAATATTTTTTTAGTTTTTTGTCTGTATCTTTGTGGTAAAAATTTTTCACGAAAAACAATTTTCACCACAATATTCTATGAACTATTAGCTATGAAAAAAGAGAATAAAAAAATGTATTTATTGATCATTTTAACTCAGACATAACCCCTTAAAATACTACATCTTCTTGCTTAAAAAACTTTGAGCTAGAGGAGTTGGGTTTCGAAGTACTTGCGAAGACTCGATTTTCGAAAGAACAGCAAACAGATATGAAAATTATATACTCGCTGGAAGAAAAACGTAAAGAGAAAGCGAAGAAGAGACGGGAGACGAACCCGGAAGAAATAATATAATGTTAGGGTTACAATTCCGATAGAGTCCAAGAGTAGAACAGTGCAGTTGCTGCGACAATACGCTCCAAAGGACAAAGGCGGAGTACGATAAGAAAACGGGGAGGCACGAAATTTCTACGTGCCCGACATGTACGAGTGAGAGGATGGCCGCTTGGTTTTCGGATTACGAATTCTGCTTAGAACCGACATTCGATCAAGTTTATCCCGGGAGGGATGTATACGTATATATACATACACACACAGAAATGCAAATTCGTCAAAATAAAGAAAGAAGATAGTGTAGCTCTCACGAAACTAATAAAGGTAATAACTAGCTGCTCAACCAGAAATTCATATAATGGGAATCCCCTTGGGGGACAACGACATTTCGTTATTTATTTTACGAAGGACGCAACGGAATTGAATTGCAGTGGACGCGTGAGAAGTTTGCTTGCTGCACTCGGGGATATATAGCATGTTGTCGATAACTAGTGTAATACGTTTAAAGCTTGAGAGTGTTCAATAGAATTATGATAATGTGTGAAACACTTTGCAGTTGAACAGCTACTAGCATATTATTATAGTACAAAGTGACGGCCGCTCTCTCAAAGTTGCCTATGCGGATTTAGTAATGCGTATCTTACAAAATTACGTAATAAATGGTGCGTAGGAGTTGTTGTAAATTATCACATAGTAATTTGTTCAAAGATACAGTTAACAATCTTGGAATTACTGTTGTCAAGTTCATAAATTAGGATTACCTGTAATGTCTACTGTATAATGATGCAGTTTGCCTCAGTTTCTCGACCTGGTGGGTGTAAATAATTTCACATCAAAGTTTCGAAGGTTAATAAACAGAGTTGCACCGAATAACGGTCAAATTTAAATAATTTGTAGGCTGAAAATTATTACCTGTTTTGCGAGCGATCAAAGTCAACAACAATCTTCTTAAAAAATTCACCCCTTCGGTATGAAAAAGAATGAAGAAGAAGCAACAGCAAAACAAGGCCAATAATCTCCTCAGAACTTCGCAGCGCTGTAAAATTCATACGAATCCCACGTCCTATTAGGCATTCAACTCCCAACCAATTTTTCTCCAAGGAATAGCGATAAGAAGCTCCCCGTAGCTTGTAAAGGAATCGTGCTTTGGATAGACAGTGAGAGGGGGGGGGGGAGAGAGAGTGAGAGAGAGTGGCAGCAGAAAGAGAGATAACCGTGTATACATTCGGATCGATATACAGTGCAGAGAATGCGAGAGGCACGACTCGAAGCTCTGTGGTGCGATTGAAGAAAGGTAATCGATAGGCCTGCGGTACAATGTGCTTGACAGAAGAGTCAAGCGAAGACAGTATGGTCTTCTTATTTCCTTTTATTCCATCAAAAAGTTATCTAATGATGAGCTTAGAAGTTTAGTAGAGAATGAAGATCGACAATTTTCCTTTCTTCAACATTAGTAGAGAATGTATTAAGTATGGTTGTGGACGGCATTGAATTTTTCGATTGTTCATCATCGACGTGAGTACATGGAAAAGTCTGAACGATTTGTCAGAGCTTGATTTACTATCGGCTTTTCATTGATGTCATCAACTTCATCTATTCACATAACAATAGTTTCAAAATTACTTTGACTTACTCTGAGACAATCAGTCGGCATGAATAAATCAATAAATAAATCAAACATATATCTACTTACGTAAAACTACAAGAAAAGAAAGTGATTGATCTTAGACATAACATCTTAACTAAAAGTATCTAGATAAAATTTTCAAAATATTGTATCTAAAGTAAAATCTCTCAAATCTTTTTACAAGAAAAAGAAGTCTAAGAAAAAAGTTTGGAAGAAAAGTTAACTGCACGTTTTCGAGTTTAAAAAAAGTTTTATGTACCTTTTATTTAAGAAAATTTTTTATTTTTCATCTCGATTTTTAAGATATTTAAATGCCCATGATTTGAAACAATAAAGAAATAAAAGTAAAAATTAGAAATGTTTCCATTATCCAAACGGCGAAACGAGCCTCAAAATTATATAAAAATTTAGATTTCTTGAGTAATAAACTCATTACTGCATTGCATCACAATAAAATACAAATGACTAGTCATTTGATTTGTCCGAGCCGTCAAAGCCCTGATAACTTGCAGACCTCCTGCTAACATGCAAATCCGAAAAAGCTTGCGCTAACAATAGACAGCCATAAGTTTATAAGCGGCACTAGCAGGAAGAACCAGCAGCCGAACACACTTCTGCCTTATCGCTTAGACGAGATCTCGGACGAGCGCACGACGAGGTCAAGAAGAGAATTCCCCGGGAGCAGTGCCAAGCCTTGGTACAAGACCAAATTCGAACTTGGCCCCAAGGCTAGGCTCAAAGCTCGAAGTATGTGTGGGTACTCGAAAGGTGAGGCGATTTTTTTCATTCTCGATCGAGGTATAACTACTGTGTGGAAAAAAGGAATTTTTTATGGCGGTGCTACGTCTTAGATAATTGAGCGTAAGGAGATAAAAAGAGCTTTTCCGTGAACATTTTCTCGCTCGTTAAAGTTCATTAAGTCTAATTCTGACCTATTTTCTAACAAGAACACCACCTGATGTGAACATGGTAAATCAGGAGATTTCAAAAGTCTTGTAAGAAATAATTGATATTAGTCCTGACGATAATTTGAAAATTCTTGATTGATTCACGAATTTTAAAAGAAAAATCCACTTGATAACCATATTTTCAGTAAAATTTCCCATATCATCGAATCAGAGTGAATTCAGTATATCCTAAAGCCTTTGGTAAACTCAAATCTCCCTCTTACTCCTACTGGTGAATCCTTTTTCGTAAGCCGTCCAGTAATCGCGTAACAGGAAACTGCATAACTTCCGCCAACTTTGTCAGGTCAACATCATCCCTACATACTAGTATGTATATTTTGTTTTTTGGTAGTATTACAATTTATGAGAACAAGGGTGCATGCACGCAATGAACGATGAAAGAGAGAGAGAGCGCGCGAGAGAGAGAGAGGGAGAGAGAGAGCGTTTTGTTTGGATTTGTGCGAGCAAACGAAAGCTCCGACGATCATTTGTTTCGTGTGCGCGCCGCTTTTTTCTTTTTCCTCTTTTTTGCCGATGCCACTGCATAGTGTGTATGTAGAGCGCGAGGCAGCGAGCGAGCCACGTCGTACGATTAATCGAAAGGGAATGAATCGACTAATTATGCTTTTGTTTGAACTGGAGTTTGATTTATTAGTTCGATGTTTATTGCGGATGGAGGAGAGGAAAAATTCGCTCTGCACGCGTCGGAGTGATTAAACAGTGAATACGCAGAGGAAGATTAGTTTGATGGAAATTTATTGGTTTTGGAGAGAAACGACGGCGCGGGCAATAACCGACAGAGGAATGATGCGCTATGGGAGGAAAAAGTATAGGCTTATGCGGTAATTTCAGGCTTTTACACTTTCAATTGCTGGAGTCTAATTTCATCGTTAACTTATGTATATTGCAGTTAAACAGTTTATTTAGGAGCCGATGTTCTGTTAGAGTTGGAAATGTTTGAAAATGTATGCAGATAACCCAAAATTACATCGCGCCGGACCAAAACAGATATTACTACTGATACCAAATCGTGTGTTTTGAACGG
Organism: Philotrypesis tridentata; assembly: GCA_018906965.1. Lineage (NCBI taxonomy): Eukaryota > Metazoa > Arthropoda > Insecta > Hymenoptera > Pteromalidae > Philotrypesis > Philotrypesis tridentata. Next base: position 570,431 of record JACCIB010000036.1, read on the forward strand.
TTAGCTAAGAAATTTTTGTATTGGTCAATTTTGCGATATATCAGATGTAAATGTGGTAATGGTAAAAGTAATAAACTTTTTCGATTTTATTCATTTACCATAGCTGTGAGCTGAATAAACGAATCTTGAGTACAAATAAATTTTCAATTAAATATATATTAGTCATTTCTATTAAGCGCAACAGTCTCTTTAAAGTCATTGGGAATCAGTGTAGCTAGTCTTGTAATTGAATAAGCTCAAATAAAGAGAATTAGCTAATTAATAACTTTAGTAAAAATTCATAGCGTTTTTGTATTATGAGAGAAATAGAGAGCTATAAAATGCATCGTCACGCTTATCAAATATCATGGTAACGTGTCATTCCTAACAACCTCTTGATAAATGCAGAGTCACATTGCTATAACATCTAATTGTGATATGCACTCTTTTGAATGATTCAAATCATTGAACGATACACTGATACAAAAATATTTGTATAAGTTTCACAAAATCATTTTTTTAAATATTGTAAAAGATTGTCCATGATAATTTATGTTCAAACATGATTCTGCACTTTGTACAAATGTTTCCACGAAAAATAAACAAAATCCTGAAATATTAATATATAAAAAATAAAAATAACTTCGCTACTGAGAGATAATTCCACTTATTACTAACAATCACTACGATCTTATCCAGAGCTCTCGAGAGAACATTCTAATTACGAAGTGCGCACGGCCTGGAGCACGATATTAATTAAAGATACTCAACCACAAAAGTAATTATGCTAAAAAAAAAGAAAGCCGCACTGGTAGTCACAAAGAAGCTGCCACCGTACATTGCACACGTATAAAGCAAAGAGGGAGTTACATTCCGACAATTCTTTACTCTACAACGAGAGACAGAGAAATGCGTAGTTAATGGTTCGTTTGATGGGATTGCGTTTGATGTTTCGGACTGAATGGAAGGTTTCGAGTGCTTATACGAAGAGTATTGCTGGAAAGGACAATTAAAACTACCCATGACTTTCGTCCGAGGATGTGTTGAGCTGTGCACGTCATAAAGTTTGCATTCTCAGTTTATAATTGCTTTATTACGTCTTTTCGATTATGTCATTGTATGTTTGACACCCAGCATGCATTATTAATTTATTACAGTGATAAAGAATAAATGTTTCTTAAAAGAAAAACACAAATACTACTATTTTACTAATCAAAGAAAAATATGTAAAGATAATTATTTAACTCCTCGGGTTCAAAAGACTCTACCAATATTTATCCAATAGACTTCTTTACAGAATTGTTGTATAAAAATTGTGTACATAAAAAGTTACGCGTAACTATCGAATAATCTTTCGATACAATTCTAAGAAAGCCTTATAAGGCTTATATATATATAATGCAATAATCCTAGTCATATACATGTTCAGAAATTTAAAAAATCAAAGTTTAATCACAGAAACTAATTGAAAGAATAGTAACTTTATTGCAAATACGATTTATCTCTGAGATAAATAAATTTAATTATCTTAATTGTACGTATCAAACACGTAAAATTCAATTCCATTTTCAAATAAGAATTGTCAGGTGTTCACCATTTTGTCAAAATATTTTACAGTCCTTCTATTCCGATGATACTTAACAATATTTACTTCACATTACCTAATTATAAATGCATACAACTATCCGGAACAATCAAAGTATTGTAGTCGCCGAGTGCCGATGTTTACCAGTCGGCCACTCAAGGTCGTCTAGCCGTCAAGCGACGCTTCGTCGTCACTACGCGTACCTCTCGAGACTCCTAGTTTAATATAGGCTAGTTTCGAACACCTTCATCATAATATACCTGATACATTAATGCAAGAAAATTTTTCCGGAATACAGCTCATTGTCCTAAATAATTTGCGCTTAATAAGATATTAATTAAAATAATTTTTGTACTTTATTGCATCCTTTATCGCAATAACTATCACTTATAACTATCACTTATAACTTTAAAAATTATCTAAACTCATAGTCCGTGCTGCACTTATAATTATATGCCAAGGCCTCTTCATGAAGGAAAAGAGGGGGGGAGGGGGGTGGTTATAAAAAAAAACATTTTTACCTCTGCTACCTCAACGAGCACAAACACGCATCATAAGCAGCTGCAGCATGCAATATTCATAAAGACTCCATTATCGTATATTTTTTGATTTTGCTTTCTTACAGAGGAAGCTTTGTAAAAAAAACTTTGTTTTTAATTTTTTGACTATCTAATTTTAATTAATAATATTATTTTCCAATAATTGAAGCTTTACTTTTTTCATTTTTTTATAAGTATTTGAAATAAAACGTTTTTTTTCAAATAATTTTATTAGTTTTATAACGGGTTTAAGTTATACAGATATAAGTTAGGTAAATATCTTATATAAATTAGGATAAATAGTTTAGATAAATTTTCAAAACAGTATTCAGCAAAAAAATTAAATTACAGTTATAACACGTAAATGAAAATATCTCTTCCAAATAAAAGAACTCAAAAGAAAAGCAAGTATTTTTTTGTATCGCCAAAAGAAATTTCTTGCTAGAAAGAAAAATTGTTTTTCTTAGGGAATTAGAAGGTAATTGTGTATTGTTATTAAAGGAAAGAAGTGATTGTTTTAGACCGGGGTGATATTTGAGCAAGAGTAGGAGTCCGAAGCACAGTGAGCTCGCTAAAAAAAAAGCTAATTTTCGTCTCGACTTGCACAATATTATACGATTTCACCGTAGTTTCTTGTATTTTATGTTTCATATAATAAAACTAAATAATATTTAAACAATATGCCATGTATAGAAAGATGCATTAATTTAAATGATTTTAGTTTAAAGAATTTTAATTTGGTTATAATTAGGCTCCTTTAGTTACGATTACTTGTTGTTAATGAAAGATATAATGAAGCTAAGCTAAGATATAATGAATTGAATGGTTTTTTAAATATAATCTTCATTTTAGAATTTTTCATATTAATTTATAATCTTCATTTTAGAACTTTTCATATTAATTTATGAGATCTTAATTACATTTTAAAACTAAAGTGCTACGTGTCAGTCCACTAAGTTATTCTGAATATATGAAGAAAAGAGCAACATTCAATCAATATAAAATAAAGTTTCGAATGAGAACATATCAATCGATGTTATTATGAAAGTTTATAAATAACAATAAAAACACTATTGTCAATCAATTTAAAATTTTGAGCACGCCATGTATTAATTCAAGCAAGAACTGCTTTCTCTTGTCTCTTCATTAAAAGCTCAGTCTATACCACTTTCGTTCTATATGCTCTATCCTCAGTATGTAATAACCCCAATCAGAGACGTAGCCGAGTGTAAACAAGACTTTCCTTTCAGGTTACATCGACATTTCATGCGTTATAAATAATTATCGGACGTTAGGTGCTACAACTCGACTGAGGCATAATGGAGACTTCAGAAAAGAGGATGAATCTTGAATTCTCGAGCGGGGCTTTCTCAATCCTTTGCGTTGTATAGCCGGGACTCAAAGCTTTTTCGTCCGTCCATATGCGTCAGTTGTTAATTAGAAATGCAGCTGATTTTGCTCATTTTGTGCGACCCACCAGAAGCTGAAGGGTCGTTAGGTCGAGAAGCTGCCGAGACACGGACAGGACTCTCTTTCTCGCTACTTCTTGTAGAAGCCTGTATTAGATTGCTCAGAGTATTTCGTTAAAAAGCACGACTGTAGTTAAGAGAAAATGTGAAACTGTTAAATTGTGCTTAAAGGAAAATATTGAATATATAGAATACTTTACAAAGAATTTTAATTTTACTTTAAAAAGTGTAACTAACTATAAGACAATAATGATGTATAAAAATCTAAAAAAAATATTAAGTATGCTTTACAGCTGTGTCATTGGTACAAAAGGAAAGGAGATGCACCACCTTGGTATACATGATAATTTCAGTATTTTTAAAGTACAGTAAAAAAATCCAACCAACATTTCAACTTTTTATGAACATTATAAAAATCTGCAATATACTAATGCTTCCTGTGCATATTTATATTCTATGCATTCTATTTAAAGTTTTCTGAAGATTATACTAAAAACTTATTAGCTGGTTTTATTAGGTTGAAAAGAAAATTTTTCCTTAAAACACAAGTTTGCTGAACAGTTTTCTTGATAAACTGATGCAACTATAAAATAAAGACTTACAGTCTATAGGCACAATCAGCTTGTTTTATACATCCTTATTTCTATAACGGAGACGCATATTTTTTCCATTGTCAAGTGCAGAAAGCACAATTACATACTAAAGTAAAGAAAATAATGCTGCGTATTCAGAAGGAACACACACAAAGTCTCCCAAAATGAAAAAAATAAACGCAAATCAATAGATATAAAATAAGCCAACTGCAGGAACTCCGCAATAATTTACGATTCCTACCGACCACCAGCCGCGGTTCTAAGCTAAAAACAATTGTCATATTTTACGCACAGATTCCACGAGTTTCCTCCCTTTCTCTACCCAGCCACGTATGCACATACATAGCTGCAGCGAAATCGGGTCAAATCGATCCGGCTCATATCAAACCAGCCGCATTTCGATAATCGGCCCTTGCATGCATTGCTCCAGGGAGAGAAAACGAGAGAAAAAAAGACAACCACGCAAATCCGCAGCCACTGCAACTTCCGAAGAATGAAAAATGCATTTCTCGTGGAAATAGAACCACAGCAGCAGCAGCAGCCACAGCTGCGATGACGCGAAGGTGGTTCAGAACAGCGACTGTGGAGTGGAGAGAAGGTACAGTGCTGCGAGTTTTTGGACTATTTATCACACGAAGAGAGATTAAAACGCATCTCACGGGAGATGTGAAACTGACGGCGACGCGCAGCGGGATTCTAAAAAAATTATGCACTTTTTACAGCGTGTGCACCTTGCTGTTGCTTGATTTTTCTTGTAATAAATAAGGGCAGCGAGAGACAGATTTTGACTTTTTGAGCCTCTTAGAACATTTAAATGAATTAGGGCTTAAATTTCTTACAAAACCGCCGTGAACATTTTTATTCAGCCCATGCCCGTTATTCGGATAAAAACAATTTACGAGTAACCTACAAATTAAAAAATAAATGAAAATACACATTTGCATGAAGCACTTGGAAATAAATTGCAGTCGCATTGGATTACGGCGCGAATATTCGACCCAATTTTACAAAAGCAATAATCTAATTCGTGTACGACAATGGCTTAAGCTCTTGTTTTGTACTTCTGACCGAGCAAACGCTCCGATGTTTCGTTTTTCCCCGCTTTTTCGGCAGCTTATGACACTGCACGAATCACACTCACGACCTCGCCTGAGTAAACCAAACTTTATATTCAACGCAAATTTGCTCGTTCGCGCAATAATTTGATACCTGGTCACGCCGACGTCATTTAGATGCTAATGAAAAGCCTCTAGAGGCAGAACTACGTGTTACAAGAGAGAAAGATATATATGTAGAGAATGAAGAGTGAGAAGATGGATGATAGAGGAATAAAAAGCACGGTCAAAAAATATTTGATGTATCAAAAATCTGATGGCTGATTATCATAATTTTTTTTTCAAATAAGAAATACTCAATTGAAATATATGAGGTAAAATATATGACATACAAAAACAGGCATTTACATGAGTCAAATTAAGATCTTTTTTACAAGTCATTTTTTATTATAGTTTCGTCTACATAACAAGTATAGCATACTTAGAATATATCTGTAAATCGTCATATTTTTGTGAGATCATTTTTAAAACCAAAAGGCATACCGTCAAAATCTAACTCGATATTTTTCAAAAAAATGTTAGTATTGATCTTAGAAAGCCATTCATTCTCGGATACAACTAGATAAGCACAAATCCAAAGTCATATTTTAACGCAAGGTAGAACCTATTGTCTCTACACTTGAACGTCAAACAATCATTCGCGAAATATTATCATAAGTACCGCCAGCATCAGTGGAATAATCGTTGGTCTACACCTGTATATACGATAACGGCAGTTCTTACAACGTCCTCCATATCACGTCATACGACTCACTTGTAGACTTCCAGTACGTCTTTGTATAAGGCCTGCTTGAGCTCCAACTATGAGAAATCTTTGATAAGGCGGCAGCAAACGAGATTGGTCGCGCCCACACAATGCAGCTTCCTTCCTCCCCTCCTTCACGACTGACAATGTGATCACCAAGCTTCTAATACGTATATATGTACGTCTGCTTTGGCCATCTCGTGCGCAATTTTCGATGAATGTACGGGGCGGAGACAGTGGCTTCTCTCTCTCTCTCTCTCTCTCTCTCTCTATCTCCCTCTCTCTCTCTATCTCTCTCTCTCTCTCTTCCTTTCTCTCTTTCTCTTTTGGAGCACTCAATGACTCTTTCCCTGCGTGATTACGGCGCTTTTTATTCGACAGTCTAATTTATCACTCAGTGCTACTAGCATCAAGGCTTCGGGGGATTGAAATTTCTCGGTTCTCAGCTGGAAATTTCCTTTTTTGTTTTTGGTACAAGAAAATTTAGATTTTGTCTTTTAAAAATCATGTAAAGAAAATGTCTGCCTGGAAAAATTTTTATTTTGCTTCTATCTTAGGAAGTTCTGCAGTATTTTTCTAGATTTGTTAAAGCTGTGTTAGAACTTAGGTGTTTGGTGTCCGAATACACTATTTAAAAAAATGTCTGTTTTTTCTATCAATAATTTTTGCACGCAGTTTATGTTGCTCGCTAAAATTCAAATTCAGTAACTAAATTGTAAAAACTATTTAAGGGGATCCGATAGCCACTAATGATCCGTCACTAACGGTACGATCAAGAAGTGCTGAGATCGAATAAATATAAGGAATTACGCAAATTCAAGAGATACTTGCCCTTCGTCTCGGTATTACCTATCGGCATACACGGTTTGGAATCAAAATGTTCAGGTATTGGGGAGAAAAATGCGAACGAAAATCAGTTACGTCAGGTTACGGCTACTGATTTTCGTTCGCATTTTTCTCCCCAATACCTGAACATTTTGATTCCAAACCGTGTATGCCGAGAGGTAATACCGAAACGAAGGGCAAGTATCTCTTGAATTTGCGTAATTCCTTATATTTATTCGATCTCAGCACTTCTTTATCGTACCGTTAGTGACGGGTCATTAGTAGCTATCGGATCCCCTTAATAGTCTTCATTCAATACACCGACAATTATACATAAGGCTAATTTCATTAATTATTGTTCATAATACAAATACATAGGATTGAACACCAAACTGTCAAATTTAAGGATTTGTTTGTTGTTTTTTTGTGTTTTAAGTCGCATCCCCTGTCGGTATTAGCGACTCTCAGTCCCTGCGTTTTTGCGAGTCCTCAAATAGTGCATTGAGTCCACTATAATTGGGCAACTTTCAAATCTGCAAGGGAACGGGGACCTATAGTTTTATGTACAGGGAAATATATACGTTCTAAACAGTGGAATCCAAACCACTGAAGCTCAAATGTATAAACATTCATGTAAACAAAGAGGTGTCCCAAAAATCGTCAAGAGTCAGGATTGAACTCAGGACCTCTGGATTTCTAGCTGGATACTCTACCGATTGAGGCATCGTCGCTGAAGGATTTATTTAGATTGTAGATATTAGTATAAAGTTGAAATATTCATCCAGAAGAATCTTAAACCTTCTCACTAAATCAAAAAATAACGACAGGATGTTGTAAAGCCGAATGACATTATATAATTGGCTTATGTACTGTATATATATTTCTAAAATTTGCGTGACGTCCAACCGTGTCGATTCGTCTATTTTCGGAACTACTTTTGAATCGGTCTCGTACTTTGGATACATATACCATTCTTATATATGTTTAATTTTCGCTGGGTTCAGCTGGAAAGAGTGAATAAGCATCTAGATACCAGCGTGCGACATCGGCAGAATCAGGAACTTTTCTGCTTGCAGCAGTAAAGTCATGGGACAAAATACCAAATATTTAGAAGAGTTTCACATAATGAGTAATAGTTTTCTACCATTGAAGAGACTTTTATAAGATTGAAGTAAATAGCCTTCGAAATATTTTAAATCTGGTCCCAATTGTATATCAGTGAAATATCAATTTAATAAATTATATAAAAAATATACTATTTTCCATAAGCGACCAATTTTTAAATAACTGAGGCAGTAAAGTTTCGGACGGTTCAATTCTCGGAGGGCGCTGGTGATATTGCACCCAGTGAATAGATTAAACAATCGTACATTATGCAACTCGGGATTAAAGTCGCTGATTATTCCCGAGGGTGAGTGATCACCCGAAGGAATAATCGACTTTAGTCTTGAGTTGTATATACTACTTTATTCACATTTCAACTGAAATAAAGCCACTTTTTGCTTGCTCCAAGAGGAAACTTTGTGATAATTATTTTTACAATCGGTTTATAGTCCCGACCTTTACGGAAAAATTTGGATATCTGAGTATGCGTTGAGATAAACAATTTAAATGACCATGGGAGGGGAGTGGGAAGAGGTAATTCAGAAAATTCTTAAGGGAATCCGATTCCACAAATTTCGAATCCGCATTAAATTTAACATGTAGTCTAGGAGTTAGGGCATTCAAATAGGAGGTACTGACTACTTCGTACAATGATTATATATCTGTGTACAAATTTTATGAGATTCGATAAATTTTAATAACATCTATTTATATTATGATTCAATTGTAATTTCACAAAGACAATGTTAAATATGAGAAAAAATTGATTAGGAGAAAACTAAGTGCTAGAGATTTGGCAGCAGTTTCTTATTATGAAAAGCGGGAACTAAATACTCTTTCTTAATATGATTTAAAACAATTCCAAATATACCGTATATACATGCGTACGTGTTTATGTGCGTGCATCCGTGCGTGCGCGCGCGTATATGTGTGTGCGTACGTATATGAGGAAATCTACGGCCAGGTGTCAATTTTTGGGCGAAAAAGTGGAAGATTTGCAATTTTGAGGGCACACTAACCGGGCTAGGTTTTTTTTACTCGTTAGGGCATACAATACAAGAAAATTGACCGAAATACATCCGCGCCCTATGCCAATAAAAAGTTACGGGCCAAAAACTGAAAAAAAATACGCTCATTTTTTTCGCGTTTTTTCCATTCTCCTAAAAATTTAAGAGTAGGCCGTATGTTAAATCAAATTTCTAATCAATTAAAATAAAGTACTTGAAAAGACCTTTCATTTGGATATAAATTTGTCTAAATCGGATGCACTGGTCAAAAGTTTCGCATTTTAGAAGTGGATGAACTTGGATTTAAGATTTACGAAAATGACTGCTCTTACCTTTTTTTTCTTAAAATCTTTCTAACTTTTGATCCAAGCATCCGTTTGCAACGTTCAATACATCAAATTAAAGGTCTGTTTTTGTACTTTTTAATTACGGGGCGGGTTTTTTCTTTTCGCTTATGATGAGCTATATATATGCTTTTCAAAATGATCGTTCTTTGAAAGCATATATATAGCACGCTACGAAGAAAAAAAATTTTTTAGACTCAATAGCATAAAAGTAGAAGAAGAGAGCTTTAATTTAAGCTATTGAACTTTGAAAACGCACGATTAGATCAAAAGTTATTAGCATTTGAAGAAAGGGAAAAATCTTCGAATTTTCGAAAATCGATTGATTTCATGGAAAAAAAGCGAAATTTACCATTTTTTAAATCCTTGTGCCTTCCGATCCAACCGACCGATTTCAAAGTTTAATAGCTCAAATTAAAGCTCTTATCTTCTGCTTTTTTACTAATTCAACTGAAGTTGACGTTTCTCGTGGGATAGGCTATATATATGCCTCTGAAAATCAGTAAAAAACGAACAACTTTAGAAGCATATATATAGTCCATCAGATTAGAAAATTTGGATTCTAATCAACTAGATTGAAAGTTGAAGAAAAGAGCTTTAATTTGCGGTATTAAACGTTGAAAACGATTGGTTGGGTTGCAAATCATGCGGTATTGAATAAAAAAAGAAAAACCATTATTTTAACGATTTCTTCCATGTCAAGCTTGACAAAACCCAGAGAATTTTACGTTTCTTCAAATCCTTCTCAATTGCGACCCAACCAATCGTTTTCAACGTTTAATACCGCAAATTAAAGCTCTTTTCTTCAACTTTCAATCTAGTTGATCAGAATCCAAATTTTCTAATCTGATGGACTATATATATGCTTCTAAAGTTGTTCGTTTTTTACTGATTTTCAGAGGCATATATATAGCCTATCCCACGAGAAACGTCAACTTCAGTTGAATTAGTAAAAAAGTAGAAGATAAGAGCTTTAATTTGAGCTATTAAACTTTGAAATCGGTCGGTTGGATCGGAAGGCACAAGGATTTAAAAAATGGCAAATTTCGCTTTTTTTCCATGAAATCAATCGATTTTCGAAAATTCGGAGATTTTTCCCTTTCTTCAAATGCTAATAACTTTTGATCCAATCGTGCGTTTTCAAAGTTCAATAGCTTAAATTAAAACTCTCTTCTTCTACTTTTATGCTATTGAGTCTAAAAATTTTTTTTCTTCGTAGTGTGCTATATATATGCTTTCAAAGAACGATCATTTTGAAAAGCATATATATAGCTCATCATAAGCGAAAAGAAAAAAACCCGCCCCGTAATTAAAAAGTACAAAAACAGACCTTTAATTTGATGTATTGAACGTTGCAAACGGATGCTTGGATCAAAAGTTAGAAAGATTTTAAGAAAAAAAAGGTAAGAGCGGTCATTTTCGTAAATCTTAAATCCAAGTTCATCCACTTCTAAAATGCGAAACTTTTGACCAGTGCATCCGATTTAGACAAATTTATATCCAAATGAAAGGTCTTTTAAAGTACTTTATTTTAATTGATTAGAAATTTGATTTAACATACGGCCTACTCTTAAATTTTTAGGAGAATGGAAAAAACGCGAAAAAAATTAGCGTATTTTTTTTCAGTTTTTGGCCCGTAACTTTTTATTGGCATAGGGCGCGGATGTATTTCGGTCAATTTTCTTGTATTGTATGCCCTAACGAGTAAAAAAAACCTAGCCCGGTTAGTGTGCCCTCAAAATTGCAAATCTTCCACTTTTTCGCCCAAAAATTGACACCTGGCCGTAGATTTCCTCATATGTGTGTGGGTGTGTGTATGTAGGAGGGTACGCACGTAATATCAAATACTTCTCCCGTTGATTCTCGAAAAGCAGGGAAAAAGCTCCTATTCCCTCGAAAGCTCATTAAAAATGTTAAAGTGCTATGAAAAAATGAAAAAACCGTTTTTTTTAGCGAGAAAACAAAATTCAAGGGAAAAAACTATTTCAGCCCCGCTTTTCAGGGAAAAAATTGGCTATTTCAGAGGGATATGAATAAAATATTATTTTTTATGTATTGTTATAGATTTAATTTTTAAAATCAAACCAAAAAATGTTTATAAAAAAAGCAGTTCATTGCTACACTAGTTGTATGAATCGAACTTCATAACATTACGTATCTCAGCGCCCGAAATAATATAAAGGGGAAGCTAAACTTCGGGCCATGAAAGACGACTTATGACACGAATATCTAGCATACATCCATTGCCATGCCGATACGTGTCATTAATAGTCAATTATTACACCATGGCATAAGCGCACAATTAATCAGCACAGTGAAATAATAACTACTTTTGCCAAGGATACGCGTGGCAAAGATTGTGTATAATTTCATTATGCATTTTGGTAAAGATTTTTCGAAGATTACAATGAGAAATAGACGTAAACTTCTCACAGAACTTGAAACAAAATGTATTTTCACTTCCATGGCTCAAAACATATATTCAACGCTTTTTTTACTGTATCAAAAATGTATAAGAGATATATAAGACACGTCGTAAGACATTCTAGGATGATAGCTGTAAGGCTTTAATGTATTATTATTTGCATATACATCTTAGCGCTTGCACATTGCTTTTCAACAATCCAACAAATAATATATCAATAAATAAACGCAGCAGTAGTGAACCTATGCGTTCACGCACCTCATGCGCATGAATATGCACAGGAAATCAAGCCTGAAAGCTCTTGCGTGTAACTAGCATGGCACAACTCACGTTCACGTTCGTGTCTTCGATTGGCGTGACATGCAGCGCTCTTGGGATCAGCCGTTCTACGTTGACCTAGAATCGAACAGAAGCGAATATTTCGAATTTTTTGTAACCATCTACACCGTTGGATGAAAAAAAGACATCCGCTTAAGATTAAAAGATCGCATGTGTTTTTTTTATACGAAAAGTGAATACGTGCGAGAAAGGATATCGGGGAAATGCTTCACGTCGGGGGTTCTTTAGTTTTTACTTTTTCGCTTTACAACGATTGGTGAAGGTGAGCAAGCTTTTGTCACTAAAGTATTGGAATTTTTGGGGAACTGGTCGATAGTGGGCACATTGTTGAACGAACGAAATTTCCGGACTCGCTGCGAGTTTTGTCACGTTTCACATGAGATACATTCGATTCGAAAGTCATTCGAAGGTCTTTTAAACTTGGGATATATACTTTTTGTTTTCAGTAACAAGGCGACGAAGTTCTTGCGCACCATAGTCTTTAATTAATATTAACAAATTAGATGCTGTACTTATTGCTTTGGTGTCATAAACCAATGCCGTCTAAAATTTTCAACTCTGATTTTTCACCGTGATGCTTTCTTGCTATAAATATTTCTTTACGTCACCTACATTCAGTACCATAAATTTTTTTTTGAAAAATTATACTACCACTGAGGTTAACGCTCTGAGCTAATAAAACTGGTTATGAATCCCATTTAGCGCTGCTTTTACAGCTCTTCATAAAAAGTCGATGTTACACTCGATCACATTCGCAGATTCGAACACCTCAATCAGCCTTAAAGGGTAAAAACTTAAAAAGCGCTAATCATAAAAACAACGAGGCTATCGAAGTAAAGAAAAATTGTGAATGAACGAGAAAATGGATCCAAGCGCATTGCCTAGCTGTAAATAACTTACGATGCCTCTTGGGATTTCACGCGATCGCCTATGATGATCGTTTGTTCTGTAAACCTCTTTCCCTCTTAATTTGCATGGAAATAAATTGGCACCCCTAACTAGCCGTTGTCGCGGTTATAATGAAGTCACGATGAGAACGACGACTGCTTCTTATCTAGTCCGACTGCAATTTCTCGAGAGAGAAAAATGTTATAAGTGATATAAATTAGTGTTCTTGGGAGTCTTTGAAGCGATATGACGATAATAAAGATGCGCGTGCGTGCGTGCAAAGTTCTGCTACTTTTTTAAATGGCAATCGATGAAATTGAAAATGAGCCTCATTAAAGGGTGCCAGTAGTGAATCGAACTGGATAATGAGGGTCATGCCGGTACGAGATAAAAAAATGTGTCTACGATGAGGGAGGAATGGGGAAGGAAAGGTACTAATTAGCATTGTCTGATTTGGAAATCTCATCGAGATAACGAAGCTTTAACCAGTTTTTCCAACAAGAGAGATGGAATAGTTTACGTACTTGAGACAGCCACAATTAGAATTGATCCTACATCATTTTTTAATTTGATTAAGAAAAACTATTGTCTATGTGACCACAGCAACGATCATCAAATTGTAGATTCAGATTATTGATATGCATAGATCTTTTTTGATGTTTGTAAACCATTTTAAGAAAAAATATTCTCTTTTTCAGAAAGAACAATGGTCGTTAAGAATTATTATGCCTATCACCACCCTATAAAATGACATTAAAAACAATAACATGACGATAATACATTTCTATTATCTATTCATCCACTGGCATCGGGAACGCTTGAAATTAAACACTAAGCAATGTATATGATTTAATCTTGTCTGGTAAAAAACAGACCAACTCGGATGGCCTGTTGGCCAATGGTATATCCAATGTCATTGGCCAAGAGATACAATTGAGGTTGTGCATTGATTCGCCAATGACTGTTATATGGATGGTAAAAAAAATTGCTTTTCATACGTTTTGTATTATTTAATGTTTATAAACAGTTAATAGTACACAATTTTTATAAATTTAATGTTTAGAGGGGATAAATAGACTCAATGCTGTCATATTGTAAAAATCTATGAACTAATTTTATTGTTAGTAAGGTTAAGTTTACGTATCGCTCAAACGGTGTATCTATATTCATTAGCGGCAGCTGTGTGCTGCGTTGTTTGATTTCAGGAGTATGCATAGTAAGAATCTGAATTCGGAGTCTTAGCATTACATTAGTATTTAGTAATCTAACCTCAAAATTTTATACATTGTACATACGATTTAAACATTAATTTACATAATAGAATCTACATAATTTCATACATATTTATTGATATTTCAAATTCTCACTATCCATTGGCCATCGGCGCATGAAAAAGCATAATGAATTATATGGGGTTGTTGGCGAATGGATTCTGAAATTGTTGGTCAATACATAAAAGTTTGAGCACCATTGTGAATGGTTACTGAACCTTTCTACCAAAGTGCTTACTTACCATTTTAACATTTTAAAAGTACAATTCTTTTGAGTAAGGATTCTGCTACTCAGTTACCAGCGGTTTTCCAGATAACGGAAAAAAACAATGACTATAAAAAAACAACGGTTTCTATGTCTGCTGTTATAAAATTTTGCGGGTATAAAATTTTATTTTTGAAATATGATCATCCTTTATGTAACAGCTACATTTTGCAATGATTGATTTAAAAATTGGTATATATCTATTATGTTGGAAATTCGCCATTTAATATCATTTTTATTAAACATTCTTTATTGCAGCACTATAATCTATATCAGGAGTTCATACTCGCCATATTATTATTCTATAAATAAACGAAAATACTACTAAATAATTACCACTGTATTGTTTAATAAGATATTATTGAAACTACTTTTTTTCAAGAATTTGAATTTCTTTTTGTATGACGGCAATTTATTATCTGATTAGATCTTAAATGAAGTTTTAATAATATCATTTATTGATTTACTTGTCGAAATTTTTTAATGTTTTCAAAACATTACAAATATTTGCAATAATATCTATACGCATCAAATAAGAAACTTTTACTACGTCAATCAAACCTTCTATCAAGGGGTTATATTATTACTTTCCTCGCTCTAAGAAAGTTGACAATTTCAAGTAATTACCAACTGCTAGAGGTACTCTAATAACTCCAGCACCTAACGAAGAAGGTCGTTTTATTCTATGAAAGTGAAAGAGGGGAAAAAAGTTTTGATACCCGAAAAACTTGTTGGAAAATAAATCCACTACTTCTTAGACTTAATAATAAAATAAAATTGTACATTACTCACCATTAATGAAAATGAGAAAGGCGACTATGCTGAACAGCCAGGTCGCTGAGCCGTGCGCAGTCATTTTTTTTTCCTATCTTCTGATTATTTCGTGTCGCATAATAGTCCCGTTGACAATATTATAAAATGTCCGCCTAGAACAAAAAAGCAATATGATTTGTTATTTTACTATATGCACTTTTAATGCTCTCAAATTTAAAAATAGTGAAATCACTGATATTTTTAAGTCCAAAATCTATAAGCTTCAAAACGTATCTTAATTTTTTGAAAAAACTTAAAGGTTAATTATTTACTTTCGTAATTAATATATTCAATCATCTTTTTAAATTATTAAGATTAAAAAAATGACCATTTACATTTAATCTACTACATTATACTTATTACCATTGCCAATTATAATTTTACCTTAAAATAAATTCTAATTTAAAAAATGTGTAAACAAAGCATTAATGAATCTTCCCGAAAAATACTTGCAGATCATAAATCACGCAAAGTACATTAAGTAAATTCAAGATCATAGTCGAACCCCTAAAAACACATCCAAAAGAAAGAAAATTTTTCCCGTTTTGCCAAACAAAAAACCAAACTAACACTAACTACGAAATGAACAATTTTCGTTTAGTATTCTCGCTGGGGTAAAAAGACATTATTCGGTCTAATATACTCACCCAAAAACATACAACCACAGTAAACCGAAGTTCGCGCCCCCTAAAATATTCGTGTGTACGTGTCACTCAGACATATCTCTCGTGCTCTGTCTTCCTCGTGTGTATCTGCGAAAGCGCCGCCCATTTATTTAAATCACGCAAGCGAGATGTCAAAACGATGTTGGGCGACGGCGTCTGGAGACGCGAGAGACGTAATGCGCTGCACCCGAAATGTTCACCATTAGCAGAGAGTGACGTGAGATTTCGACATTGCTGGATAGCGAACGCGACGCAAGGAATTTACGTCTGACGGCATGATTTTTTTACTCAAAGCATTTCGACTTTTTTAAAACTGGACATTAGAGGAGACGATTTAAATTTTTATTCAGTGGCGTTAAAGTGATCTAAAGCTATTTGTTATAAGACGAGCACATCTATTTCTTAGTATAACATATTTGACCAACAATCATTTTTCCACGGTACTGTTATAGACGATTGCTAATAGACATTAGATCTCCTTAAACCAATTGAACAAAAATTTAACTTTTCAATTTCTTTCTTTTTGTACAGGATACTAAGCTTATGTACTGAACTTGGCACAAGACTATCCCAATCCTTCCGACATGTGATGCAGTTGTGTAAGCGGGAAATATAAAAACGCTTTTTTGGATGCTGCTAGAGAGACACTTAGGTAAAATGCTAAAAGGTAAAATGCTGTATTATGACTATCACCTTTTAAAAAAGGGATACTCGACATGTTTAAATAGATAAAAATGAGTTGTTGCATTGAAAAAAAAATGTGACTCACGTATTAAGAAAAAAAATCGCTAATTGACGTTAGAGTATATCAGTGGCTTGCAGGAAGAACCACTTAAGTGACATTTGAGAACCACTTAAGTGACGCTCTGATAAAATTCGTACGTATTCCTTAGCTGATTCTAAGAACTTATTACTCTTGAAAATTTTTTCCAAAAGTGCGTGGTTTCTGAATAAAAAATTCGTAAAAGTCTTCGTAAAAAATTTTCAATTTTAATATGCACCAGTTTGACCACACTGAGGTTCAAAATCAACCCCCAAATCACGTATCTTTTAGGTTTGGACATTTATTCCATTGGTTAGAGGGGTTCCAGATACATTGCAAATGAAAACGTTCTTGAAATCTCAAATTAAAAATAAAGTTTTGGAAAAACCATGCTTTTTTCCTTTAAACCGTGTTTTCTCATTGTTAATAACAATTTTCGAAAATTTCAATTACACCATTGAAAAGGGCATGAGTTAAACTTTAAAAATATGCCCCGCCCGAATTTTTTTAATCGCAAATTGCATTAGTTACGAGCCCTCAAAGAAAGTGACCGCATAACCACTTATCTGCAAAGTTCCCGCAAAACCACTTAACTCGAGTAATTTGTTTAGCTTGCGCGTCGAGAAAGAAACTATTTACCAATATAATAATACGGTTGTATTCTTATCAGATACCTAATCAAATGAGCCAGTACTTAGATCTTTTCTCTGACATTTCGATCTTACATATTACTCCAAACATTGAAATCACTTTTTCTCGAAAACACGAAAATGTCACTTAAGTGATTCTTCCTGTAAGCCACAAATATATTACACAACAAACTTCAAAAATTAGCTTTTCAGTAGCAAAGTAATTATACGCTAAAGAAATTAGATATTCACAATTTCGAGATATTAATTAGATATCCATTTTTGCAAGCATTGAAAAACTAATTAGTTTAGATTTCGTAAGATATAAACATATGTAAGCATCAGAGATAACATTTTTTTAACGAACAAAAATACACACTTTGAATATGAAATAGAATTAATAATAACGTATACTCATGCAATTTCATTAGTCTCTCTTGTCTTTTAAAGACAATTTATTTTTTATTAATATACAATCGAACTATAAACTTTTTTGATTTTATTCACATTATACTCAGTGCCATTCTCGAGTTTCCAACAAATTCCACAAACATTTGTATTTTTCTAACACTTGCTCATTGTGCTTTTGTAGGTATACAGCTAACAGTTGTAATTTTGCTGCATTGAGCTCTATAACTCTCATCTTAACCCTTTGAGAGCCTAAAAGTTTCACGTCTTCAGTACTGGCTCTTGTTTCTTTTAGTCCTCAAATCGTCATGCATGCAGCACAACATCTAGAGTCTAAACTGCACACAACGCAAAAATATTGATTTATTTCAACAAAAATATCCATCGCGTAGACTCTCTCTCCCTTTCTTTTTCTTTTCTTTTCTTTCTTTTAACTCACGAACATACGCATACAATAGTACTTTACATTTCTAGTTGTGTTTTCTTGGGCGCCGCGGGTGGGCACCAGTACGACGACGACTCTGTCAAAGTGCAGATCCCAACCCCTACACACCAGCGTCGAGAGTAGAATCAATGCTCTCTGTCGTCTGTCTTTTTTGCTTAACGCAGAATAGCTGACACCGGAGATGTACGAGAGTGTTTTTGTAGGTATACAGCGAGGGTTCACGTAGCCGCGAAGTCCATTAAGATTATTCGCCTGCTGGTTATGGCTCCGGCAAGCGCGAAGATGTTTGTTTTAAGCTGACAGGGTGTGCTTTATTACAGCGAGTGTATGGCTTGACTCATTCTTTTTTTCTACCCCTTAGCTAAAGATTTGAACTTGTTATAGAAGATATTTTCTTTTCCTTCCGAGAGTGCTGCGACGATGCATTTTTTAACTGAATGGGATCTCGCGATAAATCTATAGGATATCGGCATTGAAAAAATACTATATTTTTTGTTGTACACTTTAATTAAGGTCAAAGCCCTAAGAATCAATAAGCAGTCAAGTGTCATCGATGCTAAAAAAATATCGCAAAGGCAGAAATTTTACACATTCACTCCCTCGTACGAGAGCTGAAAAATATCGCGTTCCCGAGAGTCGTGCCGCGCACGCAGTAGCAGCAGCACTTGAAACGTGCCTTCCTCGCCTTCGCCTAAGACCTTTAAAAGAAAAGAGAGCAAAAAGTGGCTCAATGCGCTTGCGTAACTTTAATAAAGGGCTACAGAGTCGCTCGCGCGCCACTCCCTCACTTCAGTTTAGTGGGGAATGAAAAATGCAGAGAGAAAACAGAACAGAACAAAGGGCAAGAGAGCGCAATCCGACAGCAGCTATACGATGGCTGCTTCGAGAACCACATCGACTACTACCTCGAATAATAAACGCGTGTAGAGTTAAAAGGAAAAAAAGTGAATACGAGTATGTGTAGGTTATCAAGAAGGGAAGCTTCCTGCTTTATATATGGTGTGATGTGAGCCATATGATCTTTAAAGAGAAATTTGAGTACACATCAGAACATGCGAGAGCAAAAGTGATGATGACGTGTGTTTCATAGAGTGCATTTGTAAGATTTGACGATTCAAGTTATGAATGAATATTCGAGTCATATTATAATGCGCAAATCCTAATTCCAGCGAAGACTTGCACAGCTCAAATCACCTTTTATTTAATAAGTATTTATGAGAATAATCAGTAACTGTACGAATTTTTGAAAAATATTTATTTACTAACAGATTGTAAATTTTGTTGGACTATTAGCTAAAATGAAATTACTCAATACGACTATTTAAAAAAAACTTGAACCATATTGTGAAATTTGAGTGTAGGAAAGAGGGATTCAGCGATATAGACTGTTTAATGTCGTGAATGATTCAAAAGCCCTTTCTCAAGCCTGTCATCAGTATTTCAATAAAGGATAATTGAGTTCATATGTATTGCTGTTTCATTCTTAAATAATAATCACCCATTTCCAATAATTAGTTTCTCTTGAAATCTTTATACATTTCCTTCCTGTAAAAATTATCTATCATAAAAAAATATCGAAGCTGTGCTAGTTTTCCTCTAAAGGTTAAGCTTTATTAGTCTCTGTACACAAAATGACCACATATACTCTTTCATTAACCCATTAATGTCCAGAATTACAAATTTCGACTTTTAAGTTTAAATCGTCATCATGTAATGAATCCGCACGGGAAAAATTCAGAAAACACTATTTTCCATGCATTAAAGGTTACTCTTTTCAATGGTAGGGACTAAAATATTCTAAAATTTAATTTTATCATACAAAAATCGAAAATAATAAAAAAAAAAATCCAATTTTTAGAAATTTTTTTAAATCGGTTTTTTGATCTCCTTACAATTTTTTCTATGCCCATTTTTCTATACAAATTAAAAGAAAGCAAGGTGCTTTATGCTCGAAAACTTTGTTTTTTCATAAATTGACGACCTTTTTTTAAGAATAACTTTAAGAATAACATTTTTTCACATTGATTTGGTACAATTTTAGATTTTTCTAAAAGTCAAAATATGGAACTTTCGAAAAATGTTCTTACAAAATCTGAAAAAATTTGTGTGAAAATAGTGTGAATTCTTTTCTTTTTTTCATTTTTTTTTCGGAAACTATGGATTTTTATTAAAATGCCATAAGAATAAAAATGTCTTGGAATACATTAACGAATGCTCTCAATTTCGATTTCATCACTTTTCGAAAAATCAAAAAGTTGTAACGATTCATTCTAAAAAATTTGAGTGTATTCTTTGACTAATTCTAAGGTATTTTTATTGTTATGAAATTTCATAAAAGTTAACATTTTTCGAGAAAAAAATCTGAACATAAAAACAAAAAATGTTGATATGACGTTTATTTGTCCCCAAAAGTTGCGAAAAAAAAATCTCGGGCTACATCAACCGGATAAGCTTTTTTTCTGTTGTACAGGACGTACAGAATAAGAAAAAAAATAGTGCCGCGAAATCGATCTTGTGACACTGTCTTTTTTGGCCATCTTTGTGATTTTATGCAGAGATTATTACGCATTTTTTAGCAAAATATTCTGGATTTTTTCGAATGCAAGGCTAAATAGGTACATAAATAGGCTTAAAGTACGCTAAAGGATCTGTCATTGGAACCCAAACTTGTCTAGATTGGATGCACTGATCAAAAGTCACGTACTTTTGAAATAAACGAATTTTGCTTCAGACTCCCTTTAGGCTAGTACCAAAATCCTCGAGTTTACATTTTTTTTCTTCGAATCCTCGTAACTTTTGATTCAGTGACTCGATTTTAACGTTTAATACGTCAAATTGAAGCTCTTTTCTTCTACTTTTCTACCAATGAGTCTAAATTAAATTTTGTTTATATAGTGAGCTATATATATTCTTTCAATAAAATCACATACGCTAATCACACACGCTGCATAAAATCACAAAGATGGCCAAAAAAGACAGTGTCACAAGATCGATTTCGTGGGTACACTATTTTTCTTATTCTGTACGTCCTGTAGAACAGAAAAAACCTTACCCGGTTGATGTAGCCCGAGATTTTTTTTTCGCAACTTTTGGGGGCAAAAAAGTGAATGAAAAATGTGGATTTCGTCATATAAACTACAATTTTAGTAAAAAAAAACGTAGAAAAATATAAAGAGGACGGAAAATTGATTTAAAAAAAAATGTTTCGAAAAGTTGCATAAATTATTTTCGATTTTTGTATGATAAAATTAAATTTTAGAAAAATGTAATCCCTACGATTAAAAAGGGCACCCTATAATACATGGAAAGCAGTGGTCCCGAATTTTCCCCGTACAAATTCATTATATATAGTGACAATTTAAACTTAGGAGTCGAAATTCGTCATTCTAGACTTTAATGGGTAAAAAAAAGAAGAAAATATCAAAATTAGTTTATTGTATTATAGATTCTATCAATAACAGATTATTACACCTCCTTAACCCTCCAAACAAAAGAATCCTAGTAAAAGCTAATTTATTCAACCAAAGATTCTATCAACGTTCGCTCAGTGTAGCAATCTCATTTTCACGACGTGTTCTGGCCTCTTAATTGCACAAAAGCAACAGACACGACAAAAAAATGAACAACGCATTCTAACAGCGCGGCAAAAGCATATACAATTTTTTGACACAGCGGCTTTCGCTTTTCGTTTTTCTACTGTCGCGAAAAAAGTGAGATAGTAGAAAAAGACAGTTCTGGACGTTGCGGGCTCTTTGTCGCGTTGAAGTACACAACGGCGAGGCGGGGTAATACCAGAGGCTCTCTTACGGGTGCTTTCAGTTGCAAAAATTGGGGATGAAAATGCAAAACAGGAGCATGAGAAGCTGTCGCTCACGCCACTGCACAGCCCTTTAGTTTTTGTTGTTCACATTTTAATGTTTTTGTTTATCTTGCGCCTGATTCGTTTCTTTGGGTCAGTGCGCGCATAAAAAGGAAGTATAGCTGAACGCATTGTGTTCGTGATAGGTTCAAAATGCGATATACAGAGTTGCAGCAGCGTTGTTGCTTAAAATTTGACAGAATTGTATTCACTGCATCGTAACTGACGTTCCGCAAGTACTTCACCTATTGTGAGTTCTTTGCACTTGGCTTTGTATACTGTACATCTTTTTTCATCGATAAACTGAATTTTCACATTATACTCACTTGTCAATTGTTTTTAAAATTCTATTATCGATATTTCATTTTTATTTTTAATTTTATTGCTAACAGCAGTGATGAGATTCTGCTTTATAAGAATTTACATTTAGGTTGGGTTTAAAGTGGGAAAAGTGGGACTAAAGTAGATTTTTTTGTCAAAATTTTTTTTCTCGTTAAAAAAACTTTTTATGAATTTTTTCAAAAAATTGCAAATTTTTAAATAAGTTTTTGAGAGAATAATAAATTGTTCCTGCTTTTTAAGAATTAGCGGGATAAATATTCACTTTTAGTCCCTAGGGAGTAATATGAAACTTTTATCCCTCTAATTTCCATACCTATAAATATCTACACACACGCACGTACATACACGCACACATACACGCACATACATGCACACTCGCTCGGCGTATTTAAGACCATTTTAAATCATATTAAGAGTGACCGTTTAGTTCTTGCTTTTCAAAATAAAAAAAGTGGCTTTACTTCTGGTGGAATATAAATAAAGCGCTATATACAACTCGGGAACTTTGTCCTCAAGAATAGTCAGCTACTTTGGCCGCTTGTTATATAATGTACTATTATGAAAAATCAAATCAATGGAAAATATTTTTTGTATAAAAAATTGAATGATTATCAAAATATGAGTGAATATTTCTAAAATTTTAAATAAATCCCTGGTAGCAGCGAGAGCGATAAACAATCTAGAATCCGACCGGTTTTTAAAAAAGCGGCGAGATTTCATGTCGCAAATCCGGACGGAAACCCCGATAAAAAGGACATGAATTCTACTCCGAATATCGGTAGACCCCATGCCCATCCATATTTTAATTCGAACATAACCTAAAGTAATCACTATTATGTCAATAAAAATTAATCACTTTATATATTATATAATACATCAATGTACTACTAATATTAAGTATTACTTATAACTAATATTAAAACTTCTATTATAAATAATAAAAAATAAATTATTTATTAAATAAATGAAAAACTAACATTTAAAAGAAACAATTGTACATAGTAATATGTTACACAAATAAAAAAATATTAAATATGTGGATGGGTGAAAGTGATAAACTAATAAATTGTAAAAATAAATTATTATTTTGATTGCCATTTTGTAACGTTGCAGATCATATCACTTAGCGCGTTGTCCTCTGTACACTCACTCATATTATTGCAACGGATTTTAACATCATTTTGCCCAAGTGCTAAAGCATTAATATTTGGAGTCTTCTTTTTTTCAAATTCTGATAAAATATTCTTATCAAAAATATATTGTTCACTTGTTACTTGTTTATTCAATTGCAAACTATCTTCTGCAGATTTTTCAACTATTTTTCTTCTCTTCTCTTTAAACAAACTATATTCTTCTAAGAGTACACTTTGTCTATCCACTGATTTTATTTTATTTTTTTCTTTATACTATTTGCAACGTTCTTTATTCATATTGTCACGAAAGGTTTTTTGTTACTTGCCTGCTTTATTTTTTTAAGTTAAGAAGCTCCGAACGCTCCGAATCATAGCCTATAGGTAAATGTATATCTATACATAGGTGTTTATGTATCTGTCTGCTCCCTGTTTAGAGAGCGTATGGAGAGTGCTTAGAAATATACGCGCATGCGCAAGAAATGAGAAAAGGTTTCGCCGTTCGGGTTTTCAACTAGAAACCCTCTGATTTTCTAGACGACTTATCGCTTGCAGTCTACCGAGCTGCTAGGTGCCGGCCCAGAACTTATCGGCCGTTTGCTACCAGGGATGTAACCCTTTTGGTATTTGCAGCTATTGACCCTTTAATTATACAATTACATGGTTCTTTAAAAATATGTACGTATGTTAATACCAATGAATTTGTCACATCTAACCCAATTTTTCTTTAAATTTAAGTATTTTTATGTTCTCAAAACTACTTATTGCCTTATTCAAACATATTTGTCCGATCATTTAAAAAGAATCTAAAAATTAAAAACAAATAATTAGTTTCAGCCAAGTAAGGGTGGTGTTATACACGCGTATAGATGCATCCATGTAGCCATTTTTTATAGTAGTGATTTGATCAAACTGAAAATGTTACTATCAGAAAACGTCCTCTTCGAGAAAGTAAATCGAAGCAAAAACTTTGATAGCCTTTTTCCAAATTCTATTCCGGCTCTTTTAATAAGCAAACTGTATCATACCACTACTTCATTATTCATCGTCAATGCGATCACTTCAATTGATCTTTATAATCCACCTCGTTTTCTTCTTTAAAAAATCGACCTACTTCGAATCAAATGTAGAAAGCACAGTCAACAAAAAAAGCAAAATCCCTCTGCGATGTACAATCATTCATTCAGCTTCATTAAAACTTCAGGTACTTTCTCTCTTCTCATCTTACAGACAAAGATGCGCGTAAATATCCTTCCTGCAATCCGAATAAAATAAAAGTACTACCACAGACAAGCATCATACATCACACAACAGCAACAGCGACGGACCAGCTTCGTGAACAAGTTTCACAGCCCGAAGCTTGTCAATACCGGAGCTCGCGTGTAACATTCGGATACGGAAAAAACTATAGCAGAAAAAAACGACAGCACCAGTGGTAGAGGTCCCCATAGACGCGAGAGAGAATGTATATATACACTTGGATTCTTTGGCAACGAGCCCATTTTGCGAAATTTCAAAGAATATCCTGCGAGCACCGTTATACATCATTTCTAACAGCGTCTCTCTCTCTCTCTCTCTCACTCTCGCAGTGTGTGCACCTTTGTCTCTTGTGCAGTGCTATTTTTCCCAGCTCTTTTTTCCCCTAAAAACAAAGGAAACCGGCGAGAAAGAGTAGGGACAGAATCGACGTTTACATCGTCACCCACGAACTCGCAAATCCTACACGCGATGACAATCGTACACAATAGTCCGCATAGCTCTCTTCTCGTTTCGCGCGTTATGCTCTATCCCTCCCTCCCCCCCTACCACTACCAAATTCTCTCACCTCCTCAGTCAGCACGTTTAAACAAAGTTAAAGGTGTTGTTATCGACGAGACTAAATATTATGATAATTTATAATGTATAATCTAGAATGGTACTAATTTTGTCTTTCTCTAAATTATTTTTTTTAATTCGCCAAATTATTTTTTGAAAAACAATCGTTATACGAATAATAATTGTAACTGATATTCAGAATTTTAGAAACAAATTAAATTCTTACCGAGTTAGAAAATTATAGCTTTAGTTGCTTGCTAGAATTATTTTAAAATATTAATTTGAAATATAATGCCTCTCAGATTTTGAATCGTACCGCGATAAGTACGATTAAACAAAGAAGTAATCAGACAACTCGAAACAGATATTCTTAACATATGAAGCGAAACTTTCAGGTAAATAATTATACAATAAGTGCATTTGTTACTAACTAAAACGCAGCATTATAGCTTTTGTTAAAGATTAATTTGAATACAAAGTAAAAACAGAAAAAAAAAATATTTTCGACGTAGATGAACCATTTTAAAATAATGAAAAAAGTGATTCTATACTCATTCATATATTGAACATTACTATCCGAAAGTACATAAAAAACTTCACTTTCTACGCTAGTATACTTCGCAGTACGATCTAATCTCCCTGGGAAAAAAGTTGGCAAACCCCGCAGGCCTGAGTATATCAAATTTTTCTCCAATACCGCATATCACTGTTCTTCCTGACCTTCTTTAAATCTCAAAACTAAGAAAGACAAAACTGAAATATAAATTCTCGGCAGACTTAATCAGCCTCGCCTGATCTTCAAAAGCGACACCCGGAAATCTTCCACGTTTCCCAGTAGACCTATATCGCGCGAGAATTCTCGAAGGAATTTGGTTTTCCAATTGGGTAAACAATCTTAATCTTACCCTCTTGAAAAATGCGTAAAGGTAAATGCGAGGCGTGGCTTCTAAAATATATGATGATGGCAAAAAATTCCCTAAATCTTTGCTTTCATTTACGCAAGAATAACTACATTCATATCGTACTGTGTACGGGGAAGGACATAATGTGTAGTTTTTTATGTCAAAAATATTTAAGTTCAATCTAATTTTAAATTATACGCAGAAGTCGACGACGAAAGTTTTGATATCGTTATAATTTTGTATCATTATTAAAATATGCCCATAAAATGTAGCACACTGAGAATTGATGACACATTCGCCAATTTTTATAATTCGCGCATATACCTTAATTACACATCAACGGCGGCAACGCAATTATAACTTCATCAGCTATTAATTATACGCTCGCGCGTAAAAAGCGTCGAGCGAAGAGATAAAAAAGATCGGGCGAAGCGCACTAATGGACAAAAAGATTTGCAAAAACAGAGATGCGCCGACTCTATTCACAAACTCGATTAAAATTAGCGAACTTCATTACATCAATTTATGCGAATTTAATCAAACATTGCTTCGTATTATCATAACCTTATTACGCTTCTCGCGACCTTCTGGAATTTCGAATAATTGGGAAATTAAGTTGCGCGAATAATGGTGCGATCGCCATGGCCATTGTCGAAATATCAATTTCTCACGCCAACAAGAGACTCGTTGCATTACACGCTTGAGTGATATGAGAGTACGAAATTAGTCTGTTCTACTTAGAGTGAATACTTATTTAGACATGGCGAACTCTGAATTCTTTATAAGTACTTGTGATAGACGCAACGCCAATCCAAATTATAAGTTTAATCTCCGAATACTACATTTTGAATTTTCAAATGACTACATTAACATTTCATCATATAACTGTTTTCATCTATGCAAACGTATTGCATTTCAAGTTGCATTAAGAATAGAAAAAAAAACTAAAAACTGAAAACTTTCAACTTCGAATGTTTCTGACTTTTAAGCTATAAAGAGTTTTAAAAATATAATGGGTAAGAAGGACCCGCAGGTAAGCAATAGAGTTGTAAAACGCATAAGAAGCTTAGTAATAATTGAGATTCACATATTAACTAACCTTTTTTGATAAAATGTAATTCAACGTACAAAATGTTAAAACGTATTTAGTGATAATCAGAGCAGAAATTATGATTTGTAAACTACGTTAGCTATTTGCATCAAAATGCATAGTTTTTTTTCGACTCACAAATGGTACCTGTTGAAACCGGTGTACAAAAAATACACGATGACTTAGTACAATATTGGAACTACGCTCCGAATCTTACAGGACTTGCATATTCAACATTTTATTTCTGCGATCACATCTTCACTGTCGTCGAACACATTACATTTTACACAAAGCTTTAAAGCTCAATCATCTTTAGAGGTGAGTCGTTTTTTTCGCCAAAGAATAGATACACAGGCTTTGTGCAACGTTCTCGTAATACATTTACATATTGTTTACAACTTTGATAAAATAATAATAATAATAATAATAATAATAACGAATTCAAGAAATAATTTTCATTCCTACTACCTATCGCTTGCAAATTTGGAGCAATTTGATTTGAGAGAGAGAGAGAGAGAGAGAAAGTGGGGGGGGGGGCGACAGAGTGAGAAAGATCTCACAACAAAGCAAGAATCCCGCAAAACACGATCGAGTATGACTCGTTGAAACGTTTCCTGGAATAGCTCCTATCGCTTCGCGCGTAAAACGTCACAATACTCTCCCGGCTAAGCGATCATATCAAAGGAGTTCGGATTTAAAACGCTTCTCGGAAAGCAAGCATCTTGTGCGCGTGCATTAGAAGCGATTTATTCCGCACGACAAAGCCCGGCAAAGCTCCGCGGATCGCTATGTAGGGTGCGTCTCGCGACAGCGAGAGAAAAAACGTGCAGAAAACGTGAACTACTCACCGGAAAGCAGCAAAAAAATTTCTAGTCCAATCCGCAGCGTTCGAGTATGTGTAGGTACGTGTACAGCACTTCCGGTGTCGGCACCGAAGATCAGCAAGACGAGCACAACGAAGAAAGCACCTGATGCAACGAAGCTGACTCAGTACACAGCTGGGCTCTTTGCTCCACTGCGCACTGGCATCGAGGTCAACAACAAGAACAACAAGAAAACACTCCTCACACCCGCAGCACCACTGACTTACATCTAAATACGTCGAAGCACAAGCAAACGCGCGAGAGACGCAGCCTCCGCGTATAGATTGCGTTGTTTTTTTTGTTTTCAAAAGCACACCTGTGTCGCCGAGAGGGGCTTCATCGGGGGGTGGGGGGTATAGGGGGAGGGGGCCACACTGTCACTGCACACGCAACAACAACTGTTCACCTAAGCTTCTCGGTGCAGAGGACCGAAGGGCCGCCGGCATCCTCGGCGTGCGCTGCGCTTACACACGACTCCTCCATGCACGCGTATGTGTGTATCTCGGTATCTCTCGACGTCTGCAGGATGTAATATAAGAACCAGAGCGCGCTCGACTATCGCGTGCGGCACAAACACTTATTTTCTCTCGTCCGCGAGTAGCTGTGCGAACTCGGGCTACCGCTACACCGTAGCTGCACAACCGAAGAAACTCACGCCAAGTCCCGCCGCCAGGCGATCCATCTCACATACGGAAAAGCAGAAGCGCAGCAGATGCGCAAGTATAGAGCAGAGCGGCTCGTGTGCGCTCAACGAGCGGAGCTCAACCCCCGAGAGAGGCTCGAATCTGGCGCAGCCGAGTCGAGAGACAGGTGGACAAACGAGTGAAACATGGCCCTGCTGTCACCGCGACGTGTCATCCGCGCTTTTCATCCATAACGGAGAGGCGAACGCACAGCCGATGGCCCGTCACGGGAGGTCCGTATACTGCGCTTAGGCGTAAACGGGTTATATGTGTGGTTGTACGTGTGCGCGCAGAGGAGAAGAGGGCGCGCGAAAAACGTGCTCGCGGCGCCAGAGCAGCGGCAACGGCTCTCGATGCGAACAGGCCGCGAAGCACTGGCGGACTGACGACCCGAGCGCAGGCCGCAGCGCCCGACAACGGACGGCCTACGAACCTTCAGCCGCGAGCGCGCGCCGCGCGCGCATCCCCCCCTTCACGGCTGCTGCAAGCTTCTATATGTGGCTGTGTGGCTATACATACATGTATACGGTCGCGCGGGAGCCGAGGGGTTGCGGAGCCAGCGGCCGACTGATACTGTGTGCTGCGCGAGAGCCCAAAGGTGGGGAAGTTTGCTGGAGGTAGGTGCCCCCCGTCCCGTGTTAGGTATGCCGATGAGAGAGCCTGATGCGGG